>OW285207.1:2512500-3762500 GCA_935421205.1 Xylocampa areola
CCCGATGTAGCCTGACTTGTGCGGGTTCGATTTCCGGTCGGCCAAAGTACAGATTAACTGTTATTGAGTTCTTATGTTAGTAAATTCTCAATAGCAGCCCGGAGTCTGGAATTGTGCCCGGTAGATGACAATAAGATTACCACCTATTACATGATATTTAATAAAAGCATTGGTGAAATGAGGGTGCATAACTGTAATCAAGTCTGCCTAATCCTTTGGAGAACACAGGCGTGATGCTATGTATGTATGATGCACAATTCAATCTGTATTTAATCAGTAAATTAATAATTTATGTTTCACCCAACTAAAGCTTCCCATCCCGGTTTCCCGTGTGTCTCAAACCAAATTTCGAACAAGACGCGTTCCTTGGACCTGAATTGAGTACGAAATACAAACACATACACAAATAGATCAAAATATATTCGTGTATATCATCAAAACGGGTGCCAAACGGAATTGGAGGTACCACGAATAACGATATATCTGGTACTAACAAGATAATACATATTTTATCGATACTCTTATTATTTATGAAACATTCTGGAAAGGTGTTATGGAATTTTCAGATAACTCTTGTGAACAGTGGTTGGTTTACATATATTATATTTATTTTGCTTTAACTATATATTTCTCATTAGTCAATATCTTATAGTATTGGAAATAATTATTGTTGTTCTTAATATGAATGTTATTTTATTTATTATCTATTTTATATTTTATTTTATAATTATCTTAATATGGACGCAAATAAATACTTTATCTAGTGCGCGGTGAAAATTGCGACTACCACCTACTCTCTAATACACGGTCTAACAGCTCCTGGGGATGCCCCGGTGGGGGGAAACACGTGTAGAGTTGTAGGTGGTAGTCGCAATTTTCACCGCTTGCGTATGTGCATATATTTGCGGGCTGATGACTATCCTCAAAGTTGTGGAAGTAGCTAGATATTGTATTTATTTGCATCCATTTTAATAGACTTTCGCAAAGTAACGCATGAATCTATTCAAAACTTAATCTTAATAGTTTTCTCCGAAGTTTTCTCAACTGTTTAAAGCATGCAGTGTTTCAAAATGGACCGGAAATATTGTTGTTAGCCTGAAAATACGTGTGTGAAACTCCTAGTGTTGCTAAAGATTTATTTTTATCACCAAATTAACATTAATTTGGGCTATAATTAGAATTTTGTTCACATATTTGACTGTTTCGTCAATCCGCCGTTCAATCCATCGCACGAAAACAAAAACCCGCGCGCCACTTTAATCGATTATATAAAAAAAAAAACATAATTATTTTATATTTCATTTTCTTTGCACATGCATGTACCATAGACCGGTGTACAAAAAAATAAATAGGTTTATGTGGTTTATTCTTTTAGTATATAAATCTACAGGTTTATGGGTTTATGAAATTGTATTAATTTATTTTTTCTCGCAAGTGTGTTGAAAAACGTCGTATGGGACGCTAGACCTGTGAACATTACAACGTCTCGGAACCATTGCTACCCTCTTCTATAGGCTCGGCTAGCAATTCAACCTCGACTGTAATGACCAACTTACCTCATTTGTATCATAATATATACTATCAATTGTACATTGACAATCACACACACACATATGAAAAGACGATGTGTTTTTATAAAAAAAAAATTCTCCCACTCTATGCCATACCACTCACAAACTTACACTCTTAGTCACTATTACACCTACTCACACATCACATTATATTCTCAGGCATTGGCATCATCATTCTATCTGTTTTGTTTTTAATTAATACTTTTTGCTGTTTTCCTTGTATCGCTACCGAACCTGGAATGCTTAAATGTAACATGCAATCTAAATGTCTTCGACGAAGACTAAATGGAGACCAAAAGTTAAATATTTCCATAACAGTGTTAGTTTAGTTAGTTAAAAGGAAATGTAAAAGAATAAACTTTCTGGCAATTAAATTAATTATTACAATTTACAATGCTGTATTGATAGTTTCTAAATAAATCTGCTTGATTGACATTAGAAATATGTCAGTTCGTACTTTTAAATACAAAAATTACCTATATAAAAATAATTAAAGAATACAAATTTTTATTTTATTTATTTGAGAAAACAAACAGTGACACATTATATTTTACTTGATAGCAATATAGATAAAAAATATGAGTCAGTGTGTAACTAACAGCATTCCATTCCACATTCCACAGTATAAAAATCTAGACTGACTGCCTCGTTGGTCTAGTGGTCCCAAGCGCGACTGCTGAGCAGGAGGTCTCGGGTTCGATTCCCAGGTCGGGCAAAGTGTTATTGAGTTTTTCTGTTAGGAAATTCTAAGTAGCAGCCCGAAGTTTGGAAATGTGCCCGGTTGATGGCAATAGGCTCACCACCTATTACATGGGACTTAATAACAGCATTGGTGAAATGTGGGTGTACAATTGTGTACATCTCTGCCTACCCCTTCGGGGAATACAGGCGTGATGCTATGTTATGTTAAAAATCTAGAAAAAGTATATAAACATCATGCGATTTTCATGTAAACCAACGAACTACAAACACTTAAGAGATTAATTTTTAAAAGTACTACATCAGGGTACACTTGATAACACAACGGATAAACTAATTAAATTATTATGCAAACTTACTTGATTAATTTAATTAAAAACTAATCTGCCAACATACTTAAAAACATTGCAATTTGATTGGAATAAATATCTGGTTTAACATGAATATTATTAGGTATATGATGTTATTTTTACATGTAAATAAAATACTTTTAATGGGAAGTTAATAAACATTCTGCTGATGCACTTAATTATCTGTAAAGATGCAATTACGCTTTAATGGAATTATATTATTATATTTATGGGAGCAATATCATATCCCTGTGGTCTCGGTTATCAGAGAGGACTACTCCATTATTGAATTCGCTTTTAAAGCAAAATTCATCATGGGTGCTTTAAAATGTACTTAGACGTTACATATGAGTTTTTGTATCAATGTGTGAATTCAAACAACAGGCATGATGACAGTATTATAGAAACAATTAATAAATGGTTTTAGAGAAAAATATATGTATACAGGATTCTAAAAAATGACCTAGTTGTATTATAAACATTAAGATAAAGATTTTCGATAAAATAAAAGTATAAAATACGTGTTGATAGAAACGCCAATTACAGCGAATGACGTCACGCCTCAATTAATGTCAATTACCGCCACACGTTTTGCTTGAAGTTTTGTCAAATGTTATCGAAGCGTGACGTCAAAACCCATCATAAGCAGCGTTTTTTATTCAAATTAGACAGATGAAAATGCAATAATTTGCGTTAAAATTAGTTTTAGTTAGCTGAAATAAGGCATTTTTCGGAAATAGTAGATGTACATATATTATAAAAGGAGATTTAAATATCATTCATGCCTACTCACATATCAAAAAAAATCAAAAATAAAAATGATTCCTTAATTATATTCTAGACGATTTAAGGTATCGTTTTATTAATGCATATAAATCTCTTAACGCACACATGCGTCACGAACTTTAAAGTTATAAATATTTTTTCCAAAAAATAATAATTATGTAGTAATATCTTAGGTTTTCGCGATCACAACACATTATAATAAAACAACTTTTAACCGGATTAATGGCGTGTATTATTGGTTTTTGTTTTTCCTGGCGTGTCCTCCTGCGACCACGAACGCTGCAAAGTGTTCGAAATGAAATTCGGAATAGTTAGCAAAGGTTAAGATGGCTGAATGGACAGAGCGGCTAGAGTATATTTAACCGGGAGGCGCAGTTTTCTTTCGCGTATTTTCCTTTCCACAAATATTTATGAATTATCACGCCTGCATTCCCCAAATGAGTAGGCAGAGGTAAGTATATAAAATTGTACTACACCCACATTTCACCAATGCTGTTATTAAGTTTCATGTGAGGTGCTGAGCCTATTGCCAACTACCGGCCACAATCCAATCTCCGAGCTTCTACTAAGAACTTCTTAACAGAAAAACCCAAACGCACTTTACCCGACCTGGAAATCGAACACAAGACTTATGCTCAGCAGTCGCGCTTAGTACCACTAGACTAACGAGGCAGTTATTATAACTAAATATTTATAACGTTTCTCAGCCAGCCAATGAATTTGTTCTGTGGCGGGCACCCATCCCATCACCCAACCAATCACAATGATATGCTAACTGCTCACAATCACTACGAAAGCAATTTAAAACTTACACGAATATTGTTCCCGCTGGAATTGATATTCACGGAATTTTGTTCTAGAATTATTAAACAGAAATCAGAACATCATCACGTCCGTTTTCACCGCAGGGGTCGGCAGAGTTGTACACCTACATTTCACCAATGTTGATTTTAAATTCCATGCAATAGGTGGTGAGCCTATTGCCTCGGCATATTTCTATCCATAAACATCGGGTTGCTACTAAGTATTTCCGAATAGAACAACCCAATAACACTGCCTCGGGAATGGACCTCGGAACCTAATGACCACACCTCAACTAATGAGGCAATGGACGAATTAACCACCCTACTCGCGAAAATACAAAATTATAGTTGATAACAATAATATTCCTATTGTCTTGTAATTAACGAGACAACAGATTATACAGAAAAGGATTTTCATAATAAAACATCTAAGTATACTGGCTTTCCGCCCCATATGAATACCTCATAAGAATTATAATCATAATCAGATTAGACTGTATCATTTTTCTTACTATTTTGATTTGAAATGAATTAGTTTTGGTACATGAAGTTAAATATTTTCTATGCAATTTATTTGGTGTATAATAAAGAGAATATAAATAAATAAATAGTTTCTTAATCATCTTATCGTGTTGTTGATGAACAACTTAGTGTCAAAGTTTAAACCACCCATAGGCCTCTGATATAGCTTTACCAAAGATTTTACACACCATCGACAACATCTCTCAGGCTTTCTATTTTCCTCACGATTTCACGCACATTAATCGAAGAGCCTTTCGAATTTGCAACCTTTGACTTGCCAGTCATACTACTAAGCTATGATTGCTCTCCTTTATAAAAAAATAAAACAGTAACTAACTACCAATGTTTTATTAAGATAACGTTGGAAACCAATACATCTGAGGCATGTTCTCGATAGTGTTTTAAAAAAAAACTGATTATTGTATTCCTGCCCTGTATTCCTTAATTCAAATTGATCGTTTTAAGATATCTGCACAACATTAATGATGTAGATTTCATCCAATAAAGACAATGCGTCTGCAAAACGGTGCTATTGTAAACCGAAGCAGAACCTACGTGTGTTAATAACTTAAAATCGTTTAAATAACAAATTGAATCATATCAAACACGATTACTATTTTATTTTATTTTATTCAATAGGAACAGTAAACAGCTACACTATAGAATATTAACAATAGAATAATACAAACATAATAAACAATAATGTAACCCACAGCACCGTTCACATATTAACATATAGTACTATAGATAGGTCGCTAGTAAAAACAGCTGTTCATGCACATGACATTTATTGCAAAAAAAAAAAACCGCACGTACCTGTCGTCTATGTACAGTTCTGGGAACTGCATAACATAACACATTATTTAGTTCAATACAGTCAAATTTGTTATTAACAATGTTATACAATGTTATTGCTTCCAATTGCTTACGTCTAGAGCTGAGTGTCAAAAGCTTGTGTTCACTGAGCAACCGGTCATATGACCGGTTCCGATGATGAAAATATATAAAAAAACATAAGTGTACAGAACGCATCTCCTTTGTATTTGTATACTTTTTGTATCACATAGAGTTGGCGAGTTATTGGAGTTATGAATGAATGGCGCTGGGTGCCAAGTAACTGACGATGCCACTCGCTCCACAAGTTTGTCAATTTTTCCAAAACCCTACTTTTGCACCACAGAAGTGCTCGACTAAGCTAGACTGAACTAGTTATATTTAAAATATAAACGTTGGTGGTAGTAGAGACTGTGTATTTTCATGATTCAATCAAGAATGACCAAACAACAGAAAAAACAACAGAATATAAAAATAATAAAATTGTACAAAAAGTTAACAAATACAAAAGAGGTGTGTTCTGCACAATGACGAGCACAAACACTACATAAACATACATACAATTATGAAGTAACACATCTAGTAGGTACCTCTATATCAAGGAGAGGTTCCCTAGGCAACGTATCTTGAGCGCTCGCCCGGAGAACGCTAATAAGCCCGTAATAAATGACTCAACGCCAGCAAAATATTCAGTGTGTACTGTGAACTGTTATAATTATAATTATAACAATCTCTGCTACACGAATAATTATTTGTTTGTTTGTTTGGCTCATTAGAATACTTGTTGGGTTTATTAAGGTTTAAATTGGTTCAAATGTAGAACGTATTTTCTTCTTGGCAAGGTTATTAAGAAATGAGTGTCAGAGAATCGGAGACATCAGAGAACTAAAATATTACTGGTCTTATTACACGTCACGTGATAGAAAATGTAGAAAAAATATCAGATACAGAGAATATCAGATATTATTTCCTGGACTATTATCTATATGCCGTCACTTATTAGATATATATATATATATACATAAAATCACACTGGTTTCTCACTTTTCTTCTCTATTTTATAGTGTGGTTGATGAACACTAATGTCAGAATTTCAAGCCACGTAGGCCTTTGACACGGCTATATGCACCATCGAGAACATCTCTCAAGTGTACTGCTTTCCCATTGGGAAAGGAAGAGATTATAAATTTCTGCTTGCTACGATTTTGACATATCTGTTTTCGCTTCATCTATGTCCATTATCCTGTTCATGCATATTTGTCGATGTAGGACCCTCTTACATCTGTGGGGTTACTCTTGAAACTAATACCAATTTCAATCCAATTCCAATATTAAATAGACGCCTTAAAACAACGCGTAATTTTAAAATAAATTTACCTACATTACAGTTGCCTCAATTTTGAAGCATGTTTTCTTCATAATATCACGAATCTATAATTATTATTTAGACATTTTGGCAATTAAAAGTACGAACTGACATATTTCCAATGTCAATCGAGTGGATTTATTTTCAAGAGTACAGGTGCTGGCTATTGACTTTTAAATATTATTTAAATCATTAAATGCCGTTGTATAAGTCACTTGATTGCTATAACTAAATTTACAGATAACGATAAAAGAACTTTTACTAATGACCATGCTGCAAAGTGTTCGAAACATCAAGAAAATCAAAAATCAATAATACACGCGATTAGTCCGGTTAAAAGTTATTTTATTGTAATGTGATCGCAAAAACCAAAGATATTACAAAAATTTTAGAAAATTTTGTAAAACTCAAATTGAAATTTTGCACTCAGTCATTTTATGGTTGTAAAACGTAGAGTGGCAGTTAATGAGTTAAATTAATCAATAGAGCTTGCTTGTCTAAAGGCAAACAATGAAACAATATAATTACTTCGATTTCTTTTGTAGTTAATCTTTATTATCAGGAACATAATTATTTACGTTTTCCTGTTAAGTACCTATATTGTACCAAATTGTTTTCACATAAAATTAAATCAAAGTAAATTCAATTTTGATCACAGAACCTTTCACGACTCATTTTAAAATAACAAGTATACGAAAATACGAAAACAAAACAAAAAATATAGGAAAAATAATCTTGTTTTTCGCACAACAATTAAGAAGGCTTATGTTCTTATATTTTTTCCTTTCTTTCTTGTTCGCAGGTAAGTTCGGAGAATTTGACGCAAGTTGAACGAAATCAACAAGGTGGGAGTTTGTTTTGAAAGATTGTGAAAACGTATAAAAATATAAGAATAAAAGGTGTAGTCCAGGTTCCACCTATCACAGAACGAGACAGGAACAAAATGGCGGACGACAAAAAATATGAATGCGGTAACACGACGAACCCGTAAAGGTCGCTTGCATTTTCTGTGTATATTCTTTAAGACTAGCTAGTCTTATATGCTAGGAAGTGTAGTAAAAACAAACAATTATGTAAATAATATGATGATTCAAGATAAATCTTTGAAAAGCATTAACGCATGCTTAGCGAACTCTAAAGTTACAATATTAAATGGAAAAAGAATACGGTCGCGAATAGGCGCTCTGACCACTAAGCCATCTCAACGACGTCGAGATGACTTAGTGGTCAGAGCGCCTGGAGTATTTATCCGGGAGGCGCTGGTTCGATTCCTGTTCGCGTCCGTATTCTTTTTCCATTTAATATTGTAACTTTAATAATATTATAGTTTTTTCTTTTTCTTATTATATTATTTTTTATTAAAATGGAACAACAAACAGCTACACTATGAAATAAAGTAAGATAATAATAATACACAATCATAAACAATATTGTAGCCCACAACGCTGTTCACAGATATTCTATAGAATAAATATTAATTAAATAATCGCTAGGGTTCCTTATAAATATGTATTGATAAATTTATGTCTACTTAACTATCGAAAAATTATTTGCATTGACAGATTTATTAAACAATGGCTGTGAATTATCTTTGCATAGAAAATTGCCACACTCGTTTACAAACAAAGAATTTTCTATGCACATGCAACAATTATCTATCTGAAACCATACAAATATTTGCTCCGTCCAGGAATCGAGCCTGCGACACGCGGTTCAGCGGCCGATCTTTCGACCATCTGCGCCAATCGCGCCTTCTCAAATTCTAAAGGACTTAAGTCGCATAAATAACTGCATTTCTGTTTTTTGTTTGTTTTTCGAGACTAACAAGAAACAATTTTAATAAATGTCAATTTTATCAATTTTTAACTTGTATATTATTTTTTGTACTTATCTATTATTTCATTATTCACAAACAACTTTTTCAGCAGAAAATCCTTAAGCTCGGCTTTAAATATACTGTTATATATTTATTTATCGTGGTAATTTGTTTAATATGTTTATTGAGCTATAATGGCTACTGTGTTTAACTAAGTTGAGACTAGGCGTCCTTATACGCAGAAAGTCTATAATATATTATAAAAATAGGTAGGTACACTCGGTATATTGTCTGAATAGCAATAACGTCACCAAAAGATGTATTAAAATGTGAAAGAATAATTCGGAATAGTGAGCAGAAATCAGAATAGCTAGTTTGGCAGAGTGCCTGAAATGTTTATTCAGGGGGCGCAGGTTGCAAGCCTGGATACCTGTATTTTTTCATAAGTTAATTATTGATCACATGTTTCGTCACTAAACTGCCTCGTTGGTCAAGTGGCCCAGAGCGCGACTGCTGAGCATGAGGTCCTGGGTTCGATTCCCAGGTCTGGCAAAGTGTTATTGCGTTTTTATGAAATTCTCAGTAGCAGCCCGGAGTTTGGAATTGTGCCCGGTAGATGGCAATAGGCTCACCACCTGGAACTTAATAACAGCATTGGTGAAATGTGGGTGTACAATTGTGTACACCTCTGCCTACCCCTTCGGGGAATACAGGCGTGATGCTATGTTATGTTATGCTACTAAACTTTTTTGAGATCAATGATACAATTTTGATATAAGATTAAGATATTATAGGCCTTTCTTTGTTTTCTAGTGTGGAAAATCCATCATGGTCGTTGTGCCGGACTCTTACCGACTAAAAACCACACCGGTCCTACTCTAACCTATAACGTGGTCTCGGGATCGCGACTCTATTCACCGCAACCCCGGCAGGTTATGGCTCGTCAACCCGTCGCCTGTATAAGTCAGCCACAGTTGGCCTGCTAAATACTCCACGGAATTGTGCGCGCCAGATCGCGGCGCGCCGCCGTCTCGGGCCTGGGCACTGGTCGGGCAACGAAGTACCCAAGTTCGTCGTCTTCTGCGGCAGGGGTGGGACAAATTCTCCTCTCTCTCCCTTTCCGCCGCCAAGATATTATAGGCCTAAATAATACTAGAATAAAATATTGCTTGAGAATTAAACTACATCATGTGAAATTATTTGATAACTTATGAACGCTTTTGAAGGAGCAGTGCGTGTTGCAAAATTCTGGGCCAACAAAATTTGTCTACATCGACTCTATCAGGTGAGCCTACTCCCAAATCTAATAAAGCCCCAAAAGCTATTCAAAAACTTTAATTAATCAACAGCATAGATTAATATTTAGAGTTCCGCATCCAAGGTTCCTCAGACATCAGTATTAGTGAGGACGCTACGGGCGTTTCCTATGACGTGCGGAATCCACAAATCCGCCATGATGGATTGTAGTAAATGTATTTTCTGTGCATTTCGGCAACTATATTGTGTTTGCAATACCATCGGATGTAGTGTACGCCAATCTTTGGAAATTGATCGTAATATTTTGCTGTTGTATGCAGTAGAAATAGTTATGTGATTGACATGCTCATTGGTATCAATTCAAGCCAGGCATCGCCGCGGGCTCAGCGCATGACTAACGGTACCATTAGAGTTCGAAACTAGTCGGCAAATTCCAAAAAATGCACGTACTAAACGGTGAATAATATTAATATGAATGCTCTTTCAAGCAATACATTGATCTTTAAATAAAATATTTTAGAACATGTCAGACCCAATACAACAAAATGACTAGCGTTCAAATAGGAATAGCTAATACATAAATATAATTGTATTAACTGCCTCTTTGGTCTACTGTTCACAAGCGCGGCTGCTGGGCATGAAATTCCCGGTTCAACTCCCGGGTTGAGCAAATTGTTGTTGAGTTTTTCGGTTCGAGTAAGTGTTATTCAGTTTTTCTGTTAGGAAATTCTCAGTAGTAACTCGAAGTATGGAATTGTGTCCGGTAAATGGCAATAGACTCACCACCTACCACCGAATAGGCATAATCACGGCATCAATGAAATGTAGGGATACAACAGTGCATTCCTGTCTAACCCTTTGACTATACAGGCGTGAAGCTATGTTATGTTATGCTGCATGTTTCTATCCAAAAAACAAACAAAACCCTTACTTAGCCCAGAAGTTTCCATGGCATGATTCGGTCCTGGACTGACGTTTGATAAATTAACTCGGAGAACACCGCCAACTAATATTAAGTTAGGAAAGAGTTAAAACTAGAGTGTAATGAGGAATAACGTGGATACGATACTTTAATAAACTAAAATATATGCTATGTTACTTGTTCTTTTTTTTGTAATCATAACGTATTGGAGCTTTTTCTCCTAACCTCTTGTGTCCCACTGCAAAGGTCTCCCCTATATTCTTACACACCTCTCTCTCTATAGCAATAGCAGGCCAGGTCCTGACAAATGCATCTAGGGCATCACGCCAGCGTTTTCTAGGATTAAGACACCCACTGTGTGACGATTCTAGCCCACCTATCCGGGTGTAATCTGCTTAATGGAGCAACCAATTTAAAATTTTGGGACAATTGTTTTAACTCACTTTCTTCTCGTCTCTCTTTTTCGACCTTCAATTGAAATTTAAAGCTGCGCTATGTAACTTACCACAAACGAAAGCTAGCCCAATATTCCCCTAAATATTCTACACAATCATCTTGTCTCCACAAACAAACAATATCATAATCGGGCATTAGGGAAACAAATTAAATTGATATCTACCAAATAAGGCAGCTCAAAAAATCCCAAAAGACACTTTAGCTTATTACCCCATTGATCCTAACCTAGAGCTAATCCTAAAAACGATTGTCATACCAAAGCACTTATATTTCCTCTCAATCCATAGAAGTGCGCATAAAAAGCGCCTAACGGCAATAGATGGGTTTCACTGCATCCATTAAACAGATGAAAGTATGAACTCAGGGATTATCCACTTAATGCAACTGGGGCTTATGTTGTGGTTTTTGTGGTGAGAGGTAGCGGAGTAGTAGCAATTAATAAAATTCTAACCTGTCTCAATAATGTTGGGGATCCATCTGGAAACCAAAAAAAGGGTGCAGAAAAAAAAAATATAGTCGATTAGTTTAGGGTTTCAAAACGGAATAAAGGTATTGTGGTATGTGCGTGCATAACAGTGAACATAAAATATAAAGTAGATAGTATTGTGTTAAATTGTGTTAGATTCACTAACCTACAAAAACTGTATTTATCTGTGTTTGTCATTAATTACCAAACACAATTGATTTTTATTGGTATAAAGTACATTTCGCACTTCTCCGATCAAAAGAGTTAAGCGCAAATATGACAGTATGACCATGTGTACAACCTAACCAACCGCATTAAAATTAAGTATAAAAACTGTGATTCGTTGCTTTATTTAATTAGAATAAATACCTATTTTGCATTCTCCTTGAAAACAATTGCGCTATAATAATCTTTACACAACACCCAATCACTTTTAAGACAACGTTTTTTTTAAACAACTGATAAAGTAAATATAATTTCTGCAATCTTTCAACATTTATCCAGGCCGTGCCTTTACCATACTCCTATAATTATAATAAATATTACTAAATTAATATTAATATTACTGTCTTGTTGATACCATATTCTTGTACTTTGTATGTCAGGATATAAAATATCTTCTGAAATCATTAGAAAAATTATCAATGCTAGGCCGACACAGGAAAAAGAAAGGGGAGGCCTTTGCGCAGCGGTGGGTCACAATTTAGGCTATTTAAATTCAGTCAGCAAGATTGAGACAAGAAATCTCATATCCTAGCTTAGACAGCCCCTAAAATCGAACATAGCGCAACTACTAAAACTTTAGCTACTCAATATTTCAACATACTTAACGTAACAGCACTCTTCGACTTTAGAATTACTGATTCAAATTCTTTAACACGTCCAAACGCTATCTTGTTATAACTTGGACAGCACATGTGAAAGTTTCGTCGTATGTTCTTCTGAGCTGTAAAAGTGACTCGGTAATTTATCGGCCATGAAGAAAGTTCCCCGGTGAGGTTCCGACTCCTGCAATCTTACGTGGACAGCAACCTCGGGGTTACCAGTTTAATGACACCGTCTTAAAAACAAGTTAGGACGAGTTATACTTAAGATTTTTTTACTTGAAGAATTCCTTTGGGATTCTTTTTTGTTTGTTTTGGTTGGGTATTGCGTGCTGCAAGGTATCAAGGAGAATTGGACTCCCTAAGGGAAGAGCAGGATGGTTGGTATGGCTTGGAGTCACGTAGTGTTCGTTGTTTATAAATTGGAATAGTGGATGGAGTTAATTTCGTGTTGTACTTTCTAAAGCTTTAATTAATTAAATGTGTATTTGCTTCAACTCTATAGAGTAAAATTAACTTCTACTTTTTTGTGTGCTGTTAATTTAAGTAAATTATTGCGTATTAAGGAAGTGTTTACAAAAATATACATAATTACGTACATAATATTTTTACAGTAACTTACATAATAATAACTCCAAACACCGGCTTCAAATTTAAAGAATATTATATTGTTAAAGTAAGTAATGTCATGTTATAATACCATATCCAATTTCTTAACTCCGTGCTCGGCGACGGTTTCAACTTGCGCTATGTACCTTGACTGCTACAGTAGAAGTTGTGATATAAAATCCGGTACAAAACGAGCAATGCGCGGTGTAGCACTATTATTAACATCTTAATGAACAGTAAAACATTTGATGTACTAAGTTTATATTGCAATCTTTGTGGAGTGAGTTTATTTAGTGTGTTCTACTGTAGTTTGGAATTGTTAACAAGTTTAGTCTAAATATTTAAGGAGATAGCTGTCTGCTGGTTATTTTGGGAATTCTAATTGTTAGTTCAAGTTAATCGGCTACAAAGTTAACAGGAAACACGTGTTTAATAAAATAGCATTCGACTATCTCGTTACTCACATTTTAAAACCACTTAAAACTTTTTTTTTCTAAATGATGCCCGAATAAAGATTATAATGTTTTTAGGGTTTATTTATGTATGTTTGTAAGTTTCTTTATTCCAACGTAACTTCTAAATTCCTGAACCTATTTCTATGTGTGGAGTATCGTTAGACTACATTGTCCCGGGTACTAAAGTAAGTAAATAGAATAATTATAATTTGTCACACTATATTTAAAAAAAAAAACTTAGAAGTTACATTGCATGTCAACTATGTCTAATTATACTAATGAACATTTGCACACCTCCTTGAGGGTTATAATTCAGTGAACATTATTATGTATCTTCTACCAGCTTTCTGTACCTGATTTATGCAAATAAATTATGATTTGATTTGATTAAGATTTTTAAAATGACAGGCGTGCTTTTTTTTATTAATTTCATCTTGTATACACACATGTCCCACATCTGTTCAAGTTATTACAATACAATATATTGTTAAATTTAAATAGCCCTTGTAACACTATCAGAATCCTACTAATATTATAAACGCGAAAATTTGTATGTATGGATGTTTTTACTCTTTCACGCAAAAACTACTGAACGTCATTGGATCATCACCAATTTTGAATGAAATTTAGCACACAGATAGTTTATAGCCTGGATTAACACATAGGATCCTTTTACCGGATGGACCCAATTCTAAAATCCACGCGGATAAAGAAAAAACCCGTCGCGGGTAAAGCTAATCATTGTTATTTTACATATGTATTTACACGCCAATACCAGTCAGAATAAAAATGTTATTGTTATGTGTACAATTTTATATGTTCGCGAGTAAACAGATTCAGACGCAGGTTCGAATCCTGCGCTCTGACCAACTAAGCCATCTCGACCTCCTGTGAGGTCGAGATGGCTTAGTTGGTCAGAGCGCCTGGAGTATCTATCCGGGAGGCGCAGGTTCGAATCCTGTTCGCGACCGCATTCTTTTTCCATTTAATATTGTAACTTTAGAGTTCGCTAAGCATGCGTTAATGCTTTTTCAAAGACATATCTTGTATGATCTGCTATTAAAACTCTGTTAGAAATCTTACAGAAATCCGAGTATCCCCTTAAATTTCGAACATGATTATGTTGAATATATTGTTTATATTCAACATAATCATGTTCGAACTTGTGATGAAATGTTCATAATTATATTGTTTATATTTTATTTATACGTAGTATTATAAAATATCTATACTTCCCTATTATTGAATATGAACGAATTAAAAATTTCGACGTTCTAAATTAATTTCATCTACATTCTTTCCAAACCACTTTATTCAGCGAAATACATAAAGATTTCGTTTCATAATCCATCGCGTATTCCTCGCAATATCACTTAAACAATAAAAGATTCAAACACGTAATGGAATTCAACTCACAAAAATGTGTTTTTCTATTATTTGTTTCTTAATACTTTTTGAAAGGAGGTTGCGGAATGATATCTCATATTTGCATGAATGTTCTTTTATACTAGCTGACCCGGCAAACGTTGTTTTGCCATATAAATAAAAAATTTAGGGGTGGACTACCCCTAACATTTAAGGGGATGAAAAATAGATGTTGGCCGATTCTCATAGATACCGGATAAGCACAAAAAATTTCATCAAAATCGGTCAAGCCGTTTCGGAGGAGTATGGCAACCAAAACTATGACACGAGAATTTTATATATTAGATAAAAAAAAACCTACTCGTGGGTAGGTGATGCAAAAATCCTACTGACTTATTTACTGAAAATAATTGTAGCCTGTTTCAGACTACCTTAATGGTCTAGTGGACCCAAGCGTGACTACTGAGTATGAGGTCTTAGGTTCGATTCCCAGCTCTAAGGTTTTTCTGTTAGGAAATTCTCAGTAACAGCCGCTTAGATAAAAATATGCTCACCACCTATAATATGGGACTCGATGAAAGCATATATAATACAGGCGTGATGCTATGCTTCAGAATAGGGTCATATCTCAGCATAAGCTGTCACTTTATCACTGGTATTCTGCTAGAGTCGATTTTAAGTGAAGCCACGGGTAGTTTTATACACTTAAGAGTAAATCCAGATGGTGCAAGGCGTTGACAGAATGGTTGCCAAAGTCTAGAAAGCGACACGTGGACGTCCAGCGGCAAGATGGGTAGATTACATCGTTATCGCCGTGGGCCGTACCTAGATGAGGCTGGCACAAAACCGAGGAGAATGGCACAAGCAAAGGATGACTCAGCAGCGTTGGGCTGTGGATGATAACGATGAAGGGCAAATATTAAACTAATACTCCATTTTTTTGTTTGACTTCCTGCTATATTGAAAACAGACGCGATTTAACGGAGCACGGAGACGTTCAGTTGGAAATTCTAGTATTCAATATCAACATAATTGGCAGCCTCCCTCTATCCACTATGGAGTATTGACCTACTCCTCTTCTAAAATACTATCCTTTGTCTTCTTATGAATTTGGATGGCTGAATTGACATGGCTTTACACACCATCTAGGATAACTCGTAGTTGCGCTGGTTTTCTCACGATATTTTCCCTCGCTGTTTTAAGCAAGTGATAAATAATTATATGAAATTTGTTGTGGGAGACGGTTCTGGGCAGTCGCATCGACTCCCTAACTATCGTTCTCCCCAAATCTATCCACTCTACTTAGAGTGAAAAGATTTCTTCTGGATCTACATGCTCCATCCTCGGCCAAAGCTGGCTTAGCATCAGGCAAGTAAGTGGCCAAACATAGATAGATATCCATTTTTCATAAAAAAAAATGAAAAGTCAGTGGTGCGTGTCTTGCGTTTCGACCTAAGTTTTTTGACTTTTCAATCCAATCCCATACCACTAGGCCTTTAGTAATGTGAACCCACTAGGCATCTACTGCTATGAACTACGTGTCTGCGTGTACCATGTTTCCCTGATCAAAACTAATAGCAATTTTAACATTCATCCCATGTTTACTCTGCATGCCGATCTCCTACAGAGCTTCAGTTTGCAGTGCTAACAGTATCATAAACATTTGAATTCAAAATTGAATTTTTTAGTAATATCCGAAGCCAAAACCGTTTTCACCAGTTCAATGAAATTTGAAGACTTAGGAAACTGCTGAACGAATTTTAACTTATACAAGTACCTACCTACGTAGCGACCACACTAGTTTACATAAGTAAATAGCATTACATCTTTGTGTTTCAGAGAGTGAGACAGAGGTATATTATTGTACCAGTACCCCGATTTTGCCGATTCCATAATTAAGACCCAGTAATACCTAGATAGTGATTCCATTGCCATAAAGCGGGCACGGTTTCAAACTGGCTGAAAATTTTGTAACAGAAAATCTCAACAACACTTTGCCTGACCTGGAATTTGAACCCAAGACTTCACGCTCTTGCGACCACTAAAAAATGAGACAGTCCTTACACCGCACTTTTACAGTAATTTAGGAACAGACAAGCAGACACTCGAACGATCGTCCAACTTAGGTGCAACACTTTCAAAGTATTTTAACGTGTCGTGTCTGGTATACGTCATCCCTCTGTGACGGCAAAAAGCAATATAATCAGCGCATAATACTCTTATTGCACGGTAAAGACCTTTTCCAATGCAGAAAAGGTACAAAAATTAATCACCACGCTAGCTCACTGCGGGTTGGCGATTTCAGAACATTACGTCCAAGTTCACAGTGTTTTCTTTCACCATAAATCTGCAATTGATTAAGAAAATACATATGATATTGACACATTGGTACAAGCCAGGCTTGAACCCACAAATCTGAGGCTTAAGGGGCGGGTCTGTAATCAATCGGTCACTACGGCACTAAAAAGTTACAATGCAATATGCCTAGCTTTATACCAGTATTTTTATATGGTAAGACTGGTTGTCAGACTTTCAGGCATCTGACTAGATATTATCTCTGGCTGTCGTAGATCTTAATTTGACAACCGATACTGACGGTTTTACCTGCTCTGCGTGGACCTGCTCTCTCTGCACGGAGATGTCTTGTTATGAAACTGGTGGTCACCCATCCACAGACCGACCAAACAACCTTGATCGATCGATCTGTGCGGGTTTTACTTAGCCACGAACAATGAAAAGGTTCAAAGGGACAAAATTATAAAGATGGACAGTTATTGTCCATCAAGTATACCTTAAGGCAGAAGGAAAGCAGGAAAAAGAATTATTACAGTCTAAGATAAGGCTCAGGTTATAATAATAATAGCTTATAGAGAGTCCAATAAAAATAATATGAATATTTCTACAGTTCCATTTCTTTTGAACCGTGAAGATCTTAAAAACACTCACTTTAATTACAAGAAAAAACACGAAACAGAGCCATTGTCATTGTTTTTGTAACTCGAGTGAGGATTACCGTATTTAATTAAACGCTATCATGCTGGTATCAGATTTAGACAAACGGTAATTAATTGTTGTTTACTTGTCAAGGTAGAAATGTTTTTGACTCAGCCGGATCAAAGCTGAGAGCTATCATAATGAGAACAGAATAAAAAATCTTCAGAAGAACGAATTAGTTCGCTAGCTAGTGCTGGTCAAAGAATGATACAAAAACAAAATTAAGTCCCTAGCTTTCTCTGTCTTAGTATTTGTCTGCTTATGAATGATTTTCTCCTTAACTACTGAACAGATTCTTAGGTTGCTTTAGGAGAAAAGATTTGAGTAAATCATATATTCTGTGGTCATTTTTGTGGAATTATTACGATATTTGTGGAGTTATTTACAAAATTCGATAGAAGCATGACTGTTCAGATAGTAAATAAAGAAGGGGAAACAATGGCTATTAAATTTTTTTTAAAGTCTCATTCTCTCCTTCCATCTCTTAACTTTCTAAAGCTTGACGTACTACAGAATGAACACAGTGCTTAATCTGTGGTTACCGATCCATGCACATTCACGTAAGGACTACCCAATTGCTGCTGAAATATAATTATAGTTAAACCATTCTGACTATACAGTCAGTGCCTATAAGTGTAACAGTACATAAAAATCCTTGAAATAAGATGAAATTAATTAAAAAATACAAAAGCACGCCTGCCGTGTGTAATTTTTTTTTGTGGACCATCATATTACTTTTTTTAAATCTTTCTAGCCTATATTACCCGGGACAATATAAAGATTCTAACGATACCCCAAACATCTAAATCGATTCAACAGTTCAAACTCACAAACATACATACTTACATACATTAATGAACCATAAAAACATAACACTTTTTTTTGGGAATTTGTGTATAAATAACCGGTCACTGTGATAACGAAACTTACATAACTACATTATCAATCAGTCAAAGGCCTTTTACGTCTATTCCAGTCGATTTCTCTTACTATGTCTATCCATTCATGAAGTTTATATTTTTTTTAATGTTAGCATGAATTAATATTTATACTAGCAGTTTGAGTTCAAAGTGATAGACACGACTTTTGCCTTTTATCTGTAATGAATGATACAGCGTAGCATACAGTATAATTTATTGTCAAAATTTTCAAATTTATGTAGCTGCAAATGACCTTTTTAGTAAACTTTAGAATTTCTGACAAAATAAAACACTGCTTAAAGTTAAAGATGATAATAAAGCTGGGGAGTTTGTTGCGCCGTTTCTTCTCTCCAGTGAAGCACTAGGAAGCAGTGATGGCTGGGCGTTTTTGGGGACTGTCTTATTGTTATGTATGACGTTCAAAAAGTACCATTTCTAATGGTCTAATTTGAATACAGATATTTTTGATTTGATTTGAAAGACACTTAAGGATCGTTTGACACTAATAATTAAATACAAATCAAAGATACTGTCTCAGTAAAAGTATTCTCGATGGCCAAAAAATTGATGTGAGATCCACATTATCTGAAATTGTAAGGTTTACAGGAAAAACTTCTCACAACATAACAACAATCACACCTTCCAATCGGAATCATTACCTAACTTGTGAAAAGTTGAACGCACTATACGAGCTCTCACTCAAAGTGAAACAAAACTTTATAGCGCGATGCTCTTAGAGGGGCGGCAGTAAGCTATAACGCCGGTCGCTTTCAACGTGACATTGAACCCTCAAATGCTAGCACAAGAAAGGGGACAGAGTAGTTCTAAAGTAGTTCTGTTGCCTTTTAGATTAAGATTAGAAGAGAAGAATAAAATTAGCATCACGCCCGTTTTACCTGAAGGATTTAGCAGAGATGTTGTATTGCCTACTCACATTTCACCTCCAGAAGTTCCAGAACCACCTCACCCAGGTCGATGGTAAGGTACTGAACTTATTGACAGTTAACCATTTGCTACTGACAATTTCTTAACCGAAAATCTAAATAATACATTGCTTAAACCGAGAATCAAATCGAAGACCTCAGATATGGTGATGGTCCACTAGCCTAGTGAGGCATATGAAAGGTCATGTGATATTAGTTAATGTAGTTTTTACCCGACTGACCCAGAAGGAGGGTTATGTTTTTTTAACTAGAATGGAAGGTAATATGAGAGTTGGTGTTAACAATCTATACTCAGATTATTAACAGCTAGGTAAGTAAATAAAATAGTATGATTATTATATATTTATTGAATATCTATAATTAAAGGATGATTAATATAATCATCGACGACGTAAAGCCGTAGCTTAAACAGCTTAATCAATTTACTTAATCAAGAAGAGCTTAACGTTGTTATAAGTAAAATTGTTTTACATAAAACCTCTTTTCCTTTATCAAAAGACATTAATGTATGAAGAACAACGATACAATTCACACCATTATTCAAAATAATATCCCATACAATATCAAACTGTACAACTGGGACAAATCATACCCGAAGCCGTACATCGATACATAAAGCCCTAAAATGCCGCCAACAGGCGAACACAATTACGAACATTACGCGTCAATCACAAGCGAAAGTTTCCTCAAAAACCTCCACGGGAGTTTCGCGGAATCACAAACATTGAAAGAGGCGTCGTCATAGCAACGGATGGCGCTATGCGCAGTCGCGCCAACCGAAGACTCCGCCCATCTAGCAGCCTGTTGCTTGCCGTATCCGCCGGACGCCAGTTACCTTTCAGCATTCATGGACCCACATCCAAAACAATATCAATCCGCTAAACACTAAATTCAACGCCAATAAGGCTCAAAGTTCCATAACAAAAATATGGTATAATAATAATCCAAGTCAATTTCTAATGTGCTATTAAAGTTGAACTTTTAAACTCTTGTACGTGAAGTTTACCAGTCTGTCCCGTTTCCACTCTCGTGTCGGCGTGCCTGCGTCTCGCTCGCGCGTTCATGAAGGCTTGCGAAATCAGGTATCTAAATGACATTATGTTGAAATGAAAATCCCGACGAAATAGGGGATCCGTAACGAGATTTGTTAAATGTTGTACCTGTACATTTGTATTTTTCGCCTAAATGTTGCGGAGGTTTTTTCCCGAGATCGGATTGATGCTGGGAAAAAGAAAAGATTATTTACGTTAAAGTAATTGTATTTTTCGTTTCATTATCACGATATGGCAGATTTTTCCGTCTCCCTAAATCATTGAAGAAAGACAGCATATTATTTATAGTAATACCTGCTTCATCCTTTACTGTGTATTCTGTAACTACTTCATAATGCTATATATTAAAAATGTCTACGTCGATGCAATGACCATGTGTGTGCCAGTTATGCTCTTAAAGTATATTTTCGAACAGCAACCCAACGTTTGTAGGATGGCGAAGGAAAAGAAAAATTTGTTCCGAAAAACGCTACGGTGTGGCGCTGTGAGTCCCTCTATATTCTATTTGGAAATTATTTAGAAAGATATACAACAAAACAATTATTTTATAGCCTTTTTCCTTGCCTGCATTATGTATTATTTGAATCAGTTTCGGACTTTAAGCCACTCATAAAAACGGAAAAAGCTGCTTTCGCATCCATTTTATGAGTGAAGAGAGTTTTATTTCTGGGTAATTAGCACAACTAAGCAAAATATTCAATATTTTAGTATTACTGTGTAAAATCATAACGGTAGCTTCTTAAGGCGATGAAGTAACACCTAATAAGGACGGTATAAGCTCCTTAAACGATATGAGACAGAGAAAATTACGCCATCCGTCTGTCTTGTACATGCAAATTAGATTGTTTGCGGACACATATAAATCGCCCTCAGTGCGTTGGAACTTCAAAGTGCTGTTACTTCTGTTATAATCCCTTTGAAATTTACTGCCAAAATAACTAGCTCTTAAATGCGTTTGTTAAGATATGTTTTGTTTTTACATCTACTCTGTCTATCTATTCATGAAGGATATTTTTTTAAATGTTAGCATGAATTAATATTTATAGTAGTAGTTTGAGTTTAAAGTGATAAACACGACTTTTGCCTTTTATCACCAGATTATCCGTAATTTCACAATAATTATACAGCTAATTTATTTACAAAATATGCAAATTTATGTAAATGTAAATAACTTCTTTAGTAAACTTAAAAATTTCTGGCAAAATAACACACTACTTAAAGTTAAAGATGATAATAAAGACACTTAAGGATTGTTTGATAATAATTAAATACAAATCAAAGATACACAATAGAAGCAAATTCGATGACACCCCAAACAAAATTAATACTCAGATTAAGATAGAAGTAGACAACCTTATTTCTTATGACAAATCGTAGTCTGATTATCCGTAATACTTATAAGAAGCCTGTAATCCGAATAGACACAGATTGTTCCAGAAACCTGTCTAAACAATGTCAAACAAGTTCTACGAAGTGTTTCAATCAAACGGTCCGCAGTTTCTGACAATTAATTAAAATCTGAATGGGACTGTAATAAAGTACAATACAAATTGTATCGATTTACCAAAACTTGTTGAGGTAGACATTAATATTATATGAAATTTGTTCAGAGTATAAAGTTGCTGGATTATAATTACTGAAATCCATCTTTGTTGTTGTTTTAAACATTAGAAGTGTGACATAACGAGTGTTGTGCGTAAGTTTGACATATTTTGTTTGTAATTATATCTTCTGTCGTGATATTAAATAAGTTTCTTTAAGAGTAGAAGCAGGTATTGCTAAAGTATTTGATACGTGATGTAAATTAGCCTTAATTTCGCATTTCTACTGGTGTCTTGGTGTTGTAAACTTGATTACTTTGTAATTTATTGCCTTGCATAATTAATTCTTATTCTTTGAATTTATAATTCCAACCTAGCTCTCATATTATTTACTCCTCTTACTTGAAACCTAGACAGAGTATTTGCCGAAACTCTTCGGCAGCATAGTTAAGAAGCAGCACTGGTGCAGTCATGTAATCTGGCAAGTTTAATTTGAGTGGGGGTGTGAATAAAAGCGGGTCCCATCCTCACATTGTGGAATGGCAAAAGTTAGCTTGTTTATTCTCACTTTAGAGGTACTATGGCACGCAAATGTTAGGTGTGAAATACCGCTTGACTTATTGCTTTAAAACGGCGTCGTGAATGGGATGTTATTGTGTCCTTTTAACTTTTTTAAACGTATTGTGTGCGTTTCAGTATATTGTTTGTCGCGTCGTTTCATAAAGTTTTTATTTATAAGCGGCATTGGGATTTTAGGTATGGGGACAATGCAATAAAAGGTATTATGGTTTGTTGAAGTTATGAGAAAAAGTTTTAAAACTCCTGAATTGCGGCGTTTTGCAATTTCCGGGAGGACAAAATATTAAAGTCGATGTTTGATGCAATATTATTGGCAATATTAAACAATACTGATAAAATGAGTTTACTATTTAGTATTTTTATACTGGTTGTACTATCTAAATTATTATTAAGTTATAATAGAAATAGGGGATGATAGTATTATTAATTATATTTTTACTCGTGTGCTTATCTGATATCATATCTTTAACAACAAAAAGTTCATCTGTTTTTTCCTGCCCAATTAGGCCAAAATTTATGATCAACCAAAATGTAATTTGTGTAACTAACTTACCCAAAGCTTTGGCAAGGAAATCAATTTGGCCCACAACTATGTCACGATAGCAACACGGCTGCAGATTCGTGCAATCAAACTAATGAGATGAGTTCTGGCCTAATCCCTATTAGAGCCTTATTGACGGACCCGAGACCCGAAACTTGCACAATTTGGGGACCCCTCTCTAGTAGTAAGTAGTTGCAAAATTATTTTACCTACCTATGCGGATTTCAATATAATGATTATTTTTATGACAATATTATATAGGCGATGCTTTAGCTTCTTAAACATTTAATAGTTCACATAGAATTTTATATCTTTCATTACTTTTTTAATGTTTTGGTAGCAAAGCAGAACAATTAAAAAAATAAATGTGACATACTACTATTCATTAAAGTACAACTAAGCAATTACGTGAAATAATACTTCCTTTGATAACTTTATGACTAAACACGAAACTCTTCATACCAGTTTTTCCTTTATGGATAACTTACCAGCTAATGTAATTAGTGTTGATACCGTTTAGATTACTACGAGTGCTTTCATCATTAATTGCATCGCTGCCCCTCGAAGCCGAATGCATCAGTAACACGCAATTACTAATGTCATTAGCTGTCAGTAATACATCTTACGTGCGGTAAAAATAGTCCTTTGGGCGTTTTAATAGAAAATTAAGGGACACGTTAGGCATTTATCCTGTGAACTGATAAAATTGAAGCATTATGCAAAGCATTTCGTTTAATTATAGATACAGTGTGAAATCCAAAACTGGGGACTGAGCATGAGTTACGAAAATTATAAAATGTCATTGAATTTGAAATTGTTGATAACATTGAAGCAGGTATATAATAAATATAAGAACTTTTAATTTAAAATAGCTTTTGAATAAAGGTTGAATAATAATAATTATAACTGTGTTCAAAACAAATCAAGAAACTGCTTGTCAAGCACAAAACTTAACCTTCCATTTTGGCTAAAAACATTCTGGCCTCAAAGACTTTAAGTCCGATTTCATTCACAACGGCACGGATGTACGGACTTTAAACTTCATTTCCTAGGAAAGGATATTAGAGATTAAAAGTTTTGTAGCCCTAATCCATTGAGACAGCTGGTTTACCGGGCGAACCAAAACTAAGGGATCTAAGATTCCCACGAATTTCGGTTTATTCTCTGAATTAGATTTTATAGCAATTATTTTTATTTTATTTATAGTAATGAAACCAAAAGTATTTAAGTTAAGTTTGCTACTGCTACTTGTATAAATTTCGTGTGTAAAAAAACCATTTTATGTTCCAAATAACTTAATTATACATAAAATTTCAGACACACATACTCGCGATCATCAACTTTATAAATATATATCAAATAATAACTTTGAAAACATAAACGTTGAAACTTCAGCAACAATCAAAGAACCATTCATTTAAAAATTATGCATTCAAATGATTTTAAATTAAAAAAGAACACCCATCACAGGTAACCGATTACGCAACAACAAAAGGCAAAATTAATTCCGAGCAAACGAGATAAATTCAAGTTTTATTTTAAAACAAAACTCTCGAACAATTTTGGGAATTGGCGGCGCGATTAAGATTCATTATGCCTGTAAAGTTTTATCTTGAGCGCCGAGAACCAGCTTGAGAACTTGTTCAAGAGCAATAAAGCATTTTGGCAGATTTTGAAGTGGTTGGGAGATTAAATGTGCATTACGCGTCGACTGCGACAGATGTAGGAGAAACGGTCGGGTTCCCGCAAGGCACTGTCCTGGGCCTCATACAGTCTGCGACGTTTTGTTACGGGTATTTCTAGTGTTGTCGCTGCTAGCTTCTATTGACGGTTATTGAGTTTTTCCACTGAGTACACTTTTAATAATGTCAAAAGGGAACAGATACAGTTGCGATTTAGGAATAGAAAAGTTGATAATTTAAACTTTAATTGCATTTGTTAAAATTGATGCCTATTAACGTATTTTTGACTTCAACTTTACGTTTATCATCTTACATAAGTATCAGAATAAAAATAATAGGTTTTATAAATTTTGGTGGAAAGAAAATATGATCGTGAGCAGGATTCGAACCTGAGCCGCACGGATAAATACAGGCGCTCTAACTGTAAAGGGACTGAATAGATGGCAATAACGTCACCAAAAGAAGAATTTAAATGTGGAACAAACAAATTTGGGAGTGGGTTGAGGTCGAGATGGCTTAGCGGTTAAAATTTATAACTTTAAGTTCACAATGCATGCGTTAATGCTTTTCAAAGATTTATCTGTAATTGGTTCATTACCAAAAAAATCACTGATATATTAAATGAAATACGAAGAAAACCTGTTCAACATTGTAATCGAAACCAGTCAAAAAGCGGTACGCGATGCGCGGGACGTCTACATGAAATTTTAATCAACGTAACAGATCTCAGTTAAAACGGGCATTTAATTATACCGGGTTTATTTGTTTAACTAGCTGGTTTCCGTGACTTTACTTACGTGGCTTTACTTACAAATTCCGGTAGTTTACTTTTCAGCGACACTCGAAAGGATAGTTGAAATCAACTTAGTTTTAGCAGATTTGATACTGTAGATTTGTGAGTTAACTTATTTAAGGTTTTGTAAACATTATAAATTGATGCACATTTCCAATGTGATATCAGTGATTTTTCTATGACTAGCAAGTCAAAGGTCGTAGACTTATACTCAAGGAAGGATCCACTGCCCGTCGCAATCATGGATCCTATTGCCGATTCTTCTCCATAGGAAACAATTATTTGGAACCGTGCAACTAAATTCAGATCTCTTAAATGTGCCTTTATATGAAATAAAAACTTTTGATTTTAACTGTAATGTGCGTACTATAAATTTTCACGAGATTGTTCATCAACCATAGGATATGAAAAAAATAATTAAAATTACTTATTTATGTAAAACATAAACCTAGTTGAAATCACGACTAACGGAATTCAAGTAATGTTAAAAATAATAAAATTATCGTTATACTTCTGTTGAAAGTTAATAATTAATAAAGACAGACGGCTTTAATTATGTTTGGTGTTAATCTTAATAAATGTTATGAAATTGTATATAAAATATATAATGGTATTACGAGTACAATAATGATCAATACTTTTATAACTAAAACAGTTTCTAGACTAAAATAATTGAGCAAAGACCTTCGATGTTGTACGTCATAATATAATATAATGCTGTCATTATTAATTCTTCAATTATTATTCTTAATAACTAAAATAATCAACGTTCCAGTAAAATAAATAAACTGTTTTATATTTAAATAATATTTCCTATTTATGTTGTTAGTAATTAATTAACCTTTAAATAGAACGTTTTATATTTTAAAAAAACACTTACCCTACTAAAAGACACAATTTATAAATAAAGGAATATAAGGCAATAATACAACAAAAAAAAAAACAAGTAATAAATAAAAATAATAGATAAAAGACACCAAAATGAAATAAAAAAGTTTATGGAGAGCACATTCATATATTGACGCATTCTCGCAGAATTATTAGTTTAGATAAATACTCATTACTTTTTATATCAATCAAATACAGCATAATAACCCTGAAAATATACATTACTGAACCTGTTGTGTTGTGTAAAACAATGAGAAACTGACAGTTTTTCCGTGTGGAGATGTAGTTTTCACTGGAACTGACAAGAACAGGCCCCGAGCGTAATGGATACCGACGTGGTTTTAATTATTCCATTTATTGGTAGATAGTATGTTTTCCATGTATTGGTAGTATGTTTATGGTTACTGGTAGAATGAATGAGAAAAATTTCTTGTAAATATTATATTTTAATTAATTTTCAAGCTTATTATTTACTTTACCAACTACGTTGTTTAATTAAAAAAAAAAACGATTTTATAGATGAGTCTGAAAATTTTGATTGATTGACCCGTTAGCATTTTTTAAACTAAATCATATTAGAATTTGTAATGCTATCTGCTGGCTATGTCAAAACAATTATAGGTATCATACATGTATATCGTAATAAAACAAAAATATATGTTTTTGTACAAAAAAATTAAACGCATTATAAAAATTTATGACAAAAATGCTGTAGTAGGTTATGATAATTGAGGAACGAATGGCGCTATAGCTTGTGCTGAAGCCATTAAATTATACGTCCTATAGTTTTAATATCAGCATCGATATACAAACACTCATGCTTCATTATTCGAGAACCTTCCAAAAGTCCAGGAACACACCAGGAAATCTTCACTCACCACAACACATAAATCTAAGACAACCTTTATTGATGGCAGAATAACCTATTCACACAGCTCGCGGGACTATAAATCTTCAACAAAAAGAAAATATCCGTACACATGACAAATGCACCGGCTCGTCCCTTTCTCATTTACACGATGTAGGTACACATTCGAATAGAAAACTAAATAAAGTTACTCCGATACCCCTCTAGAGTCCACGTCAGTTTTAGACAAATAAGGAAGGAAGGAACATTTTCCGTTTCGAGAGACGCACGGAACTGGAGGGTAGGAAAAAATGGATGGTGAATGTTTCCTTCGTAATGGAGTGGTTCTGCAGGTTTGGACGTTTTACTCTGTTTCTCGAATTAAATTGGCAGCGTGGTGGCTTGTGAGTTGAGATGAAGCTCGTGTAAGGGAACTTGTCGACCGGCTTCAACAATATAAACCTTAAATAGGTTACCTTATTGCATTTAATGTTATGAAGATAACTAAATAGAGTATTATAAGTGTAAGAAATTGGCATAGCTGCTTGTATAGACCTGTAATTAACTGTAAAAATCTGCATAGCTTTTTCCCAATTACATTGTGGTCGGTTTCCAGTCAAACCGCATGCGGCTTAATTCCCAATATTTTTATATGGAGCGACTGCCCAGTTACTATATCTCGTGGTATGAGTGGTTGTCATATTTTCATGCCTCTGACTACCCGTATCAGCTGTCATAGATCTTAATTTGACAACCAGGACCGACGGCTTAATGTGCTCTCCGAGGCACGGAGGCGCCGTTAAGCCGTCGGTATGAAAAGATGGTCACCCATCCCCAGACCGACCCTAGCAAGTGCAGCTAACCTCAATCGATCTATCTGTGCAGCTGTTATTTAGCCCCGAGCCCCTCAAATGTAATCAACTGTTATTTAATATTATATTCACGAAAAAAGCGTTTTAACAAATCAAAACTGAACTCCACAAACGAGACGTCACAGCCACCGAAGAGGTTTTATTATTAAGTTAGACCGGTCAAGGAGAGTGTACTCCAGACGGTTGGATGTAGTGCATTGCAGGCTTCCTACACTATGTATAAACCCGTAGTATAGCGCAACGAGTATTGTACGGCGTTCAAAGCGGAGCGCCCTTTAGTCGGGATAATAACGTTATGTAAGCTGAAATTTTCGTAAGGAACAGTTGCAAAAATCGCCGTGCTCTTGTTAGGTAACTGGGAAATTTGCTTCTATACGAATCTCGACCAAAAAATTTGTTGAATTTTGAATATATTAAGGACTATTCCAATGTTAATTTAAAAGAAGTTTTTGATGGCGACCAAGTTAGTAAATGATGACGAAGAAGTTAGTTCTCAAGAAATTAATGTAGGAGATCTCAATAAAATTTATTACTTATCTAAGTTTGGATAAATTCACAGCTTTAAAAAAATTTAATTAATAAATAAATTAAAAAGCATGCCTGCCATCTGTGAGTTTCTTTTATTTTATACTTTTTTGTGTACCATAGCCACTTTATATATATATAATTATATATATATATATATATATATATATATGTAGATATTTTTCTACTAACCTTTTATACCCGGGACATGTATGGATTCTAACGATTCCCATACATTATAATCGGTTCAAGCTTTTAGAAGTAATGGTGGATCATAGAAACTAACAAACATACATACATGAACCATAAAAACATAACACTAATTTTTTTGGGCCATCGTGTATTAAAGCGATGGTTATCGTATTTTTACGTTATTACCTACTGGAAATCAGTCATAACAAATTTTTGCCTGGACTACCTTTTTCTTCTGTCTGCCCTGGTCCCAAGTCATTTGGGGTCGGCGCCATATATTTTCTCTTCCATTCTCTGGTCTGTCAATCGTCATGTTATAATTCACTCCCCGTTCATTCTTAACATCTCTCATACAAACCACCCATCTTCTTTGGTCTCCCTCTTCCCCCCATCCAAACTAATAATAAGTTCTCTCTAAAAACGCCAAATGTATTCTTTTTATTTACAACTTTAGTCTGTACTACCAATCATTATAAAATCTAGGAAAATAGAAGCTTATAAACAACATTTTCACAACAAATAAATCAAGGCTTCAAGTTATTTTCGTGCGCAAAACACGAGAGGCCTGTAGCGCAGCAATCAATGTCACAATGGCCACCCGAAATCTGATTAATTCATCTAACGAACTCTATTATTTATCGCTAAGCATTCATTAAATTCGACACGGGCCGCTGACAGTGACGTCGGGCCGGAGAATTCGCATAGTGTGGTCAGCCTGTTCCCTATCATAATTATCTGTAGAATACTGGATGTTATTAATTTTGTCTATCATTGCTGATGGTGCGTGAATTATTTTGTCGTGTTATGTATTTTGGTTTGGTTTTTATAATAATATAATGTGTCAGGAACTGTTGATGTACATATGTTGCTTTTGTAACATGATGTTTATAACAATTTTGCTATAGTTAGTATATAATTATTGTACTTTAGAGAGCCTGACTGCCTCGTTGGTCTAGTGGTAGCAAGCACGGCTGCTGAGCGTGAGATCCTGGGTTCGATTCCCAGGTCGGGCAAAGTGTTATTGGGTTTTTCTGTTAAGAAATTCTCAGTAGCAACCAGGAGTCAGGAAGTAGGTGGTGTGTGTGTGGCCGTCGGTCCTGCACTTGATCTCTCTCCGGTCGTGTCAAATTGCCGTCTCATCGGAATATGAGAGTGAAGGAAGAGAGAGTGCTTATGTGTTTGCGCATACACTTGTGCACTATAATATCTCCTACGTACTTGGCTAATCTCTGTTGAGATAATCCGCCGTGACCGAAATACGGTCGGGAAGAGTATACTTTAGAGAGCATCCGATTGTAAATCTGTTAAAGATAAAATATTCAGAACTAATATAATCAGCTGCTGGATGATTATTAAAGTATTTTCAAAGCTAAGCTGGGGCGGTCATAGCCTGTTACAAACTGTTTTTGTTATAGTTAAGGTCAAGCAATCTTTGGCGCGAATAGTCTGTAAATGGATGGTTGCTAGAAGCGTTTTCACATTACCAAGCATCTCCGGACCTAGGACGGCACGTTGAAAGAGATCCTGGATGTTATTGAGCAATAACAGTCAATAAGCCTAGTCAGAGACTAGCAACACTAAGTTGGCTCGAAGCAAAATAGATTAGCAAAAAAATCACATACATCGTCTTAAAATGATCCCTTAGCTTTCTATAAATATTTGCTTTGTGATATTTTCTTTCAAATATTAGTGATAGCATTTTTATTAATTATAGTTTATCGGTTATTACTCACGCGCATTCTTCGGGTTGCCCGACTAATTTCGAACTCGAACGGAGCTCTTATTCATGAGCTGAGCCCGCGGCGATGTCGCGAGTCAAACTGGCGCTCCACAGCATCGCATAGCGCTGCGCGCGGGCCGATGATGTACTCAGTGCCGGCGTCGGGAGTGTTCCTCCCGAAGAATGCGCGTGACTAATAACCGTTAAACTATAATTAATGTGAATATGTCTCACGAAACTTATTGTACAAAAAAAAGAGTATTTTTGTAGTTTTCATTATAAATACCCAAACTAGAAAAAAAATAGGTTCACAATTAATTCTAGCTTGTTATTTCGTTGGTGTACATAAACAAATTTTAATTAATTCGAAATTCTGTACAACGTGTTTTGAAATAAGTATCTTGTTTATAATTCAAGAAACTGTACCTGTTTATTTGATTGCAGAAAGTCTAAAGGTTTTTAATGAAAACAATTGTCGTGTTGTAACTTGTTCCTTTAATGAGGAAAATATCATGGAAATTAAAATTGATGTGATGAATGTATTATTGGGGATATGCCACATAACAGGTGTACTTGTGTGATTAGTACTATGTTATGTATTGAATAAATTAAGGCGTTACTTTGCGGAAGTCCATTATAATGGATACAAATAAGTACAATATCTAGCTACTTCCACAATATAGGGTAGTCATGCATTACCTGTGAAAAGCCGGTGGTAGTCGGATTTCACCGCTTGCGTATGCGCATATATCTGCGGGAGGGCGGGCTTTGCACAGGTAATGCGTGACTACCCTCAATATTGTGGAAGTAGCTAGATATTGTATTTATTTGCATCCATTATATTGGATGCAAATAATAACAATCTCCATTATATTAACAATGTTTCTTTTCCGTGAATTTCCTACAGAACCCGGTCCTGAGGAAGTTTACGTGGCTCATAATACCAATCATTTACCAAAAAAAAAATACTTTGAATTTCTAACCAAATCATAGCAATTTTAATTTATTTGTTATAAATTTATATTCCACACCACATACTTATGTTTTTTTTTTATGAAACAAATTGATTTGATGACAGATAAAAGAAATATTTTCATTGTGAGTTACAAAATCATTGAATCAATTAAAGCTTTCTAAATTTGCACAGCCCTAAAAATAAATGATAATAATAATAAACGCATTATCCAGTCCGCCGCTAAAGGCACTCGGTGTGAGATGTGTAAAGTGTCTCTTAACGCCGCACTCAGTCGCACTAAGTTGTTATTCTTCCTTTATGAAATTTTTGTTACGCTTTTTTCATTGCTCGTCTATTTTGTTACGTCCGGAGCTCGGTAAATGGATGAGGGTGTGTTTGAACTTGTTTAGTTTATATGACACTGCCTCGTTGGTCCAGTTGTCTAAAGGGTGACTGCTTAGGATGACGTCTTGTGTTAGGTTGGGTAGTTAAGAAATTCTTAATATCAGCCCGGAGTTTGGTTGTAGCCATGGTAATAGGCTCACCACCTATTATAGGGGATTTTTTTTATTTTCGGGAAATTACATGGGACTTAATAACATCACTAATGAAATGCGGGTGTATATTTCTTTGCGTTTCTTAATTGCCTGGAATATTCACTGTATTGTCAGTTTATCTTTTTTTTTTCCGTTGCCGAAAATACTTTATTTGAAATAATATGAGCAATTTGTATAAATGCTTTTACAGTCACTTCACTTGATTTTGGTTTTTATTGTCTAGGTTACATGACCAGTAATAACTGCATCAAACAGTAGATAATATAGTGAATAAGTTTCAGCTTTTTATTTAATTTGCTTACTAACGGTTTGTTCAATCCATTTTTTATTTTAGTGCTTTGAGACAAATTTTGAACAAATTGAGACGCAAAATAAAAAATAACATAAAAAGTAAAGTAAGTCTATATTTTGGTAGCTCTATACAAAGCGACGTCTGAATTGTGTTTTTTTTTTTTGTATAGCGATTACCCTGAGTATTTCTGTACGAAATATCATCTCTATAGAAAAGAATAGCAGCTCTCTCGGTCTGAACACACCTTAATCCTAAACAAATTTTCTTCTGAGGTGCTTCTTTGACAGAAGATTATAATCTCTCTATTCATCTTTTACCAGTATTTGTACATTTATAAAGAGAAATAGTCTATTTTATGTTATTACATAAGTCCAGATAATATCTCTACTAAATTCAATGGAAAAGTATTTAAATAAATTCCGCTGTATTTACGTCTCCGAATACTTACTTAGTTAAATCAGTTTTAATCTAAAAATAGGTAAAGTTGTTACAGTGAAATTGTTTGGATGAATTGCTTTCATCGATTCTATTTTATTTTATTATCCTTATTTAATTCTGTTCGTAAATTGTTTTTTATTGGATTTTCTCTAAAGTGATTACGTCCATAATGATCACTGTTTGGAATAGCAGTGATAGCCTAGTGGTATGACCGTTGGATTGACAAGTCAAAGGTTTCAAGATCGAATCCAAGACACGCACCATTGTCTTTTCGGTGTCATATGCGTATAATAAATAAATTATCACTTGCTTAAAACGGTGAAGGAAAACATCGTGAGGAAACCAGCACACCTGAGAGATGTTCTCAATGGTGTGTAAAGTCATGTCAGATGCCTACGGGTGGTTTAAACCCTGACACTTGTTCATCAACCACACGATAAACAGACTCGAATATTTGGTGCTTCTAGAATCTTCGCAAGATGTTTTATTTCTCGTCATGATATCTTTTTATCGCATGGTTGATGAACAATCTAGTGTTAGACTTCAAGATACCTGTAGGCATAACATAGCTTTACACACCATCTAGGGCATCTCTAGTGTGCTAGTTTCCTTACGTTATTGTAAAGCATCATGCTAAAGTCAGTGGTGCGTACTTGCGTTCCAATCTACGACCTTTGACTTCCTAGTCTAATGGCCATACCACTAGGTTATCACTGCTCTTAACCTATCTATCTATATATTATATTTTTCACCCCATAAACATAAATGCATAACTTATAATTGTTCTACAACTTCTATTCTCCTTTACCTTTATGATTATGATTTATAATTTATGGGTGAATTAACTCTCAGCATATATTTATTCATATAATTTCTCAAGGAACTCCTTTTATCTATATCTTATTGTATTAATTGAAACTATTAGAAATATTATTCGACCAGGAACTTTAGTAGTTCGATTAACTGCAAATATAATTGCAGGACATCTATTAATAACTCTTTTAAGAGGGACAGGACCTAGAATATGATATTATTATATGATATTTCTTGTTATTTTACAAATTTTATTATTAATCTTAGAATCAGCAGTTGCGGTTATTCAATCTTATGTTATTGCTATTTTAAGAACTTTATATTCTAGTGAAGTTAATTAATTTAACAAATGAAAGCAAATTTTAATCATCCATTTCACTTAGTAGATTATAGACCTTGACCATTTCAGGAGCTATTGGTGTAATAACTCTTGTTACAGGTAAAGTAAAATGATTTCATAACTTTAATATAAATTTATTAATTTTAGGATATTTAATTGTTATTTTAACAATATATCAATGATGACGAAAAGAAAATATTTATTATAACATTAGTTGAATCTCATAAGAAGGCTCGTGAATGAATTATATTATCCTCTAACTTGACGATTTCACTTATTAAAACTGTTTTCATAGTAATATTAAATTAATATCACTGTACCAAATTTGCTCCCATTAAATTGCCAATACCAGACATAATATATTTATTGTTATAACGTTTATATTTATACACATCAAGAGTAATAAATACTAAGCAGACAAAAAAAAAACAAATATTCACAAGTACAAGTACCTACTTGCACGCCAAGATAATTTAAAACTACACTCCGCTTAATCGCGTTACGACAAGTTTTGAGTTTTGCTCGCCACACGAAACGCTGTAAGTCACGGCCCAACACCTGCTCCAGTCAGAAGCAATTACAGTAACATTGCTTCACTAAAGCGCGTGACATACGGGCGGGGAGTTTGTTCAGCTCGACAGTCCGGACCAACACGCTGGCTAGGCACTGTTGATTTAAGAACTTTTGATTTGGTTTATAATATTTTAGCTTAATCTCATTACGCTCATATTAAAAAAAAAACAGAAACAATGTTTTTTTGCGACCTTACAGACGCGGAAATAGGAGCCCCGTGAAGCGGGGCTCCGTCGACCAGGCCCCGGAAGGCGAGACTTTTTTTTTTTCGTTTCATGTGTTTGGGATTATGCATAAAAAAGTTATGCTTTAGAACTTTATGCTTAATAAATTTATGCTTTAGAATATTATACTTAATTATGGTTAGAGAAATTATGCTTAAAAAAATTATGCGTAAGCTGTTATGCGTAATTATATTATGCGAAAATATAATTATGCCAAACAAAATTATGCTAAGTTATATTAGGTCTTAAAATTTTATGCAAATGGATAGGGAACCTCTTTTTTCATGTAGTGAATAATAGCTACACCTGGACTTTATGCCAGTCTCCTACCCACTAAAACCATGTAGTCTTCCACTAACCTTAACCAGTTTTCTGGAATTCACTGCTGTATTCTCCGTCACCCCAGTAATCCCAACAAATCACTTAGTATGTCACCCAACAAGCTCTTAACTCCCTACAGCACTGAATCCTGTTAATCCAGCGCATTGAATCATCCCAATTACTAATACACAGAAACAACGAACTTGACCCAACGCTTCTAATCTACATATAGATATAGGAATATTTAGAATTATCATATGTCAGTGTCATTATGGCTCAGTAGTACATTAAGATATTTCAGCATGACAGCCATAACCATAACATAACCATCCCATAACTGTTGCACAGGGCAAGGGCATGTACAGAAAAGGCACGAGCATTGATCACCACGCCAGCTCACTGCGGGTTGGCGATTTCAGATCATACTCTATCGGTTTTCTCACAATGTTTTGTCTGTGGTCTCTTAAAATAATAACTAAGAAAGGACGTATGATAGTGAAAAAATCATGATTGGTACATGACAAATTTGAATCCAGACCTTATAGCTCAAAAGGCGAGCCGTAACCACTCGGCCACTATGACACATGACGACAGCCATAATTCCAAAAAGTCACGCAACATGTTAGCTAACAAATTCGCCATTCCTCACAGCCGTGTGTCCCTGTAATCCGGCGCACGTAAATCATCGTACTAACTTAAAACACACAAATAACAAGTTTGATACAGCGCCGCAGTCTGCGCGCCCGCGCCGAGTTGGGGCTAATTTGCATACATTATCATCTCAGGTGTTTCGACTGATGCGAGTGCCAACTCGACTTCCAGATATGTTTCGGTGTACTAAATAGTACCAGTTGGGTTTGGTGAATATTTAGATAGTAACTTGGTTATGTAATTTGTGTTTGTTTAGTTGTGATTGTGCGTTAGAATTTACTAATGTATGTAGTGTTTGAGACTTAAAATTAGTATTGGTGGTAGAATAATTATGATAGTTTGGAGTTATAAAGCCTTTATTGCAAAAAAATACAGCTAAATTGTGATTAATGTAATGTGGTCTCTCTTAATAGAAGGAAAGCATTTCTTCTATTAGGAGAGACCATTGTTAGGAAAGCTACTGTTTTTTAGGAAAACCTATTCCAAATCATCTTCCATATTAATAGGTCTTATGGTTACGCCATCATCATCTGTTTAATCTCTATGTATGGGTAGGTTTGTTGGCCAATCGTCTAGATTCATGATTCATGATCCAGGAGCTGCAAATTCATAGCCTGATCATGACTATTTTTTCAACGCAAATTTACGTTTTCGTTAAAGCATTTAAAAAATATATTACAATTTTATGCGAACAATCTAATAACATTACGTCGTACATTATAAATGTCCAAAGCTGACCTCATTACATTAGCAACCCGTGTTCCCGAAAAACTGATCGCAAGAACCTTTTTCATAAACCAAATTACAGTGGAAGGGTTGGCTCGAATATTCGAAATCAAACAATTATTTTACGTAAATTGCATTCCCTTTGCGCTAACAATTCTAAATTAAAGCCAAAGATACTCTGGCGGGGGTAGGAAGGGCGGAGCGGGGTGAGGGCGCAATTTCCGTGGATCTCCAGATCAATTAATTAGGACGCCCTCTAAATTGAACTGGCCATTTTTAAATTAAGGATGCGGTTGTACCTTTGTTGTGAGACTGGTAGATCCTAAAGATCTTAGTTTTTTGTTAGGCTTTTAAGAAAGATAAAGCTTTGATCTGTACCTACAGTATTTAGTTCAAAGAAATTTCTGAAGAATACTTTACAATACAAAATAAAATGTAATGGAGTAGCCTTCTATTAGTGGAAACACTGATCAAATTAAGAGATTACTGTGTTTTTTTATGTACCTAATACATTATTATAAATCATAGATATTTATTTATTATGGAGGAATATCATGGATGACCAGAAGCCACTATAATATTTGATGATCACCGATCCACAAGATTTTGCTCCATTTGATGTAATTGGCGTAAGCCGTTTCATTTGTGTGTATATCAATAAATAAATTTTAGTAATATTTTAGGTTTTGGCGATCACTACACGTTATCTAATATATAAAAATCTTGTGTCAGTGTTTGTTATCACACTCCTCCGAAACGGATTGACCGATTTTTATGTTTTTTTTTTGAGTATGATTGCTATGTCTTAGGTCTCGCTCTTAGGTCGTAGGCTATTTTTTATATCCCTAGGTGATGAGCGTGGCCCTATCCAGATTTATTTTAAGGCAGGACAGCGTTTGCCGGGCACAGCAAGTGTAAAATAAAACAACTATTTACCGGATTAAAATTTGTTTTATTGTAAGAGGAATATAAAGATGCGTCAGCACAATTAAAATAAAAACAATAACATCATATAATTTCTAATTCAGACCGAAAAAATGTCCTCCTCGTATCAAAACGAGTAAACCCGCGATTTCCCCAATATATCAATACAAAAACTTCAGGTATTTAGTACCTGCTTGTTGTAAGTATCCACTAAGACCAGTGTGATATATAGCGGGCAGTGATCAAGTGGGCCCGCCTGACCTGTAATATGTTACCGGTTGTGTCGGATGAACCGGACAGTGGAAGGCCGAAACCGAGAATCGAAATAAAATTAAATCTTGGTAGCACGCGCACACACACATATAAACATCCATATTGTTCCAATATATAAATCTGTAAACCTTATATAAGAGCGGTTTAATTTTGTTATTGTTACTATTTGCACTCGTAATCTCTAGGAGGAAGGCGCTGGTATTGGTCACACAGTTGATACTAGAAGAGGCATTATCGTTAACTCGTATCTTATATTATATATTAACAATTAATGATGAACTGTGTGTGTCAGCTATAAAAATATAGAACAAAATGTACTAAAACAAAATGTAGCATTTGAAAATATATATATAACTAGCTGACCCCGCAAACATTGTTATGCCATATAAATTTTCTGGATAGGGCCACCCTTATAAAAAATAGCCTATGACCTATTCTCAGACCTACTGAATATGCATATAAAATTTGGTAAAAATCAGTGAAGCCGTTTCGGAGGAGCAAGGTAACTAACATTGTGACACGAGAATTTTATATATAAGATTAAAATTATAATATTAAATGGAAAAAGAATACGGTTCAAGTTAGTCGTGTCGGTTCGGTCACTTGTATAGGTACTGAATTGATTGCAATGACGTCGCCATAAGACGTGTTAAAATATGGAAGAAGAATTCGCGGTGGTGAGCAGAGGTCGAGATCGCTTAGTGGTCAGAGCGCCTGGAGTATCTATCCGGGAGGCGCAGGTTGAATCCTGTTCGCGACCATATTCTTTTTCCATTTAATATTGTAACTTTAGAGTTCGCTAAGCATGCGTTAATGCTTTTTCAAAGACATATCTTGGCTTTTCAAAGATTTATCTTGAATATATATAATTGTCCACTCCGACCCTTGCTCGTGTCAACCCGCGCCGCTGAGCCTGTAGCTTTAAATTTGTCCCTAAATAATAATGATTTCAATCCAATCCAGCCAGTCCCTTGCTGTCCTCCAACCAGCAACGCCCTAAGCCGAGGCACGTACCCCGCAGGGGGTGTCCTTAGCGTGTTGTCGCTTAGTTTATAAGTTGAATGCCCACAGGAGCAGGCAACCACAGGAAAGCCTGGTTAAGCAGTCGACAACCTCCTAGGTTGATCAGCGAGATAAAAGAAAAACCAAATGAAAATATATTTTATTACCTATTTTAAATAACTTCGTGCTTGAATAAGTTCCGGTGACGTTATTATCATTAATACATAATACGATAAAATACATATACAATTCAACTACACGCAAGAATAGCTTAGAGGTATGACTATTAAATTGGCAAGTCAAAGGACACCCGTTCGAATCCTAGGATTTTTCGGAAGAGTGTTATGCATTGTAAATTTATTATCATTTGCTTAAACCGGTTTAAAAAAATATCATGAGAGAGCCAGCACAAATGAGAGACTTCCTCGATGTTATGTAAAGCCATGTCAGAGGCCTACGGGTGGTTTATATGAGGTTTAATCTCAGGCAAACCCAACTGAATTGCAATGTATTTCAATTTACCATACGTTGCGGCGTATCCGATAAAGAGTATAAATACCTCTTTCTTGACTAATAAGGTCGACGAAATGTATATCAATTATCAAAATATCAAAATAAACCTATTGTAAATTAAAAGTCAATTCTGCACCCCGCTGTTTGCTCATCAATCAACCATTAAGAATGCAGAAGAAGAATATGGTCGCGAGCAGGATTCGAACCTGCGCCTCCTGGATAAATACTCCAAGCGCTCCGACCGGGGACTTAATAGATAGCAATGGCGTCACCAAAAGACGTATTAAAATGTGGACGAAGAATTTGCGGTGATGAGCAGAGGTCGAGATGGCTTAGTGGTCAGAGCACCTGGAGTATTTATCCGGAAGGCGCAGGTTCGAATCCTGCTCGCGACCGTATTCTTTTTCAACAAAAATTATATTATTATATATAACTTTAAGGTTTGCTAAGCATGCGTTAATGCTTCTCAAAGATGTTTAAAAATAGCATGTTGTCCTAATTAATTAATTGCATTCTTAATACTTACCTGGAATGCAATTAATTAATTAGGACAACATGCTATTTTTAAACAAAAACTAACTCTTATAAACTGGCAAATATGAGAGGTATAGTTATATCCTCCTTAAATTCAAACTACCCATGGCAGTCCTCTCCGTTAACGGTAACAATACATTCTGTACCGGATTAACAGACACGTGTCTGAAATGTAACCGGGTATGGTGGCGAGTTACTGAAATATGTATTTCTGTTTTCATCTGTAAACGTGTGGGTCAGGCCGGGTGATGAATTAAAAACAATAACATTTCTACACAGATATATATTTTAAACGTATTAACGAATTCGTAGCGAACACTAAAGCTATGCATTTTTTTTGAAAGAAAAATACGGTCGTGTGTAGGATTCGAACCTGCGCATTCCGGATAAATACTCCAGGCGCTATGACCACTAAGATATCTCGTCCTCTCTCTGAAGGCGCAGGTTCAAATCCTGCTCACGACCGTATTTTTCGTTTCACAAAAAAATGCATAGCTTTAGTGTTCACATAAGAAACTTCAAAATCAGAGAAAAGGTAACATCTACCAAAAAGCGTGTGTTTTCTAATGTTGGTAAAATGTTCCTTACACGATAGATGCCTTAATGTATCTGAAACGGCAAATCTTAACAACAACGCATACATAAAAATCAATTTTAATACATACATACACTAATATCTGTACAAATACGTGTATCCATTACATTAACATACATTTGCCACAGAAGACAATAAAACTAAAGTTATGAATGGTCGTTAGCAGGATTCGAACCTGCGCCTCCAGGATAAATACTCCAAGCACTCTGACGCCTAAGCCATCTCGACCTCTGCTCACCACCACGAATTCTTTTTCCACATTTTAATACGTCTTTTGGTGACGTCATTGCCATCTATTCAGGCCCTTTACAGGAAACTGAACCGACACGTCTAACTTTGCTGTTAATGCAAACTAAGCATACGTTAATGCTTTTCAGAGATTTATCTGACAGTAAGACTAGTGTAAAATCCTATATTATCTTGACTTCACCCCACTGCATGGCATAGGCCTCTCTCTGCTTATGCCAAATTATATATTAACTGTGAAATTAGCTAATAACACTTTTTCACCATCAATTTCTGTTACTTTTTATCAAAATAAAGTCAAACTTAGAGAAAAACATCGTCTACTAATCACAAGAAAATAATCTTATATTTTTATAGATGCTGTTAGATTAAATCAAGTATACATAATACCAACTACAAAATATACTTATGTATATCCTGTTGATATTATTCATATAGAAAACAAACAAGTTTATGCTGCATGTCGCGCAAGATTCAAGATGGATTTGCAAACAGAATTACCGAATATTTTATTGTAAAACCATTTTAAAAGAATGACTCGTGATATTTTAATATAATGCAAAATCGCTAGTCTTATAAACATAATATAGTTAAAGTATATAATAATTATATTTAATATTTGATTTAGTTGAAAACAATGCGACAAACATTTCTAGCAAACATAGGCGTCTCACAGGGTCCCATATTCGGACCACTCAAAATCAACGTACACTTTATAACCAAAATATTCGTTACCTTTCCTTCTACCTACCCTCTATAAATATAATCGTGGAGATACTTAACGTGTATGGCGTACAGCGACTTGCGAACCACTTGGCCCGTGTTTCTACCTCATTCTAACTTGTAATTTGTTGCGAAACGCAATTATAACGGGGCGCTCGGCGGCTAATAGCCGACCGGAATTTTGCGACTCATAGACCGAGTCTTAAATGTTGAGCTTTAATAAAATATGGAGCGTTTAGTGCTGGAATATAGAAAACGAAACGTTGCTTTAATATTAACAAATTATTGGCGAAAATAAATTGTTTTATACAACTTTGTTATTGAACAGAGATGATCTGGCTACTTTATTAGAAAAAATAATCATAAAAAGTTTGCGACGATAAATTTCTGATGACCAAAGTACACAAGCCAAAAGTATGCGTAACTTGAATTTACTGAGCAACCAACCTGAAATATTAAGAATGGTCTTAAACAACTTAAAAGTATCTATTTCCCCGAAAGCCACAGCCATAAAGACAAACGGAGCAAAGACAGACATAAATTAGATTAAATCACTTCACACACCATTAGCAAAAACCTTTCTTTGTTTGCTTGTCCAAGCCAAATTGATCCTTCCGTCTATATAGACATAGTGAAAAGTGGGTTATATTTGCTTGGAGTTTCCTAAGAGGGATCTAGTTACCTTTGTATGGGGATCATGGTGAAGTTAATACAGAATACAATTAATCAGCTATGATGAAGGTGTGATAAGAACACAAAGAAAACATATTATGTAAATGTTATAATGGGTTGTTTATGAAAGATAATAAATTATGAATATAATAACCACGAAATAAACAATATCAATGAAATTAAGCATAATAAAGCACCGCGCCTTTATTCTCCTAGAAGGTTAGCAGATATGTATACTCACACTTCCATCAATAATTGTGGGAATAGAAGATAAATCTTTGAAAAGCATTAACGCATGCTTAGCGAACTCTAAAGTTACAATATTAAATGGAAAAAGAATACGGTCGCGAACAGGATTCGAACCTGCGCCTCCCGGATGAATACTCCAGGCGCTCTGACCACTAAGCCATCTCGACAAATATTTTTGTTATATTGTAATAATTACAAACTCCGCGCTAATAAAATACAATAATATTTTCTCAAATCAGTGAAGTGAAACTTCGTTAGAAAACCAAAACACCTGAAAAATGTACTCGATGATGTGTGAAACCATATAAAAGTCTGATAAAAAAAACACGACGAAATTACAAAAAAATAAAACACAACAAACAAAGGCCCTTTTTAAATCTTAATTTTTAGATGATTTAAGGATTCTAACGATGCCCCATACATCGAAATCAGTTCAGGCATTTAGAAGTTATGGTGGAATAAAGAAACTCACAAACATACATACATGAACCCTAAAAACATAACACTCTATTATTGGGCAGTTGCGTAAAAAGGGAAAGGTTTACATAGTAATATCTTAGGTTTGCGCGATCACTAAACATTATAATAAAACAACTTTTAACCGGATTAATCGCGTGTATTATTGGTTTTTTGTTTTTCCTGACGTTTCGAACACTTTGCAGCGTTCGTGGTCGCAGGAGGAATGTCCTCCTGCGACCTCTGTAATCCGGTTAAAAGTTGTTTTATTATAAAGGGAGAGGTTTAATTAAACTCTGACACTAAGTTGTTCGTTAGCCATACATACGATAACAACAAATACGATCAGAAAGTAGAAAACATGTTTTTTTCTGACTTTTGCTTTAACCTACACAATTCTTCCCTAAAAGAGAAAACTCCCAAACAAATATCTACAAAACAATCGGATCGACACAAAAAATTACATTGCAGCGGACATAATCTTTAAATTTTATGTCCAAGTCTCGTTCAACATCTGTGCCCGAAATGAAGACATTTGCCGTTAAACCAATGTACATTGCGCGCGGCTAATGTTCCGTGCCACGGTCTATTGTTTGTTCTTTTACCTATGCGACCTTGGTACGGGCCCTAATTAAAATTGGGGATAGTGTTTGCTTTGAAGGGATAGCCGAATGACGCTTGACGGGACTGTTTATTGAATAGAAGGTTAATACGTACTATTTGATTAGATTTTGGGTAATTGAAAAATAAATTAACAGACAGACAAACACACACTATGGGGGTCCTTCTTTACCATTTTAGTCTGGATGGTATAAAAGAACCTGGCTCGGTTCACTAAAATAATTATGATATTAAAATTTCTTCATAATCTAAACTAAGAGGTTCATTTTTAGTATATGTATAACTAACAGGAATTAACGCGCAATAAATACCATAATAATAATAATAGGTTCATTTCTGCATAAACGTACAAACAGAATCGGTGTTAAATTAAATAGTTTCGTCTAGATGTATAAAGCTTTTGCTGTGAAGGTCTGTCTTGGATTGCCTTGTTTCAAAATTATAAATAAAATCTATATTTATAATAATTTGGACTGGTATTTTAAATACTATTTTACTAAAAGCACAAATATCAAAGGTTGTACAATTCGTAATCAGAGGTTGTTTTGAATAGCATAATAGATTTCGAAATTTAACAGAATTATTTGTTTTAATTTGATGTAATATCCAAACGTAGAATAAACTCCTCCTGCGACCACGAACGCTGCAAAGTGTTCGAAACGTCAGGAAAAACAAAAAACCAATAATACACGCGATTAATCTGGTTAAAAGTTGTTTTATTATAATTTGTAGTGATCGCGCAAACCTAAGATATTAAAATGTAGAAAAAAGTTGAAAAAAATTGTCAATTTCATGCATAAGAACTCAAATAAAAATTAGAGTGCTAAAGGAAAACCTTGTTATATTAACCGAAACAGTTTGATTATTAAATTTATAAAGTAAATAAAAAAAATTAAGCGATACCCAATTCTTCATCAATTTACACATACATCAACCATACACACACAACGCCAAATCAATAACGACGGCCACACGAACCAGCCGTTTGATGGCGTCAACCACTTGCCATTTCCGTGACGACCGCACGCAATCCTTCGTCAACCACAAGCTTACGGCAAACCACAACTGTTTTATCCAGTAATTTGTCCTTAATGATCTTCTGGTTACGACGGACGCTGTAATTGAATGTAGTACCTATATGGAAATATCCCAACCGAGATACGGCCGAGATTGGATAGTGATAATGTATGGAATTGGTTGCTCGTACGCGCTGGAGCAACATGCTTTATATGAATATGTTTGATAACGTATTCGATTGAGGTTTTGGCCTGCACAGAACTGTGAGAAGTTAATAGTAATTTTTTTATTTCTTTATTTAAGGAAATCACACTATGTTTCTTTGTTTTTTTTTTTTATTAAATATGTTTAATAGTTATATCTTAGGTTTTCGCGATCACTATACATTATAATAAAACAACTTTTAACCGGAGTAATCGCGTGTATTATTGGTTTGTTTTTCCTGACGTTTCGAACACTGCAGCGTTCGTGGTCGCAGGAGGACTAAGGTGTCAGGCGTCTCAACAGTTTATTTAAAATTATTTCAGTCTACCGTACACATAAGTTTAATAGATTGAGTTATGTCTTAAATACAATATATTTATTTTTACATAACATAATCGACATAGCATCACGCCTTTATTCCCCGAAGGTGTAGACAAAGGTGTTCATAGTTGTGCAACCACATCTCACCAATTCTGTTATTAAGTTTCATGTTATAACATAATATGAGTGAATGAACTACATAAAAAGTCCCACAAAACTGCACAATTTGAAGTCAATATAACATCAACAAAGAAATGTATGAGATAAAGTGTGTATAATTGTTATACCTTGGATTTTATATGTAGCCAAACGGCATCATTGGTGTAGTAGCGTGGCTATTGAACGTAAGGTCCTGGATTGAATTATTGTAAGGAAATAATCAGTTTCGTAGCATCCCGAAGTGTGGAAACGTATCCAGTATATGACAATTGGCAAAAGGTTCACTTCCATGCTATGTTAAGTTAAATTTAATCTTAGTTTTTTATTAAGCTCCATTTCAATATATACTTGTTAATCTCCGATCACAATAATGTATATTTGAAAATATCCGGTTGGTAGCTAACTGAGACATTATTAAAAACCGGCGCAGCTCACTGACCTGTCCGATGTGACCTATCAATATCGGGACACCTACCGTAGCGTCATATTTCGCACGCGTTACAATGTACGTGCAAGTTATAAGCGTGAGAGGCTTGGGACAAGTTGCTCTGATGACGTCATGCAATTCGTATAAAACATATATTAACTATTAGTAAAAATAATGTTTGCTCCATGGAATACAATAGTAATCGGCGTATTTAGTTAGACAGACAGTTTGTTTAAAAAAATATTTGTAATATTATACGTTCAAAATGTCCATTTATTTTGTAAAACAAACTAAACCCATTTTGAATACGTAATAAGCCAGAAATATATTTCTTATTAACTTCGTAATCAAAATTATTCAAATACACAACACAACAAAGTCCATAAAAATATATATATCATAATATACTGAAAAAATAAATAAATTGGATAGCGCTACACATATTTGCTAATATTAAACATTTTGATAATTACTCCTAAGAATTACATCTCCTCATTACGACACATGTGCACGAATACCAACTAAACTATCCTCGCAATCACACTCGAAACAATTCCAAACTCAAACCTCAATCAAAAGCCCGAACGCTTCCGAACCCTTCCGAACCTTGTACCACACACCAACTTTCCACAGGACACGTTCTGATGCGATACATCAGCGTACTATTGGCACGGTCGCACCCCTTACCTCCCTACTCCCCCCATTTGCATGTAAATTGAATAACGACGACGTAGCACAGCTTTGGCCGGCGAGAAACGAAGGCTTCGCAGTTTGTCCTTTCAAGATGTCACATGTAACGGTTTGCGGGATAAAATGTTGGTCAGAGGGAGTGGATATTGATTGGTTTAGTGACCTGCATAATAATAATGTATTTGGGTTTTCAAAGATATCGTTGGTCAATGTGCTATCTAGTAGTCTCTTTACATCATCTTTTTATATGCTATTGAATTTTAATTATTAAACTGATATATAATGGACCTCAGCTACTAACTAAGGGCTCCGTTCGAGTTCGAATCTAGTCGGGGAAAACCCGAAGAATGTACGTGAGTAGTAACTGGTGAACAATAATGAATATGAATATGCCTCACGAAAGTTATTATACAAAGATATATAATTACAGATAAATCTTTGAAAAATATTAACGCATGCTTAGCGAACTCTAAAGTTATAATTCTTAATGTAAAAAGAATGCGGTCGTGAGCAGGATTCGAACCTGCGCCAACCGGATAAATTGTCCAGGCGCTCTGACCACTTAGCCATCTCGACCTCTGCTCACTACCGTGAATTCTTCTTCCACATTTTAACACGTCTTTTGGTAACGTAAAATTATAGTTTTAGAGTTCGCTCAGCATGCGTCATTAATGCTTTTCAAAGATTTAACTGTATTTATTGAGGTAATTGCATTTAGTATAGTTAGTAGTTATGAACTGAAAAGTTAGTTGTGTCTGTTCGGTTACCTGTATAGGGACTGAATAGATAGCAATGACGCCACTAAAAGACGTGTTAAAATGTGCAAGAAGAGTTCACGGTAGTGAGCAGAGGTCGAGATGGCTTAGTGGTCAGAGCGCCTGGAGTATTTATCCGGGAGGCGCAGGTTCGAATCCTGCTCACGACCGTATTCTATTTCCATTTTAAATTATAACTTTAGATATATAAATTATTATTATTTTTTGTTTGAACTGCCTGCGTTTAGAAAATTAAGTTAAATTTATGAAAATATTCCATCTGGTACAGTTTTATAATAACGACGTTTCAGTCAATCCAAAAAATTTTGGTAAAATTGTTACTAGGTCGTGGAGATTATGTTGCATTTTATATTAATGAAAATATGCTTGCATTACGATTAAATAGAAAACTTTTATCCATAATTTAAAGGTTTAACAGCAGGCGGTTTGTGTGGAACCAAAGAGCTGTCATGCCTTTGTTAGCAAGTAACAGATGCATCTGACGTTTCTTAATGAAACATTTTTTTTTTTTAAGTTGGAAAAGAAACCTTAGCGAAATAAAAAAGATAATTAAATTCATTTAAATCTCTCTACTCTATTTTCAACTTTTTTTTTTCTAAAGAACAAAAAGATTCTTTATTGAAATTATAATGGACAAGATAATGTGAATTTGAATTGAAAAGAAACAATTCGAATTTAAATACTTTATGCAGTAACAAATGGATTTTATTCATAACATTTTGAGTACTGTTCATTAAAATAAGTTTGGGGATGACAAAAGTTTCATTTTGCATACATAATATCACTTTTATAACACAATAAAGACAAGTAGTTGTCTGGCAACTTCGCAATAATGCACTATTATGGACAAATTAAATAGACTACGAGTATGCTACGGCGTAGGTCTCCACGCTACGACGTAGCTGTGGCTACGGTTCTATCGCTATTCTAAAATACTAAAATTGTTATTTTGAAGTGGTCTACGTGAATTTAATGGTATGTTTACGATGTTAGATATTAAAATTATATATTTAAAGTTATTATATTAAAATGGAAAAAGAATACGGACGCGAACAGGATTCGAACCTGCGCCTTCCGGATAAATACTCCAGGTTCCGTCACTTGTATAGGGACTGAATTGGCGACGTCATTGCTATAGTGACGTCGCCATAAGACGTGTTAAAATACGGATGAAGAATTCGCGGTGGTGAGCAGAGGTCGAGATGGCTTGGCTTGGCTTGGCACCTGGAGTATTTATCCGGGAGGCGCAGGTTCGAATCCTGTTCGCGACCGTATTATTTTTCCATTTAATATAATAACTTTATAGTTCGCTAAGCATGCGTTAATGCTTTTCAAAGATTTATCTTGAATTATATATTTAGTTGCTATAAATTATGTTTCCACCTTCAAACAGCATAACATGCAATAAAATCTGCTAATTAGTTTCTTCTCGACTCATTTCTTGATTTGTTATTCGAACAAAATATAAACGCAAACACAAGAAACACTTCCTACCACATTATTATTAATATAATAACTTTAGAGTTCGCTAAGCATGCGTTAATGCTTTTCAAAATTATCTTGAATTATTAAGGTAATTGCATTCTTTACGACATTGTATTAAATGTTGTGTCGGTTCGGTCACTTGTATAAGGACTGAATTGATAGCAATGACGTCGCCGTAAGATTTGCTAAAATATGAAAGAAGAATTCGCGGTGGTGAGCAGAGGTCGAGATGGCTTAGTGGTCAGAGCGCCTGGAGTATTCATCCAGGAGGCGCAGGTTCGAATCCTGTTCGCGACTGTATTCTTTTTCCATATAATATAATAACTTTAGAGTTCGCTAAGCATGCGTTAATGCTTTTCAAAGATTTATCTTGAGACATTATTATTACTTAATATATTTCATACCTTAGTAGCACAATACGTGTGAAAATATGAAATAATCGCATTACAAGCTGGGACGTCTGCGGCACTATTACAGCACTTGAGCGCGTTAAGAGCATTACTGGGCTCTCTAAATAATGTAGTGTGAGGTTGGGACGGTAACCGAGGAACAGGTAGCGTCTTGCTTCGCGTGTGAATGCTTTACTGTCTGAATTACACTGTTTTTTTCTAAATTAATATCATATTTATTTATGCCCCGTTGGTCTAGTGGTCACAAGCGCGTCTGCTGAGCAGGAGGTTTTAGGTTCGATTCCCGGTTCGGGCAAAGTGTTATTGAGTTCTTCTGTTAGGAAATTCTCAGTAGCAGCCCGGAGTTTGGAATTGCGCCCGGTAGCTAGTAATAGGCTCACCACCTATTACCTAGGACTTAATTACAGCATTGGTGAAATGTGGGTGTACAATTATTTACACTGCTTACCCCTTTGGGGAATACAGGCGTGATACTACGATGATGCTATGTATTACTAATTTATTTACTTCAAATAAAATGGCCACAAGCCATTAACATTACAACATAAAAAGACGTTCGTAAGCTCGTCTCAAAGTACACCCGACTCCATTATACATGCGTATTTAGACTACATACTGAAGAAACCATTTTTAAGGTTTTTACACGACTGCCCAAAAAAGGAGTCTTATGTTTTAAGGGCTTCATGTATTTACTTATGTATGTATCTATGTTTGTGAGTTTCTGTATTCCACCATAACTTCTAAATGCCTGAACCGAATTAGATGTATGGGGTATCGTTCGAATCCTTACATCGTCCCGGTTAACATAAGTTAGTAAGATTTAAAAACGAGGCAGTGCTTTTTATTTTTTTATTTAATTCATCTTATTTTTGTGTGTTTTATTTATTTATGCAGTAATAAAAAGTTTGAAATATAATAATATATAATAATATAATAATATTCCACAACTATCACACAACGCCGTCTAGTCTCAAGCTAAGCAGAGCTTGTGTTATGAGTACTAGACAACTGATAAACATACTTATATATTTCTAAATGCATACATATTATAGATAAATTACACCCAGACACAGAACAAATGATCGTGCTCATCACACAAACATCATATTAACATATTGAATTGTTTTTTTTTTACAGGTAAGTCAACGAGATTTTGTCTAATAAGTATCAAGAACTACTACCATGTAAGTATTATAAGTGTGCTATTCTGACAATGGTGTTTATTCTAAAGCCTTTTTCACATTGCTTGGTGTTTTTAATATGTTTTTTATGCAGGTAACGTTCGTAGTTTCTATAACTTTACATTACATGGAGCGCTAACAGCATTAAAATAGTAATAATATTTTTTATGGTAATTTTGGTATACGTTAGCATTCAAAACTTCAAAAATATACCCACATAATAGAAATGGAAACATGAAAAAAAAAACATTTACAAAAATATTCCACCACACATTTTTAACAAAACTTGTACCAGAAAACCTCTAAACGTACATTCGGTAGTCTAACAAAAACGCGACCGTGCCGCCCTAACGAGTGTAAATCTCATCCTTTAATTTAATGAGCTCTAAAACACAGGCTCAGTTGGAACAAAAGGGTGTTGAGCGTCCCACCCCGTCTTCATTAGGGAATCTTTCTTACAAGCGTTCAGATCGTGCCTCGGTTAGCTTTTGAAAAGATGCGCACATGTGTTGCGAATTTCACGTAATTTTGTACAACAAAGCCTCTAGGTTATGTCTCGAGACATTGCGTTTTGTAAAGAAAGGCTCTGCTGCTATTCAGAAAACTGTAACAGTATTGAACAACGAGTGGTTTCAAGTACCCTATCTGCTTTGAAATATGTTTCTAGTCTTTGTAGCTTTATTTGAAGAGCATTTTAAGTGTGTTCTACTTGATGTCAAATACTGACTATTTTATTTTTGTTAATCTCTTTATTTGTCTTTTAAATGTTTAAAGACGTTATTTTGATGGTCTAACATCAATACATATAATAAAAATGTATAGGATCGCTTTCTGTACATGGAAGATATATGAGAAAAAAATATTATTGGGACCTTTATCAACGCAAATAGCACCCAGAACAATGATTGTTAGAATTTTTGTCTGTTTGTCTGTGCGTTTGTGCACGCTACTCTCAGAAACTGCTTAACCAATTTAGATGTGGTTTTCACAAATATATTGTGGTAAGCTTCACTTAACATTTAGTGTTTGTTTCAAGTCAATTGGATCATTAATAAAAAAAAAATGCCAATTTGAATTTTTGAATCACGTCGAAAAGGACAATGCCAGATCCTGCCCCACCCTTTCAATAATTTACAAGAAAAGTAAATTAACTAAAAAATATCGTACGAAAATAGGACCATTTGTTACTCTAGTGTTATTATGTAGTACTTGCGGATAAAAAGTTAATGGAAAAAGGATTTTAATTAACCTACAACGTATTTCCTGTTTTTGTAGCAATTATCCGCGTTCCTATATACGCATACAAGCCGACTATGTGAGTTTTTATTATTAAAAAAATAAATACTTAGATAAATATATTATTTATGAGTCATACGTATTTGGTTTCAATGTTTAAAAACATACATGTCATTAAAAACATTGATTTTATTTATTTATTTAGATAATATTATGTATGTTGTATTAATTCTCATTTGCGCGTTAGTTGTGACGAAACGTCATTGACGTGCTGTCGAACTGTATATGTCAAAGTCATAATGTCAAATCATGAAAATAACTATTCGTCCTTCTCTCAGGTTCAGCATGGCTTGATTTTTCATCTTGTGTTGCATGATTTTTTGACTTAGATTTATCGTGATTTCTCCGTTCTCTTATCGTTTTCTCCTACCGACGACTTTTGCTTTGATATACGGACTCGATCTCGCCTACTCGCCGAGTAAGTGCTATTTGCCACGGATTCTGTTTATTGCTTTCGACTTGGTTATCAAACAATGTTGAGTAGCATAAATTGTCAAGTGTGCGTCGAAAAATGCTACGACATGAAGTATCTACACTGCAATTGCATTCTACAATGCAAACTCTCCTCTATAGTTGGAAATCGTTGCAACAGGTATGTTACTCAATGTTCGTATTTATGCATAGAAAAATAAATCTCAAATGGTATTACCTACAGCATAATAGAATCATAATTATTGTACCATCACGATAATAATTATGAAAGCTGCGATTTTGCATAAACAACTTTGCATATACCTTAGTGTAACCGACTATGAACAAATATAATACCTAAAAATACAGTCAGTGAGTCATCTTAGATACCTATTGAAAAAGTAGCATAATACTATGATATTACAAAGCTTATTAAGCCAAGTTTATGTTATATGAACAATAATATGAACTTGTTTATCTGAACGATGTACAAATATTTTATAATTTTCAGCTTCCACCAGAAGGTGTAGTCTATCAAGAGTGCTTGTTGCGGCTAAACTAGCATTGCAGAAATGGAAATATGAATACTGAAAATGATCTGGACTACTCAAATGTTTGTCTAGGATGTGGGCGATCTGTTTTAGAAACAATGAGAGAGATATCATACAGTTGAAACGAGTGGTCCATTAGCTGCTACTATATGGGATACTCACAATGTGGTTTGTAATAATATATTATTAACCTTTTCTCTACATGGTGATGCACAGTAATCTTTTATTTATTATGTTCACTTTGCAGTCAAGGATACTGGTAAAGCTAACTATCGCATGCAATGTTGCTCACATAGAAATGCCATTTTTCATCACATCCTTATAAAATACTATGTATCTATGTACACTTGGAAACTCCAGGCATTTCTTTATTTTTTTGTAAAAGCTTTTGAAGAATAGTCATTTGTTGTGTTCATATGTTTTATTTACTACACATACATACATATCATGACGCCTGTGTTCCCTGAGAGGGTAGGCAGAGATTTACACCCGCTTTACACCTATGCTGTTATTTACTCCCATGTTAGTGAGCCTATTATCATCAACCGGGCACAATTCCAAATCCTGGCTGCTATTGAGTAATGTCTTACAGAAATACTCAATTAGACGGCCCATGCCAGGAATCGAACCCAGGAGGTCCCAATCGGCAGTCTCCTTTGCGACCACTAAACTAATGATGTTATTTACTTGCAGGTATATCAAGATATGCATTTCTATGCGACTTATGTTGGATGCATACTAATTGCCAACTATCACAAGATATTTCAAGAGGACAACCAGAGGAACATGCTGAAATTGCAAATCAACCACTTGACCCATACCCAGTGCCACAGCAAGCAATACCAGTGCCACCGCATTTCATTCACTAATTCATGATTGGTTAGGTGCTCAACAAATAACATTGACACGAGCATTGCATTTTTTTAATGAACCAGATCATTAAGTTTCATTTGTCCAAGATTTTAATTTAAATAGATATAGAACAATGTTTTCCAGAATTTATGAAATTCTACCACAACTGCAGCAGTTTCTGATATTAACATATAGTGAACTGATTTTAATAGCTTTAAAACCATATCAAGTAAAACAGATTTGTTATTACTATGTGGAATATATGCGAGAACATGGGCTCTATTTAATAGAGGTGTGTCCAGAGCACTCACAAGAAATGGATTCACATTTACAAGAATAGTGTCGCACAATGGTGGAAACTATCCATTTTAATATGGGGTAGGATACAATCAAGGCACATTGTCCAAAGACGCGCGCGCCGCTCATCACCGCGCTGCTCCACATAGACACGCACGCGCATGCGCACAGTGAGCACGGCTACTATATGTATATTCTTGATATAGAGCCTAACAATAGGTGTGCAATCAACTCTACATATATTAGGATATTGCTGCAATTGTATAGTGCGTAATCAAACAGTTCATGTTATGACCTTATTATGGTACCTTGGTTGGGCACTACATCAAAACAATATTGATCAGCCGGCAGCGTTTCTTAATAATGTTTTAATAATTCTTGAAGATAAATAGATTAATCATTCTATATGTTGTTTTATTTTATTACCAATCAACAGTCAAGTCAAAAGTATTACTATTGTTGATTAACCTATTTTTTTTTATCTTTATTGAAAGGACTTGGTTCACAAAAGCAAGATTAACCTAGTTGGTGCTATGTAATTGTTTTCGTAATTCCTTCCTTTCTTAGCAGACACTCCCAAGAATCGCATTATAACAATATAAAGCACTTTTTTATTTATTTTCATAAATGAAACTGGACTTAACCTAAAACATTTAAAAACATAAAGAGGTTATCATTGATCTTCCATTTAAACTAAAACGGCAAGTTCTTGAGGCATTTAACTGTAGTTTTAGCTATCACTAATAAATTAGGAATAAAATGGTACATTTGGCATGCTTGTAAACGAATTTTTGTTGGGTGGGTTAAAGCTCTATAGAGTCTCTGGCATTGTCCTTTGTTATTTATGACATCCACGCGGACGGAGTCGCGGGCACAGCTATTATTAATACGTGTATATAACTTACTGGCATCAGAAATTTAATCTAGTATTTTTTATTTTCTTTCCAACTTTCTGATTTCAAATGGACCATACCATATGCGTATGAAACGCTATCAAAGATAGGTTAACGGTACCAAGGTCTAATGAGAAAAACTGCATAATATTCCATTTATGGAGTGAAAAATTGTTTGAAAAAAAAAAAAAGTATTATTACAATACATTATGAGGGACTAAGATTAATCAGAAAATTACCATATTTATTCCAAATCCTAACATATTTGTTAAATATAAAATCTCCTAAAACATTGTAGTACAAGACGTCTCGATGCAATATCTCCAGCACTATAGTCTGGAGTTCTCACGTACAGAAATTGCCGTTTAATGCCGGATCAGTGCCGGATTTAAGGTGCATCTATCTAAACCTTGGCTGATTTATTCGTGACGTATGCACTCGCAATAGGGATGCTTGCAACCATGATTGTGAGACTCCGAATGCACTGAATTGTACTACGTATTTCCTTTGTGTAGATGGAAGGGATTTTGAAAGAGAATAGAGGGTAATGTACTATAACATTTTTGGTTATGTTAACATAACACATAAACATAGCATCACGCCTTTTTTCTACGAAGCGGTAGGCAGAGGGGTACACAATTGTACACCCACATTACAATAATGCTATTATTAAGTCGCGTTTAATAGGTGATGATCCCATTGCCATTTACCGGGCAAAATTCCTATCTCCGGGCTGCTACTGAAAATTTCATAAGAACGCAATAACACTTTGCCAGACCTGGGAATCGAACCCAGGACCTCATGCTCAGCAGTCGCGCTTTGGGCCACTAGACCAACGAGGCAGTCCGCTGGGGACCACTAGACAAATGAGGTTGGTTATGTTTATAGCCAAAACATGTAATGCTATGATAATATTAAAGCCAATAAATAATAAAATTGAACTGCATCGTTGGTGAGTTCTTCGTTTGGATTTACAAGTCGAGCAAAGTGTTATTAGGTTTTTTTACTAGGAAATTTTCAGTAGCAACCAGAGTTTGAAGTTCTGCTGGATGACAATAAGTCCTCTACCTAATACAAGACTGTAATGTGAAGTTTGGTTGTAAAAGAGTGCATCTTTTCTTTACATTTCAGCCACTTAAGGCATGGTATTATGTTATGTTAAATATAATACATATATCTAGTAATCCAAACAGCGACTGCTGAGCATGAGGTCCTGGGTTCGATTCCCAGTATTGGGTTATCCTATTAGAAAATATCCAATAGCAGCCCGGAGTTTGGAAATGTGCCCAGCAGATGACAATAGGCTCACTTACACTTCACATGGGACTTAATAACAGCATTGGTGAAATGTGGTTGTGTGCACACCTCTGTCTACCCCTTCGGGCAATACAGGCGTGATGCTATGTGATAACCAGGGTATCATATAGTTGCATACATAACCCTTAAAAGATACACCAATTATAGGGTAACATCTCAAAGTCCAGTGAAGGGAAGTCATAAGACCCTGGACTACCCAAATGTTCTGTCACCCCTAAGCAAGCAGATTTGCTCGACGGCTATGCTTTGATCAGATTTAATGAAGTTGTTTGCTTGTCTTGTACTCTCAGGGAATATGCAAATTGTTTACAGTACGTCAGTGTTGCAATGTGTTGAAAATCATTTGGCAAGTGGATTGGGAACTAGGTTTATAGATTTAGGGGACTTAGGACCGATTGCACTATTATCGTGTAAGGTTTTCTTAGAGACAAATTTTAATTTTCGTGTTAATGTCAATGATATAAAGTGTGCAATTGTTTGGAGTTCTGCATTTTATTATTATATTTTTTAATGCTTAATCGATTTTCTATATGTTTCTCAAGGCTCAAAGCAAAAAAATTGGCTTTAAATTTAGTATGCAGTATTTAAGTAATTAAATATGATGGGCCATTTTCCCAAATTAAGAGAAACGAAAACTTAATTTCAGGGACAGATTTAATGTGAAAAGAAATTCTTTTGTAGCCTTATACATACGCTAATCGATATGATGACAACGCAGTTAAAAAAAAATTTAAGCTCCACCAAATCCTACCTCTGATAAATAATTATTGATTTTATTCACACCGTCCCATCAAACATTACAGTAGAGATTGTATAATATTTATTCCAATAAATATATAATAACTTAACTAAAACTTTTAATTATAACTTCAATGGAGTAAAATTGAGAAGATAGTGTAATTCAAAACGTGATTAATAAATAAATAACCAGCCCATAACTGTCCCACTGCAGGGCAACGGGCTCTTCTCATACAGAGAAGCTTAATCACCACTCTAGCTCACTGCGGGTTTGGCGATTTAAGACTACAAAGTCCAGGTTTCCTAACGATGTTTTCCTTCACCGTATGTCAGTGATGTCTTAGATTAACTAAGAAAGTACATATGACATTGAAAAAGCCACATTGGTACATGCCTGTGGCTCAAGAGGCGGGCCCGTAACCACTCGGTCACCACGACATCTAGTTAAGGTGATGATGGTAAATATAAAATCATTGGTACAAGATAACTATACCTATGTATAAAAATCGAACTGTCTACATTATGCCTACAGCGCGTTCTTAGTAGTTCGGAAATTAATACGCGGAGTAGAAGTTGAATCATTACAATACAGCAGACGAGTTCAAAATTATCTTTTTTGTGATGTAGTATTCAAAATTTTATATGTACAAGAATAACGATGAGCTTGCCAATGAGTTACTTAGCCTAGGACTAGTTTCGTAGGTAATCCATTTGGAATAATTTATGTACTTCCAGAACTTACGCAGGCCCTTGATTTATGGCACAGGACTGAGAGAAATAATAATCATATAGTGATACGGCACATATTGAAAAGACTAGCGGGCGGTGCCCAAAAACCTTCTTATAAGACTACTGGTGACCAAAACCTTTTTGGCAAATTTAATTTACCCTGAAACAATAAATAATTGAATTACACGAATATAATATCACAATAAAATTTAATTGTTTCTTTTTTAAAGGTACAATATATCACAAAATTATAAACATATTATTAAAACTGCCTCGTTGGTCTACTGGTCTCAAGCGCGACTGTTGAGCAGGAGGTGTCGGGTTCGATTCCTGGGTCGGGTAAAGTGTTATTGAGTTTTTCTGTTAGGAAATTTTCAGTAGCAGCCCGGAGTTTGGAGTTGTGCTCGGTTGATGGCAATAGGCTCACCACCATACCATATTACATGGGACTTAATAACAGCATCGGTTAAATGTGGATGTACAATTGTGTATACCGCTGCCTATCCCTTCGGGGAATACAGGGGTGATGCTATGTTATGTTATGTATAAATATGTAAATTTGTTCATTTCCTTGAATTTTTTCTCTCATTCTTTCATTAATACTTTTATACACTTGGTGAACATTTACAATTTCGATTTGTGAAAATGATTTGGAGTGATTCATATTGCCATACCACTGATTTTCAACACGACTCAACTAATTGTTGTCCTGCTGATATTATAAGTTTATTTGGGTGTTTGTGTGTTTGTTACTTGATCACGTAATTGGACAGAAGAACGGCATAGGCGACCTTTGTCACGCAGATATGGCATGACATGAGCCATACTTTGGCACAAATGTGCCGACTTGATCGGAGTGATACCACGGCCTCAAAGAAAACCGGCGTGAAACAACGGCCTCAATGTGTTTCGCCAAGTGAGTGAGCGCACCGGTGGCCTAAACCGTTTTAAAGTCCGGCAACGTACTTGCGACTCCTCTGAGGTTGCTGGTGTCCATGGGTGGCGGAAATCGCTGACCATCAGGCGATCCGTCTGCTCGTTTAACCCAAATCCCATAAAAAAACGAACTCGCGGGTATGAGCTAGTAGTAATGTTTCTTTATAATATTTAAAGTTATAAATTTTTCAGCCTAACGTAAATAGGTCAGATATATAGTACGTATACCATATTATTATTTCAAAAATGACTCTTATTTTTACCTTTTTAATAACACAGTTAAAGTAAAAATGTAGGTAATTATAATTACAACTTCCGAAAATTATTCTCCGGTCAATTTCATAAAAACCCTTTTTACTGGGCCCATATTATTTTCTATATTATAACCTTTACGGCGAAAACATTAAAACGGTCTTTGTAACTGAAATTAATTACGTTATAAAAGTCATGAAAATACACTAATATATGAGGCTGGTTTTATTTTTGGAAAGCGTACATTAAAATGTTTAAAACCAGAGATGTTTCTACAGATTCCTAAGAAAAATCTGAAGAAAATACAACTGCTTATGGCGCCAAATGTGACAGCAAAACTTCGGTAGCGATTTGTAAAGCACCATATGTTTTTAGTCGGTAGAGTCTGACATGATGTTAATGTCGAATTTACACACTGAAAATTACTGAATACTCAATCGTTTAATTCCTAGCAGTGATAGTCTAGTGGTATGACCGTTGGACTGTCAAGTTAAAGTTCGCAGGTTTGAATCCAAGGCACGCATCACTGTCTTTTCGAAGTCATGTGCGTATTATAAATTAATTGTCACTTGCGTAAAACGGTGAAGGAAACCAGCACACTGTGCAGAAACCTTATTGCATAATTACATGGAAGTAGTACAGTGATCGTCTTACGGTAGTAAGCCATAACAAGCGCTACTTCTCGTAGTTATGTACATTCGTATTATTTCTGAATTACTCACAACGGTGAAGGAAATCATCGTGAGGGGGAAAGGCGTAGGCAAATAGCACACCTGAGAAATGTTCTCAATGATATGTAAAGCCATGACAGAGGCCTACTGGTAGCTTAAACTCTAGAACTAGGTTTTTTTTGTATAATAACTTTCGTGAGACGACACATTCATATTAATTATTGTTCAACGGTTCTTTCTTCTTTAACGGTTATACTTGCATTCTTCGGGATTGCCCGACTAGTTTCGAACTCGAATGGAGCCCTTAGTCATAAGCTGAACCCGCGGCGACGTCGCGAGTCATAACCGTTGAACAATAGTTAATATATCTAAGTAGCTTATCAACCATAGGTACATTGAGAATAAAAGAATATTTTAGTAGTTAAAACTTTGGTCTAGTAATCCTAAGCGCGATTACTGAGCATAAGATCCTGGGTTCGATTCCCGGGTTGGGCATAATGTTATTGAGTTTTTCTGTTAGAAAGTTTTCAGTAGTAGCCCGAAGTCTGGAGCTGTGCCCGTTTGATGGCATTAGGCTCACCACCTATTACATGGGACTTAATAACAGCATTGGTTAAATGTGGGTGTACAACTGTGTACATCTCTGCCCACCCTTTTAGGGAATACAGGCGTGATGCTACTTAATAATTTTTTACAGTTGCCATATTGCTAGAGGATTCATGTTGAGTCATCAAGGTTTATGTGCTAATTAAGTATCTCCACTCCCAGACCTCATTTAAGGCGAAGGTATTACAAATATTTGCAATAATGCACATACTGACACGTTGTTAGCTACCGCACGCGACCGTCGTTATGTCACCTCCCCTTAATTGACTCTTACAAATAGCGCTGGGCGATAAACATGGCGGATCTATTCATACAGCTATTAATAAAACATTTGATGACATGCAAACTTTAATATATTAACACCTTGTAAACTTGTATCTTTTAAATGTTAGAACATAATATACAACATCACGCCTATATTCCTTGAAGGGTTAGAGCAGAGGTCTAGAATTGTATATTTACATTTCGCTGATACCGTCATTTAGATTATTTGATGAGCCTTTGGTTCTTTTAAAGTTTCATATCTAGCTCTTAAAACACTCTGTTCTTCAATGAAAACTCTTACACAATCCGTTCGATAGTTCCGCAGAGAATCGTGCACAGACATACAGACGTGATCGAGGTTTTTTTTTATACTAGGTACGCTGTAGATATTTTGATTTAAAGTCATCACTTTCTCTCTAAATTTTTTGGAGATGACACATTTCTATTAATTAATGCAGTTGTTAAAGAATGCATACATTTATGTATAACTTTTTTATAATATATTTTTGTCTCCTCTGTCTCGTTGGTCTAGTGGTCCAAATTGCGACTGCTGAGCATGAGGTCTCGGGTTCGATCCCCAGGTCGGGCAAAGTGTTATTAAGTTTTTCTGTTACAGCTGTGTACACCTTCGGGGAATACAGGCGTGATGATATGTTTTGTTAGATATTTTTATGTTTTTAAGGAGTGCTCAAATATTCCATTCAATAAAATACTAATTACTTACGATACCATTACTTCCGCACCCAAGCTATTTCCTTACATACACAAACAAATAAAACCTGATCACGACCCCCATTTACAAGCGACGACATACATGACAAGAAAATAAAATGCAGCAACAAATTAAGTCCATTAAGCGCTAACGAACCACGTGTTTTCATTAGTATACCAGGTTCGACTAATTTATCACACACGACACTTCAATAAAATTAACTATGATGAATGGAAAAATGGTCGGTTATTTCCATCAATCATGCGACTTTGTGACGCGTACGTAGTTTGCGATTTTATAATTAGTGAGACGGTGCGATGTCACTAGATTGTAATGCGTGGTGTCTTTCGGGTGATTAAATTTGTTTGCTGACACACAAGAATCATTAAGAAATAATAATCAGTGTTTTGTCCTTGGACTAACAAGTCAAAGGTCGCAAGTTTGAATCCAAGGCACGCACAACTATTATAAATTAATTTAAACTGGGAAGGAAAACATTGTAAGGAAACGAACACACCTGAGAGATATTCTCGATAGTAAGAAAGAAAGAGAAAGCATTTATTCATCATTGATGCACATCGACAGCATAAACAATAAATTGTACTTATCTTAACAACCTAGTGGCAGACTTTAAACTACCGGTAAGTCTCTGACATGGCAACATTGAATATATGAAATGAATTTTCTAAAATCTATAATTATGTAATAATTAATATTACCTAGTGTTTCTTTGTAAGTGAATTGTTATTCTTTTTTGAGAAATAAATGTCTTGAACCATAATTTTCATTGAGAACCTCTCACAAGATTTTTGGTTTCCTCACGATGTATAATTTTTTTCCTTCCTTGAGTAATCAATCCATAAGAAGTAACATGTTGACGAACAGGCAGTTGTACTTGCCCTGGGTTTGAACGTGCGGCCTTGGACTTGCCCGTGCTACGGCCATACCACTAGGGTATCACAGCTTTTCAGCCATGCGATTATGGTATAATGCGTCATTTGATTCTCGGTCAGCAACTATTTTCAAATGTTAAGATCTACTTGTGCGTAGGTAAATATGATTGCCTTAACCGTTTAGTGGTTACCAGCGTAGCTGCTGATCATGAGGTCACAGGCTCGATTCCCGGGTCAGCTATACTCTTATTGTATTTTTCTACCAGGAAATTGTAGCTCGGAGATTAAAATTATGCCCTGTTGATATTTCTTCTCACCACCATGAGACTTATTAACGATATCGGTATAATGTGAGTCTTAAACAGTGAACTACCTGCCTACCTCTTTGGGAAATAAGCCGTAATACAATGTTATCTATGCTCCTGTCATATCATGACTCCTTCTCATAACAAATCGCCTCAATCCAAACATCTGCCACTAATGGCATTGTTATTGTGATAATCAGGTTTTTAATCATTTCTGTAGACACCGCGATAATTTGGTGCCTTTTCATCGTCTACGGCTGGGCGTGACGACGACACATTAGTTTCTATTATTACTGATTATGCTCCAGTATTTGGCTTTATGAAGTCTGTAAAGGTGTTAATGGGTATTATATTTACGGGTGTGTGATGTGGGTGTAGGTGTCCTTGGGTTTTATTACTAAGGAGAATTGAATTACACAAACTAAGGGCGTTTCGAGTTCGAAACTAGTCGGGCAATCCCGAAGAATGCACGTGAGTAATAACCGTTGAACAATAACATAACTTAGCATCACGTCTGTATTCCCCGAAGGGGTAGGCAGAGGTGTACATACACAGTTGTACACCCACATTTCACTAATGCTGTTATTAAGTCCCATGTAATCGGGGGTGAGCCTATTGCCATCAACCGGGTACAATTCCAAATTCCGTGTTGCTAGAGTTTCTAACAGAAAAACTCAATAACTCAGACCTCGAGACCTCCTGCTCAGCAGTCGCGCTTGAGACCCCTAGACCAACGAGGCAGTTGAACAATAAATAATATGAATGTTTCTCACGAAAGTTATTATACAGGATTAAACAGAGTCTACAAATAATTGATAAGATACTATGTCGTACTTTGTAGTATTTTACCAAATCAATAGTTAGGGTGACTGCTTATTTTGATTGCTTTACGTAATTTTCGCGGCACGAATTATTTCTCCCTCCCTAGTACAAATGCTTTATCGAAATATATGAAGAGAGCCACGCCCGTGCTGCAGTTGCAGAACACGCTTGTAAAATCCAGTTTAACTCACGACATCGCCGCAGGCTCAGTTCATGACTAAGGGCTCCCATTCGAGTTCAAAACTAGTCAGGCAATCCTGAAAAATTCACGTGTGTAGTAACTGGTGAACAATAATTGACATGAATGACTTGCCCAATCTCTTCTACTTCCTCTCTTAGACTATGCAGATGTCTGTTTCCTGGATGCCATAGAAGAAAACTTAAACAAACTCGAACGCTTACAGAATCTTTGTATCCGCTTCATATTTGGCCTTCGAAAGTACGATCATGTATCAGAATTTCGGGCTAGATTGAAGTGGCTACCTATTCGGAGGCGGCGAGACTCTCATATCCTTTATCTTCTATTTTCTATTCTCCACAATCCTGATTCTCCTATATATCGGCGTGAACGATTTGAGTATCTCATTCCTAGAGGTCAGCCCTGTCGCTTAATTTCCTCACTTTTGTTACGAACTCCTCATCACAGCTCTAGCCGTTACGATGGCTCTTTTACAATTCGTGCTGTGCGTCTATGGAACTCTCTCCCTCATTCAATTCCTGCCAGCCCTTCTCTTTTTGTCTTTAAGAAAAGAGATAAGGAACATTTCCTGTCTTTATAATTTGTATTTATCATTATGAGTTAAGCTTGCCTTTGTACATGTTTCTTTTTATTTATTGTTTTGTATGTTCCTTGATTTTGTGTACAATAAAGAATAAGAATAAGAATGAATAGGTATGACTCACGAAACTTACTAAAAAAAAAAACATAATTATAGCAGTACATTGCATTCTTTACGACATTGTATTAACTGCAAAGTTAGTCGTGTCGGTTCGGTCATCCGTATAGGGACTGAATTGATAGCAATAACGTCGCCATAAGACGTGTTAAAATATGGAAGAAGAATTCGCGGTGGTGAGCAGAGGTCGAGATGGCTTAGTGGTCAGAGCGCCTGGAGTATTCATCCGGGAGGCGCAGGTTCGAATCCTGTTCGCGACCGTATTCTTTTTCCATTTAATATAATAACTTTAGAGTTCGCTAAGCATGCGTTAATGCTTTTCAAAGATTTATCTTGAATTATAGCAGTACATCTCTGTCTTGGCGTGGTGACAGTCGCAACCAATGGCGCAAAGTGCCTGCCGAACTACGGAGACACTTAGATAAACTAATCCAGTCACCCATCTATATACAGACTGCGTCAAGGCTTACTTATCCCCAACGGTCGTTGACGGACTATGAACGCTTCCATTATATCAAGAAGTTATATTCTCAGAACGTGTGGCTGATGAACAACTTAGTGTCAGAGTTTAAACTTTTTACGCCTCTTACATAGCTTCACATACCGTCGAGAACCTGTCTCAGGCGTGCTGATTTCCTCACGATGTTTTCCTTCACCATTATAAGCTAGATATAATTAGTTTATAATATACACATGATGATAAGTCAGTAGTGAGTGCCATGGATTCAAACTTGTAACTTTGTGTGACCTTTGACTTCGATCATTTGACCAACGATCATGTCACTGCTATCAAGAAGTTAAAAAAACAAAGAACAACATCACGTTCATCAAATAAAGGAAACGTAAAGGACTTTCTCTCTAAATGCAATATCATACAAACTCACGAACAAACAATTCTCAAACACAAATCTCTCTCGTATTTAAAAATTAATATAAAAAGAATTTCACGCCGGACACTGCTCCTATAATTGAAGTAGAATGCGCATACAAGGAATATGTAAAGTTTTATTTCAGTTTCCCTTTGCAAGTGAACTTATTTGTATGGAATGTCCACGGCGTACATTTGCACAAACGCTTCTGCAGGCCCGCAGGGTGACTAGTATTAATGAAGTCTTCGATATTATATCGCTGAGTGTTTAAGAAAATATTGGTAGAAGAAAATATTTATAAATGTTCATTGCAAATATATGTGTGGTGTGAAGACCTATTCTTCGTAGTTCATAATAAGAAATACCGTGTTTTGTTAACGTAGTGGACTTGGAAACAAGAAAACGATATGTTTTAAATTTAAAAAAATACATGCTTTGACATTAGAAATCTTTTACAATTACATCGTAATTATTTTATTTGAATAGCTCCAATAGTATTTTATCTTAGTTTCAATTTAGTGGCAATTTATTTGGAAATGGCAATAATATAAAAAAACAACTTGAATTTGAATTTGAATTCTTCCCTCCAAGATTGAGATTGAAGAAAATTGAGAAATCAAAATAATAATATCGTTTTGAAGCATACGATTACAAAAACATTAATAATAATTGGTTTAATATAATATATTTAGATCCACATTTATGTTAGATATCACAATTTCATGCACAACTCGTTCTGTTTATTGACTTTAGCGTTGCTTGGGTTTGAGACCTTTGCTCCAAGTAAAAGCGTGCGACTCTAAAATACGAGCCGTCTATACCACCGCCTTTGCGACTGCTAATTATGCAATGCGTTCGCCCCGATGATTTCCCATAGGAATGGTGTCCTGCACTGTTTTAATCATATACTCGGAATGGGAAGAGATTGCATCTGAACAAATAACTGGCGTGTTCCGGTTTGAACTGGATCGCTGTGTAATTTACTGTTACGTTTGTTGTTCGCTGTTTGAACTCGCCCCCCACTCCCTGCGCGCCATCCTCACCAGTTTGTTTTTCGGTATGTATTTAAAGTTGATTCCGCGGACTTCATTTTAGTTTGTCGTTGTTGTGAGACGTACTTTTTCGTTTCAATTTGATAGCATCTTCCGAGTTTGCTGTTGTTTTTGGCGATCTTTCTCCTGAAGCCGGGTGGCATTAAAATGTTCTTGCATCTATTAATTATGCGACAGTTTCATGCCTTAGTTGACTTAAGTTCTCCATATTAATATTTCCAAAAAATTAATTAAATAATATTTTCAAATTTAATAATATTTTACAATAATATTCTATATTATAACTAATAATTCCTAAAGTCTATATTTCGATATCTTATAGATTCTTAATGTATACTAACATGCAAGCATTGTTGTTGAAAACTATTATTCTTACAACGCTGATTATGATCATCAGTGACTTAGCCTTGTTCATAGTCTTAATAAAGGAGATGTATTTTAAAGTTATTATATTAAATGGAAAAATAATACGGTCGTAATCAGGATTCGAACCTGCGCTTCCCGGATATATACTCCAGGTGCTCTGACCACTAAGCCATCTCAACCAATCCTTGAGCAATCCTGCTCACGACCGTATTCTTTTTCCATTTAATATAATAACTTTAGAGTTCGCTAAGCATTAATAGTAAAAATCATAAAATCTAAATTAATAAATTCAATACCCTTAAATCTTACACGATATCAACCAAAGTCTGTTGGAAGGCAACTTGCGAATGAAAAACTTTACCGAATTATGCTAAAATCCTCCTTATCAAAGTTTTACGACACAGGTGCTTGCAAAGCGAAGCATGGAGTCAATATACCTATTGATGGCCACCAGAGATTCAAAACAACTGGAAACGTAAAACATGTTATCGTTCTTAACTTATTTTTATGGACCTTTTCGTAATAGAGTAAGGGGGAGTAACCTCCAAAAGACTCAAGCTTCTGCCGTTTAGGGCCACATGCAGTAATAATGTGTTTGGCATCGCACTCACATTCCTTGTTAAACCAGTTTCTGTTTTATGACATGACAGTAAAAGTATTTTAAAACAGTAGAAATACGTCTTTATATTTTGAGATCAGAAAAATAGCATCCCACATTGCATTTGACACCCAAGATAAAATAAAATCTTCATTTGGATCAATTTTATAGAACACATAAAAGCCACTAGAGTGTTATACTGTATCGCAGCTATCAACATCCTACTTCATAAATTTTAAAAACATATAATTTAATTGTTCTATATTCCCTAGTATATCTATCAAAACATAATGCAGTAATAAGAACCAGAAGATCATTAGATTATTAAACAAGCAATCTCTCAGATCAAAAATAAAAAAGATGCCTTTAAAATTTGAAATTTTCTCAAATCAAATAAAAGTTAAGTCCAAACGAAAAGAAATGACTTTTCAAAACAAAACAGTCCAATCTCAATTTTCCAGATAAAATGGGTCCCAGATTAACAGAATAATAAATCAGACAGCACTATGACAATCATTCTGCGGAGATAGACTGTGCCCCAAGAGGCCAAAGTCTAGGGCAAATAGTACCTAACTTTATATAGTTAGGTGAATAGTCCGTGATTTATAATGAGGCCTTGTAATCCTCTCGTGAAAGGGAGTGGGATATGAATTCGGGCCCGGCACTAGTTGGGCTTTGGTTAAGAGGCAATAGTTTCAATTTAGTGGCAATTTATTTGGACATGGCAATAATATAAAAATGGGAGATGGCTGTAATACTAGTATTTAGAGGGACTTAGGTACTCAGAAATGTAACAGTTGAAAACCTTTTTAGTGTATTAACATAATTGAAGTACTTAACTTATCCTTTTAGATTATCAGGTACAAGCTATGTACCGGTATTTCTATGTCTCATAAATCAATTATTTGACGTAGAAAAATTTTCAAGTAATGCAAAATCACAGATTACTTTTTTATTCTCGTAAAATTATTTTAAAAGGCACTCTCTTGTATCCATATACATCTTGGTGTCACCTTAAGGATCTCACGTACCCTCCAAAATACTTTATAATATTTTTTTCGTCAACTTTCCGAAATAGATAAACTTTGCTATGAAGTTCGTATGTTTGTCTTGACAACTGAAACTAATCTTGCCACGGGTATGGAGTTTCAACGTTGTTTTTATCTGATTTTATGTGACATATTATTAAAATGTGCCTACATTTTTTTCGCAACCTTCGAGTAAAGGGACTTGATAAATATGATTTATATAAGCGATGTTTTTTGGGTATCTATTTTGTGTTTGTTTTCTATGCTAGTTTGACTATCAGATATAACTTAGTTCTAAAGTGAATCAAATGGAAATATTATAAGTGACTATAACTGGACTATAAATAAATCTGAATGAAACTGACTACATGCAATAAAAATCGGATTATAATGTATTTTAGCTTCAAGTAGACGTGACATAATTATTCTATCATCTATATTCAATTTGCGTCAAAACCTTCAGGATAACACTGACATGAATAACAACACTCCTCTTTTCATCAAAAGTCGGGTAGAACTAACCTTTGTCATGCACAAAACACATCACGTCCTCGCCGAGTTATTATCGGCGTGGTAGCTAATAAATAAGCAAATAAAGTGACGTTCATTAATATTCATGACTGTATTACCGGGCGACGTGTCTGTTCGTCACAACAGTGCGACTGATTTCACAGGATTTAGGATTATTTTGAGAATTTGTTTTATTATATGGAAGGAAAAGTTAGGAGTTATGTAACTGAGAAATAAGATAGATTTGGGTCATGGATTTTGTCAAATACCTAATAAAGTTATACCTATTTTCATTACAACTAACAGGTCATTGTTTGCGGAAAAACAACTTACTATATGGAATACAACATAGAATAATCGTAAACCTAGATACACATTCAGTAAATAATAATCATGAAAAACCATGGATAAAGTAAAGCAAATACTGTATGTAGATGATATTAATATTTACACAAAATATTTGTTACCGCTAAGATAAAAAATATACTCATATAAAAGGAACATAAATGTACTGAGACTGGGTAAATTTTGCTTATCCATCATCGTTACCGCATCGCGGTGATGCTCTTAACTAGGTTAGCGAAGAAATTTTATATAACATTTGTTTCATCCGAGATTTAGATGATTCAGTTTATTTACCGAGAGACGATAGGTATAATTTTGCATATTTACTGTTACTTAAAATAATATTAATGAAGTTATCTTAATTGTAATTTAGGTTTTGGTCAATGAATAAGTCATTCCATGTTTCTACTGGGACCTATGCAGAGCCATGGATTATTACAAAGAGAATCGTTGATACAAAACGTGCTGGTAATAATATTCTCTGAGTTTGTTGTACTGAAAGCCTCGTTACGTCCATAGTAGTGATGATTCATCCTTTATAAACCACAAATTAGATGAAGCTGTGCGGGAACATGAGCGTTTGAAAAGAATCATAGAAACATCTAAGTTATTACAAAACATGATAACTATAACAATAATTTCTTGCTTGTTGCATTGAGAGGTCCACGGCTTCACGTTCACATTCAACGAGAGATAGATGATGATAAATTCTCTACCAACTTAAAATTAACTGCTGCTAGATCACACAATACAAGTCATAAATGACTAAACAGTTAATATAGAAGCTGAAATGTAACTTAGAGTGATATGTCACAAGAAAATGAGCATGCCGACAACTTAAACACACAACAACATGCAAATCCAAAAATCGTTTACAATGAAACTGCTTTGTAAGAGATAGCGGGTAAGCTGTCTTAGTTCACGTATACACATTAAGTACAATGTTAAATCTAGTAAAGTAGTCTAGCTGGTATCGCAGTGCCAAACCAACTGAGAAAGTTTATTCGCAAATTGACTTCACGTATTCGCTTTAGGTGCAGTTTCTTTCATCCAAGCTCAGCTTTTGTTGTGGCGGGAGCTGTAAGCGGTGGCGGGTTGGTGAAACTTGTAGAATCTTACGTGCTCCTTTAGATGTAACTTCAGGTTCTGGTACTCTGAATGCTAAGAGAGTTTGCAATAGACGGCTATAAATTAAAATTATTACTAAAATGAAAAAATGTTATTGGGATGCGTTTTGTTCTATTTAAATATAATTTCAGCGAAAAATAAAATGAAACCAATGTCGACTATTTTCTTATTAAGACAATGGCGATTATAAACATATTCATAGGAATTGAAAAATTATTAAGCATCTCGTTTTTGCCAGTCATGTTATTTTCAGTTGTTTACGTTGTTAAGTATTTAACTGGATAGAATCATGATTTTATAATTATATTTGGTCCATAAACCACATTTTAATCCGCGTTAACGAATTTATTTAGAAATGTTCTCTTAGCTTTGTCCCGCCACCTCTCATACCCCAAATCAAAGCATTAGGTTGTATTAAGAAATACGAAAACTAAGCAGAATGGCGTTCTAAAAAGTTCTGCATCACAACTTTGTTTTGCATGAGTTTACCCGTTTGCCGGTTTTAAAATCTTTTTGCGACTTGAATGCATTAAAGTATTTAACTTGTTTGTAGTTTCTGTCTATCGGATGTACGGAAAACAATGTATTGTTCAAAAATGTTTGCCGAATATTTTTGTGAAAATTTGGGTGTAAAGCATGGGTAATGGCCGTGTTCTTCACAGTGCTCATAGCTTTGTTTGTTTCATAAAATTTCAGGAGATATTTGAACAAAGTATTGGCGCAGGTATTATTTATATAAGTATTTGCTATTGGGGCCACAGCCACAGATCACTGCATTTCACTTACATTGCACATGAAGATATAGACAGGACACGTTATATTTATAACAACGTATACAAGAAATTTCCTAAGAACAACTTAATAAATTAAAAAACCGTGACTAATTGTGGGACTGTTGTCTACAAAAATATTTGCAAAGCAATGGGCCAGTAAATGTCTTATTAAGTTAGTCGATTTCCCTTAACTTGCTCTTACAACTAGCGCCCGACGATAAAAATGTTTTATGCCTTCCTCCCATTTGCATAACTTTTAGCAGCTCTTAAAATGTGTTAGCACATTCAAAATTAGGTACACTGCTTGACTATAAAATTTGTAACAACATTTTAGTACTTAAATGTGAGAAAACAGGAAAATTAAGAATTTATACGTAGTTATCTAGTTAGAAGGTTTAGGGTGATGTCACACAGTGTTTGTACAGGCTGTCAATTGTGTGATATTGAAATATCATTAATGTACACAATACGGGTGATAGATCCATATTGTAGTACCAGCTACAGTTATGATAGCAAATTTAATATTGTTTAAGTTTTATATATTCCAGAAACTTTTAAACTCCTTATATATTATGTTTAAACGTAAGGCGTATTTTGCTAAACACCTATAAAAATAACGACTTCAATGGAGTTCTAATCGTCTATAAACAGGCCCCCGTTCTGAACTTGAATCCTTTTTAATCTCAAACATTTGTCGCAATAAAAGTTTTAATACATAATTATGATAAAACAAGAACATCCAACTGACAATTAACGTCCGCAGCGTCTCTCAACAAATAACATTTGAACGAGAAACCGAAACTCTGCTCTCTCACGCACGACACATAAATTTGTTACAACTGATTACCAAGTTTGTTGGGACTTGTCATCGCAACTCTTCCACCTTGGTTGGAGGGGGGAGAGAATTTTTTCATTGTTAACGTTATATCTGGCGAGGTTTGGCATCGGAGTTCATGAGCGCCGCGCACGCCGCGCCCACTACGTGATCCGAATACAACTTCTCATATTCATCGCTTTAAAGCAACACCGAGGTGCGAGAGGGACGCACCTATACGACAGACACGCCGTCACCTTTCGGCAAGATTTCGTGACCTCTCAGCAGCTTCAGTCCACAGAAATATGGACGGTAATAACATAAATCCCTTTGGCATATAAAACACTAAACGCCCCCTGAAGTGTCCCATGGTTTTTACGACGCGAATTCTCGAACGCTGTAAAATATTTGGGCGTTTATGAAAATTGCTGGAATTTTCAAATTAATTATGATGGTAATAATGCGACGTTTTATAAATTGAATGTGACCCTCTGCTTAAATTTTATACATTTCTATCTTGTGCTTATAAATTGATAGTTAATTTACAGTTTTAAATCTTTACATCATGCACAGAATCATTAATAACTTCCACATGATTCAAAAATCCCTCTACAACAAAACTTTCTCAAATAACACAGGAGCGTATTTCTTCCCCGTGTTCTTCAAACACATTACCCGTTGATTCCCAATGATCGTCGGAACACGTATGACGGATGACGTGTGACGTGCTCTCATTGGTATGCGACGCAATATCGCCGCCTAATCATAAATAGGGCATGCTCGCGCCCTTTGACGCCGCTCGTTTTTGGCTTTCAGCGGTGCATCGTATGTTTATAATATAGGAAAATTGGAGACATTTGTACGATTTATAAGCTTTAGCTGTTGATAATGTATTTCTTCTCAAATGTTATTTTAAGAAATAAACAAACAAAAGATAATTTTGGCTCATCCTGAATCATACCCGAGTCAACAAAACTATGACTATAAACAAAATCAAAGAATGTCAGAATCATAAAGGTTGAAATCAATAGTATCTGCATACCCCATCAAAACAGTCATTATTGTATATTTATAACAAACAAACGAAACAATTCGAAATAAATCTTTGGAAAGCATTAACGCATGCTTAGCGAACTCTAAAGTTAGTATATAATCTAAATGGAAAAAGAATACGGTCGGGAACAGGATTCGAACGTGCGCCTCCCGGATAAATACTCCAGGCGCTCTGACTTATTCCTTATTCTTTTTCCATTTAATATAAACTTTAAACAAACGAAACTTTCTTCAACTCTGTAGGTATTAATTAAAATTCAGTTTACATCATAAGATGGCGAGTGTATAGGATATATCTAATGTTTTTTTAAATCACTATATAATATTATTCCAGTTGAAAGATATCATAAAAAGCGAAGGAAAATCATGGAATATATCAACAAACAAAAACAGAATATTCCAGAACTACTCGTATTATCAAACCGATGTGCAAAGTCACATCAATAAAAATCACAAGACACCAAGCATAGCTTATACTTTTTATGCCAAAGAAAATGGCGTTATTGTTTCAAAAAACGGGTCACATTTCGGTTCATGTTCTATAAACGTTCAGCTGATGGTACATAAAGTTTCGGTCCGGTGCCGGCGACACATAAAATCTGAATAAGTAAATGATAGGGGATAGTGGATACTTGATTGATTCACGTGGGGTTGGCGTGAGTTATAAGCTTGGAGCGAGGACTAAGGGCTGATTTTTGAATCGCCACAGAACTTTTATCACAGGAATAATTCTGAATTTTGACGGGTTTTGGCGGGTAAAGCTATCAAATTAAAATGTTTTTTTTTTCTTTGGTTGGGTATATTGCATCTCACTTCTCTACAGTTACTTTGGGCGTCTAATATATATATATATATATATCATATATCAGTCGTATTATATCAGTCGCAGTGGTTGAGAGATCGGCTGTCCACGTGTCGCAGGATCGATTCCAGCACGGAGTAAAAGATTTGTATGATGTACACATATTTATTCCGGGTCTGGGTGTGTGTGCATGTGAGTGTCTGTAAACGCACCCACGATATAAGACGAAATTCCGAACGTGTTTCGCGAGCAATGTTTCTTTTTTTAAGACAAAAAATAATATTAACGCATGCCAGATGAAAGGTAAGGCTATATCTTCGTGAATAAACAATAGGGGTTAAGTAGAACCTGCACCATTGCTTCTTTTTTTTTCAAGCATTGAACGTCGTTCGAGAGAAGGCCTATGACCAGGATTGTTTTTATATAATATTTTACTTTATTAGACGATATGTAAAATCACAAAAATCTCTCCTCTCTTTACTTACACCAACATCCTCCCGATAGTATTGTTTATGTGACGGACGAGTTACGACGTTTACGATCTGCGGAATGGTGTATTTGCAATTTATAAGGCATTCCCTGCAAGCGACTTTGCATCTTATGTCGTGACTTTACGGCGCAATTTGTAACCTACTAGCTATATTCGGTAATTTAAGATTGATTGATAAATGTTGACGAATTCATTAGCATAAAAGTTTTAGTGGAGGAATCTGGGCTTTATGTTGATGTGGAAGATGAAATAAGTTTAGGACATAGCGAAAATGACGAAAAGAACTGTGAATACTTGATTTACATTAGCGAAATAATATAACACTTGTAAAAATATGATTATTGCGTATTAAAATTATCAGTTTCGGGCGTTTGAAACGGCGCCATCCTGGCGCGCTTTCAGAGAGTCCGTTTCTTTCGTCAGAATTCACATCTTAAAAGATATCATGTATAGTATGGAGTGTATAATTAACCAATTATAAATGTTACTGAAGGGATTTTCTTTAAAGAATAACGTTAAAACTCATAAAGAACCACAAAACATGATAAACACCGATAACATACTCGAGATATTGTCATCGCAAGAGTGACGTCACGTTTCATTCCAACCAATAGCGATCGTTTTGATCTTTTAAATTTCCCTCGCATGATTCTCACTTTTCAACGTTATTATTTAATAGTTAAAATTTGATTAATTACTAAAGCATGGAATAGGTGTCATTCTACAGCAATAAAGATGACGATTAAAAATATTTGACCTAAATTTGAATGACATGTATATTCCCTAATATAAATCAAATAAATATCTGTAACAAAAAAAAAGTAATTCAGCATGCAAAAAGATCAAAATTAATCACAAGACGTTAATTACCATATAAAAAAGGCTTTCAATCTACATCTATTAACATAACAAAATTTATTTCCCCAAAAAAGGTACACCTTCGAAGATGGCTCATTAAACCACTCCTGGCCATCGTAAAACCTTTACAAAATTTTCATTACGGCAGTACCAGTAGGGAATAATGATCGGACCTACGTTCAAATGGCATTATCTCACTCTTGGAAAGCATAATCTGACTCCTTGAATGCATAAAGAACTATAAACGTCAGATATCATCTAATTGAAGTTCAAGTAATGGAGGTAGGGATGTCTAAGAGTATCGATGCTGAGAATATTGTGAGGTAGGCTTTTTCCTTTTTAAGAACTAACTTGTAATCTTTTGGGACCTTAACGTAAAGAATAAGATAGAAGAAAAGAAGATAGAAAATAGATATACTCGTAGAGCAATATTAAAGTTGTTAAATGATGTTATTAAGGAAATTAAATTTGTAAAAGCGATTACATACAAAGTTCGAGAGTGCAGTGTACGTCAGTTCTCGTTTCGGAGACTCTCACCCTCACTTCAGATCATTGAAGCTAGCTATCCCGAAGAATGCACGTGAGTACTAACCATAAAATAATTATTAATAGGAATAATGCAGTTGAGATCCAATAAAATAAGACTCAACTCTATCACTTGCTCGTTAAAATGTTTACTCAAAATTTACATCGATAAATCGAGGACAAAAACATCGACACATTTCAAACATTGCTAAGCGAAGCGGCGCCATTAAAACGTAGGAACATTCGATGGCTCTTTTCAAGTGTAAAATATTTAAATTTACCTAGCAACAATTGGAGGCAGGAATATAAAATGGCAGGGACAAGGCTCAATTGGACTGGTGCCATCCAAATTAATTAAAATTTATGATCTTTGATTTTTACTGAATGGATTTTTGAAGAAAGGATTGTGTTGGCTAGATAAGGCAGGAAGGTATCGTAATGACTTCTATAAACAAAAAATAATAATAAGCAGTGTGAAATGGTTCTATTGGATTACGTTTAATATAAACAACATTATCAACAATTTTCGACTGTTTTTTTTTTACCAACTAAATACAATGACACTCAATATGTTGATTTAACTATATGTTATCTTAAAGTTTTTCTACATAAAATAACATACCTAATATATTATAAAAATCATATTAGATGGTTCATAGGACAAACCTGGACACTGGGATGGCATGAATTGTTCGAAAATAGCGGAGAAGTCTTAGGAATTTCATATCGCAAACAAATTTCTGTCATCATAATGAATTCCTGAGAGATACTTCTACTGGACTAGCCCAGGGATGTTTTAAATATTTGCCGTTTTAGGTGGTGCGTCCGTTGCTTTGCTTTTAGAATTACTTTGGTTTTAGTCGATATATTTTTGGCAATATATATTCTAGATATTTCAAAGGGTTTAACCGCTGAAGGTACTAATATAATAAACGAGCTACCCTACAGTCAAAAGCTATTGGACTGTAGCTATGAACAGTTTGAATGTGATAAAGATAAATCTGTTTAATATTTCCAATTTTTCTCTTCACTAGAACCTTCCTCGGACTTCAAGGAATATTTGAAAAAATAATTAGCCGAATTGGTTCAGCCGTTGTCGAGTTTTCCGCTTAGCAACACATTTAGCCATTCATTTTGATTTATATAGATGTGCAGGTTGGTATATATCTATGTTACCAGATCACACTGTATATATGTTCTGTACTGGCTTCAGTTCCATTTGCGAAAAGAAAGTCAACGTTTCATTAAGATTTTTTTCGGTTAATCTCAATCAAAATATTCAAACATCAGTGATAGATAAAGTCGATAAAGCAACGAATATTATATTATAACCAACATCCCCGATATGAAAAAAGTTTCCTAAAAACCCAACCCAAAATAGTTTTACATTACTGAATATTATTATACTGCCGGAGATCCAAGTTAAATATTAAATACGAGCTATATTTACAAGTGGACCCCGGTACAAGTATCAAGGGCCACCCTCGTAGGAATCAATGAGAATGCCCTTCGCCGGATGTACGCCTATAGGGTAAATAAAGGCAGTTTCCTGTGACAAATATTAAGCCTTCAGGACTATAAGTGTTATACGTGTGTTTGGAAGAACGGGGGTTGTGTTTTCACTTTGTGTAGATGTGTTTGCGTATTTTAATAGGTATTTATGAAGGCTAGTTTTGTATAAATTTTCCAAGGGTATAGGGCCCTTGGTCCAGGAACATTTTAATTTAACATACATAGTCTTACATAACATTTCTATTCGCGAAAGTTGAGGCAGAGTGAGCTTATTATCATCAATTCTAAGCTCGGAGCTGATATAGAATTTTTTTGCAAAATAAAATCAGCAACACGGTCGTGAACAGGATTCGAACCTGCGCCTCCCGGATAAACACTCCAGGTGCTCTGACCACTAAGCCATCTCGACCTCTGCTCACCACCGCGAATTCATCTGCAAGCAATGACGTCGCCATAAGACGTGTTAAAATATGGAAGAAGAATTCGCGGTGGTGAGCAGATATATCCGGGAGGCGCAGGTTCGAATCCTGATCGCGACCGTATTCTTTTTCCATTTAATATAATAACTTTAGAGTTCGCTAAGCATGCGTTAATACTTTTCAAAGATTTATCTTGAAATCAGTAACACTTTGCCTGACCACTGAATCGAATCCAATGCCTACTCAACAGTTGCAACCACTAGATCTACGAGAAAGAAAGGAAAACTTTATATATTTCTAGACATTTATCCTTCATGTAAACTTTATCAGAACATACAGAAGTGTGAATACACTCAATGTGCTAAGAGTATTTATTTTAAAAGCTACACAATGCAATCACTATAGCGCAAATTGAATCTCAACCCTCTATTGCTGAATAAACTTGCACAGTGTTTCATCCATTAGAACGTACAAACACTGCCATAAGTTCCAAAGTCATTCAAAAACTGTACAGAGTCCAAACTATCTAATTCAATTAAATAAATATCCTTGATCACATTAACCGTGTTTGCATAGGAATGTCGCTGCAGCAGTGCAAATACACGTTTTCTGTGTAACTTTAAATATTTGCTGTCGCGTGCCACTATTCAAATAAATGCGTTAGTCTTCTCTTTGAGTCGCATTTCCTTCTGTCACGTTACTGTGCCGTGGGGATGGTTCCTTTACTTGATTTTTATTAGTGCAAATGTTGTTTGAAATCTTTTAAGGTGGTTTGTGTTTAGTGATGTGAATTATTGATTTTGGTTTTTGTGTTTTTAAACTGAATTAGATATTACTGTGGCTGCAAATATTTTTAAAATGCCTTGATCTATTGGTCTATCAGACGCAAATGCAGCTGCTGCAGGTCACAGGATTGATTCTCAGATCAGACTTGGGATTTTCTTCCAGTAATTACTCAGTAGCAACAACCATTTCTATTTTAAAGTTATAAGTGTTCGTGGAAAAAAGTTCTATTTTATTTTTATTATTATGCCCTGCCACACTAGTATGTTTTCTTACATTACATATACATACAATCAGAACAATTATTTGTAGATCATAAAAATATCACTCAAAGTCTCGTCGAATTGTTACCCGTAGGTGGCAATGGTCACTTTACCTATTACATGGGACTTAATAAGAAAATGAGGGCGTACAACACCTCTACCTAAACCGTTGGAGAATACAAACTTAGCTATATTTATTTTTATTGTGTATGGAAATTTCTTATTTGATCTATATAAGTAATATGACCTTTATGTCACCGCAAAAATATTGTTTTAAACATACCTAACAGCACATTTACAACTAGAAACCGAAGATCGGCCTACAATCACATAAATCCTTCACTCCGCCTACACCGCAAAACAATTACTCACCTACAATTCTGATGATTTGTGAACAGGGTGGCGAAAAAAATGAAAATCTTCCCACAGCGAAGCACGGGCAATACAAATTGTAACACCTGACAAAACTGCCCTGATTTATTAGCAGCGGCAGAATCGGTAGCGCGGATAAAACCACCGCATTTCACCGCCAACCAGCCCTGAAAACTCGTGCGATTCGGTAACAAAGCATTGTTGAACTCTATTGCCATTAGCCGCGATTGTTTCGGCGGCTGGCGATTCGCGAAATAGTTGAGGTTATATTTTTTGTTCGCAAGACTTATAATTTGTCACAAAATTTTGGAAAGCTACCTCAAAGATCTTCCCTCTTTTCTTTCAACCCTTTTATTATTAAAATTGCAGTTTAATTGTTGATGTGGTTTATAATTTTTACCAGGATATGAATAGGCGTTTGAGCAGATAAGTCTAATTTCTGAAGTATATCTACAGCCTTAAAAATTGTTCCAGACTTATAAAATGAAATAAAATCGTTTATTCAGAAAATAGATCTTTTCAAGACTCCTTTATGTATCAGTTTTTATCTAAAAGGCATATATAGAATGAGATCAAAATCAAACGTGACGAAATTTACCATACCAATATGATGTAACAATCCCTGAGAAAATACTTTAACAGAATCGAAACACCCACTGTTTCCTACAATACCGCTCACGATCAAATAGTCAAACAAAATTTATGTGCCCTCCCAACGGGGATTAAAATATTAAAACTGCTGAGGTGTTTTCGCAACAATTTTTATTTATGGGCCGAACAATTGCACGGTTTTTACATTAAAAAATCCAAAAAGATGATTTGTTATTCACAAAATGTAGTGGAAATATTGCGGTGTAAGCTGACATCGGGAATGAAGTGGCGGTATTCATTATTACCGACCAGATAACGTTGGTAGTGTTGAAATAACTATTATATGAATTGCTTTAATATCTAATCGTCGAGGGACTAGCTACTGCGTCGCGTGTCGATTCGATACCTGCACTGAGAAAATATTTGTATGATCTACAGATAAATCTAATTGTTCCGGGTCTGTATGTGTGTGTAAGTGATATTATGTTTGTAGACGCACCCACGATGTAGGGAGAATTTCCTAGAGTGGGGCAACGTTTTCTTAAAAAATAAAAAAATAATGTTAACTATGATAAAAATACATCAATATTGTACTAATGTTTTTACCCCCTAAATTCTCTATTTCATCTTAACGAGTAAACGTCAACTCACACCAGTAATCATGGATGAGTTTACAGATATAAATTTCACAAACAACGCTCACTCATAACAAATCTGTAGAACATTTAAATATTTTTCCCGTAGGAGAATTAAACCTGCGACACTCATTGTAGCTGTCATTCAGTCGACCATTGCGCCAACTATGTCATCTAAAGATACGCCTATCAATAGTGGATCACAGATTTTTTATATAATCATTACTACCGGTACATAACATACTGTTTATTTAACCACTGGTTTAATATAACTGTTTTCGAATACTGAAACATTTCACAGAAATATTCTATTTTATTTACTTATTTCCATTTCAACATGGAAGTATAAACGTAATATATATTTTATAAAACAGAGGCAAGGCCTGGGAGGGCACATTTCAATTTAAACTTGTTATTTATTTTGCCGGATAGTTGATGTTTATTTAATAGGAAAAGTTGTCGGTCAACGAAGCCTCGTGCAGGTCAGAAATACTATTTATTACTATTTGAATTTCAAAATTCATCAGCTTTTGTGGTTATACTGTTGATCTTGGCGATACAGTAATATTAACTTTCATAAAATTGAGGGAATCCTTCAAACGTCAGGCGAAAATATTTTTAATATACTTTACTGTTTAAATATGAGTTTCATATCATCATTATTATATTTGTTCACTCGAAACTGTGTAGAAGTTATGCTTTAATATTTTATTTGAGTGCGTAAGTAAATTTGATATAGTTCGCCATATTGTAATAATCACGATTGGTAAGTACAGTGTTAATCATTACGCTTAATCAGTCCTTTGTTATTATTTTTAAGACGATAATTAGAAAAGTGATTTTTCACTTACCGGAGCTGATTAGAAACTTTTTTTTTTATTGTAGTCTTTCTAAAATCATCGTGATTTTTTTAGTAGTAAGCTTAATGTCTAATAATCACACCATCAGTCTCACCATACTTTTGTAAGTACCTAATAGTCTGAAACTCAAAACCAATTACTTTCAGACTAACTAGATACGAGATCACAATATTCATAGATTATAAATATTTAATTAATAAAGATAATAATATTAAAATGTTATTCCTTGCCCGTCACGTCAACATGTCGGAACACGACTCAACGATGTGACGACAACGCAACTCAACATGTTTGTCAAATGTAAACAATTTTACGGTGGAGCCATAACATAACCTTCATGCCTGTAATATCAAAGGAGGGTAGATAGAAGTGTGTAAGGTGAATACTTGAACAGCTATCATAATCTAGATGCTTTACTTGTAGTTCGGTGGTGATTTTTACTATTACTGTGATCCTCATCTCAATGCTGGGCGAAGGCCCACCCCTATGATTAATGCCTTTTGGTCTAGAGTTATTGAGAGAGAGACACAGGGGTGTTATACATTTTATGTGTATATCTGTGTATGTCAGTGCATCATAGCTTCCAAACGCATGAACCGATTTTGATGGAATGTAACCTTGACCGGATAAAACATAACATAGCATCACGCATGTATTCTCCGAAGGGGTAGGCAGAGGTGTACACAATTGTACACCCACATTTAACCAATGCTGTTATTAAGTCCCATGTTATAGGCGGTGAAACTTGACCGGATGCCCCAGCATATCCAACTCCTACTTATATCAGAAGTATCGTATAGAATGGTTTCAAATAATATGAATAAGTTATATAGGCTTTTTAGAGGTTTATGTTTGTCAGGGGATATTTACATATTTTTTAAGTATTATTATACATAACAGTTTGTTGGTGTACAACTGTACACATATTAATTAGTTAAGAAATTCATTGTAGCAGCCCAGAGCTTGGAATTGTGTCCGTAGGTACATATGTGAAGTGTGGCTCTACAGTTCTTTCCAAATTATCAAAATCATTAACAAAATACGTCATGTTTAAATTTGTTTGAATTTGAATTACCTGAATGCGGTTTGTGGCAGCCGCTTTGTTTCGCTTGTCGCTCGTTGGCTGCGCTGTTAAGACCGGAGTTTCTGTCACCAGCGGGCGTAGGTTGGGCTATAAAATCAGTGGGTGACGATATAAACTAAAATAAAAATAAATAATATACTCCCAACCGTATTTCAGTTACGGCGGCCTACCTTCATGGAGATTAGCGAAATACGCAGGAGATATTATGCACAAGTTTACGCTCAAACACAGGTGTACTCCCTCTTCCTTCACTCTCATATTCCGATGGGACGGCAATCAGACACGACCGGAGAGAGACCAAGCGCAGGACCGACGGCTTTACGTGCTCTCCGAAGCATTGAAATATAATAAAGTATGATATTAAATATCCAACATCCAATCTAGCATGTCCAATCTAATGTGAAGTAAAGGAAAAAATCGTCAGGAAACCTGGATTTAACGGTCTGAAATCGCCAAACCGCAGTGAGCTAACGTGGTGATTAATACTTGTGCCTTCTTTGCATATAAAGAGACCATTCCCCTGCAGTGATTGTCATCCTTTCATTATTGGTATCCCCCCAGAACATACGAAGCGTTTTATTTCAACTTTTACAATGCGGACAGAATGAGAGTGAAATTCTTTGCCATCGTCAAGTGTTATTTGGTTATTCTGCCACAAGCCGATTCGTAATAGACAGTTTATTTGTGCATGACAATAGGCTCGCCGCCTATTTGATGGGACTAAATATTAACATCGGTGAAATGTGCGTGTAAAACAGAGTGCATTTCTGCCTAATTCACTGGGAAATGCGCACGTGGATGTATGTAATATCAACATTATTGACGGTCTTGTTCCACCAAGTGCTGGTTATAGGCTTCTTCTTTTTTTGTGCTTCCCTTTGCTCAGGCTTGTCTCGCGAGCCTTTAGGTTTACCTGTTCAACTTCCTCTTCTATGTGTCGATGGTACAAATTTCAAATCTGTTCAATTGGTGAACCAACACTTCATTGGGTTTCATTTAGGAATCATTCAGTAAGAGGCCCACTCCACCTGCCATTACCACGTCTTGCTAATTGCTAAAGCTTTCTACCAACTGTAAGTTCTGAGTCATTATTATGCTATCTTACACCTTTTCCTAAATATTCTCCGTTCTTTCACTAGTTCGTATTACCACATACCATTTCCCGCTGACTTTCTAACCCCCGCCACACTCACGGCGACTGCCGCTAGCGGTGTTGTGAATTAATTTTCAACTTTGACGCGAAATAAATCACGCGGCCCGCATCTTGATTAGTTGTGGTGTCGCCATTTTAAATCGATTCCACGTTTTTCTTTTATTTTTATATTTTTTTGTCCTAATTGAATTTTATATAACGTTGTTTTTGATGGTTTGGTAATTGGATGTTGTGTTTTGACTTGTGAAGTTTGTTTTATTAAATGAGTGCAGCATAATTGTACTAATGTAAAGTTGAAACCAAATAAACAGAAAAGTGCTTCGAAAGTTTTGATTTAGGTACCTAGAATTGGAGAATAAAATACAGCATCATTGTCCTTAAGGCTCCCAAACATTCAAGATCAAAATAATTTATATAAGATTTCAGTTTCATATCGCTAGAATAGAATCGCCCCATCCTATAATCTCCCAGCTAAAGTTTAGCCGTTCTCAATCTCTCTCAGATATAACTTATATTTCGATCAGGCGCTTAATAACAGAGGTATCAGCACACTTGTGGGCTCAAACTTGAATGGATTTCCATTATACTACTAAAATAATTTTCGATATTAAAGTTTTTTAATTACTTTTGTGGCTACTGTAAATTTTATTTGAACTGAGAAGCCCAAATACACATTAAATTTTGACTTCTATTAGCCCCAAATTTAAATAAGAGTTCTAATGTATATTTTTGTTTTAGAGCTTTTGTTTTTCCTCCTCCCGGCCGTATTTCAGCCACGGTGGCCTATCTCACACGGAGATTAGCCAAGTACGCAGGAGATATTATAGTGCACAAGTGTATGCACAAACATAGGTGCACTTCCTCTTCCTTCACTCTCATATTCCGATAAGACGGCATTCCGACACGACCGGAGCGAGAACAGGCGCAGGACCGACGGCTTTACGTGCTCTCCGAGGCACGGGGGTATCACACCACCGACTTCCTGACTCCGGGCTGCTACTGAGAATTTCCTAAAGAAAAACCCAATAACACTTTTTGCCCGAATCGAACCCAGGATCTCACGCTTGCGATCATTAGACCAACGAGGCAGTTTTAGAGCTTAAACAACCCGTCGACCTCTGATATGGTTGTAAACACCATTGATAGTGCTGTTTTCCTCACAATGTTTTCTTTCATCGTTTCAAGCAATTTTTAATATATTTTATTTATAATGCACATGATTACGGAATATCAGTGGGATATGTCTAAGATTTGAACCTGCGACACTTAACTTGTAAATTCAACATTCACATCACTAGGATTTCTCTTTAAAATCAAGAACGATATTCATCACTGTTTTGCCAAACTCTTTAGACCATCACCTACAAAATCTTTACCACTATTTTACTCCGGAAAATAATGCTTATACTATAACTAGAACAAAAGTAACTGTTTCTAATGAAAGCGGACTGAACTATCGCAGACACCTAACTAGTGCAGTGCAACAATAAACCGCGGCACAATAAGCAATAACGGCTGATATACACGCCGATAACTTGCCGCTATTTATAGACGAATCGAGATATCCCTACTAGTTTTCTAAGGGTACCCTATTAAAGTATAAAGATATATATCTAGTGTGTGTAGGTACTCCAATTACTTCTCTGCCTGCTTAGCTTTTTCCCAATTACATTGGGGTCGGCTTCCATTCAAAGTAGATGCAGATTCATACCAGTATTTTACATGGAGCGACTGCCTGTCTGACCTCCACAACCCAGTTGCTGTATGACTGATTGTCAGAATTTTAGGCCTCTGACTGCCTCTAACTGTCATAGATCGTAATTTGATAACCTGGACCGATGGTTTAACGTGCTCTTAGAGGCAAGAATCTCGGTACTCCAATTACTGTGATTTTTTAAATTATAACTATTTCTCTGTTGAACACAAAACGATGAACGCATTATATACAAGATAATATGACTAGGAAGGATATAACTACTGAGATTTATTGAAGAAAAAGACGTGCTAAATTGACTCTTAATAAAATTAGGATATGAAAGTATATCCTCTAATAAGATTCTTCTTCGTTACTTTAGAACCTGAGACCTTTAGCTTGCAAATTCTTAATTAGAAACCTATAAAACTATAATATTAATAAATAATGTCGAAAGTGTGGCTGCTGAGCATGAGGTTCTGGTCTCAATTCCCGGGTTGGGCAAAATAATAGTAAACTTTTAGTCGCATTCGTTATTTGGAATTATGTCCATGAACAGACTCACCACGTATTATCTACATGGAACCTAAGCTAATGGCATTTGATGAAATGTCCTCTGCCTACCACTTCGGGGAATACAGGCGTGATGCAATGTATGTACACTATAAAATAGTAAAGTAAATAAGCATAAAGGTAGACCAAAGCATAGACTACAATAACTGACAATATCGCAATGATACACAACAGACAATAACTTCAGTTTATGGCGAGGTAATCGAAATATATCTAGAAGAACTGGCCGATACGGTCAGCGTGAGAGAGTATTGTGGGTAGCTAACTGAAATATTGATAGCACGCAAATGTAAATTATGTGGGCGTGGGAATAAGTGCTAAATTACTTTGGCGCAATTTAAGAGGTACTTTGTCTAATAAGTTATGATTGATCAAGTTTTTTGGAACTTCTAGCAGTTCCATATAATAATATTTAAAGATTTTTTTATTCTGCTAAGGCATTTTCATCTTTTTCATTGGAAACAAGCGTCTGCTGAACGTGAAGTCCTGAGGTCCGTAAATTTAAGAGTTTTTTCCGGTTTGAAAATTCTTTGTATCAACCTGGAGCTTGATAGAGTGCTCGGTAGGCGGCCCTAGGCTCACTACCATTTACATAGGACTTAATAAGTGCATTCATGAAATATCGGTTTATAATAGCAGCATACCTTTGTCAATTTAAGATCTATGACAGTCGTTACGGGTAGTTAGAGGCCTGAAAGTCTGAAAACCAGTCATACCACAAGATATCGTGTTACCCAGTAACTGGGTTGTGGAGGTCAGATAGGCAGTCGCTCCATGTAAAATACTGGTATTAAGCTGCATCCGGTTTGACTGGAAGCCGACCCCAATATAATTGGGAAAAGGCTAGGCAGATATAATAGCAGCATACCTTTGTCTTAAAACACTAAAACACTAGGAAGCGGTGAAGGGTGGGCTTTTAGGGGGCTGTCTTAATGTTTGACGTTCAAAAAGCGCTAATTTTTAGCATAATTTGAATAAAGAAATTTTGATTTTGATTGTGATCTTATCCATCAAAACATTCGCATTTACTATATACTAATGGTCGCCCACTGGCCGAAATTCGACCATAATTAATTTAAATTTTAAATTTAAACGTTATTAAGGTTCTATTGTCAAAGATATATGTGTGTCGTGTGTGTTTCAAACGCGTGGTAGTGTTTTTTTTAAAATTATTAGATTAATGTATTTATTTCTAATGCAAATCATAGAAAAATACCTATTAGCTTTCTGCACTCTTTCTCCATAAATTCCATGCCAACCTGTAAATATCCCATAGAACACCTTGCATCATACCTACTCCAAAAAGAAAAGCATCGCTTATTTATGAAAACGGCTCTGTTTTGTTTTTAAGTGCTAAACTTTTTGCGCTGAAACGTGGTATTGTTTCACGTTTTGGAAAGTCGAAGACTCGAACATTCATTTTTATTGATATCTTTCTGGATTTTAGGATTGTTAAGGTTAATGTTACGTTGAGTGTTTGGAGTTATGTCAGCAGATTATTTTTATTGGCGACGGTTGTTCATGAATTGGATTCTTTTATTTTATGTATTTTCTGCTTTTATCTGTGTTTACTGGCCAGTTCGGATTTATTCTAATCTGCTTTATTCATGGTGTCAAATAAAGTTGGTTCTGTCGGTGTTATTATCACTGTGTGAGCATAGGTGCATAGTACTATAATTAATAGTTAAATTATTAATAATTCTAACTGAAGTGCATATGAGTGAATGTACAACACAGTGGCTTACAATTTCACGTAACAAAAGCTACCTATCTCTAGTCAATAGACCTATATTACTTGAAAAACATAAAACACGAAAAAAACACCTAACAACGCCAGTCGCGTAAAAATCTAATACACTTAAAGCCGGCAGTCCATTTTAATATGTGTCACAACGGCGTTCCCTCGGCCTGCGCCTCGGCCGGCGGCCCTCGGCGTCCGCTTCGGCGTCGGCCCGGACAATTGTTATTCAATACCACTTCATGAAATATGTATTTATTGTGTGATCTGTGTAAATTCATACCCTATATTGGAATTACACAGTTGGATATGTAACTAGGTTTTAGGTTTACGCAACTGGTAGAGTGGTATTAAAATGGTTGCGCTTTTTATTTGATTGTATTTAGAACAACGGGAGTTTTCAATAAAAGTGGTGTAGGTTTGTCGAAAAGTGTATTCTATGTGTGATTTGATTGAAGCATAACATAGCAACTTGCCTGTATTTCCCGAAGGGGTAGGCAGAAGTGTACATAGTGGTACACCCACATTTCAACAATGCCATTATTAAGTCCCATGTCGGTGCTGAGCCTGTAGCCACCTACCGGGCACAGTTCCAAACTCCGGGCTGCAATCTAGAATTTCCTAATAGTAAAAGTCAATAACACTTAGCCCGACCTGGGCATCGAACCCAGGACCTCATGCTCAGCAGTCGCGCTTGGGACCACTAGACCAACGAGGCAGATAACAAAAAAAGAATTGATTGAAGAGTTGTGCAAATATAAGCTGAAAAATTATTTTCTGCCTCCAATTGTGGTGAATGGGATGTAATGCAAGACTTCGACAATTATTTTTAACAGAGCTTATAATTTTTGGCGTCACCTTAACTTAACTGCCTCATTGGTCTAGTGGTCCCAAGCGCAAATGCTGAGCATGAGGTCTTAGGTTCGATTCTCGGGCAAAGTGTTATCGAGATTTTCTGTTAGGAAACTCTCAGTAGCAGCCCGGGGTTAGTAATTGTGCCCGGTAGAGGGCAATAGGCGCAGCACCTATTACATGGGACTTAATAATAGCATTGGTGAAATGTGAGGATACAATATTTATAGGCGTGATGCTATGTTATCTCAACTTATTAGACCTTCGTATAACAAAAGAAAAACAGAAACAGATTAACTTTATTTTTTTCTTTAAATCTATGACCGTTTTCTGACTTTGGCTTAATAGCTCTGTCATAATAAAAATAAACATAGGTTGTTTAACTATTCCCTCATTTTCATCTATAATAGAAATAGACATAGCTTGATCGTAAATTCCCTAATTATTCTTCTACTTACGGTAAATTTTTCATCATCATTATAAAAACTATATTAAAAAAAAAAACGTTGCCCCACACTAGTCATGTTTTCTGAATTGCGATTGTGTTAACAGGCATAGATCGCACATGCATTCACACACCCAATTCCAAAACATTTATCTTTATATCATATAAACGATAGTTCCGTGCAGTTATAGAACCCGTGAACACGCAGCTTAGAAGTCGACGTCTCGAGCACTGCACCAAACATGTCATCATTTTGTTTTTAATTTGACAAAAATATCAACAATCTGAAAACTAAATAAAATACATCACAAGGTTCACTCTTTCCAAGTTCTAATTTGCATCAGTCATTTTACTTGCTGAGTTCTATCATAGATTTGATAAAAGGAAATTATACTGTGAAAATATTCATTACTGTGTCTTACTATTTCAGTATAATTTTTCACTAGTATTATAATTTTAGATTGAATCTACAATACTCAATTTGATCAATGCTTAATTTATGTTTAAATTGAATTAGAAAACATAAAACAGATAAAGTTATGGTTGCAAATCACTATCACTAACCAGTGTCTAACTTTAAATAATGACAGTCGCATAATATTTTCGAATCTGAAGTGTTACTACTCAATCATAATTAAATAATAATTAAATAATGAACCAATCATCATCATCATCATCATCATCATCCCTTACCCTTATCCCAATTTATTTGGGGTCGGCGCAGCATATATTCTTCTTCCATACATACTCTCTACTTGTACTGGAATGCTGCTAAAGTTTTGGCTATGTTTTATGACCGGCCATTGAGAATGCTGTTGTAATAGGGAAATGGGAAGGGAATATGCGCCAGGTTCTGATGTTATCTTACTATTACACTCCACTATCCGGGCCACAAATGAACCGCTATTTGCCTAAAATGATATCTGGTAGCTCAAGTCACCACAAGGAGCAGATTAACATATTGGCTTCCGAAGCACTGCAAAACAGTGTAGCAGAAAAAGCTTAACGGTCACCCATCCACACACTACCTGCTGTACGTGCTGCTTAACTTCAACAATTATTCTTTTACCGACCAAAATTTGTAACGGCATTTAATCGCATCAATTGCCTGCAACTTATATGTTTTATTTATATAATCGTTTCTTCACACTAGAAATTTCACATGGATACACAACAGACAGCCTCAAAGATATTTGAGAAGGCAATGTATTCATTTTGTGAAAAATACAAAATCTTTAACGAATCACAAAATGGTTTCAGGAAAAATCGATCCACCACATTAGCCGTCTATAAATATGTACAGGAAGTATTGAATACATTAAATAAAAAAGAATATACAATTGGCATATTATTAGACATGACGAAAGCGTATGATAAAGTCCAATATGATATTTTGCTAAGTAAATTAAATGGAATAGGCATTCGGGGCAAAGCACATGATTGGTTTCAATCTTATTTACGGAACAGAGAGCATCAGGTAGAAATTGAATACTTTAATCACAATAGTAAAGAAATAAAAAACATCCGCTCTGATAGGCTAAACATCAACGCATCAATACCACATGGTAGCGTCATTGGATGCTTGCTATTTCTAATTTACATCAACGACCTGCCTAGAGGAGCCCTGTGTATTGTTCGCTGATGATATCGCTCTTTTAGTATCTTGCAAGAATAATATGAATATAAACGAAAAATTATAATCTTTACTTAATAATATAACAACTTGGATGACTCAACATAATCTTGAAATAAACTTTTTAAAAACCAAATTAATGACTTTTCATCCACCGCAGAAATCACCACTTAATTTAAACTTTTTCCATAAAAATATCCAAATTGAAGTTGTTAATGAATTCACTCTACTCGGCTTAAACATAGATACTCATGTCAACTGGAAACATCACATCAAAAAAATTAAATCAAAATTATCAAAATTTTCTTACACTCTCCGTGAAGTAAAAAAGACCACCGATCTACAAACTGCGCTCGTAACGTATTATGCTTATGCTTTTGCATGGCTCAATTACGGAGTTACACTATGGGGAAACAGCACAGACGCACCATCACTTTTTACACTGCAAAAAAAAATTGTAAGATCATTAGCAAACATACAAGATACAGAAAGCTGTAAACCCCATTTTAAGAGTCTAAAAGTTCTTACCCTCCCTTGCTTTTATATATTAGAGTCATGTAAATTTGTAAGAAAACATAACGATTTCTACACAAAGCGCGGAGATATAAATACCAAATACATATTGAGGCATAAAAACCGATTAAACTTACCCAACTCAAGGCTAAAGATGCATTCGTCTAGCCCTTATGTTATGTCGATAGAAATATACAAGAGATTGCCGGAAAGCATTAAAAAAGAAGACAAAAACACTATATAATATTAAAAAGTTAAGAGAATTATTATTAATTAAATGCTACTACCATATAAATGAATACTTAAATGATACATTTTAGAAAGTTTAAAACTTAAAAATAGGTACCTACTACTAAAGAAGCTTTAATATACTTATATAATTGATAATAACATAACACTAATAATAAATTGCGGTGCAATAATAATAATAATTATAATAGTTAACATTTTTTTAGTAATTGATAAGTTGATAACATATATATATTATTATAATGTTAGACTAAGTTTACGACTGGTTTTCCTCCTCTCTCCTAGTATTTTCGTGCCCGACAGGGTCCACAATTGCTACTTTGTTATGTATAAGACCTTTACACATTGTGGAGCGAAATAAAGTTATTGAGTATTGAGAATTATTTGTTGATCCTACAAATATTTCTTCCGTGCGGGAATCGAACCCGTAATACGTGGCGCAGCAGCCAGTTTTTCAAGCACTCCGCCAACAGCGCTATCAAATATTTAATGTATTTATATGCTACTGATGTAACAAATATCTGCTTCGTGTGGGAATCGAACCCGACACGCGATGCAGAAGTCGGTTTCTCGACCACTGCGCCAACCGTACCGTCAAATATTCATATTTTGTGTAACGTATATAAATGCTATTAATATATATATGCACATAAATTATTAAATTAAATTACTCAAAATGCTACTAAAACAATTTTCTGTAGCTCATTACGAAGCGACTGTATTGTGTGGAATAATTGCTTATGATTTATTGCGCATTCTCCACTTTCAATATATCACCGGTGCGGCGGCGCAGCCATCCTAATTCTTGGGGCGCACTCCTGTGTCCTGTGTGTATGGTTCAAACAAATATTAGGGAGGTCTGGAACGGCGCCTTTTAAAAAAAAAGTAGCAATAAGCATTTAATAATAATAATAATAATAATATATTTATTGACATAATTCCGTACAAAAATAAAATAACAAGTGCACAGTTATAATTAAAAGTCCACAGATATAACATATGTGCCTGAACTAGGTGATCCTGTGTTTCAGGCAAGAAGAGCTTAAGTCTAGTCTAAAATACATAGTCACATAGTTATTATAATATAAGTACAAGGTATGCGTAAATTTAAAGTATAGGTAAATAATTATATGATCAAAAAATTACACAACATAACAATACATAGCAAAGTCTCTATCGAAAACATATAGGTTTATTGCTAATAAAAATAAAATTAAAGTAAAATGCAAACAATATTTACTTTAACACAATCAACAACTTCTCTGTATCTTCGTAGGACATACTTTGGAGGGCCCGCTTGAGGTTTTTTTTGCAGTTATTGTAATTGAGGGAATATATATTTGATGTCGCATTTAGTCTATTGTATAAAAGTGGTCCAAGGAAAACGTAAAATTTTGTCGTAAAAGCATGTTTTGTTCTTATTTTTTGTGAGCAAACTATATCTTTCCTTCTTTTGTTAGTAAACTCAGTGCTATATGGAAGGGCTGCGTGCTGCTGTAGTACTATGCTCATTATAAATAACTGTCGCACTGTTAACACTCCACAAGTTTCATAGAGGACTTTGGTGGGAAAAAGGAAAGGGCGGAATGTGGATACCTTGAGTATCGCTCTCTGTGCTCTCTCGATGGTTAATAAATGAGTTTTCCCCACACCACCCCATGACGAAATACAGTAAGTTAATATTGACTGACATAGAGCGAAGTAGACTTGTCTTATTATTTTTGGGTCTGCATTATTAACGGGGCATTGCATATGAATCCTTACGAACGAAATTTACTTCATCATCAACATCATTTTATGAAGATAAACTTTGCCCTTTATAACATGTTATTTGGACAGAGGTAATGGAAAATTAAAATATTGCAACACTCGCGCGAACGAGCTGTGTGACGCATACCGTATAACCCTGGCCTGACTGAGTGCATCTACGGTCACATTTTTGCCTAATTAATAATAATGTGTACCTATGTTACATCTAAGAAAAAAAAACTGTCATTTCTAATTATAATATTTTTCTTGTTTCAGGTATGTTTCTGCTACAACATTTACCTACATATACATAAACTAAACAAATGCAATATCCATTTCAACACGTAAGTAAGAAAAAAAAACTAATCAACTAATTGAATAATTACGTCGCACGCCGCCGGCCGTGCCTCACACCGAAGCGTAAGGCTTCAAGCAAATGCTTATTTATGTTCGAATCACAATGAACTTGTCCCGTTCTCAATTCGTTTCGCAGCATTACTACATGCCATTGTCCCGTACAATAGTCGGTGCATTTTACTCTTGAGATTTAAATAGGCTCTGGCTGATGGCATCGTTAATGCGATCGAGTTGTTTACGTGCGCCGTCCACTTAACTTCGATCGATAATGTAGAGGTATGCCTTGTTTTTATTTGAGGTACATTTTTAAGCGTTATATCGGTTTACTCTAATGCCCAAAGCCAAAAAGTGGTAATGAGATGCAAAATCGTTGGTTATTTTTGTATATATTTTGAACCAGGTTTGGACCCGCACTCCAAGCGATCTTTTTTACCACAAAAATGATAACTGTAGGATTCTCATCACTTGTGTTATTTTTTAAATATTTTTCACGTGTATAAGAATAACATACTCTAAAAATATCGGTAAAGAAACGATAATCTATTTTCAATAGAAACAAATTAAAACTTTTTATGTATCACACAGCTAATGGTGACTGATATAAACTTTTTTCTGATGACAAAGTACGATAAAATGCTGTCTATTGTTTGATCTTTTTCTTGAAGCCTGAAGATCTGAACTCCCGATGGACCCACAGTAAAGAGGGTGGATGCGAGTTGACAGACGGTCATCGTGACCCCGAAGGCCAAGCGTGTAACTTTTAGAAATGTTTGTGCCAAGTCCCATATGACGGGAAAGAAATTTAACTAAGTTTCTGATTTTTTTTTTTGGAGTTCTGAAATAACTTTTTCACGTGAAGTTACTTAGATGAAATTGATAGTTCATAATTGATGATTTTATTTCAATAGTAAAACGGAATACATAATATTACTCTCTCGTCAACACTGAGAGAAGATGGTCTTGTTAATGTAATGTATATTAAATGTGATCTTAAAATTCAGTGCTACTTAAAAATATTGAAACCATTAAACTCCACAGTAAAAATGCCCCACCTTCACCAAATAATTAAATTTCGCTCCTAATGCAGGTACACAGCCAACCAATAAATTCTATTACATACACATCAGCATGCAATATGTTACTTGTCTTCAGCAAATTGCCACTAAGGCGCCAATTACACCGTACAGCGAGCGCCCCACGCTTGACTAAACACCGAGTTATGTTGGGTAATTCGAGAAGTCTCCTTTCATCGAGTGCATTGCGCGGAACATCGGCCCGCAATAGTCCCCCCTGCACTTCCATTAGCCGTGAAAATGGTGTGACGTCACATAGTATCGTAATGCCACTGATTTTAGGTATCGATTCAGGTGGAACATTAGCTTTATTGTTATGTGAGAGTATAGCGATTATTTTATATAGTGGGTAATGATAAACGTATTTTATGGCGCAGATGATGAGGTTGGTAAAAGATTAGAAAAATGAGGTCACGGTCTGACATAAAACGTTTAATGTGGGGGTTATAAATGCACATGATAGTGACAAACAACTGAATTTTGGAGTAAAATATACTAGATAATACAAAACAAATACAGTTTTGTATACGCAAAATCGAACAAGTAACATTAATACCAACAGTTAACAAAAATTAAGTACTTTATAAAAACAATAACCCTTTGAATTCACTTAAAATAAATTAATGAAACCGTTTCGTAAGTCAATGAAAGCAAAATAATTAAATCTTTTCATTAATATTCCGAAATCGATTCCTAATTTTGTTCTGAATAATTCATTCAGGTAAAGTTCATCCGAATGATTTGCATTGCTTTCAACAGTATCCGATACCTACATTGTTATACAAGTGAATCACTAAAACATTTTAGAATATAAATTGGACTAAAAAAAAATCCAATCTATTATAATGAATTAATTGACTGCCTCGTTGGTCTAGCGGTCCTAAGCGCGACTGCTGAGTATGGGGTCTCGGGTCCGATTCCCGGTTCGGGCAAATCGTTATTGAGTTTTTCTATTAAGTATTTCTCAGTAGCAGCTCGGAGTTTGGAATTGTGCCCGTTAGATGGCAATAGGCTCACCACCTATTACATGGGACTTAATAACAGCATTGGTGAAATGTGGGTGGACAATTGTGTACACCTCTGCCTACCCCTTCGGAGAATACAGGCGTCATGCTATGTTGATGCTATGTATTCCTTTTTTTTTTGCGCGTGTTCGAATCGAAACCGAATCATTTTAGTTAGATACTTTAAATTGTAAAAAGTAAAAGTAGAATACCGCGAACAATTTTTTTTTCAATTTCAAATTCGACCAGTTCCAGTATACTTATGAATAGTCGAAGCTAGGTGCATATTTCCAAGAAGTTAGTGTTATGGAGAAGAACTAAAAAGAAACTCCAGAAACACTCTTTTAAAATTATGAATGTGTGTTTTATAATTAACATTGATATATGTGAGAATAATATAGATTAATGTTATAGAAAAGAAAAAGAAGAAATTGTAAGGAAATGGCAGCTTAGTTTAATTATTTTAAATGGTAAAACAATATTATTCACTCATCATTTTAATCTAACATATCCTCTAGCATCACGCCTGTTTTCCCTGAAGGACTAGGCCGAGGTCAACTGCTGTACACCCATATTTTATACATGTCGTTATTAAGCCCTCTGTGATGGTGAACCTATTACCATCTACCATGCTCAATTCCAAACTCCAACCCGCTACTAAGACAACAGACAAACCCATAGAAGCCCCTCCTACTAACTAGACCTATCAAGCAGTAAAAAACAAAATAAACAACTACTATATAGGACAACTTAGAACAATTCAGTTCTAAATACAATTCCAGCGTAATTTATTTCAACATCAAATTACAATACGGTGTAACAACATCCTCCATTAAGTGAGGAAGACACAATTCGCGGGGAGAATCGCACGAACAAAGACTAGCCCCAGGTGCCACCAATAGCCGATCTAATTAAACGTGGAAAAGAACCAGAGCGCTGTTTAAGTGAATTAAAACGGTTTTCATTGCGTTCGGCACGGTGTTAGTTGGGATTTACATTTTTAGAAATGGAGCAATGGTTAATGAAAGTGGTGAAGTATGTTGGTCGGTATTAGCGTGTGGTTTTGTACCAGAATTCTAGTCCCCTGGGTGTTTGTTCCGATAACGACATTACCGAATACCCATCAGTGTGACAGGCAATTCATTATGACAATACCATCACGACCGAAGTTTTAAGCCTAAACAGATGACTTGATTTGTAAAGCGTAGGTAAATTTGTAAACTGTCCTGGTTTTATAAATATTTGATAGACTGATTCGAATAAGAGATAGACTTCAATTGTATATATACAGGCCAAGTCGTACACCCACATTTCGCCAATTCCTGTTGTTGACATTAATGTCATAAACAGGACAAAATTTAAAATTCCGAACTACTATTGAAAATTTCTGAACAGAAATATCTAATAACACTACACGACCCAGAAATCGAACGCAGTACCTCATTCTCGCCGCATTTGCAACCACTAGACCAATAAGGTAGTGACTGACTATCGCTGTGAATATTCAAAGTTAAGTAACATAAGTATATATATATAAATATTTAATTTTATTTCATTAACCAAAGTTAGACAATACAATATTTTAAATACTTCGATTGATACCTTCACATGATAAGCTTATTAGTACAGTCACGAGCACAAGCATGTAAACACAAACTTTTAAAAACTTGACAATATCTCTAGCGTGTATTACTGAGATAATTAGGTATTTAACACGGATAGAAGAACCATTCCATACATACATACATGAATACTACTATGTTATTCAGATCAATATTTAAATGGATTTTAAAAAGTGCAAATGTATGCATGTTTGTGTTCGTAACTGTACGTTAAAATTTTTTTTTTTAGATATTTCGGGGGCTGAGTTGCCCGCGTCCGTAGGAGTGCACCCTTAATACGGAATCCCTACACGTGGTGGTGCAAAACAGGCAACACAACTCTGGTGGGATGCTTCGGCCGTGGCTGGTTACCACCCACCGGACGAAGCCATGCCGTGAAGCGACCTAGTCGTGTTTCGAGATGTAGTCCGGTTCAAGCGTTGTGGGACACGGGTCTGGGCAGTTGCATCAACTCCCCAACTATCGTTCTCCCCAAAACTATCCACTCTACTTAACGCTATGCTCTATCCTCGGCCACACCGTCGCTTACCATCAGGCGAGTTGGTGGCCCAACGTAGGTCCATTTTTGAAAAAAAAAAAATACTTCATTTTATCATATGGTTGATGAAACAAAATTGTGTTGGAGTTTTAACCGCCCCTAGACCTCTAATATAGGTACTGAATAAAATGAATCATCTACTTTACTCCTCATTACTAGAATTCGATACAAAATCTATCTATCAACTTATAACATAGAAATAATCGCATCGTTAATACGTGAACATTGGCGAGTAATGACTTGTGGTTAGTCATGAATATTGATGGCGTGACGTGTTTATGTACGAAATTGATGGCAAAACAATATTATAGTTGAGCGGCTCTGTGTAATATTACCGAGGGTCAATAGTTGTGTTTTAGTTTTGTGTTACAACAAAAACAATGCAGATAATAACGATTTTCAAAAGGTTCAGCTTATAGACATAATACTAATAATAATTTGCATAGGTTTCCCTGTAGAGTATTTTTTACTATAAACAAATCTCAAATCATACATAATGTAGTTTACATTAATATAATAAAGAATAATAGAAACAATTATGAACACTGTCGGGCACAGCACATTTTTAAATAAGTATAGAATGGTAGAGGGCTTTATTAATTTTACTTGTAATTATGTTTGAATTATTTTATATCCCATTAAGTATTTATATTTCCATTCATTTCCTTATTCTAATAATATTATTTAAGCAAGCCTATCTATTCATTTATTATTTATTTAATATTCCTTATTTATTAACATTTAAACTATCGCGTTGCATGATATTACTATATACTAACAGGAATTAACGCGCAATAAATACCTTCGATTCGCTCTCAGTCTGCTTGTGACCACGATCAGTGCAACCTGGTCGAAACGTCAAGCGATTCAAAGGTATTTATTGCGCGTTAATTCCTGTTAGTATATAGTAATATTCCTTATTTGTTTACTACTCACTACTACATTACTAATCAATAGACCAATGAGGCATTTCTAATGATAAGCAAGTATATAAAACAATTTTTAACCGGATTAATCAATTTTCACCATTATGGTCGCAGAATGACTGACATTCTTCGACCTGTCCTAATATAGTTACTGTGTAGAAAACGGAAATGTAAGGTAATCTAATTGGATAACATTTGGTGTAACATAGCTAGATAGAAGGAGACCATATCGGTGGCTGTTAGCAGTGGCATTCCTAATGAGGGTTGACGACAGGCAGGCGGCCGATCATAAAACATAGCTAAAACTTTAGCAGCATACAATTTCAAAAACAATTATAAAGTGGAAGAAGAGTACATGAGATATTACTTAAATAATAAATTTATGTTTTTATACAAGGTGCATTTTTCAAATGTATTTCTACGACGAATCTTAATATTTTTTTAACCGACTTCCAAAAAAGGAGGAGGTTTCTCAATTCGACCGTATATTTTTTTTTTTTTTTTTTTTTTTTATGTGTGTTCGGGGATAACTTCGTCGTTTATGAACCGATTTTGATAATTCTTTTTTTGTTGGAAAGAAGATATCCCAACGGTGGTACCATGATAAGGAAACCAGGATCTGATGATGGATCCCTGAGAAATCGAGGGAAACCTTCGAAAATCGTAGGGGCGACTAGTGCATTTGTTAATTTTTTCATTAAGTATTTTAAAGCACTACTATTTAATGAAGGTCTGGAGTCGATCTGATGATGGAGCCGAAAGACGATCTAGGGAACTCTTTAACGATTTACAGCAATTACCTGGTGTTTGGGCTTGATTAATTTGTATTGATGAGAACTTTACGCCCAGATAGGTTGTGACTGTCATTAGGGGTCTGATGATGAAGACGAAGGACAGTCAAGGGAACTCCTCAACGTTTTACAGTAGCTACCTTGTTTTGTATGTATGTCCGTCGATATATTTGTTTGAAAGAGTAGTCCCCAGAGGTGGTCCCATTTCAATTTAGTGAAGATCTGATGAAGATCTTCGAAGTTAGACGATGGAATTCTTCAATAAATCACAGCAAATCACTCGCAATTGCTGTAATCGCATGTTCATGTATAGTTCATGCCACTCAATACATACATAGCATCATGCCTGTATTGCCCGATGGGGTAGGCAGAAGTGTCCACTGTTGTACACAAACATTTCACCGATGCAGTTATTAAGTCCTAGCGGCTTTCGAAGGCCTACCCATATTATTAAATTACTAAATTAACTTATTTATGAAGTATACAAACTTATATATGACGTATACAATATATATATTAGACTTAAAACTAAAAAGACTGAAATAAATTAATTTTAAACAAAAAATAAAAACCGCCTTCCAAAATCTACTACCTACACTAAAAAGTTTAAAATAATATCAAAATTTGCTTATAATAAAATAATTTTAAAATAACAATATATAATAATAATCTGTTAATTTTGGAGTCGGTGCCTGATGTATGTGGGGTTTACAACCAGATACAAAGGCCGGTAACATAACCACAGCACAACGAACATAAGTGACTAACAAGAGGAAAACAATAACCCTCTCCCAGTACAGCCACCGACTCCAAAATTAACAGATTATTATTATATATTGTTATTTTAAAATTATTTTATTATAAGCAAATTTTGATATTATTTTAAACTTTTTAGTGTAGGTAGTAGATTTTGGAAGGCTTCATTATATATGGAATATACACAATTCAGTTCAATCTGTTTATGTGTTGTGTTTAGAAATAACTGAAGTAAAACAATCAATTTACCTTAAACATTTATTTAGATACAAAACTGCATATTTAAATCATATAAAATTCTTTGAAAAATAGAATGCATATTTAAACATGAAACAGTTCGCTTAAGTTACGATCACACATAACGAAAGTTTGTGTCTTCCCTATGGTTCTGACTGAGAATGTCCACTTTGCAAAATATTATAAGATATTACATAAATAATAACTTAAATAAATAAGTTTATGTTACAACCTAAGCTAAAAGTAGTTGAACAGCAATAACTGTTACCATATCAAAGACCCCATAGTATTAAGTCAAGCAAGTATCATGGTCAGAATTGTTAAATAATAAACCTTGGGCTCCCTGAGGATTAACTTTATACAGCTTTTGTTTACTTTGGTAATCCTTTTGCTGCGCTAGTGGGGCTAGTCGAGCCGGAGGCTAGTCGTGTGGTGTAGGCCACGCGGCCACAGCGGAGTATATGGCATGAAGATTACAATGCTGGCCTTGGCTTAGGAAAAACATTTTTAAGGTAAATAGAATTCTGAATAATGGTTTAAAGAGAATTTTTGTTTTATATTTGGAATTTGAAGTTAAGAATAATATGCCATTTAAAGTTCCTGTGCGTATCAAAAATATTGTTGAGACTGGCAAGAAGGATAGGATTAGGAGGATAGAAATATTCATGTCTTGATCCATGATGACAAACCGTGTCCGTGCGCTAAGTAGGAACAATTTGTGCGTTGTGGCAAGAGCCTTAACAGGACACTGCTGCTTAAATAAGCACATGTTAAACCTGAGGCTAAGCGAGACACAAACCTGCAGACGGTGCAAAGAGGCTGACAAAACACCACTTCACCTTTTGGGGGAGTTTGGACCGCTAATACACAAGCGCTACGCTCATCTAGGGAAATATATTTCAAGCCCGGATAAAATAAAAGAGCTCACCCCTAGAAAAACCTTACCCCTAGAAAAATCCTGCAGTTCATCATAGCGGCTTTAGGAATGAACTCTAATTTAAATGCAAAGTGGCGATCAAAATAGACCTCTTATGGTATAAGTGACACTATAGCCAAATATAATAAAAAAAAAATGATGACCATGAAGGATAAAATGGGATTGATAAAAGAAAACAAAGCTGATATTAACAGTAAGAAGTTATCAATATACGGTCAACCACACGTCATTGTGGTAACACTTAATATACGAAATCCGTCTTTACTGCTATGACATAAAGTATTTGTTTAATAACTTTCATGAGGCATACTATACTAGTCGGTCAATCCGAAAAATGCACGTGAGTAATAAACGATGAACAATCATTAATACGACATTAAGTCACCGTCAGTGTCAAATTATTACCTTCGACGTGCGGTTAAATGTCAATATACCTAGCCTTTTCCCAATTACATTGGGGTCGGCTTCCAATCAAACCGGATGCAGCTTAATACCAGTATTTTACATGGACCAACTGCCTATCTGACCTCAACATCCCGGTTACTAGGTAACACGATATCTTGTGGCATGTCTGGATGTCAGACTTTCAGGCCTCTGATTACCCGTAACGGCTGTCATAGATCTTATTTACACAACCGGGGCCGACGGTTTAACCTGCTCGCCGAGGCACGGAGGGGTCTCGGTATGAAATCACCACAGACCAACCGCGGCAAGCGCAGCTTAACCTCGATCGATCTGTGCGGCTGTTACTTAGCCACGAGCGATGTGCATTTTACTGAACAATCCAATAATCAACATTAAACTCTATATAATTTCCAACCTCACATTCCAACGCCATATAACATAAGACACTTTAGTTCACAACTAACCGACTTCCACCAATGAAACTAAATGCATCAAATTACCATATTAATGTACACATCAAAACTCTCTCATAACTCGTACCAAGCAGCAAAGAGCGTCCAGAAACGCGACCTACCCTCTAATTAGAACACGAAGACTCCCCTATGTAGCCGCCGGCAATGGCCGAACGGTTTTTAAATTTGATCTAGAGTATGATGCAGTCACCACTAGTCTGAGACTTCCGTTTCACTTTTTGTTAAAGTCAGTACCGACGGCATTAAGTCTTTGAGAGGTCTGTGCAAGTTATTTTTTGCTGTTATTTATTAGCGAATTACAGATATGGATGTTTTGATTTTAATTGTTTAATTAAGGTTGTTATTACATTTCATTCTGTTTCTTCTATTGGAAAATTGTTGATCTGTACAATTGAATTTAAAATTTGCAAGATTTTGATTAAGAAATAAAGTTCAAATTATTCAAATGATTTTACATCAATATCAACGCTCATAAAGATACAATATTAAATGGAAAAAGAATACGGTCGCGAACAGGATTCGAACCTGCGCCTCCCGGATAGATTTAGAGTTCGCTAAGCATGCGTTAATGCTTTTTCAAAGACATATCTTGAATCAACGCTCATATCAATTTCAGAAACATTATTGCCTACATGACGCACAGCTATTTCATTAAAAGGCCACCTAATATTTACTTCAAAATCATACGCACAATAGCCACTGCTAATACCTTTGATCTGAATTTCACAAAACAGTCGCAAAACCGACAAATCCGCTATTTTGGACAATTCATAAACCATCCAGATCGACCCTCTATACATCAAAACTACAAAACTGCTTTGGTCCGCTCACTTAACCGTAAACGTGACATCAGTGCCGCACATCAAAGACTGATGCACGTCATTGCAATTGTGTTACTAGTCGTCAAACAGTCCAAATGTTAATCAAGTCCAATCATACGCAGGCCCTTGCACCTATTATGGGAATTGCGCGTGCTAAAATTTTAATCGACCATGGAAGGTAATCGGTATTAACGGACAATGCAGAGGTATTTGTGGCATTTGTTTTGTTTTGAAACTGGTACTGGTCTGTTTACGGCTTATTAGAAAATTAATATTTACTATTGAACAATAGCAACAGCAATACAGTAGTGTTCATTTTAAATGTAAGAATTGCTAAATTTTGGTATGTAGCTAATTATGCGATGAACTCGATCCACTGTGCTGATTTACACAAATTCATTAAGTAGTTATGGAGTATCGGATTTATACGTGCAAACTGTTCATCTTTGCAGTTTCCGAAACAAAATTGTATTGTTAAGCGTTAATTCAAACTTAGTGCTCTTGAAGTAACCGTCTTCCAAATACCGGAGATTATAACACGGTTTCTTTAACAAAATAATTTTCTACCTCGTCTATGTTTTAAATTCCATCTCCAGTCTTAAAATGTCCTCGAACCTTATTTGAAGAATGTTAGGCGCCTCCCCACGCTCTTAGAATTAAATTTTCATTAGAAAAAATCCAATTTAATGTCATGAAATTGTGTTCGGCAGCTTTCCGATGGACAGGATTAAGATTAGCCAGATTCATTATTCAGATTAAGTGTGGCGAAATGTTGACAAATTGAATTTGATTCGCGCACGTCAAAGACCCCGGGGTACGTAATTGGCTCAGTGTTCGATGAGGTTAGAGTAAATAGTGGTTTCCACGCAAGGATTTCGGTGTCAAATACTATGTGGCGTTCGGACTTTATAGAGAGGAGTGGTGTATGTTTTACCAACGTTGATTTTGTGTTTAATGAAACTGGGTGGGTTTTCTTCTGCAGTATGAGCTTTGGTGCAGGGCATTCAGTCAGTCAATCATTCAATAAGTGTTCGACTAGCAGTAGACAGAAATAGGTCGAGTAATTTGGTTTACGAAATCATTTCTCGGAGTAGTAGAGACATCGTTATATATATTTTTCTTCTTAACACAAAAGATTCTGCTTTTCCATTAACTCCAAAACAATTCGAAACCTTTACAAAGCCTTACTAACTCACAACGCAAACGTCGAACATTGTTTTTGCGACAACCGTAAAAGTGGCCGTCCTATCAGATACATGTATCCGTATTATTTGACTGGACAAATCGATAAAAACAGAATGTACCGTCCGCTGACCTGTTCAGAGATAATAAAAAAGTTGAATGATACTATGCCCGCCCTATCGGAAAATAGAAGTGGATCTTTAGTTCGTCGAGTCGCTAGTAACAATGTCGTCGTATCGTCGCGGACGGAAGCGATATGTTCCGTATAAAAATTTATATTATTGCTCAACTCGTTCCCTGGACGGTGACGTGTGATTTTGCGAGAGAGTTTCCTCTATCGTTTTAATGGGTTTTCGATATTATGTTTGTCGATGCGTTTAATAGTTTTCGAAATAAAAGAGCAGTACAAACTGTAACGTTTGTACTGTTCACAAACTAGTTTTCTGTGATTATCGATTCTGCTACTAAAATTTTACAGAGCGCTCTCGTGGATATATCTTTAGATATCAAGATAACTGAATGGAAGGATACAGATAAATCTTCGAAAAGCATTAACATATGCTCAGCAAACTCTAAAGTTATACATTTTTGTGGAAAGAAAAATATGGTCGTGAGCGCCTCACTCACGCACTCCTGCGCCTCCCTGATAAATACTCCAGGTGCTCTGACCGCTAAGTCATCTCGACCTCTGCTCACCACCACGATTTTTTCTTTCACGTTTTAAACAGCTTTTGGTGACGTTATTGCCATCTATTCAGTCCCTTTACAGGAAACCGAACCGACATGACCAACTTTACGGTTAATACAATAAGGAATTCATATTTTCTGTTTTTTGTTGTTTTGATTTTATTTATTATGGATTTTGCTAACTCAACTCTCATTTAAATCTGCAGTATGATTCTTCAATAAAATAAATTTAAAATCATCGATTTTATTAAAAAATAAATTCAATAGCCCACAACAAATTGAGTCCGTGACAGTACTTTCAAGGGTCCGCGATGCCCGGGCGGAGTAAATCCGAACTCGGCCGAATTCCCGCGAGTCTTCTCTTGAGTTTCGACAAACGGCTCGGGATCCTACAGCTCCAATAACTACGAATGTCCTCTTATTTGTGCATTAAAAATGCAGGCATTGTTGTTGAAATCTATTATTCTTAGCACGCTGATGATGTTATAATAAAACAACTTTTAACCGGATTAATCGCGTGTATTATTGGTTTTTTGTTTTTCCTGACGTTTCGAACCCTTTGCAGCGGTCGTGGTCACAGGAGGACTATACCAGAAAAACCAATAATACACGCGATTAATCCGGTTAAAAGTTGTTTTATTATAATGTGTAGTGATCGCGCAAACCTAAGATATTACTACGCTGATGATGATCATCTGTGTCTTAGACTTGTTCCTAGTCTTATGGAGATGTATTTTAAAGTTATAAACTTTTATGGAAAATGAATACGGTCGTGAGCAGGATTCGAGCTTGCGCCTCCCAGATAAATACTCCAGGCGCTCTGACTACTAAGTCATCTCGACCTCTACTCACTACCGCGAATTCTTCTTCCACATTTTTAATACGTCTTTTGGTGACGTCATTCTTTTTCCATAAAAGTTTATAACTTTAGAGTTCGTTATGCATGCGTTAAGGCTTTTCGAGGATTTATCTGGAGATGTGTTTTTACACGATTGCCCAAAAAAGGGAGTGTTATGTTTTTAAGGTTCATGTGTGTATATATGTGAGTTTCTTTATTCTAGCATAACTTCTAAACGCTTGAACCGATTTAGATATATGGGGTAACCATGGGGTAACGATAGAATCCTTACATTATCCCGGGTACTTTAGACTAGAAAGATTAAAAAAATGTGATGTAGTAGCTATGGTTCATAGAAAGGTGTGAAATAAAATATATAATTCACAAACGGCAGGCGAGCTTATTTAATTTCCAATATGACAAGCAAATTATAAAATAAAAAAGACGTACTTTTTTTATTAAGTTGGTTGTCATAATTTCCCCTTATATTGACAACGAAGCAGGTGAAGCTGTTATTTTACTGCTGCAAGTAATAATATTTGAAGAAGTTATAAGCATGGAAACGTAAATCTACTCTTTTGAAGAGAGTTTTGTCATCAGAATAATGGTCCTAAAAACGCAATTTTAAATTAGTTGTATTTTGTAAATACACATAAAACTCACGCCTTTCCCTATGGGGAAAGCAGAAACTATATAATGCCAACTGATGTGATCCTTACATAACTTTTTTGCTTCATCCACGTTGATACATCTGGTCCTATACGTGCGCTGGTTGCAAGTATTATGCACCAGACCTTTGGTGCACATCACCAATAAGGTCAGTGTATAGCCTTCTAGGGCGTCCCCTTCCGGCATTTACTATCTTTCTTTAATTGTCTTTCATTCATCCTTTCAACAAAATCAAACCAAATATGCGTACTTTTTCAAATGTTTGTCATTACATTTTCTTATAAACTAGAACGTTGTCTTATCACATCATTCATCAATGTATCATTCATAGTTAAATCACCCATATTTGTATTTTGTAACCAATTTAATACTTTAGTTTAGTTACCGTGAATTTCCTCTAAATTGTCAATTGAAATCTATACATTCTTAAAAAAGCTTCAGGTATCACTAACATCACAAAACACAATTGGACCATCCTTTAAAACCACCTTTATTTATTTATAGCGGTTGCACTGAGCGGGCGGCTTTACCCTCCCGCGCGGAGGATTATGTATTTTATCCTGAATCTCTTACCGATGTCTCTGTGTAATTGTGGATTACCCTCGCTCATGTTTCCATTTGTCCTGCATTCTGTAAGAAGTTTTTATTACAGTTCCCTTTGATTTGTTATCTTTGTCTTATGTTATGATAGAAGTTTTTGTCCAATCTGCATTGTGAGGAATGTTAGTGATTGATCTGGGATGGTATTCGATAAATTGCGGAGGCAGATTATGCGAAGGTAATATTTGTGTCTTTGTCGTCAGAAGTTTGCTTATCTGTTACGTTGACTGACTCTTACCTGTTTTGTTTGTTAATAACGATTACTTTTTAAACGACATATAGAATTTATTTTATATTAATTATACAAATTAGTAGACTTATGAACTGAAATCTTTAAAATTGAACTTGTTGGTACTACATTGGATCTATTTCAAGAATTGCCTGTACGCCTGTTGAACGTGAGGTCTTACGTTCTATTTCTTGGCCAGGTAATGTTATTGTATTTTTCTGTCTGTATCAGCTCGGAGTTCAAAATTGTGCCCAGTTGGCAGTTCTACGTCACTGAATATGATTTATTAACGGTTTTCGTAAATTGTGGGTGTCCAAATATGTACACACTTGCTTACCACTTCGAGGAATACCTGAGGCGTAATGCTATATTGGTACTCCATTCGGTTTGACTGCTCGTAATCATATACCAATGCAACAATTTCAAGCTTCATTTCAACTCATAACCAAATATATCCAACACATGCAACACCAAACACAACATCAACACAAAATACGATTCCAAATTCCTCATGAAAGCTCATCAAACTAATTTTAGACACAAATTCTGTTCGCCCTTACGCTAAAATAATTTCAATCCACCGAGCAAATATTTAAAGAGACCACGTAATGTGTGCCGTGCCGAAGTTACTTAGACACCGCAGAGCTTGTAAGCAACTTACTCCACTATAAAGGGAATTATTAACTGGCGTGTCTAGTAGTTGGAAAACAGCCCGGCTTTAACCCTTCAGGTGTGTGGGGAGGTTGAAAGTCGAAATTTTAATTGGTAAACAGGAAACTTTGGGAGCTTATCGTGTTAGTATTGAAACCTTTTCAATGAATGAATTTTGTAGGTACATCACTTGTGGTATTCTGGTGATTTTTCTGAATGGCTGTCAAGAAATTGATCACGTAATCAACACATAGATCCAGTTCATCAATCTTTGTCGAAAGTTACAATAATTAAAAATAAAAAATATTTAAAAAATTATCTCGAGAGATAGAGGTCGAGATGGCTTAGTGGTCAAAGCGCCTGGAGCATCTATCCGGAAGGCGCAGGTTCGAATCCTGTTCGCGACCATATTCTTTTTCCATTTAATATTGTAACTTTAGAGTTCGCTAAGCATGCGTTAATGCTTTTTCAAAGACATATCTTGAATCTTTGTCGAGTTATAAATATATTGATGGTTCATTAAAAATCAGTCACGAGGTCGATAAAAGAAAAAGTCTCTCGTATCTATTTATTGTGAACTATTCACAAAACTAAAACGTCATCAAATTATGTAATATGAACGTAATTGGACCAAATAATGATCCTAATTGTATCAATCCATACGTTAACGAGATGAAAGTGATTGATCAGTTACCAGACACTTCAGTACAAAGCAATATAAAGCTATAAACATTAATTCTTCCTTCGATACAGCAAAGTTAATATATGTGACATCGTTAGTTATGAGTGAAATTGATTAATTCCACCAGGGAGTCGCATTCACCGAATTGGACAGGCAAATACACGGTAAGTCAACTTGACTTGATATTTATTTTTTTGGCAAAATATTTTTACTTATTCATATTAAAAATAAATATTCTGGTGACACACTTGAATAAAAGTAACAAGTACGTCAGCGAATAAGAATATTTAGATATTCCAACGATAGACAAAGTGCCGGAAATTTAGCTCTTCAAAGCCTTATTTTACTGGATTACTAAATGAAATACAACACTAATTAAAACCGTTTATTTTGTAACATTAGCACACATTTTAGTAATTTTACAAAAGCATAAACAAGTATCCTTTTCTTTATAACGCCTTGAAAGTACCAAGTCATCCAGATAAACGAAGTATTGCTACAATTTTCAGTTCACTTACTGTCCATCTGTACGTATCGTCGTAGGGGGTAAAGAGGGGGGTGGGTGGCTCACCCGGGCTCGCACGCGACATTGGTCAAAGTCGAATAATGCCACGACTGGAACTTTTTGATAGGTCCACCGGTAAATGCAGTCAGACATCGGTCAGATTATTGTACCTCTCATTCGGGAGGGCACAACTGAATAGTCAAAGGGGCCCTTTGATACAGCTCAGCTTTGTCGTATAAATATATAAATCTAATTACATCTATGATGTAATAATTATATTAATGTGGGAAATGGGTCGGGTTTCAATCATGTGGAATATACTTTTGGTATTACATAATAGGATTATCCTATGAATGATTGAACATATCGAGTTTCTATGTATGTTTATGTTGTTATTCGTATAATTTTACTTTGATACAAGACCTAACTTTATTTTGGATTAAAACTACACCAAACACCAACATTTCGAAATGAAAGAACAACCCTGAAACGAAGATTGGAACCAAGAAACATCTAAGATTTAAACAAAGCCGAACACCGTTTTAAAAGTCGGTTTGTTCTAACAAACCTGAACTACCCTCAAAGTGGGTTTTAGCGGAAATGAATAGGAGCGTATTGTCAAGCACGAACACTCGACTTCGCCTATCGCTGACAAAGCTTTATTTGCTTTTTTTCACAAATAGTTGGAAGAGCCTCCTGGAGGAGAGGAACGCAACGAGCGGGGGTAGGTGCTGTCTTACTAAGGAACATAGTACACGAAGTTGTAGGATTGCGTGAAAGTTTCGTCGCTAATGTGAATGAATGAAGATCAAAGGAAAGTGATTTAGGGGAATCGGGATTTAGTTTTTAAGAAAAAAAATGTGTTGTTATGGTTAATATTTTATTACTTTACCTAAATGGATTAAAAACTTGATTAGGTATTAAGTTACGTTTACGATAACAGTTATAAATAATATGTATTTCCTTCGTTTATAATGTTAAAAATATGTTAAAAACTTCTTAGCTAAACACTAAAAATGCTTTGCCACACAATACACTACTCGTTATAGCAAAAATGCACGGTTATGAAGGTTAAACTACCTTTACTTCATACAAAAAAAAAACTTCCATTTTTACGTTACTCGCTTCTGAAATTGAAAAGACGAGCTTCACAGAAAGTACCGAACAACTTGGGACTTTGAAGGTTCGCCTTGTGTAAATAAGAGCGGAAGCCTTAGGAGGCCCGAGGAGGTTGGAGGAGGCCGGAGGGGGGCGGAACAGTCGCAAGCAGAAAGCCCGGCGAATAAAGCCTTCAAAAACTATTTAAAGAGGCTTCGGAGGCAATTGGCACGGGACTCCTGTGATTGCACTAGATACCTATAAGATCGAAAAGAAAAATATTCCTGGAATCTCGTAGAATGCATTTGAGGAACTAATATTTTAAACGTATGCATCTGTTGAGAGTATCCCAGGCAGAGCAATAAGGCGGAGTGGACCATTTTGTAAAGCTTGACTACCACTTTATTTGGTAATTTATTAGTGAATGTGAAGCAGACTTGCCATGTTCAGAATATGCAAACCGTTATTTAGCATAGATATGAGTATATGTCTATAAGGGGAAAACATAATGGAGATAATACTGTAGATCGTTTATCGTTAAGAAGGGCTTGTTAGACTATAGCACAGATCAATCGATCGAGATTAAGTCTTGCTGGCCACGGTTAGTTTATGGTTGGGTAATCTTTTTATGATTAATTTGATGGTTTCATATAGACGACTTCGTGCCGCAGAGAGCAACAAATTGGTCCCAGTTGTCAAATGAAGATCTATAACAATCGTAACATATTAAAGAGATGCCTGAAAATCTGACAGCCAGTCTTGCCACGAGATATCGTGTGTCAGTAACTGAATTATGGCGCTACATACAAACTACTGATATTAAGCTGCATCTGGTTAGACTAGAAGCCACCCCAAAGTTAGTTAGGAAAGGGAAAGAAAAGATTTATTGAAAAGTTATTATCAAATAACTTTAAATTTTGTTTATGTAGACGACATCACGATACATTTTGTCACTATCCAAAAAATCCAACCCCTAGAAAACCTTATTGGCAAAACTTCACAGTTCAATTATCTCAACTTCCAACCAAGAGGGGTAATCGTCATATTGAAAATAATAACTCCATCAGCATGGATGCAATATTCAGCGCTGAGCGTAAACCAGCGGAACTTCCTGTTTGTAGCGGAGTGCGGAAATTCAATTATCCGACGATAAAAGTGCGGAGCGGACGGTAGTGATGCCAAGTTCCCGGAGTGCCCCGGGACGTACCGTGTTTTAGATACAAAATATTAATAAAAAATATTGTCTGCTTAATTTATTTAGATTATGTTTTAATATTTTGATATCAGTCGTCGTTATAACTTAATTACATCCTACTGTATCACATCACTCTGTATAAGTTAATTTTATTATGATGTTATATAAGACAGGTCTGTATTATGGTCAGTATTATATTTTTCAACAACATAACATACCTTAGAATCACTAACCTATCTTAGGTAGAGGTATACACATTTGTACACACACATCTTACCAATGCTGTTATTAAGTCCTACGTGATAGGTGGTGAGCCTATTGCCATCTACTGGAAACAATTCCATAGCTGCGGGCTGCTATCAAGAATTTCTTAATAGGATAACACTTTGCCCAACTCAGAAATCGAACCCAGGACCTCAAGCTCACGATTGGGACCACTAGACCAACGAGGCAGTCTATATTGTTATATTATAAAAAAAAAAATACAAACTCACATCGTCTCTAAGATGTTATATCCCGTAAAACATGCAAATCCCGCAGCATATGTCTGCTGGCAACACTAGCTGGGCGGTCGAGGGCGGGCAAGGGGCGGAAAGTCCGCGCCCAGCGACGTGCCTCGTGAACTTGACTTTTCACGATTTTACTCTCATCACAGATATTATTTCAACTTTCTTGAAGTTCAATTCTGTTCCCCATGCAATGTCTATGATAATATTGTAAGATGACGAGTTTTAGGCTAGAGCTTAGGAATAGCAAATTTTTTTTTAGACATAGCCTCTTGCAGTTAACCCTTAGGGGTTTGATCTACGTAACCGGACAACAAATCTCTGTTGAACATTTTAAACAGATCTTGTTGCTTCTTGTAACTTCTTCTTCTCATCATATGGTCGATGAACAACCTAGTGTCAGAGTTTAAACCGTCCGTAGGCCTCTAACATGATTTTACACACCGTCGCGATCGCGAACGGTATTTAGGTGCTAGTTTCCTCACGACATTTTTGCGAATTCGTAATTGAATAATTCAAACGCAAATTACGTCCGTAAGCGGATTTTGAATCCTCACCTCCTGGTTTAGTGCTCTATAAGTTGCACTGCTACAGGACGGGTTTAAAAGCCGCTGGCGCTTGTAATTTTTTTTCTTTCTTTCTTTCTTTCTAATTTTCTATGCCCAAAATTATAACTTAAATTCTGGGGATAGAAAATTAGAAAGAAAGAAATTAAGTGTAAGCGTTTGAAACATAATCATGCCTTTTTCCCATTGGGATAGGCAGATTTCCACTGTGTGTGTCTGTGTACCTTTTTGGCAAAGGCTTCCTCCATTTGTTTCCATTTTTCCCTGTCTCTGTTTTCCTACAATTTCTTCGATCTCGTCGCTCCGTCGTTTCTTTTGGCGTCCTCTAGCTCTCTTGCCGTTTCTCGGGCATCAGACTGTCAGTATTTAACTCCAAAGAGTGGCCACTTTGGCCTAAGAGTGAGGCCAGTCCATTTCCACTTTAATTGCTTCGTTTTTACGGTAACGTCTATAACTTTCGTGTGATTTCGTATATCAGTTTTCATTTTTCGATCTTTTACTTTTCACTCCCATCATCCATCCATGGAACGTTCACAAACAGTTAGTTTGGTAGTTTGTGACTATGCAAGAGCCCAAATCTGGCAACCATTCATGAGCACTAGTAGTACAAACGTGTTAAATAATTTATCTTTAAGTGCTTGTAATATATTAGTATTAATTCAAAAGAATTAATTAGTTGATTGTATGCTGAAATTTCGTCAGTCACCAAAAACCTCGCAACAAATAAATAAAACATTTACTATTCCAATAATAATAACACACCCTAAACAAAGATAGCCTCCATCATATTAGTGAAAACGTCTGCAATATAAAATTGTATGTCACGATAAAATTCGATATGAAAACTTTCATAAGCCGAAGCAATACCCCGTTTACTGTACATCGCTAGTATAAAAAGCGACATTTCATGCGCAGTAGTAAATAATAAGTCGATGGAAGGCGTGTATATAAAATTTTTTGGGTTCGATAGCAGAGTGATAATGGAACTTTTATTGCTCGAATTATTCCGGATTATTCTTCATACGTTCTTCATGGAAATAGGGAGTCATTATGCTTATGAGTTTTCATGTACGAATGAATATTTCAAACGCTTTTGTTTTACATATTCGTTTCCTTATTCTCTCAATTTCGAGCCGAATATAAGATTTTATCCAACTACAATTATTATGAGTACGCATATTGGATCATGTCGTGGTGGCAGTCCAGTTGCGGGCCTGCCATCTGAGCTACAGGTTGTAGGTTCAAAGCTACCATGTATCCAAGTGAAATTTTAACTTCTTAAATATCTACTTCCTTCCTAGTTAATCTACATAGCATCACGCCTGTATTCCCCGAAGGTAGGCAGAGGTGTACAAAGTTGAACACCCAGATTTCACCAATGTTATTAAGTCCCATGTAAAGGTGGTGAGTTAATCTAAAACATTACAAAAATACGGTGAAGTAAAACATCGTGAGAAAACCTGAATCCAGTAATCGTTATTCAATATCCAACCCTCAGTGAGCTAGCTGCATGATGATCATGGTAAGCATGGTGATCAATGCTCGTGCCTTCTCTGTATGAGAAGAGGCCTTTGCCCTATAGTGAGACAGTTAAGGGCTGGTTATTTTATATTTAGCATTGTATTTCAATGGTATGATAATATACTATTGACGATTTACTAATATCTTTATAATAGGAAATAGAAACCAAACCAAACAAAACAATAGAGGAAAAATTATTGAGCCAGTATATTTATTTCTTGATAACGCGTCATTGTGTCATGTGACTGAGTTTTTTGTTAGGAAATCCTCAGTAGCAGATGAAGTTTGGAATTGTGTCCGGGTAAAGTTAATCAGCTCACCACATTTTACTTAATAACTGCATCATCTCTGTCTAGCCTTGTGGTGTATACAGATGTTATGACAATTGCTATCGGAAATTTCAAATAATAGCCCGAACTGGCACAAATTGCACCATCCCGACCTCACCGTTAGGAGCCGCGCTTGCAACTACTACACAAATAGGATAGCCTACAACTTTATTGAAAATAAAAAATACAATCCATAGATGTAATTTTGTATGACTGTATCAATTCTGACGATATCAAAACTCTCATTTCTCGTTCAGTTGAAAAATAATCACCTATTTATAAAATAGTACATCTTTAGACCTATTATTCCTCTGTTGATCTCAAAACGACATAAAAACACAAATCTATCAACCGTACGCATCATAAAAGTCATCTTCATAGAATTGATGACCTGTTTTTCGCGGTTTCTTTATTGTGATGCTTGTGGGGAATGATCATGTTAGTAATGCAGAACTTAAAACGTCAGGAATACTTTTGTGGATAATCACTTCACCGAGACTGAATATATGACGGTGACGTCACCATAATACTTATTAAGAGGTAGAGAAAAAATTCGACTACACAAATTTATTTCTTTATTTTCTTTACGTATAACTTTCCGTACTTGTTACTACCACATAGTTGGCAAAATACTTGGAGTAATATTAATTTATGGTCTCGTTGGTCCTAAGCAGTAGTGTTGCGACTGCAGACAGACAACAGTAGTGAGCATGAAGTCCTGGGTTTGGTTTCCGGGTCGGCTAAAGTGTTATTAAGTTTTTCTGTTAGGAAATCCTCAGTATCAGCCCGGAGTTTAGAATTGTGCCCCAAAGATGTCAATATACTCAACATCTATTTATTACATGAGACTTAATGACAGTATTGGTGAAATGTGGGTTACAACTGTGTATACCTCTGCCTACCCCTTCGAGAAATATAATACTTTATTGTTCACCGGTTTACCCAAAAAATGCACGTGAAACCAGTGAAAAATATGAATGTACCTATCTCACAAAAATTATACTTAGAGTACTGATACAAGAGATGTAGGTTAAAATCCCGGTTGTTCTAAAATTATAATTTTAACACTGAAACTTAGCTTTCAAACTCATGCGTAGTCGACTTTAAATTCATGATTTTTTGTGGAAGTAAACATAGGTATATAGGGACTGAATAGATAGTGATGACGTCACCAAAATGAGGATTTTAATGTGGAACAAGAATTCAGAGTAGTCAAAAAAGTGCGAGATGGCTTAGTGTTCAGAGCAGTTGGTATTTATCAGGCGCAGATTCAAATCCTACCGACGACAGCTTAGTCCTTTCCACGAATTTTTTTAACTTTAACATCTTTTTTAAGCAAAATTATTATTTACCTATCATAACACAACTTGAAACATCAACATTTTCGCTCCTCTACATTCACCACTATAAATTCCATATATGTAAATATACGTACTTACCCAAATGCACGATTCCGGTACACTTCCCAAAAATTTTCACCAGCACCCACAGTAATTGAATATAAAAACCGCTGCGAGCTCCAAAACGAACTTTGACACTTGGCGAGTTTGTTTTTATTTTGGTCGTACGGCACGTAAGGTCGATAAATTTCATGGTGCTTATGTGGACGTCAGAGGCATTACTCTTGGGCCCTCGAGACTCCTCCACCAAATTGGCCGGTCACGCCTCCTAGGTGGTACTTCCCAGCCACTCTCGATGGCTTACTTTTTGTTTTTATCGCTTGACAAATCCCTGTTCTGGTTATGCTTTATTGTGTGAGTTTTGAGTAATGATTATGCGTTTTTGGAAAGTGTAAGGTGTATTTTTGTTTAGTGAAGATAGTTAAGAGTATTTTGTATTGAATTTAACACTCATTTAGATATTGAATCAAAATCAAAATCAAAATTTCTTTATTCAAATTAGGCTAAAAATTAGCGTTTGAACGTCAAACATTAAGACAGCCCCCAAAAAAGCCCACCCTTCACCGCTTCCTAGTGTTTTAGCTGGAAAAAAGAAGCGGCGTAACAAACTTCCCAGCAACACGCCTGTCTGTATCAAAATTATTTATAGATTCTACACAATAATAAATAAATAAAGTCATATAAAATGATGTATAAATGGCGTAGTGGTGTATAATTTAATTTAAAAAAAATCGAAGCCAACTTTTTATGGTAACAATCCGCCTTACCTTTTAAAAACAAAAGAATGACCAAAGAGCATTTATAAAATCTGTCTACATACTAAAAGGCTTTCCTATGAGGACCTTGGCATTTTAAAAACCTTGGCATTTTAAAACTGACAATATGAATTTCCAACTTTCATTAACAGTTGAAAACGTTTTAGTCGTTCAAAACTGTCCCCATAATGAGCTAAAACATTCCAGTATCAGCATAAATTCGTTTAAATCTCAACTAACAAGTTGAACTTCACTCGCTCAGCTCTCACAGTTTAACCTAAGCCAGTTTCCAGCAGGTATGAGTTCGTCACCCAACAAGCTTTTGACTCGCGAAACTATTTGTTAAGCACTTCTCCCAATTGTCAGGTCCCCAGAATGTCGACTATTACGATCCGTCTGAGAGGCAATTTTCAGAGACCAATTTCGTAAAACATTGAAGTTATGCCGTATAAACTTTTTTATTAATCTAACGACTTTTTCTTGATATTTGGAAAAGAGACGTAAAAAACTACGTAGGCAGTACAACGCCCTATAGTTTATCTAGAATATCAGAATAGCATATCAGAGACGATTTTTTTTTTCGTACTATCTGTACGGCGACGACGTATTAAAATAATATAAAGAGATATGATGCAAGACTCGCTCGAATACCGTAACATTAATTTAATAAGCAAATACCTACGTCCATTAAAATTTCATTTTAATTGTATAGCTTTGTAGAAGAGATGCAGATGCTTTGATAAAATTATATTTCATACTAAATCAAAGGAAAAATCCTTCTCATAAAAAATGAATTCATTATGTACATTGTTTGTTCATTTTAATCTGCTCATTACTCGGCAGCCAATTTACTGTTTTATGCTCAGTCATCCCTCAACATTTAATTACAAAAGCCTTCAAGTATTAGACTGACAGGGCTGTTCTGACTGAACTCGAGGCGACGGGAGCTCATGCATTACGAATACGTCATTCCTCAGTACAATTTTATGTCAGACTTTTATTGAGTTCGGGAGACAGGTGAGTCATGGCTTATCATTATAGATATGTTTATGAATATTTTCGTTGTGTGTATTATGTGGAAGAAGTTTGGAAAATATTATTAGTTTATTCTACGAGTAGGTCTTTCACAATAACCTAGTTCCTATTGGATACTTATTTAATAGATCTGCAAAAAATATGATTGGAAAACAACAAATAATGTGAGTTTGAAAAATGTGATGTACGTGAAAAACAAATCATAACAAGATGAATGAAATAAAAAATTAAAAAGCACGTCTGCCTATTTTAAAAATCTTACTAGCCTATATTACCCGGGACGATGTAAGGATTCTAACGATACCCCATACATCGAAATTGGTTTAGGCGTTTAGAAGTTATGATGGAATAAAGAAACTCACAAACATACATACATACATAAACGCTAAAAACATAACAATACTTTTTTTGGGCAGTCGTGTGAAAACAAATTATAACTAAGCTTAGGTGTACTAAAGCGGCTGGAGGAATCAAATAAAATTTAATTTATATTACTACCCATAATTTCAAAGGTTCAATAAGTGGTTCATAAAACACCTAATATGAATCTATTACTTCTAAAAGAAACAGAAAAATCTTAAATTCATTACTTCGAAAGTTCACAATACAAATTGATTCCTTGGACGTTCCTAAACAGACGGTGAAAGAAAAAAACTTAATTATCAACAGTTTCTTAGGTATAAATTAAAATACTAAGAAACGCGAAATGAGTGAAAAGCCGTGACTGAAATAAAAGAAAAATCTACGAAAGCAAAAGGAATCAAAATGAAAAGGGTTGTCGCTGAAACAGTTTGTAAATAACGAGAGTACCGTATAAAAACTATTTTCGGTAACTACGTCGAAAACCAAAATCAAACTAAATAACATATTTAAATTTTTCTCATTAATAGTGTTTAGCGGTTATTACTCACGCGCATTCTTCGGGATTGCCCGACTAGTTTCGAACTCGAACGGAGCCCTTATTCATGAGCTGAGCTCGCGGCGATGTCGTGCATCGCATTGTGCTGCGCGCGGGCCCAAGATGTAGTCGATGAAATTAAGTACCATAGATAAATTTTAAGTTTTAACATATCTCCTAAGATTCCTCTTAGATGAAAAATAATGATGACTAGTGGCCTGGTTCAAGGGGCTGATGTAGAAAGTGGTACCTATTCCTCGGTACGGTACGCATTGTGTGGAGGTCCCTCTCTCACTTTGGTAGCTTGGACCCTGTTCACGATGCCAGAGGCCTGCTATTTTTTTTTTAATTTCAATTTGAATACTCTTAATATTATGAAGTTTTTTTAAGATAAATATTTAAACATATAATTTGTATGCCGATACAATCAATAAACGGACTATTAATAGACATTTCACTTTATTATTAACAGTTAACAAACTGCCTCGATGGTCTAGTGGTACCAAGCGCGACTGCTGAGCACTGCTTAATCCCGGGTCGGGCAAAGTTTTTTTGATAAGATATTACCCGAAGTTTGGAATTGTGCCCAGTAGATGGCAATATACTCCCCACCTATTATAACATTGAGTCCCATTTATAACAGCATTGGTGAAATGTGGGTGTCTCTGCCTTCCCCTTCGGGAAATACAGGCGTGATGCTATATTATGTTATGTTATCTTATTAACAGTTATAGTTCTATCTAAATATCCCTGAAATACAATTTAAGAAAACACTACCAAATTTACTTCAAACAACGTTTCTCAAATGACTAGAAGTCTAGAGTCTATTTATATTAGCTTATTAGTGCTTCAGGAATTCAATGGATCGCTAACTTAGTAGCGGGTCAAATTATGAATCTCAATATTACAAAGGGGGCGGTCCCAAGCCCGGGGCACGGCGCCCAATCGAATATTTATGAGAGAAATTCACAGCTGATAAAACTTGAGTACGGCCACGCTTTGCAACTGTTATAAGCGAATGATTTATTTGTTGTCACTGTTTATTTTTTTAGAACTACGTCGGTAATTTGTTTATTAATTTGTTGGAAGTTTTGTGCTTACATGAACTCTCTCGCTCTGTCTCTTTTTCATCGTGTGGTTGATGAGCAACCTAGTGTCAGAATTCCAACCACCCAAAGGCCTCTGATATGGCTTTACACACCATCGAGAATAACTCTCAGGTGTGAGGGAACCCCTCACGATGTTTCCTTCACTGTTTTAAGCAAGTGATCATTGATTTCTTATACTGACTTGTAAACTCAGTGTTGCGTTTAAAATTCGAACTTGCGACCTTTGACTTGCCAATCCAGCGGTCATACCACTGGGCCATCACTAATCTTATATTTTTAATGACGATATCCATGTAAATCTTGATGAAGGTACTACTTTAATTAACAATTTCCATGAAATTCGTTTTTAGTATTAATTGTAAATTTATGATTTTTTGGAACTAATATAATTGACAGCGCGGTTGGCGCAGTGGTCGAGAGACCGACTGCTGCGCTGCGTGTCGCAGATTTGATTCCTGCACGGAGCAAATATTTGTACGATCTACGGATAATTGCTCCGGGTCTGGGTGTGTATGTGCTTGTGAGATTATATGTCTGTAAACGCACCCACGATACAGGAAGAAATACCTAGTGTTTAAAACCAACGTTTAAAAAAAAAACATCTTTTAACCGAATTAATCGTGTGTATTATTGGTTTTTGTTTTTCCTGACGTTTCGAACATTTCAGCGTTCATGGTCGCAGGCAACAAAAACCAATAACACACGTGTAGTGATCACGAAAACCTAAGATATTACTAACTAATATAATGTTACTTGAAAATGTGTCGAAATCGTAACAGATGGTAATCGATAAACTCTACCAACCCCAATTGGAAACAGTAATAATCATTTTATTTATATTAGTAACAGCCATGTTAGAGACACGAATGGTTTAAACTCCGACACTAAGTTGTTCATCAACCACACGATAAGAATTTTTTTTAACAAATATGTATTTAAAGATTCAAATGTCAAAAGCATAATTGATACCTAAATCAGATTTTCTCAATATTTTGTTCTATCTTCCATCCTTACACCGATTCCTTGCTTATAAACGGTACTATCATCAGCATATACACAGCTATCTATGTAATATAAATTAGCATTCAACCCATTATACCGCTTAATTAAATTTGTATCCACTCTCAGACTTTAGACAAACAAGTTTTAAACATAACTACAGACTACTTTGTGTACCTACACAAAACTCAGTTCAGTTGTAAATATATCTTATCTGTTTGTTAGTCATCCTTTAAGTATGCACTTATCTAACTGGCTTGTTGGTCTAGTGGTCGCAAGTGCGGCTGCTGAGCGTGAGGTACTTGGTTCGATTTCCAGGTCGGGCAAAGTGTTATTGAGTTTTTCTGTTAGGGAATTCTCAGTAGCAGCCCGGAGTCAGGAAGTTGGTGATGTGACACTCCCGTGCTTCGGAGAGCATGTAAAGCCGCCGGTCGTGCACCTAATCTCTTTCCAGTCGTGTCGGATTGCCGTCCTATCGGAATATGAGAGTGAGGGAAGAGGGAGTGCACCTGTGTTTGCGCATACACTTGTGCACTATAATATCTCCTGCGTACTTGGCTAATCTCCGTGGAGATAGGCCGCCGTGACTGAAATACGGTCGGAACGAGTATGTATAGTACCTATGTACTTATCTTATAGAAAAAATATAACTTAACATCGCGCCTTTATTCTTTGAGAGTTCAACAGAGACATACCGCAATTATGGTGACCGCCTCTTGGGCACAAGTTGTGGGATCAAATTTGGTATTTACCAGTGTGACTTCTTCAATGGCATATGTATTTTCGTATGTATACATATTTCAAGATGGTGTCTTGAAAGAACTACACATACGGGGAGGGACAATATCGTGAGGTAACCTGGACTTGGTGGTCTGAAAGCACTGCATTTAGCAAGTGTGGTGATCAATGCTCGTGCCTTCTGTGTATGAGAAGAGGTCCTTGCCCTGCAGTGCGATAGTTATGGGCTGATTATGTGTTATATTATACCGGTATTCTTATAGAGGAGTTCTTAACAGAATATCAAATACAATTCGACAAATAAAACAAGATTAAATTAATAAAAAAAAAAGTTGTTTTTTTATAATTTTATCAGCCCATGTTAACCGGGACATTGTAAGAATTCTAACGATACCCCATACATCGAAATAAGTTCAGGCGTTTAGAAGTTCTGGTGGAAGCTCACAAACATACATACGTACATAAACCTCAAAAACATAAAATTCGTTTTTGGGCAGTCATGTAAAAAATATCTTAATAATTTCATCTACATCCAAATTCGAAATTCTAAGTAAAAGCATACCCCACAATCATGATCCCTTTCTTCCAATTAACTCACATTTTTCCTCTACCGTTTCGTTGGTAGCCAAAATTGCAAAAAAAAAGAAAAAAAACCGTTGAAAAGTAAATAGAAAAAAAAAACTGATTCTAATATGTGCAATATCTGGCTGGTCATAAAGTGAAGCTTATTTACATAAAGGTGAATGGTACGTGACGATTGTTTTGTCCTTATATCGGCCTGTGTTGCGCAAGCTTTTGGTACCACCGATGGAAGGAGCTTTGTTTTGACCCGTTTTTGTATTGAAATAAACGTGAATAGAGGAGACAGTAATATTTTTACTATTTGGTATTTTTACGTAGCAACTGAAGGGTACGGCAGTACACCTAAATGTTACCAATGCTGTTATTAAACTTACATGGGTGGTGAGCCTATTGCCATCTACCGGGCACAATTCCAAATTGCGGACTGCTACTGAAAATTACCCAATAGAAAAACTCAACGGACTCAACATACCTGGCCCCAATACTCAGCATTCGCACATTAGTTTTTACCGTGGGAGTCATGCTTCGGCACGAATGGGCTGGCTCGAGCGGAGTGATACCACGGCCTCACAGAAAACCGGCGTGAAACAACGCTCGCGTTGTGTTTCGCTGATTGAGTGAGGGTACCGAAGGCCTAAACCTTTTAAAAGGCCAGGAACACACTTGCGACTCCTTTGGGGTTACGGGTGTCCATGGGCGGCGGTAATCGCTTACCATCAGGCGATCCGCCTGCTCGGTTGCCACCTATCCCATAAAAAATTTATTATAACCACGAAACCGACGAAGCAGTTACCAACTAAAATATAGACGAATTTAATTCCTAATACTACGTCCAAACCACATCCAGAATTTCAGTGAACGTCTATTGAACCCAACTCGCGTCTTCGGAATAGCTCCGTAAGGTTTCAGTGGTTTAGAACCGGCCTTTCACCATAGCAATAATCATTTATCGGCGCCACGTTACCGGCAAACGTGACGCGGTTCCGTATATCCTTTGAACGGACCGACTTCTGTCGAGACCTGCCGTTTACTGCCGAAACGGTTAAGTGTTTCAATAGATGTCTTTGTTTATGACGTTTTTTTTTCGGTATTCCTTTTTGTACCGTTTTGTGGAATGTAATGTTTTTTTTAATGATATTTTAGGTACTTTGTGCGCGATGCTTTGAATGGTAGCGAGGAAAAATTATTAACTTTTGGTTCGGTGTAACATTTTTTTTTTTTCGTTTGAATAATTTGGCTCTAGTGGAGTGCGAATCCGCATCTTCAACCAATTCTCCAACTTCTCTACCAAAAATATAAATTGAGACTACTTCGCATGCATTATATGCATATGTTCTGATAGAGACTTTTCAGAGGCATCCTGGGTACGCGTCTGGTTGATGGCAATAGTGTCACCACCAGAACATGGGACTTAACAGTAGCGTTGGTGAACAGTAACTGTGAGTGTACAATTGTGTTCACCTCTGCCTACCCTTTCGCGGAAAATAGACGCAATGTTATAAACATGTGTACTAAAGTTACTCATCAGGTAATAGACCCTCCAAATGCGTTTTAGAAACTTTAATCCCTCGAAGTAAACCCTAATAAATCCACGCACAAAATCCTAAATCAGAACCCTTTCGCGCCGCAAATAATCCATAAAAAATATAACTCAACACAACACTTCACAAGTTGTAAATAGAAACAAATGGGAAATTACAAGTGGAGTGTTCCTTATTAGCGCGGTTTCATGTCCGGGGTGCGTGGGGGGAGGTGGGAGAGGGGATCTAATCGGGTTAGTACGTACGCGTGTTTACGCCGTCGCACATACAACGCTTGACTTGCATTTCAGTTCAAATGTGAAGGTGTTGGGAGATAATTACTCACTCATTCGTTCGTTTGATTGTACGAGTATGTTCGTAATCATGCTTTGTAAATTAGGATATTGCGATTGGATAATTAGGTCGTGTCCGTTGACCAGGAAAGAAGGAATGTGGAACAGTGGGAGTTCTTGAGGCAAGAGTTGGTGAATTCAGAAGTAAAATTAGGCGTAATTGAACTTTTGTATAGCCTCATTTTGCCGATGCTGTTATTATGTCCCACGCAATAGGTAAGCTTATTGCCATAATACTTTGCCTGATATGGTAATCGAACACAGGACCTCGCACGTGCGTCTAATAGACCTAAATCTGATGTCTATGGTTCCATTCCTGGTTCGAGCCGTGTTATGAGTTTTGCTGTTAAAATTTCGAAAATTTGGATTTGTGTCCATTACGACCTTGAGACAATTAAATTACATGTTAAGTACATTACATGATGTTCATATATTACATAGGACTTCAGCACTGATGAAAAATGTCTGTATAACTGTGTACATCTCTGCCTACTCCCTTAGAAAATACAAGTATGATGCTTTATTATGTGTTAACAATATCCATTTCACTCAAACTCGAAGAACTTCACTCCTCGATAACCAACTGACACCTTTGTTATAGTTGCCTGACGTGTAAGAAAATCCCCACGTACTAATTAAAAGCAGTCTATCAAAAGGCAGCAACTATATACATTACTTGCTGCACACTGCAAACACTGTCCTCTAAGTGTAAAGTACCTTATGTAAACAGCGATGTAAAGCGTAATAGTTCCCCCTACCCTGTTGAAACTTTGCGGGGAGGAAATTCGATCAAGCCGTGATTAAAGTGAGAGATTTCGTTAAAATACATTTTAGTTCTTATTTTATAACTTCTAGTAAGCAATTTATATTTTTAGATTTATTACTTGAATTTTATTTTACATACATATATATAAGTCGTGGTGGCCGAGTGGTTACGGGCCCACGTCCTGAGCCAAAGGTTGTAGGTTCAAACCTGGCATGTACCAATGTGACTTTTTCAATGTCATATGTACTTTCTTAGATAATCTAAGACATCACAGACATACGCTGAAGGAAAACATCGTGAGGAAACCTGGACTTGGTAGTCTGAAAGCACCAACCTGCTAGGGAGCTAGCGTGGTGATTAAGCTCGTGCCTTCTCTGTATGACAAGAAGGCCTTTCCCTGCAGTGGGACAGTTATGGGCTGTTTTTTTATTATATAATAAAATAGCCTGTGTCCTCCAAAGGGATAGGCAGAGATGTACACAGTTGTACACCTACATTTCACCAAAAAAGCTATTTCGAGTAAGTCCGTGTACTAGTTTATGAGCCTATTGCCAATAACCTGAGAATTTCCTCACAAACACAAAATCTTAATAGGTCACTCTTTGCCCAACTTGAAAATTGAACCCAGAACCTCACACTCAGCTTGCGACCAACGAGACTAACTAGTCCTGTAGCTTTGTCTGCGCAACGGGGTATGCCTATGTCCTTTTCCAAGGTTAAATCTATCTCTGTACCATATTACGTCTAAATCCGTTCAGCTCTTTATGCGTGATTGAATAACAAACAAACTTTCACGTTTATTAAATATTAATAAGATTAATAAGATTCTAATACAGTCGCAGATTACTAGATTTACTTGATTTATTTAATAATTAGTTTAAGCATAGCTAATAGCCAAACTGTCGCAATAGGTTTACGACCTGTAAAGATAGTTGTTAATGATTATTAAATAAATAAATAAAATTACCTCATCAGTCTAGTGGACAAAAGCTCCTGCTGATCATGAGTCCTTAGTTTGATTCCAAAAGTAGTCTTAAATCGAGATCTTTATGGAGTTTTCCTTTGAGTTTTGATTAGGAAATTCTGAGCCTTAAAATATCCTCTGATCGATGTTGGGGTCATAGTAGGTCATTCAATAATGAAAGCAATTTCTTAGGATTCCAAAAATCTAAAGCAGCGTTCGTGGTCCTCCTGCGACCACGAACGCTGCAAAGTGTTCGAAACGTCAGGAAAAACAAAAAACCAATAATACACGCGATTAATCCGGTTAAAAGTTGTTTTATTATAATATTACAGATCTCTTGTAGTCCTATGATATTTATTCTCTGTGATATATGTGCCCTAATATGTTGCCGTTTATTTAGGGCCTATTCACATAGCGATTTTTTGGATCGACATTTTTTGGACGCTACGCTTTTGATGTAAATGAGACATGGTGCAGTTGCTGCAAACCAGATGCGTTCGTTGCGTGTACCTATGGACACGTTTTTAAGTTTACGAGCAAAATTGTCACCTACGTTTTAAAGACAACGTTCGAAAAACTACACTACATTCCAAAACACGAATCACTGATGTAGCTCAAAAAGCTGCAAATTTGAAGTGAGACTGGGCTGGCCATGTCTGCCGTATGCGCGATCAAATGTGGGCTAAGATCACCACTAAGTGGAGCCCTGACACAACCGAACGTCGTGGCAGACCCCGAAGAAGATGGCAGGATGAGCTAGAGAAATTTGATAAAAAATGGAACACAATAGCTCATACAAACAACAAACATGGAAATTATGGGGGGGGGGGCGCTTTGCCCAGCAGTGAGATGATACAGGCTGACAGTAACAGTAACAGAAAATTTTAAAGCGCTTTATTTGCATTTGTATCGATGGGCACAAGCAATCTATTTAACTTTTTTATTATGCTTGGATCACCAATCGCGTCAGCGTCATAAATAAAAACGTCGTGTGAATAAGTTTTTACACTTTGTATAATTATTATAAAAGTTATCAAATCTGCCTGGCCTTATCCCAACTACCTTGGAGGCAGTTTCCATTCTAACCAGTTGCAGCTTCATACTAATCTTTTACATTGAGCGGCTGTCTATCTGACTTCCAGAACCCAGTACCTGATTAACTCGATATCTCGTGTTAAGAAGACTGGTTATCAGACTTTTACGCGTTATAGATCTTCATGTGACATCTGGGAACGACGGATTAATGTGCTCTCCGAAGCACGGAGGCTCGATATGGAATAAAAGTCACCCATCCACAGATCGACCGCGGCAAGGGCAGCTGAACATCGATCGATTGATATGTCCGGCTGTTAATTAGGCACGCACCCTACCCCTAACCGTTATTCCCCAATATTTAATAGAGGAAAGACCTTACGAATAAGGTACTCGTTAATCTCATATCATAGTTTCGGATATAATTCCAACTTTGGACTCCCAGAGGTATAAACTGAGAGCCAAATAAACGGATACAATATACTAATGTTCTAATATGACCTATAAATTCAATTAATGCAGTGCAGTGCAAAGTTATTGGTCATTATTAGACCTCTTTGGGGAGTGAAACTTTATAGCAACAAAACATTGTACAAGAAATTGATTTTTTTTAAACACAGCATTCGAAGCAAGTGCTAAAGTTATGGTTTTGGGGATTTGGTGACGTCACCATAAGACATTTTAATGTTTAAAATTGTGAAAAAAACCTCAATATCTTAGCTGGCATAACATAAACACTCTAAAATAGTAAAATTCATTTTTGTAGAAAGAAAAATATGGTGTTCAAAGGATTTGAACCTACGCTCCTCAAATGAATACTGCAGGCGCTCTGCTAACTAAGCTATCCTGACCTCTGTTCCTTATATTTTTCTTTGCATATTTTAAGAAATCTTACGGTGACGTCATCGCTATCTATTCAGTCTCTATACACGTTCAAACAGTCGTATTTTGTTACGACAAAATTATAACTATTAATTTATATTTGTTAACTGAATATACATAAAATAATATACATATTCTTCCACAAATGATAATAATGTCTCTTTTGTTGGCAATAATTTCCACTGACTTACCAATTTCAGCCTGATATTAAGTGCATTTCGTAAAGAATCCAGGGAAACGCGTAAATTGTGTCAAAAATGTTCAATACACGGCCATTCGTTCAGTATCTTTGTTTTTGCGATGTGAAGTTCGTTTTGTGTTGTCTCTCCAACTGCCTGGTCTTCTGTTTATTCCTTTTAATCCGTTCCGAGTCGAACAAAACCGAACGCAGTCTAATAATTATGTAACTTTCAAGTCCAACTCATTTCAGTGTATATTTTGTTATTGTATTAAGCACCACATTTTTTTTATTTGTAAAAACATCACTTTTTTTAAAAGAATATTGACTTAGCGCTTGATTTTTAACATTTCTTTATAATACACTTTTGAATTTTTTTGTCAAACGAATGTATTTTTTATAAAATTATTCATATTGACTAAAACTATTATAATGGACATAAGAAAAACATTGCCAGAGAGCTGGCTTGTTTCTTGTTCAAAGAATCAGCATTGCCATCCAACGTGGCAATGCTGCCAATCTCCTGGGCACCTTACCAGACGACAGCGATGCGGTGGAATACTTCGACGCTTGAGTCTTTTTTTTCTTATAACAATACATAGCATCACGTCTGTATTCCCCGAAGGAGTAGGCAGAGATGTACACAGTCGTACACCCACATTTCACCAATGCTGTTATTAAGTCCCATCGTGGTGGTGAGCATATTGCCATCTATCGGGCACAATTTCAAATTCTGGGCTGCTACTGAGAATTTTCTAACAGAAATACTCAATAACACTGCCCGACCCGGGAATCGTACCCGAGACCTCATGCTTAGCAGTGTTGTTTTCTTATGTTTATAATTATATAGTTTTTATTTTATTATGTCTATAGTTTGTAGTTAGTGAATACATAAATTTATTTAATAAGTTTAACATATTTTACTTTTGTATTTAATTTTACTAACTTTTTAATTTTCAACTCAATGTGCGTCTTTACTTAATCAATGTCAGATTGAAGAAGCTATAATAGCTATAATTTAGTAGTTTTTCTTGAAAACATAACTATTAGTTACGCAGACGACATAGTGCTGCTGGCTCCATCAGTTGGTGCTCTCAGAAAGCTACTTAAAGTATGTGAATCATATGCCGTTTCACATGGTTTGCAGTATAATGCCAATAAAATTGTGTACATGGTCTTCAGGCCCAGCAATAAATGTCCAAATGTCATACCACCCGTCACTCTACACGGCAAACTGATAAAACAGGTATCAGAATATAAATATCTTGGACATTTAATTGTTGAGAGCCTGAAAGACGATGGTGATGTTGACAGGGCGCTGTCGGTGAGAGCGAACATGCTGGCTCGCAGGTTTTCTCGATGCTCGGACGCAGTAAAAATTACGCTTTTTAAAGCATACTGCACGTCATTTTATTCGAGCAGCTTGTGGGCCAACTGTACGAAGAAGTCGATTAGCGCCACGCGTATACAGTTTAATAATGCGTTCAGGGTGCTGATGGGGCTGCCGCGTTATTGCAGTGCGTCGGAGATGTTTGCAGTAGCTCGTGTCGATAGTTTCGATGCGATTATACGGAAAAGGGCAGCATCTCTGTTGCATCGGGTGCGCTGCAGCTCCAACGGTATCGTGGGAGCGTTAGCCGACAGCGGGAATTGTCCACTGCTCGGATATTTAACTAAATTATTAAGGCCTGTAGCAAAATTTACTTTATACTAATATAGTTTGTAAGTTGTTACTAACAATATGGATCTTGTTATCTGATTTCACAATAAACATAATAGTTAATAACAAACCATCACGACTGCATTCCTAAAGGGTTAAGCAGAGGTGTCGGAACAGCAACAGCTTGCCTCTAGTAGTTGCAAGTTGCAAGAGATTTTTGTAAATATTTGAGGTTCAACAAAAACTTTCTTCGATATCTCCCTGTCTGAAGAAAAGTAGGCCAGTGAACCGAACCAATGCGTACCTATACAAAGATACTCATTTACTAACATAACCGCTGTTCCACACACGACAAGAACGCTCGTGTATCGAGTTCGCGCAAGTTCGCAAAATTCCTGCCGCGTGAAGCATGTCGCACCTAACTTAATTAAATTCTATTATACTGCGAGCGAAGATAAATAACTCCCACCCGTTAGACGCCCCTGAACAACTTGGAGAGTTGAAATTTAGAAAGAATGAAGTAATTTCTTTTGTGGAGGGCGCAGTTCAAATGAACGAGACGTAATTGTTGCTGCCGGTCTCCCGAAGTGGAATGTTGATGGTCGTGGTGACAATTTTGTAGTATTCTTAGATACATTTGTATTGTTTGGGGAAAATATTAAATTAAAGGGCTCATGGCTAAATATCAGCCGCACAGATCTGCGCTTGCCGCAATCGGTCTGTGGATGGGTGACCATAATTTCATACCGAGACCCCTCCGTGTCTCGGAGAGCACGTTAAACCGTTGGTCCCGGTTATCAAATTAAAATATATGACAGCCGTTACGGGTAGTCAGACGCCTGAAAGTCTGACAACCAGTCGTACCACGAGATATCGTATAACCGTACTGGAGGTGAACCTTGTGGAGGTTAGATAGGCAGTCGCTCCATGTAAAATACTGGTAGTAACTGCATCTGGTTTGGCTGAAAGCTGACCCCAATGGAATTGGGAAAAGGCTAAGCAAGTGTGAGTTTGTGGAAAATATTTCTTATCGAAGAATCTGAAAAATAATTAATATTTAACGTTAGTCTAGCTACCCAAGATATGTCTTTGAAAAAGCATTAACGCATGCTTAGCGAACTCTAAAGTTACAATATTAAATGGAAAAAGAATTCGGTCACTTGTAAGTACTGAATTGATTGCAATGACGTCGCCATAAGACGTGTTAAAATATGGAAGAAGAATTCGCGGTGGTGAGCAGAGGTCGAGATGGCTTAGTTGGTCAGAGCGCCTGGAGTATCTATCCGGGAGGCGCAGGTTCGAATCCTGTTCGCGACCGTATTCTTTTTCCATTTAATATTGTAACGTTAGTCTAGCTAATTTGAGGACAAATAAAAACTAACGGTTTCTAAAATTTCTGATTATATTTAAATACATTTTTGCTTCGAACATTATGCAAATTTTATTTTATGATTTTAACTTGATCTCGTATTAAAGTCAATTCCATGAACTTTTATCGAAAAGTTCAACTCAATTAAAGATAAATCTTTGAAAAGCATTAATGCATGCTTAGCGAACTCTAAAGTTATTACACTAAATGGAAAATACGGTCGCGAACAGGATTCAAACCTGCGCCTCCTGGATAAATACTCCAGGCGATCTGACCACTAAGTGTGAGGCTTAGAGGTCGAGATGGCTTAGTGGTCAGATTGCCTGGAGTATTTATCCGGGAGGCGCAGGTTTGAATCCTGTTCGCGACCGTATTCTCTTTTCCATTTAATATAATAACATCAATTCAATTTTCAACTATTTAAACTCACACCACAAAATATCATACATTACGTCTACTATCCAAAATCATGTAGCCTTAAATCTATTCCACAATTATTCTCCAACATCTTAATCACATCAGAACATACCAACTCAAAATATTCACACAAATCCGAGCCAGCAAATAAAAATTACCACAAAATGGTTACGAACGAGCGCTTTAAATAGTGTAAAATGAGTTACGTATGCACGTAGGCCACGCTTCCCCGTGTCCGCAGTTAAATGCAATTATCTGTATTACATTGGAATGACGGCTGTCTTGCTCTGCCACCGCGCTTTCAGCTGCTGACTACTCTTAAGTGAATAAGAACGTCTTTATTCAACAACAGACTATAGTTTTCCAGACATTTTTTATATGAAACTTTTTATTTTTACGCGACTACCTAAAAAAGGAGTGTCATGTTTTTAGTTTAGTTCATGTATGTGTGTATGTTTGTGAGTTTCTTTATACCACCATAACTTCTAAATGCCTAAACTGATTTAGATGTACATATAGGGTATCGTAAAATCTAAAAGATGCTATAGTACACAAAAATATGTTTTTTTTTTTCTGTTGTTATGGTTTTGAATTGCTTTTTTCTGATAGACAATTTAATAAATGCTTAAAGTAAATATGATGTTCTTGATGAAACCTATAATAATAATAGGTAGGTACTTAGGTATGATAGCAAATTTTTATTCAAATATTCATTAACAACGAGAAGCTTTCACAAAAAATTACCATCCAATTTCAAAATCTTATCCGAATAATCAAATCACCTCGCAGTGCAACAAACTCTTTAGACTCACAAAAGAAATTCGCCATTACAGACGAATCTAGATCGAAAACTTTTTGAACAGAACCTCATTCTTACACCTATACCTTCTCATGCAATTGTCCATTTGCCCTCGCAAATAAAGGAAACTTTCAAACTCAGAAGATTTTATCTGTCCAAGTCTCGATATTACTGTCTGAAGTCAGTGTTAAATGTTTGTGACGGGAGGATTGTAGAGGGCATAAAGGGTGCTGCTGCCTCCTCACAATATCCGTTGTTGCAACTTAACTATTCTCTTTAAACGTTTTGTTCCTAGATTGGATAGGAACACGTGATCTTAGAATTTGTTTGCCTGCATTGGACTGTGAAGGAGGAATGTTTTCAGAGATGCTTTAGAATACTAAGCAGTATATTCGGGACCTATTTTGGAGTTTTATTTTAAAGAGCTTTAACAAAAAAAAAAAAACAATTTAAATTATAAACGTAAAATTTTATAATAAAACAGAAGCTTATTTATTTTCGCCCGACCCTTCAATTGATTTAAAAAAAAACTGTCCACTTTTAATTTGAATTATTAAACTACCAAATTACAAAAACCGGGAGAAACAAAAGGGGTTTCGAATCTCGAGAGCTTACATACAATATTGAAGAGAAAAAGTCAATAAAGTACGTAAAGGTAATCCAATCCGTTAGGGCGCATTCAAACTCAAATAGAGTAGATTAAGAACAGTTGTTAGTACGAAACCCCTTACAGCTCTACAAAGCCTCTTGATTCAATCAAATAAATCCATAACCTTACCTACCAAAGTTACTAAGGTCAGAAATATGAAATTTTACAGATCTCAACAAAAATCGAGATCAAAAATGCTTTTATCGTGAATCTTACATTCAGTATTTGAATTTGTTGCGGACTTATCGTACTTGAACGAATATTTTTAAAGGTATCCCGTGAAATCGTTCGTGATCGCTGCCTAAGCATACTGACCTGAAGTCCAAACATGTTTATGCGAATTTGTTTTTTCTGACGTTACGTTCTTTTGCGTTGAACTGTAGCACAATTATTTTGTTGTATATTATCTATAGCATCATACTTGTACCCTTCGTAGATCTAAGTAGATGCGTACAATGTTCTCAAGAGTGCATTAGTGAGAATTCTCTTCTCAACTTTTCTACTTTAACTCAACAATATGCTCACAACTGCATATTATTTAAGGCCAAAAATGGTTATATACAGTTATTGAATCCCCATTAAATATAATATGCTTTCATTTTGAATGAAATGCTCGTTATTTCAGTACTTTCGTAAATTGTAACAATAAAATACATTTCTATAACCAGGTTTTTCTCTTAAATAACAATATAGGTAACAGTTGCTAAAACACTTTACCTGATATTGGAAGTATAATACCGTTATAATAGTTTGTAGGATTTACCTAAATCCTATTCCCAATATCACCGGCAAATTACACTGGAAACTTTCCAACGTAACTTTGTACGCATTTTTGTTGTAAACACTGTACGTAACATGTAAGCAGGGTCGTGTCAGTTTGCTTTTGGCAGGTCCAAATGAGTAATAGTAAACTGGAGACCCATTCGTAAAACTTCCCTTTGTTTTGTATTGAAAATTTGTTATTGAATAAAGGTGCTACGGCAACAGAAAGTATTTCTGTGTAGAATGACAGCTTGATGGATTGACCCTGATTAAGTTATTTATAAGAAAGTTCTGAACAGAAGGGCGGCGAAAATAAATATGGCAGAAATTTGCATTCGCCAAGTTGTAACAGGTAATTGTGCGAATGTTAAAGGAGCAGCGTTTGTCTTACAAGTTTTGGAAATTTGTGAAAAGTTGGATGGTGGAGCGTCTGCGTAATGCCTTGGGAACGAGATATTTTTTTCTCAAACATGATAAAGTTTTTGAAGGAAGATTTTGTTACCCTGCTTTACAGGGATGTAATAGATTTGAGATAATATTAATAGCCGTATTATTATAACACACGTATATGAAAGATGGTTCTTTTTAATAAGTTATAAGATTAGTATTTAGTCATAGTGTTTATTACGCGTAAATTCCTGTTAGTTATACATATAGTAATATTATGCAACGCGATAGTTCAAAAGTAAGTTAGAATATCCCTACAGTTTTATTTCTATGTATGTACTAATGTATAATTTATATTTGTTTCAGGTAAGTTAACAAACATACCTATAGCTGTAAAAATCGTGTAAGTCTAGACGAAATATAATATTAAAATGCGTAATTGTGTATGATGAAGCGCTTTTTTGAAACAACCTTTTATATACTTTGTCGTAAGTTAATCTTAAAAACTAGACACATCAACGTGAACTGGCTTCAACATCACACATACACGAATGAAATTCTTTTCAAAATTAAAGTGTGGATGCAACAAAGGAGTGACAAGCATTCGAAATGGACCTTCGCGAGCACTCTTTATCAGCAGACAAAGAAGTCTGCTCTTGCAATTGATGGTCTCTACCATTCACTAGCGCGATTGTAGAAACAAAACATTCTGCAGATGTTCATGAGCCTTCTGCAGGAAATATTCTGCAACACTCAATATTAATTTACTCTGTGGCATCTATATTGTTATTGGTTTTTATCGTTCTCTTCACCCGGGCTTTTGTTTGCTCTGTTATTAATTTATTTTTATTTTCATAGGAGACTTACTCGTATTGTTATATTAAATTTCGTTTATACAATGTTTCCTTAGTTCATGGTATCATGTTTCTAGGAACATTTTATGTAAACGTTTTTATAACTCGATAAAGGAAATCTCGGAACAAGCGAAATAAAAGGAAACGTTCAAATAGATATAAATCCTTATCATATTGAAGATGTAATATAAATGATCACTTTATTCAAAATAAACTCAACACAAATTACAATTTGCTTCATCTAAATATACATATTTAATGATAACTCCCAATTCAATAACGCAAAACGTAGCAATCCCTCTTTTGACATGAAAATCATCAAAGCTCCGGTTCATAGTGGGTCCAATTTAACAGTACACGACTTATCGCGTTTCAAATGTCCTTAATAGTCACGGTACGAATGATTGCTTTTAAATCTGTATTAAATTTCGAAAATTCCTTTTAATTATACCGGTAATTACATCCTGATTATAAGTTTTGATGTCTACTCAGGTGCAAAATGAATTACGGTTGGTAATAAGGTAGGAAATTATTTTCCTATCTATTCCAAGTCCGTTCATGTGATACCTCTCGGGGGAATCAGCATGAGTTTTGTGTACGCAAAAGTTATAATGAGTAATATTTTTATCAAAGGGAAGTTTTATGATATCGAGGATCGCTATTTCGTCAACAGGCCGATCGAACAGGTGATGATTAAACATGTTTTCACTTTAATATTTTGGTACCTACTTTTATTAAGTTTGTCGTGCACAATTTGATGAGGAATATCTGTATTTTTATCTTGGATTGTACTATGAAAGACTCCTGTTATCGGGCACCAGAGAAATTTTATAAATGCACTATGTGTACCAAAACTTCGGACATATGACCACATCATCCATAATCTTCACCGTTTCCCTGTCCAACTGAATCACATGTCTATTGTACGATTTTGCGTAAACTTAAAATTTTAACCCCTAATCAAGCGGGGTAGAAAATAAAATATAATAAAACATTGGTTCCTGCGACCATGAACGCTGCAAAGCGTTTGAAACGTCAAGAAAAACACAAATCAATAACACACGCGATTAATCCGGTTAAAAGTTGTTTTATTATAATGTGTAATGATCTCGAAAACCTAAGATATTACTAATAATATATAACTTTACTAGTATTACCGTAGCGATATCACACATGCATTCAGTTGTAAATAAACAAACAACCATTCAAGCGAAACATAATCGCATACATAGACAACATCAACAAAATAAAACAACAATAATCACCAAATTGGAACCAATAATAAAACCTATACCTCCGAGAAACTTGTCTCAACATGCACACTACGTTCGGACATGTCCATACGTCTTTCCCAATTCGATAGTGACGGGAACAGGTGTCAGCCGTGCAGGGAACCAGCCAAGCGTAACAAGACACGTCCATACAAACGATTTGTATATTCCCCGAATCGAAATGTACGGAGAATGTTCAGCGTTTTATTTTTATTGTTATCTGGGCCTTCTGTGGAGTGCAAGGAAGTTTTATTGTTGGACTTGCCTCTGTTCTGTTCTGTTTTAAAGAAACTCACGGGTGTACAATTGTTTTTGAATTTTATGGGATGTCTTTCTCTCTCTCTCATCGTGTGGTTGATGAACAACCTAGTGACAGTTTAAACCACCCGTAGGCCTCTGATATGGCTTCATACACGATCGAGAACATCATATGGGATGGGACACAACATGGGCTCTGATGACTTTAGTGATAATGTAGTTGATTTTTATTTTTTCTAATCTTTAATTAATTAATTATTGTTCAACGGTTATTACTCACTTGCATTCTTCGGGATTGCCCGACTATTTTTGAACTCGAACGGTCATGAGCTGAGCCCGCGGCGATGTCGCGAGTCAAATGTTTCTATAAATAAAAAAATATTTTTTAAATTATAGAGACATTTATGTATATATGAAATATTTGTTTACCTACCTACTCGATTTTTGATAAAGACGTTGAAATGTAAATTAACCTTGATATTTATCCTAAACTACATGTAAATATCCCCACAACAATTACCAAGTTATTTCTGAGAATATTCAACAATTTTATTAAGCCACTTTGCCATCTAATCTTACACAAAATTTCACAGACCCCGTCCAAATAAAAATCGTCGTACAATTAAAATTGCGATTACTGAGTAAAGCGAAACCCGTCGGACATTCGTGTCAAATGCACGGCGCCGCTCAATTAAAAACATAATTGAGTATTTGGGCGTTGCGAGGGTTGGGAGTTGTAAAATGAAATGACACTTGTATTCTTGAAGTTTAATTATTTATTGCGCGATTGGTTTTAGCTCTTGTTCAATGTTGATCGAACGTCTCAATAGATTCCTTTAGCTCTTCTAATTTTAATTTAAAATGTTGTTTTTCAGCTTTTAGTTAGTTCAGTTCATTTATTTGTAAAGTTTTTGGTGTAATAAGGGTACATAAAGTTCCTTATAAACTTGCCTATTAATGGCATACAAATGTTATAATAACAAAATAAAAACGTTTTCATTAGAAATTAATAACAAATTAAATATAAATTATATGGAATACAATAAAATGTCAAATCAATTCTCAAAATAACTTGCAACTACAATAAAATAATGTCATAATTTTACAATTGAATGAATGTCACACATTAAACCAGCACATAGATTTTAAAACATGTCAACATAGCAATCAATATTGACAGCGCGGTTCACCCACGACACAGGAAGAAATTCTTAGTGGGGGGCAAAGTTTAAAAAAATAAATAAAAACAAAAACATTTTATTAAATCATGTTAGTAAATCTAATATAACATAATATAGCATCACGCCTCTATTTTCCGACGAGTAGGCAGAGCTGTACATAGTTGTACACCCACATTTCACCAATGCTGTTATTAAATCCAATGTGGTGGTTTACCGGGCACAGTTCCAAACTCAGAGCTGCTACTGAGAATTTCCTAACAGAAAAACTTAATAACAAAGTGCCCAACCCAGGAAACGAACCTGAGACTTCATGCTCAGCGGTCGTGCTTGAGACCACTAGACCAACGAGTAATTCTAATTATTATTGAATGTCAAGTGAATACTGATGTCATAATATTTATGGATAGAAAATTATGGTTTAACCCTCTAGGATCAATAGGTTTGATAATTTCTCTATATTTTTGTGTTCTGTGAGGATCCCATGATTAATTTGGTAACGGTACCTTACCGTATTCTTATTTCTAGCTATTTTTGTATAATAATTTTTGTGGGACATATTCATAACAATTATTGTTACCAGCTGCGATGTCACGTTTGACTCGCAACATAGCCGCGCGCTCAGCTCGTGACGAACTCATGATGAACTCGAACGGAGCCCTTAGCACCGTCGAAACTAGTCGGGCTATCACAAAAAATGCACGTGAATAGTAACCGGTGAATAATAATTTATATTTTAACTATATTTTATTTTTGCCCACCATTTAGATTATTCTTATCTATCACAATTCTAATAAAAATTAATACATTATCTAGAATATAACTATTAATAATAAATTAATTAATTAATATTAATAAATAAAATGAAAATAAATCTACACAATAATAATACCTACTTATATATCAAAATATCAGATTTTCTTCCTTTATTTCAATATATTATGTTTTCTTCATCCTCTCCTCTAAAAACTAACTTGCTGTGCCCGACAGGGTCCATAATTGTTTCTCTTTAATTTTTACCCACCAGCCTTTGTATACATTATGGGATGCAATAAAGTTATTGAGTATTGAGTATTCTCTCTTCTGTCATTATTAAGATAACTGAGTAAACTTCCAGGTCTTTGAGTATAAAATGTGAGTAGGAGTATGAAATTTCAATTTTGAATGTATTTAATTGGTTACTATTTCACGGTTGTTGATAGATACAAAAGGTAGTGTTGAGCTTGGGGCGTAAGTTGTCACAGGTTGCTAACTTGTCAGCCTTAAACTTTAGCAAGCGATTTCACCTAGCGAACGGAATAATAATTAGGTGGCAAACTATATTAAACAACGCAGCATTATGCTGGAAAGCTTCATTGGCATAACTACAAGTTTCAGCATTATTATTAGGTACTTTAAATACAGCTACTAGTTTTATGGACTGTTTTTATCTGTATGAATTATTTTGGCTGTGTACATTTATTTATTTCTTTACTAGCTGGTCAACTACTAGAACTTGGTCTGCATGATAAAAAGTGGGCCTTCTATGTGTTAATCTAGGTTATAATATATGTGTTTGCCAAATTTCATCAAAATTTGTTAAATAAATAAATTTTAAGGTGTCTTTATGAACGAGCTCAGTATAAATATTAAGGTACATTTGTAAACGCATTTTTGGTGTTTAGTTTCTCTGGCTATAGGTGGCGATGTTGTTGCCTCAAATAAAATTTAATCTAAGTTTGTTGAATAAAAGTTTATTTTTATTTTCAAGAAGTCTTACCATCTTTTACTGAAATATACCCAAGTCCCAATAAAATTGCTTCAGTTTTAACATTTTGTATTTAAATTTTAATTCTTTGAAATAATTACAACGTTGTGTTCAAATATTATTTTCCAGCATCCACGCGTACGGAGACACAGGCTTTGCTAGTATTTTTAATATATTTGCCCTAAATAGCGTATAATATAGATACTAACCTACGGCCAGATTTCCATTAAACTCAGAGATGCGTAAACGCCTAACACAAACCTGTACAAATAATCTTTGATATCACTAACAGAAATGTTTTTGCTTACTCCGCCCGAAGTTAGGCTCTCTTCATTATTAAATCTTGCTTAAATATTATCTCAGTGTTTTGTGTATCTTCAGTTTTGTTGAATTTTCGATGAAATCTCAAATCTCATAAAATACTTTCGTGATTTTAGTGTATTTGAATTGTTAACGTCAGTAGAAGTAAACTTTTTTTATGTTTTAAAAGATGAAAGAAAATTTGTTTAACTTAGAATTGTTTGTTTGAACTGTAAAAATAAGTTACGATGTTACTCTTTTTATTAAACTGTTTTATTTTGAGTAGATGTGTTACAGAAATTTTGAGCATTTATTTTATTTTATTTTAGTTAGAACGGTTTACAGTCCACTTAAACTAACATAAAGTTACAAGGATATAATTTTATATGGAAAAATAATACGGTCGTGAGCTGGATTAGATCTTGCGCCCGGAAAAAGACTCCAGGGGAGGCGCAGGTTCGAATCCTGATCACGACCGTATTCTTTATAATTCAATTTAAAATTATAACTCGAGTTCGCTAAGCATGAGTTAATGCTTTTCAAGGATTTATCAAAGTTACAAGTTATCTAGGAAACACGAAAATTATACTTAGTTTCATAGATACTTTTCATGGAACACCTATCGAAAAAGTGTACTTAACAAATTTAGGTACGTATGTGTGTACATCATCTATGTTTGTGCTGATAATAATAATGAAAGAACTAATATAACCTTCTAATAGGTATTAAACTGTCATGCGACACTCCAAAATTGAAGTTACTTATTCTGTAAATAGGTTTTTTCAGACCTTGAAGGAATTAGTACTAGAGTAGTTTTAGCGGGTGTACCCCTCTCACTACTGGCATATGATTTCCAGTCAAACGATTTTAATCATGTGTGACGCAATTTTATGTTTGTGTTTAGTTTTTTTATGTATGTTCATACTATTAATGTAATGATGAGAGCTATTGTTGAATAGACAGCAATGACGTCACCAAAAGATGTATTAAAATGTGGAACAAGAATTTGCGATAGTGAGCAGAGGTCGAGATTACTTAGCGGTCAGAGCGCCTGGAGTATTTATCCGGGAGGCGCAGGTTCGAAAACTGCTCACGACAGTATTCTTTGTCTAAAAAAAAAAACCTTTAGCTATTGTTGCTTTAGGGCAAGTTCTTTTGTGCTTGTTAGTTACCTCACCCCCCGCCAAAAGTGGTGGTCAAATTTGATCGTAATTCAGTGAGAAGCCGTCTCCCGTCTTTCTGAAGTTTCAGACTCTTTTATATATCACTATGAACTAAAAGGTGTCAAAAAAGCAGCCAAGTAAATAAAATCTATTACAAAATTATAAAAAAACATGAAACGTAATTTCATCTACCCAAATACGTCCACTATAATTCTAACGGGTAACACGTTAATTTTAATATACAAGCGTTCACAAGCAAACACTAACAGCCAGTAAATATCAGATACAAACGCACTGCACAGCGGGTTTCTATGCAAATTTCATTTGGCCGTAATCCACTCGGCGAGATTGGTCTTGATTGATAGGAGCAAATTGGAAATAGGCTGTAGCCGAACACGCCGGCGGGCGACAAACGGTGCGCGCGACAAAAAGCCCCACCGACATTATTATTGAGTTACGCACTGGACTGATATAATTTTTCGTCTAATCGATCCTGATAACCTATTTGAATCGATTTGGGGATATCGAGTTGTAGTCAGATGTAGCTGATAGATTCTGTGAATTTGTTGTAGAGTTTGATTATTCGATTTTGTCATAAAAACTTATGCATGGTACAGATGTAAGTCTAATTTATAGCATGTTTATAGACATAGACTATTGTGACGCAGTGCAGATAATACAATAACTTTGATATGTTTAAGATGGGCGCAATAAATAAAATGAGTTGCACTCCTTACTGACAAAGTATTATATTCCTTAATACTTATTATTCTGAGAGAGATAATCTACATCAGAATTGCCATAGCCATATTGGTGGGCAAAATTCGAACAACCCGTCATAGATACTTTCCATAGGTATCTATACTAATATTATAAATGCGATGGTAACCCTGTTTGTTTATTTGTTACCTCTTCACGACTAAACGGCTGAACGGATCGTAATGAAATTTGGCAAGGAGATAGATTGGACCTTAGAAAAGGACATATGCTACCTTTTGTCACGCAGACGAAGTCCCGGGCACCAGCTAGTTATGATATAAATTATCCGCCACAGATAGGTATAATTAACAATGATACATTATTACGAAGGTTGAAGTACGCAGTCGTGGCTTGTGTCGGTGACACCACCGTCAATGGCGTTAGTATGCTTCTGTGAACCACCACAAGATACACATTGCACAGGAGATGGTAATGTTTATATACTGGTCTGATAATAGTATTGACACGTTTGGTGTGAAATTGTTTTATAGTTCGATTATGTATTCATTATGACTGCCTCGTTGATTAAGTGGTCGCAAGCGCGGCTGCAGAGCGTGCGGTCCTGGGTTCGATTCCCAGGTTGGGCTAAATGTTATTCGGTTTTTCTGTTAGGGAATTCTCAGTAACAGCCCGGAGTCTGGAATTTGGTGGTGTGACACCCCCGTGCTTCAGAGGGCACGTAAAGGCGTCGGTCATGCGCCTGATCTCTCTCCGTGAAGGAAGAGGGAGTGCACTTGTGTTTGCGCATACACTTGTGCAGTATAATATCTCCTGCGTACTTGACTAATCTCCTTGGAGATAGGCCGCCGTGACCGAAATACGGTTGGGAGTATATTATATTATATCATGTATTCATTACTACACGATGCGGGCAATACTGCCCATTTCTTGAACTTGAACGGTTTTGAGTACAATTATATTTACAAATGGACTGTAAGAATGGACAAAGGACGTATATTACAGCTGTATATTCCAGCGGTCTGGCATTTTGCTGAACTGGACCTTATTGGTGCATCCGTGAGGCACATAATAACCACTAACATTCAAATTGCCTTCTTGTATATCTTCAATAATTGCCTCGTTGGGCTAGTGGTCTCAAGTGCGACTGCTGCATGAAGTCTTGGGTTCGATTCCCAGGTAAGGCAAAGTGTTGTTTGGAATTGTGCCCGGTAGGTGGCAATAGGCTTACCACCTATTACATGGGACTTAATAACAGCAATGATGAAATGTGGGTGTACCATTGTGTACACCTCTGCCTACCCCTTCGGGGATTACATGCGTGATGCTATATACATATGTATGTATATTCATTAATGGTGTATTTCGAAGTTAAGCACTAATTATAAATTGTAACTATCCTAATGGTAATAATAGTTACTTAGTATTAAATGTCCTATAACACAGCTACTCGAAAAATGTTTAATACGCGTCAGTTAACATAAATCGAAAATTGAGAGCCAAACTTCAATATGCCATTAACATAACAAAACCTGGACTGGAAGACAAAAAAAAGTCAAATTTTTTTTTTATATATTTTATTTTTTCACCAAAAAACACGTGAATCTGACACTCTGCCGGTCAAGCCGGAACAAACAAGGCGCAACGGCCGGGGGCGACAACGTGACAAACAAAATACAGCACCCTATATAATGCAAAATACTACGGCCTGTGTACAAAAAGCCTGTGCGTTAACGTCGTTTTTAGAGAAAATTTTAATTAAGCCACGTAAATTGCGTTTCAATGTAAACATAATTTCCTATGTTATTAATAATGAAGCTTTGCGTGCATATTAATTAAATTTGTCAAGTTTTTGAGGCAAAAATATGGCATTTAGAATAATGATGACACATTATAATTGAAAAGTGTCCAGTCAAAAAGTGATCCTGTGACTACAAACGCTGCAAAGTGTTCGTAACGTCAGGAAAGACAAAAATCAATAATAATAGATGCATACAGAAAAATCTTTGAAAAGTATTAACGTATGCTTAGCGAACTCTAAAGTTATAATTGAATATAATGGAAAAAGAATGCGGTCGTGAGCAGGATTCGAAGCAGGATTCGCCTGGAGTATTTATCCGGGAGGCGCAGGTTCGAATCCTGTTCACGACCGTATTTCTTCTTTTTCTATTTAAAATTATAACTTTAATATACGCACAGTAATCATCTTAGGTTTTCGCGATCACGACACATTATAATAAAACAACTTTAACTGAATTATTATTTTTAATACCAAACTAATGATACACGCGCTTAATTCGGTGACAAGTAATTTTTAGAGTAGACTTTGACGGCGTGGTTGGCGCCGTGGTCAAAAGACCGGCTGCTGCGTCGCGTGTCGCAAGTTCATTTCCTGCACGGAGCAAATATTTCTATGATCTACAGATAATTATTCCGGGTATGGGTGTGTGTGCATGTGAGATTATATGTCTGTAAACGCACCCACGATACAGGGAGAAATTCCTAGTGCGGGGCAAAGATTTATAAAAAACATGTACTACTAAATATTACTATTTATAAATTTTATAATCGTGTAGGTAGTTTTCTATTGACAAGAAAAAACATATTTAGGCACAGAACAGTTAGTTATCATACCTTTAAAGCGGCGTTACCAAGAGAGTATCTTTTACCACACCATGTTTAACAAAACATACCTAAAATCAAACTAAGTTGTTTATGTTCATGTTTCGATTCATGCACATAACAGCATTTCTTTAATCTATATATATAAAAATGAATTGCTGTTCGTTAGTCTCGCTAAAACTAGAGAAAAGTTCGACTGATTTTGATAAAAAAATGTGTCTGTTTGAGTAGGTCCCTGGATGGTTTAAATTTACAATTGGACTCAGTTCAGGGCAGGACACCGGTTGCCGGGCTCACTCGTTTCAGATAAATCTTTGAAAAGCATTAATGCATATTGTACTCAAAAGTTATAAATTTTTTTGATAACGGAAAACAAAGACATAACTTTAATAATTCTTTAAAATTATTATGGTCAATAAAACAAGCCATAAAAACACTTCAAATGAGCCCATATTAGACTAACTAATTTCAATGGATACTCTTACAAATATCACATTCGTCAACGAACCTACAATGAAAAATAAACTATAAGTTTCAAATGTAGAGTATATTTTCGCTTGTAACTATTGCCACTATCCGTGTTCATATATCGTAAGGTCGGCATTAAGCCTTCAACACGAATTCGTTATTAGTTATAACAACGTTTTTTATAGCTTTAATTGAAGTTGACACCGTTTTCGTGTTTTCCCTTTATTTGTTTTGCCCACTGTAAAAATTAATATTTAACAGTTATTTTGTTCAACACGATGTTTCATGTTACAGCTTCCGTTTTTATTTTTGTTATATTTCAGTGAATATTAACACATTTTGAATTAAAAGCATACTGTAAAGTTGTGTATTTCTTTGTGAGAATGGACTGCAATCGTTTAAGTATTTTTTTACGATGCAATTTGTAAGGTTGGTTCATATAAATCCGTTCCTCGTGGAAATTCTAAAAATTCGTACGCTTCGATTTGGATCCACGTTTATGAAACGCACTGCATGTGAATAGAACTCCCCGCCATTTTCCGTTTTTCCTGAGAAATACAATAGGTATAAGAATATTTAAGTTAACAGTGCAGATTTCTTCTGGATCTACGTGTTCCATCCTCGGTCATACCATCGCTTACCATCAGGCGAGTTGGTGGCCAAATATGGTGGCCGTTTCCAAAATAAGCCCTTGTGCGAATTGACAAATTAAAGACCAGTAGAATAAGTAAGGTAGGATTACGTGTCCAATATGTGTAAATGCCACACAAAGAAATAAAAATATTATAAACATAATATGTATACCATCACGCATGTATCTCTGAAAGGTAGGCAGGGGAGTATCTAGTATTGCACACGTACTATCGCGGATACTCCCGCCTGACAACCACTAAGTTCATTTCTGCTTACACTCAAAAAATAGAAGCGCTCTGTAGCCCGGCCAAGGTCAAATTAGATCGTCCTTAAAATTCACAAAAGGGAGTACACGTGATGCGTCACTAAGCTGCGCAGTCCAGATTGCAACTAATTACGTTCTCGCTTTCCTTATAGGCGAACACTTTAAGGAGGCGTATCATGGCGCCGGCGCAGGATTTAGACAAAAAAATATTTTAGTGGTCAGGCGGAAAAGGCCGCGATAGTACATCACCGATGCAGTTATTAAGTCCCATGTAATAGATGGTGAGCCTATTACCTTTTGCCTAGCCTTTTCCCAATAACATTGGGGTCGGTTTCCAGTCAAACCGGATGCAGCTTAATACCAGTATTTTACATGGAGCGACTGCCTATCTGATCTCCACAACCCAGTTACTGGGTAACACGGTATCTCGTGGCATGACTGGTTGTCAGACATTCAGGCCTCTGACTACCCATAACGGCTGTCATAGATCTTAATTTGAGAACCGGGACCAACGGCTTAACGTGCTCTCTGAGGCACGGAGGTGTCTCGGTATGAAATGATGGTCACCCATCCACAGACTGACCGCGGCAAGCACAGCTTAACCTCGATCGATCCATCTGTGCGGCTGTTACTTAGCCACGAGCACCTCTAATACTAATACATATATATGTCGGAGAATGCAACACCGAGTGCTACGGGTAGTCGGCGACTACAGCGAGTGGAGGAAGGACGCCAGTCTATTGCGAGCCGCCGTGGCGGACGGACCTCTACACCCTGACTTATCTAGCCTACTTCTGATTTAATGTATTTGAATACCTACATTGTACATTGTAATATGAAGTGACTCACTACTGATAACTAACCCAAAGTAAACGTGCTCTCAGTGGCGGAGAGCCTTAATATTGGTTTTATTGACGATTACCTTTGAAATCCTGACAGACATAGAGACCCCCGATCCTATTATTCAAACCTTTCTCCTACATATATATATATTTATTATTAAAAATTGATCTACGTTTGGCCACCAACTCGCCTGATGGTAACTGACGGTGTTTCCGAGGATGGAACACGTAGATCCAGAATAAATCTATTCACTCTTAAGAAGAGAGGATAGATTTGGGAGAATGATAGCTGGGGAGTTAATGCCTGCCCAGACCCGTCTCCCACAATGGTTGCACCGGAGTACATCCCGAAACACGACTAGGTCGCTTCACGGCATGGCTACTTCCAGTGGTTGATAGCCGGCCGCGGCCAAAGCCTCCCACCAGATCTGTGTAGCCTGTTTTGCACCACCAGGGCCCACGTGTTGGGATTCCATTTTAAGGGTGCACTCCTAGGGAAGCGGCAACTCAGCCCCCATATATATTTCCAATGAAATTTTCATTCAAAACACAAGTAGCTTGCCCTGATCATGTAGCGTCAAATAAACTTTCCTTTCCTCTATCTATTCAGTACAAATTCTTCTCTATCTTCAACCATCTTAAACTACAAGACACGCTTCAATATCTCACAAATACCATCGGAACTTCACGACCGATAAACACAAGTTAGTATGGGCCGTAGCGGACGCTTATTAGAAATATCCGAGACAAGTAGGTATTCGATTAGTTAAATGCTTCAAGTTCAAAGGTTGTCCGTGCGGGATAGCTTCCAGTACTGTACTAGAGCCAGCGAATTTCGACATATTGTAGTATTACAGTGTCGCTTGTTTTGTGGACTAAGATATAAGTGGAAGCAGGGAAATATATAACATTATTCTAAGTTTATTCTTAGCCGTTACAATATCAGTAACAGAACCGATAACTTATAATTTTTACAGTTATAAATTAAATTTTTGTGGAATGAATAATACGGTCATGACCAGGATTAGAACCTGCGCCTTCTGGATAAATACTCCAGGCGCTCTGGCCACTAAACCATCTCAACCTCTGCTCGCTATTCCAAACTCTTTTTCCAGATTTTAATACGACTTTTGGCGATATCTATTCAGTTCCTATACAGGTAACTGAACCGACACGACTAACTTTGCAGTTAATACAATGTCGTACAGACGCGATTTCCTTAACAATTTCACCTTTATAATTTTTATCCTATGTTAAATTTTGTCCTAATAATATTTAAACTCACTATGCGTTGAAACAGTACGCGGACTCCCAACTGCGCGTGCGTGTAACACAAAGTTACATCCATATATCCATTAGGCTTTTTTTTTTATTTATACTCGTTGGTGTGAGTTTTGTTTTTCCTGTCACGTTTCGAACACTTTGCATTTGATCCAATTAATAATTATAATTAAATTAAGTATATTAAGTTACACATCAATACATAAAAAAATTATAATAATTTGTTGAGGCCGTTAAAAGTTGTTTTATTTTAATGTGTAGTGATTATGATAATTTTAGAGCTGCAGATCATAAAATAATATTAGTATCAAGCGGGAATCAAACTCCTGACACGTGGCACAGCACTAATACGGTTCCAACAATTCCCTAAGTGATGTAGGTCGGTTGAACATTTTTTGTTTTTTTCTTAGTTGCTTCCTTCCTAAAAGTCCTTCTACGTTCATAATTATGAATTATTTATTAAAAACGCATATCAAATCCTATTTGCTTTTACATTTAAATACGTTATGCATATCAATGAACTATGAAAATAAAATGTCATTGAAACGAACTGTTTCGAACTTGCATAATTAGTTCTTTTTTATTTCACGAGGTCGCGTCACACTCTTTGACCTTTGTCACACTGTTAGTCGCTATCAGAATTTTTTTGTTTGGAATTCTTTATGGCACTCCGGTAAAGATATAAATTGCCCTGTAGATGGCAATAGTCTCACCACCTACATACATACTCAGGCCTGTTTCCCATTGGAGAAGGCAATTACTATCATCAAATTCCAGCAGCTACGATTCCGACGCACCTTTTTCGCTAGACCTCTAGACCTTTAGAAAATCCTACACATATTATAAATGTGAAAGTTTTTATGCTACTCAATCACGATAAAACGGTGGAAAGGATTTGATATAAACATAGATTGGAACTTGGAAAAGGACTGAGGCTACCTTTTGTGGCGTAGACAAAGTCACGTGCTCCAGCTAGTACTTAAATAATCCCCGCTACCCGCTGTCACTTACAACCTACAATCCTAAGACGATTGTGTAACTGCAGAGCATCTTGAGGTCAATGGGTGCAACGACTCCTCGCCTCTTCAGCCCTGGTCGCCTAATACTCCAGCATTGTTTTAGACCATAACAGTTACGATTAACGACTGCAACCAGGATTAGAGAGTCATTTTTAAAAGGAAACCCGTTATATTAAAGTTGTATTGCTTTATTACACGAACGGGTTGCAATGATGTTTGCTATTGAGTTTTAGTGGGAGGAGTCTGGATTTTTCTAAGAAAGACCTTTTATGATGTTGTTACTTCAGTTAAACTGAATTGTAATAATTTTTGGTACTCATTTGAGGTAAATAATACGTCGAATGGTTGATTAAACAATTATCTAGAATCCGAATCAGCATCTACGTAGTTGATGTCGATTTGATGTTTTCACGATGAATTAAAAATATCCATGCTTAATAACACGGTTACTAAATCTAAATTAACTGATAGTCTTAAGTTTCGATTTCTTAAATGCCATTCAAGAATTTAGCTGCCTCGTTGGTTTAGTGGTCTGTAGCGCGACTGCTGAGCAGGAGGTCTCGGGTTCGATTCCCGGGTCGGGCAAAGTGTTATTGAGTTTTTCTGTTAGGAAATTCTCAGTTCAGCCCGGAGTTTGGAAATGTGCCCGGTTGATGGCAATAGGCTCACCACCTATTACATGGGACGTAATAACAGCATTGGTGAAATGTGGGTGTACAATTGTGTACACTTCTGCCTACTCCTTCGGGGAATACAGGCGTGATGCAATGTTATGTTATGTTTATTCAAGAATTTATTTTTTGTATGGAGCTTTAAAAAGGTCTTCAGCAAAAGAAAACGGAATTGGATAAAATGATAGCATTTCCCGGAAACAAAACTTAACCCTCTAAAAAACACGTTTAATTAGGCCCGTCCTTTAATTTTTGAATGAAATTCCGATTAAGTTGTTTGTGAAAATAAACCAAGAAGTCAAGATCGTCTGTCTTAGAATTGTTAAGATTGGAGAAAAAAGGGCAATCTCTTCATCAATAGATAATCTAAGACTCTGTTATTCTTAGCTAAGACGGAGAAAAAATGGTTATAGCTAGAGTTTTTTCACCAAATATATATTTTATTTAATTTTACCTGTACTCGCGGCTTCGCCTGCGTTTATTTTTAGACTTAAGTCTTATTATCACTGAATTAAAATATACCCTGTGTTACTCAATGATAATGCTGCTTTACATTGGTGTTTTTTTTAATCGGGTCATTTGTTTTTGTGCTGAATGAAACAAACAAACCAACAAAAATTCGAATCTTTCTCCTTTATATTGGTATATAGTTATGTAGACTATAAGGTACTGTTTGATAAATGAAATGCCCGTGATGACTGAATGTTTATAGACACGCTTCTTGCTCTTCTTTTTCTCATACAAATAATTGTACCGTGCGGGAATTGAATATGCGACACGCAGAATCCGATCTCTAGACCATTGCGCCAACGTGCCGTCTATTATAGGCTTTTAGGGTGAAGAACAAATGCCTTCCTTATTTTACCTATGGCAACATTTTTTTTTCTACGATAGCGGTCTCTCTATCCTAGAAATCAAATCATTTTAACATATAGCATCAATCTGCCTAGCCTTTTCCCAATTACATTGGGGTCGGCTTCCAGTCAAACCGGATGCAGCTTAATACCAGTATTTTACATGGAGCGACTGCCTATCTGACCTCCACAACCCAGTTACTGGGTAACACGGTATCTCGTGGCATGACTGGTTGTCAGACTTTCAGGCCTCTGACTACCCGTAACGGCTTTCATAGATCTTAATTCGACAACCGGGACTGACGGCTTAACGTGCTCTCCGAGGCACGGAGGAGTCTCGGTATGAAATGATGGTCACCCATCCACAGACCGACCGCGGCAAGCGCAGCTTAACCTCGATAGATCGATCTGTGCAGCTGTTACTTAGCCACGAGCCCCTCCTAACATATAGCATAGCATCCTATATTCCACGAAAAGGTAGCAGAGGTCTACAGATCTCACCAATGCTGTTATTAAGTCTCATGTAATAGGTAGTGACTCTATTGGCATCTACCCGGCAAAATTCCAAACTCGGGGCTGCTCCTGAAAACTGAAAAACTCAATAACATTTTGCCCGACCCGGGAATCGAACCCGAGTCCTCATGGATGCTCAGCAGTCGCATTTGGGCCCACTAGACCAACGAGGCAGTTTAGTTAAAATCATTTTACTGTCATTATTACTTTTAAATACACATAATGTTACTTTTCCGCTCCCATCATCTCTTTTTGCTAGTTTTTCTAAGAACTCAAACCAAAAAGGCCGTACTAAAACTTGATGGCATAATCATTTTACGTGAATAACAGAATGATTTGACGGCAAGTCACTCTTGTCAAGAGACGATTCGGTTCGATTTCCGCACAGAGCAAATATTTATATGACCTACAGATCATTTGGTATGAGTCTGGGCACATACATGTGCATGTGAGATGTCTGTAAACGGAATGACTAGTTTTATTTTTAAAAAACTGCCTTATTGGTCTAGTGGTCCCAAGCGCGACTGCTGAGCATGAGGTCTTGGGTTCGATTCCCAGGTCGGGCAAAGTGTTAGTCCCGGTAGTTGGCTATAGACTTACCACCTATTACATGGGACTTAATAACAGCATTGGTGAAATGTGGGTGTACAAATGTGTACGCACGGCACGCCCCTTCGGGGACTACAGGCGTGATGATAATTATGTTATGTTTATTTTAAAAACACATAAGCGCAAATCCTATCAGAGATGTAAACATAAAACCTAAACTTACACCTCACAGGTTAACTCACTGATAATTTACAGAAATTTATTGTTACCCACGACAACAGCGGCGGCGGCGGCGACGAGCGTAGTGTGAACCCGGTCTAAATCACACACAATTTAACTGTACAAAAGTAACTTTACTGTTAACATTCGCTTACGTTATATCGCTAAGCCGGGGGTTAATTGAACAGGGAGGAAAATTATACAAAGTTTCACGCTAACATAAATGGTAACCGACGTTTCGTAAGACCAGGCGTCCCGTACTCGTGGCGAGTCAATATTAATAGAGGATCCGTCAATTATCGATGTTTATTGATGCTTAAAATCGCGGTTTATCGATAAGGATTGTTGTACAACAGATTAACATTATTTGCGTAGATAGTGTTTACCGACAAGGTTATTCTTGTAGACGAAGCGGTATACATAAGTTGTGATTCTGTACCGGTACCACTGATAGTTAACACGACGCAATAGAAAAATGAATACCGTTTTTTTTTATCGAAGAAGGACCGTAAATGTAATGGTGAAAACAATAAGTAGATATACGATCGCAGTGATCGCGGGTCATTTTCTGTTATCAAGTTATTGTAGAGTTACATTGTCTATTTCCGCAGATCTTCATCAGATACTAATATATTAAGTACTAGAATCTTCCCTGAGAAATATAAATAATGAAAACCCTATCAAAAACGCATCAAATTTTGAAGTGAAAACTTCTTTATGCGCGTTGAGCACTTTTTGGGTGAACAATAATCATGGAACTCCCGTCATCGTCACCGAACGCTTTCCATGAGCTAACAAGTTACTTAGTTTTCGCTTCTATCGGCAGTCCTCAAAGCCTACGCGAATGTTTTTTTTTTTTGAAAATTGTGGACGTACTATCATACATATGTACATACGGGTCGAGTAAAGAAACTCTGTTTTCGAAGTCGGTTATAGATACTTCTTTATCATTGATATTTTTTGTAAACAAACATTTTCACCCATATACTGCGTGGGACATAAACCAACCCGTGCAAAACCACAAAAAAAATAAGCATAGTAATACCAATCGTTTAACAATACCAACAACTTATTCTTAGAACCGTTGGTGTTTATTCTGATAAACTCACAAATGTTTCGAAGGGAAAATTTAGCTATTAAATTCGTAGAATTTTAAACTAATTTTATATGATTAAGCATATTTTGTGTTATTTGCTTGTAGAAGCCAAGCCTTTTCCCAGTTATGTTGGTATCGGATTCTAGTCTAACCGAATATAGATCAATACCAGTATTTTACATAGAGGGACTGCTTGTCTGACGTCCACAGCCCAGTAGCTGGGTATTGCAATATCTGGCTTCAGTTCAGATGTTAGTCTGACTTTTAAACCTGACTAGCATTGTCATAATTATTCTTCATTTGAAAACGAGGACTGACGACTCACCGTACTTTCGGTGTGTAATAAAAAGAAAACGATTCATACATCATTAATTGGTGTTAGTATATTAACAATGAATATATGTAGTAGGCTGTTGACATATGACGAGTGATGGACCACTAACTTCCAAACTAAGATTACCTGATTCTCTCAAAACTTAATTTAAAAACAATCCTTAAACCATGCCTATTAAATTGAAATTAACGGTTGGTTAACAGGATGTCACAATTCCAAATAAGTAAAAAAGAATAAAACCATCTTAAATTTAGTTCAACTTCTTTATTGCATTCATGGGTTAGCTATAAATAGGTGTTATATTTTATATTAATGTTCAACATCAAATCCTGTAAGGGTTCAGCAACACAATTTTAATTCATTATTCGGCATGCCAAATAATTATATATACTAAACGATTACGTAACAATTTTGTGTGAGTGTGTGTGCAGGGTATGTTTATGTTTGTGAGCGTAAATGCGTGTAAGTATGAAATGATGGTTGCCCATCCACAGAACAACAACAGCAAGCGAAGTTTAACCTCGACCAAGCCCTACGTGTACACAGAGCAGTACATAAATAAGTTTTATAAGAATGTCTGCTTGTTGTAAATTCAACGCGAATAAAATTGATAATATGTAGCTATATTATGTTCGGCTCTAAGGACGTGATATTGCACACATGATAGGGTTGTCGCTCGTTGCTCAGACACCCGAATAACATGTTTCTCACAGCGTGTTATTAAAGCTCGCACATCTTATATTGAAGCTGCAACCCTATGAGTTGGTGAATACACGTATGTTGTGCAGAAAAATAATATTTAGAGGTGCTACATCAAATTTTATGTTTATTATTTCATGAATAATAAGTACTAAAAATAATTGAAAATGCAATAACATAGTAATATCTTAGGTTTGCGCGATCACTACACATTTCAGACTGAAATAATTTTAAATAAACTGTTGTGACACCTGACACCTTAGTCCTCCTGCGACCACGAACGCTGCAAAGTGTTCGAAACGTCAGAGAAAACAAAAAACCAATAATACACGCGATTAATCCGGTTAAAAGTTGTTTTATTATTATGCAATAACAGTTTTTAATTTCGACATTTTAACATAGCAACATTTTCAGTACCTATACCTATTAATTTTTACGTGTATAACTATGTTGTATTTGATGATTCATTTCTATATTTAGACATTGTGAATATTACACTGTCAATCAATAAAGTCGCGAATGCATTCGTGCAAAGGAATACATGTATGCCTAATTAAACTCTATTTCTAATTTTATAAGAATTATTCTCTAATAAATCTAGACGGATTGAAAATCAAACGTGATCTTGCTCAATAACGGAACATAGCATCACGCCTGTATTGTCAAAAGGGGTAGGTCACCGATGCTATTATTAAGTCCCATGTAATAGGTGATGAGCCTATTGCCATCAACCGGGCATAATTCCAAACTCCGGGCTGCTACTGAGAATTTCCTAACAGAAAAACTCAATATCACTTTGCCCGACCCGGGAATCGAACCCGAGTGCTCATGCTCAGCAGTCGCGCTTGGGACCACTAGACCAACGAGGAAATTACGGTTATAGTCAATAACGGAAGAAACTCTTTTTGTTATTAATTTAGTACTGGACAGTTATAGGTTCTATATATTTATCAATTACCATTCTATCAGACTTCCCTATAAACATGTTGCAGTCCTAAAGTAAAACGTGGGCTGTCCCGAGACAGTTCCCAGTACGATGATAGCTGACGTAAAGCCCATTAGTTTGTTTGTACAGGACACGTAATACGCTATAGAGGTTTATCTCGAATCGTATTTAATAGTTGAAACAACATTACTAACTCGATACGGTATTTCGATTTTGTGAGATTTCTATTGAATTTCATAATATTATGATCTTAGGAAATTGTAAACATTCATTTCTTTGAACTTTTTACACGACTGCCCAAAAAAGCAGTGTGTGTTATTTGCATTATTTTATATTTGGATAATGCTGTATGTTTGTGAGTTGCTTCATTCCACCATAACTTCTTAACGCCTAAACTGATTTAGATGTATGGAGTATCGTTATAATCCTTATCCCGGGTAACAAAAATCTAATCAATCTGCCTAGCCTTTTCCGAACTAGATTGGGGTTGGCTTCCAGTCAAACTGGATGTAGCTTAATACCAGTTTACTAGCTGGTTATCAGACATTAAGGCCTCTGACTACAGGTTCCAGCTATCACAGATCGTCATTTGACAACCAGGACCGACGGCTTAACGTACTCTCCGAGGCACGGAGGGTTCTTCTCGGTATACAATTATGGTCAATCATAACGGCGACCGCGGCAAGTACAGCTTAACCTCACCTCATCTCATCGATCAATCTGAGCAGCTGTTACTTAGCCACGAGCCGTTCCATCGCTAAAAGCAGTTAAACGATAGTTGGTAAACATTCGTTAAGCAATGTATGGCGCGGTCAATTTGTAGATGGTCGAACGTTTTTCGTCCCCGTGCTTCGAAAAGCACTTTAATCCATTAGTGAGGGAGTCGCTAAGCCAAGAGGAGGCCTACGTAGGACTTGAAAAGGTCCAATACCAATTTTGACTTTTTTACCACACGTAAAACGTACTTGGTGTAATTAAAATATAAAATACTTTCAAGACACCTTAGCATGATCACCTTGCTCGTTAAAGTACAAAACTGTACTTCATAACAATAATATTTCAATAGTGTCTGCTAGTTAGGGAGTCAACAGAATATTGCTGACAGCGAGTCAATATAATAGTAAACTAATATTGACTATTTGCCTAGAACCTATATAAACATAAGAGAGTCCACCTTACAGTTGTCAGTCAAATTAGTCACTACTAATTATAAGACGTAAAGGCGTAAAGGACCCTTGCCAAATAACAAAGACAAAAACTTAATACAAAATAGTAATCACCACACCCAATACTCAACGATCCATTGAAAATTCATTCCAATCCCAACACATTTCAATGTAAAACTCATTCGTATTAGGGACCTTTGATGTCGCGGGACGCATGAATATCCAACATGAAAATACCTATAGATTAGGAGATATTGGTCCAAAATCCCCGTTCGTATAGCGGGACCAACATAGCTCGGCCTTTCAAGGTGGCGCTTCTTGCAAAGAAAACTGTCAACCATCTGTCAAATTCAGTCCGTATAATCTTAGTTCCATATTTCGCCGCGTGTCAAGTTATACTGGTCTTCGTTTACGCACATAGTATTGTTTGCGTTTACCTAGGGCACGTTCAAATGTAAACATTTAATATTGGTTGCAAGCGACAGGATGGCCGACCTATCGACGCAATAGGGCCTCTGTCAACACTGATGTTACGTGGCGCTTTTAACATATAGATAAATTTATTTATAACTAGCCTGTGGGGGTTTTTGGGGCGTTTGATTGGTTGGGAAATATAGTTTTGAGTTATAGGTAGATCTGTTAACGGTTCATTTTATACAAATTTCCATATTAATATTATAAATGCGAAAGTAACTCTGTTTGGTTGTTACCTTTTCGCGACTAAACGGCTGAACGGGTCTAATGAAATTTAGCATGGAGATAGATTGTACCTTGAGAAAGGACATGGGCTACCTTTAGTCGCGCAGACAAAATTGCGAGCACCAGCTAGAAATGTATCTACTATAAATGAAATGAAAATGTTTATTATTTTTTAGAGGGCAGTGGCATTTCTTATCTGACTATCTCTGAGAAGAAACGTCGAAACAGAGTCAGCAATTAAGATAAAAAAATTGGTTAATAATATCATATATTATGCTCTAATCTCAGTTAGATTAACCTTTAAAAAGTGGTATTATATCAACCTTCATCTCACTTATGACAGTCTGATAGATTTTGGCATATTGCAGTTGCTAAATACATATTTATGAATTACTTCAGACAGACCTGAGCAATATACAATCACGACTATTTCAGACTTTTCTATTCGGTTAGGTAGAGACTATGGTCTCTGCATAACCTAATATTCAGCACTGTTTTTGCTTCTAGAATTTTAGGGCCCTAAACCATTTTCTTTTCCATTTTTTCTTAACTACTCCCTAGTCAAAAGATACGCAATAAATCATAAAATAATATACCTAGCCAGACATCTACAAAGTTAAACACTCACCTGGACGCCGTTGGTTGTTTCGGGCGACGTGACGCGAATTCTTACCGCCGCCATGATTAATGACGTCACAGACTGGGGACCCTTTAACTTACAATAACCTTTTATTTTATACCCGCTAATAGTTTTAGATAGTGTCTTGAGGTTGGGTTTTGTTGGAATAGTGTGATTATATGGTTTTTTTTTTGGTTGTGGATACAGGTTGGAATAGTGCTTTATATTTAAAAACTGGCACAAGTTTAGGTGTCTTACTCATGAAACATAAATTATTTATTATATACCTAGCCTTTTTTCAACTACGTTCAGTTCGGCCGCAGCTTGATGGGTATTTTACATGGAGCGACTGTTTATCTGACCTCCACAATATATTTATTCATAACAACATAGCATAGCATCACGCCTGTATTCCCCGAAGGGGTAGGCAGAGGTGTACACAGTTGCACACCCACATTTCACCAATGCTGTTATTAAGTCCCATGTAATAGGTGGTGAGCTTATTGCCATCTACCGGGCACAATTCCAAACTCCGGGCTGCTACTGAGAATTTTCTAACAGAAAATCACAATAACACTATGCCCGACCCGCGAATCGAACAGTTTATTTTTTATTCGGTAACAATTCGTAAATGACTGACTGTCAGAATTTCAGGCATCTGACTAACCGTATTGTCTATCATAGATATTTATTTGATATCCGGGACTGATGATTTAACGAACTACAAGGCACGGAGGAATTTCTCGATATGAAGTTATGGTCATCCATCCACAGACCAACCGCCGACTGCTACTTAGCCACGAGCCCCTCAGTGTTAAATATATACTTATGGCATACAGATCCCAGGTTCCAGGCTTTTAAAATGATGGGTGCGGAAGATCAGCCAAGGAAATGGACAACCTGCTTGCAGTAGCAAATTTTCATGTCACAGACTTTAATACTCATTATTTGACTATTCATGTACAATAGGGCACAGAAGTCCGTGGTTATATTTCAGGGGTGAATGTACCCGTGCCTAAAACAACTTAGACTATAGATCCACCATCAAAAATGCGAAAAGAAAACGGCTGCCGTACCGCAATATACCTATACGACCAAAATGTACGTCATTACTTCCCAGAATATGATCGAATTCAAATTCAAATATTTTTATTTCAAAGAGACCTTAAGATTATAGGTACTTATGAAAAGTCAAAGCTAGGTGCGCAGTTTCAAGGCGTTGATCTTATGGAGAAGAGCCGGAAAGATATAGATACTCTTTTAAAATAAATTGGTATAACAATAAATAAGGTATTGTGAGAATAATGTAGGTCCATTTTAGACAAAAAAATATCCAAATTAACGTTATCCATTCTTAGCTAGAAATATAGAATTTTTTAAAATCCAATGATGCAGTTTTAGTTTTCATTAAAATTGGGCCCGAGAGTCCTTTGAGTATTTTTCGCTATCCCTTATAGTTTCAGATTTAGCCATGAGTACCTTGACCAATTTAAATATGACTACGGAATTAAATTCTGTTACACGCTGTATTCACACCTACATAATTGCGTAATGTGCTTTAGAAGTAAAAAAAAATACAATATTTATAATAATTAAACCTATACAGATAAATGTTTTTTTTGAAAAGCTGATGTATGCTTAGCGAACCTTAAAGATATACATTTTTGTGGAAAAAGAATACGGTCACGAGCAGGATTCGAAACTGCGTCTCCCGGATAAATACTCCAGGCGCGCTGACCACTAAGCCATCTCGACCTCTTTTAAAAGAATACGGTCGCGAGCAGGATTTGAACCTGCGCCTCCCCGATAAATACTCCAGGCGCTCTGACCACTAAGCCATCTCGACCTCTGCTCACCACATTAAATCTGTTTTATCCCTAAACTAAACGACCATCGCAAGACTAAATTCAGAACCTCAAATCAATATACATTTAAAAGGAGTTTACAACCCAAAACTCACATTATACTCGTATGTAACATTTTCGTTTCGAGTCAACTGAACGGAGAACACGATACCTCTTTGATATAGCAGAGTAAATTCTATTTCCGTTGGCGTAGCATTTCGCCTGCTGTTTCGGATAATTATTATATTTTATATTATTTATTTATATATGTATGTGTTTATTACCGTGTGTTCCGTATGATTCTGTAAAAGCTTTGTAGGATGTACTTGGTGGAAATTTGATGAAATTTTGGTATGTTATTTGCAATGGAAATGCTACTATTATTTCCTATTTTCATATGATCGTTCGTTGGTCATATTTATAATAAATACGGTAGGACTCAGCGACTGCGCTGAGTCTTCGGCTCATGAATAAGAGCTCCGGATGAGTTCAGAACTAGTCGGTCACCTCTGATAAAATACACGTGAGTACAGCCTTTTCTAATACTCAATACCGAAATCAAATTATAACTTTATAATAGTTTTTTATTATTCAAAGTGTATTTTCTCCCTCAATCTCGATGTTGGAAAATATTTACATAACATAAAATATCATCACGCTTATAATCTCCGAAAGTGTAGGCGTTAACCGACGACCTGGGAATCGAACCCCGGACCTCAGTAGTCGCGCTTGGGACCGCTAGACCAACGATACAGTTAAATAGAATAGTAATCATGGAAATTATTTAGAATTAAATAGCAATTTTACTCGCGACATCGCCGTGGGCACAGCCCATGACTCGCATGATAGGCAATCCAAATGAACGTTGATTAAAAACTAACTTAAAACCTCGCTAATCGTAACTTTTTACTATTCAATACCTGTACCCAAACTAACACATCCATTAACGACTAAATCCAACAATAACATGCCCCACCACATTCGAACACGGGCATAACATTGGAAAACGTCCATATCGCTCTCAAACACCAATATAGCATATTCTTTTGAGTGCAAAACTTGGGCAAACGTTTGCGTTAGGATTGGACCGTTTCAGGCGGTCTGAAATCCGTTCGTTTCATGCGGGATCACGCGCCGTTGCGTATCGCTCGCGGGTGTGATCTTGCTAGGGTTGCACGGTGACGGCGTGTCGGATCTGTCAGTGTGTTCTGTGAGAAAGCAGTTTCTAGGAGACTACACATTGTACTATATCTTAATGAGTGTTTATTTTTAAAGGATTTACTTCCCTTTTTTTTGTTGTTGTCTCGCTTAGCAGCCGAAGAAAAATTTTTGTTTCTTTCTTTATCGTAAAGTCGTATTATTATGCAAGTAAACTTTGTAACCCTTCAATTTATAAGTGCAAGTCAATATCAAAAGCAAGTTTAAATAATGAATTAATTTGACTAGTGTAAAGTATATTCAGATTGTCAATGCAAATTCGAATAGAAGCGACTAATGTTATGTTATTATTATTTTTATGTTTATTAAGGGGTTTTAATCCACAAGGATCTGTCAGTTCCACTGTTCCTTAAGATACATACAATGGCGTGCATTGCATATAGGCAAATAAGCAATGCCTACCTCAAAAGAATTACCTTAATGCAACGTATGTCTCAGATTCCTATATCTGTGTGTCGGAGATGGTAAGACTGTTACATTATTGGTGTTGCAACACCGAGCGCTACGGGCGGTCGGCGACTACGGCGAAAGGAGGGAGAACGTTAGTCCCATGCGAGCCGCCGTGGCGGGTGGACCCCTACACCCTAACTTATCTAGACCTTTGATTTAATGATATTAAATACCTACATTATACATTGTAATATGAAGTGACTCACTACTAATCAGTAACCCAATGTAAACGTGCTCTCAGTGGGGGAGAGCGTTAATGTTGGATTTATTGAAAGGTAATAACCTTTGAAATCATGTCAAAGTCAAAGTCAAAAGGTTTTTATTTCAAATAGGCAAATTACATGCACTTAAGAAACGTCAAATGATTCTAGTTGCTCGGTTCCAAAAACTTGATCATATGGAGAAGAGCCGGCAAGAAACTCCATAGACACTCTTTTTAAATAAATAATAAATGCAGTCTTACTTTGTTACATTTTTGTGTTCAGAAATATCCGAGAGCAATGTAGGTTAATGCGTGAAATAATATAAAAAATATATATATATATATACATGACAGACAGAGACCTCTGATCGTATTCTTCAAACCTTTCTGCATTATACAAACATAGTAAACTGTGTATATTATACAGATATAGTAAACTGTGATATAGGTTGCATTTAGTTAATTATTTTGAGATAGGCACTGCTAATCTGCCTTTATGAAATGCACGCCACTGGATATATATCACAAAAATTGTGTATCTATTCCTATACAGATAAACAGATACATACATAAAGTTACTAAACTAAAAGAGTCTCATAAAAATAAATCCTAAAACTTGTGTATAATAATTTTCGTGGAACACATTCATATTAATTAGTGTTTAACGGTTATTACTCACGCGCATTTTTTGGGATTGCCCGACTAGTTTCGAACAAAACCGTTCCGTTTATCAACGCAAATAGGACCCAAACAATGATTGTTAGATTTTTTGTCTGTTTGTCTGGTTGTCTGTGCGTTTGTGCACGCTAATCTCAGAAACGGCTTATCCGATTTAGATGTGGTTTTCTCTTATATATTATGGTAAACTTCACTTAACATTTAGTGTTTATTTCATGTCAATCGGTTCATTAAAAAAAGTTAGAATCACGTCCACAGAGTCGCGGGCACAGCTATAATTAATATAAAACTTGTGTACCTGTAAAAATTTACCAATTCACCTTACAGCAGTGACAACCCTATTCGACGAACAGTATTTTATGGGGCACACACTTTTACGTTAACGGTTTTTTGTTAGATGTTCGATTTGATACTCCGTATTTTTTTGAAACTACCAGCTTGTTAAATTTTGGAGGCAAAACATTCAGTACGGTCCTTTTTTTTGGAATTTAAAAACATAAAAGGTTGATGTTTACATGAGATTCGGCATCCATTTTCCCAAAATATTTGGTAAGATATTCCGGAACAATTTTTTTTTTAAAGCTTTATTAATCTTTTTGGACGTTTTCAACTGTACTTTGTATTAGTCAGTTTATTTGAGCGTTAGGTCCTGAAATTAGTTCAAAGTTCGGCGAAAGTGTTAAAATTATATAGCATGTGAAAATTTTGATTTTTAAGTTTTCTTTTTTATAATGGCCTCTTGCAGAAACCCAGAGGGGATTTGTCTGCGTAACCGGACAATATCTAAGGCGAGGTAGTTTGATGCCTTCACCCAGAGCATATTTTAAAATACTACAAACTAAGCAACAACGCTAAGGGCGTCCCCTGCGGGACACGAACGTCGGCTTAGGGCGTTGCTGGGGGGACAACTAGGGACTAGGTGGATCATATCAGTTTCTTTATTATTAAGGGACGAATTTAAAGCTACTAGGGCGAAGGGCGCGGGCCGGCTCGAGCAAGGGTCGGGGCGGAAGCAAGGGTCGGGGCGGAGCAAGGGTCGGGGCGGAAGCAAGGGTCGGACCGGAGATTTAAAAAAATAATAATATTGTATATATATAAACTTACGCCTTTTACCCATCATTCGCTATCTAGTCATATACATTCGGGCCAGGTGCGAGTACTATACACCTGACCTTTTTGGACGACAACACCAATATGCGAAGTTAATCTTGTAATTAATTTCAATTCCAATCCAATTAAATTTGAATCCAATTCGTAAAAACAATACGTAATATTTAAAGATAAGATAAAGATTGAAAGAAATGTACCTACATCACAGTTTTCTAATTTGTATCGCATAGCAAAATCTTATTTATATATGCATTTTTATGCCATTTTTTACATTCAAAAGTACGAATTGACATATTTCCAATGTCAATCGAGTGGATTTATTTTTAAAAGTAAGCCTGCACGTCAGTGAATAATTAGTAAATTATTAGTTATTGAAACTTAAACAAGCAACTCCACAATAATGTTACCGCCACATCAGTAACCACGTGACCAAGTTAACTTTGTATTTCCTTGACTTTGTAGAAACGCTGAAATCCGTAATTATCAACTATGTAATAACTTGTGTAGTACCAACTTCCTTACCTATACAAAACTTCACGTAGCAACTACAAATTGTATGTACGTAGTGAAATTTTGAGTTATTCGTCACTTCCGTGTTTAGTTACAATGTTGCTTTCCAACTGATTAAAAGAAAATCGTGACCAAGAGCATTTTTTTAGGAATATTAATAAACCTCCAGACCGTATTTCGGTCACGGCAGGGTATCTCCAAGGAGATTAGCGTGCGAGATATTATAGTGCACAAGTGTATGCGCAAACACAGATGCACTCCCTCTTCCTTCACTCTCATAGTCCGGACGGCAATCCGACACGACTGGAGAGAAGTCCCTATACATATAAAATGTGGAAGAATAATTCGGGGTAGTGAGCATAGGTTGAGATGTATCCATCTCAGTTGGTCAGATCGACCGAAGAGAGTTCAGGTGCAGAACCGACGGCTTTACGTGCTCTCCGGGCGGCTACTGAGAATTTTGTAACAGAAAACCCAATAACGCTTTGCCCGACCTGGGCATCGAACCCAGGACCTCACGCTCAACAGCCGCGCTTGCGATAACTAGACCAACGAGGCATTTTTTTATGAATATTACAAAGTCAAAGGTTTCTTAACCTCCTTGCTCTGGATATATAAGGAGTACCTTATATTAATAAATAATTTTATTCATTTCCTGACACGCATAGGCTTACATCTCTTTTGGACTTAGCTCTCTTTGCACTTATGCTACCAATTTAATTATTTAATTTATTGTATATACATAGCTTGTCAAAGGATGGATGAAAGGCGATTGACTAAATTAGTACATGAGGCGAGAGTGGATGGAAGAGTCAGGGCAGGCCGACCTCGACGAACGTACCGCAATCAAATCGCGGACGTTTTCAAAAAAGGACGGGCGAGGAGTAAATTGGTGAACATGTGTGAAGAGGTTAATGAGCATAGATGAAGCGAAAGAGGTGTGTCAGAATCGAAGCAAATGGAAATCGATAGTCTCTAGCTATCCCTATGGGAAACAGGTGTGATTGTATGTACATAAACTTTAAAAAAAAATATTATTGCAGTCATTCAAGTTTAAGCAGGTCAGTATAATACGGGTTATTTATGTACTTAAATCAAATTTAAGCACTTTTTTGAAATAGCATTAATTCTTAGGCAAGTAAAGATAACTAAAATGTCTGATCACACACACAAACAAAAAACTCAAAAATAAAACGCCAAATTGCATCCGTGATTTTCCGAAAGCGCCGAAACCCGTTGTTGCCACAAACATGCATAGGTACATGAAGTAGGTATGTGACCAACGTCATTCCATAACCCCAACACTCGGCATTCCATTCAAATCCGAACATTCGTTTGTCACCGGCGACCACTTCACTCGTACCATATTCCGACCAAAAAGTTTTTACTCGACTAAAGTTTGATTACACGTAACTATAGTTGCGGCGGAGTCCTGTTTTTGATTCTTATTATTGGGTTTTTGTATTAGGACATCATTTGTAAGTTCCCGGTCAGTGGACTGTGATAGTAGGATAACATACGAGTAGAACCTGGCGCATGGATAACATTTGGTGTGACATAGCTAGATAGAAGGAGACCGTATCGGTGGCGGTTACCACGAACATTAACATTTTCCCGATGAGGGTTGACGTCAGGCAGGTGGCCGGTCATAAAATATTGCCAAAACTTGAGCAGCATGCAATTTCAAAAACAATTAGAAAATGGAAGAAGTCATGCTGCGCTGACCTCAAATAAATTGGGATAAGGGCAGGGGGATGATGATAGTGAAATTATTTGTAAGTTTGGCATTGTACCTTTTTTAATTTTATATCGTGAGGATATTCTCATAATATAGATATCTTTCACCCGACGATCGAGGAGTATATTGGACTTCTACCGACAAAAAACACACGGCCTCGTAAATGGCCGTAAGGCCACCTCAACACATAAGGAAAAGGACACCGTCAACTCCAGAGGATTATACCAATACCTTTCCCTTGCTTCAATACATCTCCGGAGAAGAATCAGTAATAGCCTAGTAGTGTGACCATTGGACTGACAAATCTAAGGTTGCAAGTTCAAATCCAAGCCACGCGCCACAAACTTTTGGAAGTCATCTGCGTTTAATAAATCAATTATCACTTGTTTAAAATGGTAAAGGAAAACATTGTGCGGAAACTAGCACACCTGAGAGATGTTCTCGATGGTGTGTAGAGCCATTTCAGAGACCTACGGGTAGTTTAAACTCTGACACTAGGTTATTCTTCAACCATATAATAAGAAGAATAAGGGGTAGAAGAATTATTTCTCCTACGGTGCACGGCACGGATAATTTAGCCTACTTAGTAATAGCCTCAATTAGGACATAATAATCAGTGAAATGTTTGTGTACAACAATATTCCTCTGTCTATTCCTTCTAGGAATACAAGCACGATGCTATATTATATTATTTTTACTATAGTCTCCCCCTTTACAGCCTTTCACGTCATGATTTTGTACATAGGGTTTTACAACCATTTTTATTTTAGTGTTACGTCCCAAAATATTATCCGTGCGATGACGAGTTTCGCATTGAAATCCCATATCAAGTGACCCCTATAATGGTCCCGCTTACGATGTCGTAAAAAGGTGATCGGTTCTCTTTTTTTTTTTCAATATTTTCGGCTTACAGGCTTACTGAGAGCAATAAAGTTTGAGAAATTAATTATAAATTTGGATTTATTTTGTTATGGCCCGGGTTTATTAAGGATGAGAGCTTTTTAGGGTTGATTACGTGATTTTGTTGTTGGATGTCGCAACTAAAGGGTTTTAGTGCCGAGATTTGTGACGTCGCGGAATGTCGTGTTTGTATGAAAATATGCAATATTGTAGAGCAAACGTAGGAATGAAATCGTGTATTAAAATTGTATACGTGACGTGTTAAAGGCAACTTCAGGAAAGCATAGGTCCTCCATGGAAATATTAATATATTTATACATTTTTGTGGAAATAAAAATACGTTCGGGAGTACGATTCGAACCGGCGCCTCTCGAATAAATAGGCGGGCGAGATAAAAAAAAAACTTTTGAGGTCACTACACATGAGTTAATGGGTTTGAAAGATTTCTATATTATTTATGTTTAGTACACAATATATGTAATATCTACATTTATTATCAAATTATTTTACACTATTGCTTTACGTAAAGGATTTCATATTACTGGCAAACATATTTTATTCTATAGTAATATTTATATTATTTTGCGCGATCACTACACATTTTAATAAAACAACTTTTAACCGGATTAATCGCATGTACTCGTATTATTGGTTTTTGTTTTTCCTAACGTTTCGAACACTTTGCAGCGTTTGTGGTCGCAGGAAGACTCAGTCAGAGCAGGCCTCCTGCGACCATGAACGCTGCAAAGTCGCGATCAATCCGGTTAAAAGTTGTTTTATTATAATATTCTATTCTTTCGTTATCATTTGTAGTGTTGTTTAAAAATAGGCACTTATAGTTACCGCATTTAATTTTTTACTTGCAACAGTTTTATTTGTATGGCCTGTTAAGCTTAATATGAAAACGATCTAATGTTAACGGTCATAAGGTTATTACCATTTCAGACTCCTTACATGTTTATGATCACATGGCATTGTTCCATGATGTCTGAGGTTTAAATCAGATCTCAAACTACGAGTTTTTTTTTACATTTCTTCTCAGAGATGGAATATACGGGTCTTCTAGATCACATTGTGACAGGCAAATTAATTTTGAAAAGACTTATTTATAGATAATCCATTTCATTTCATTACCCATTGATTTGCCAACACAATATAGTTCGAAATTTCAATAGAATCATCAATAGAATAGAAATAAATTAAATTGTAATGTCTGTTTGTAATGTCAAAATAGTAGCTTTTTTTAAGCTTATATAGCTATTTGCGAGATACCTATGCCTAAAACTTTGTTTTTAAAGTTTTTGTCGGTCTGTTCATCTGTCTGTTTGTTCCGGCTAATCTTTAAAATGGCTGGATCGATTCTGATAAGATTTTACTGGCAGGTAGCTGACTATATAAGAAGTAACTCAGGCGAATTATAATGTAATTATACGTGGGTGAAACCGCGGGGCACAGCTAGGTTAGCAATAAAGGTGAAGTAACAGATTTCAGTTTATTTGCGATCTCCAAGCACTTCTATCAAAAACAACTCAAATACAAATCGATTTAACATCCACTTAAGAACAAACACACTTTATTTCGACAGGATTTCTGTCGGTATCCATCATAAGATGATAGGAACAAAATGCTACGGCAATATCTTGAGAGAACGGTCTCATTACACGTTTAGTGTTTGTCGAAACATTTCAATCTGACAAGGTTTGTTTTAGCCAGCGGTGTGCTTTGTTGTGGCCACAAGGTTGGCGTGAACAGTTGTATGTACTACATAAATATACCTAGCAATAAATTATTCGGAGTGTTTTGTATTTGTGCATTGGTTTAGTTCTCAGGCAAAGGAGTCATGTTGTGGACCCACATTTCATCGGTGCAGTTATTAAGTAATATTGCCATCAACCGGGCAATAGCAGTGATAGCCTAGTAGTATGACCGTTGGACTGACAAGTCAAAGATCGCAAGCCCGAATCCAAGACACGTACCACTGTCTTTTCGAAGCCATGTGCATTATCACTTGCTTAAAATGGTGAAGGAAAACATGGTGAGGAAAGCAGCACACCTGAGAGATATTCCCGATGGTGTGTAAAACCATGTCAAAGACCTAGTGGTGGTTTAAACTCTGACACAAGGTTGTTCATCAACCACACTATAAACACAGATCAACCGAGCACAAATCTTAACTTCGGGCTGCTACAAATTGTCTAACTGAAATACTCCATAACTTTTCTGAACCTTATACTTAGCAGCCGCGCTTACATGCACTATAACAGTTAGAAAATCTTAAGTTATAAATTAAAACACTAACCTCAAAATACCTCGTTAGTCTAGTGGTCTGAAGCGTGACTGCTGAGCATGAAGACCCGAGTTCGATTAATCGAGAAAGTGGTAATAAGTTTTTCTGTTAGGAAATTTTCAGTCGCGCTTGAGGCCAGCCAGCCTGGAGTTTGGAACTGTATACCAATAATACCATTACATGCAATAACAGCATTAGCGTAGTGTGGGTGTACAACCGTGTACACCTGTGCCTATTCCTTGGAGGTATACAGGCGTGATGCTTTGTTATGTAAACATATCCCAAATAATGAAGAAACATGGTATCAAAAATATAGGTAAAGAACTATTCCGCCGCTATTAACGTAACCCCACACTATCAAACAATAAAGGCAGTGATACACATCGTTATCGCGCGTCTCATAGCCCTAATATGCGAGCCCCGTCTTATTTACTTAATATTTTCACGAAAGGCTCACTCCGTTCTCGCATGGTAGATAATAAATAATGTGCCGTTTACACGTCTGGGCCATTTCCAGTTAGAGATTTAGTAGGTTCCATGTATGATAGAATAAAGATAGGTTATTGTATGGTTGTATTAGTTAATGGCACACTTGTGTGTAATGTGTGGTGTGATTGTAAAAAGATGAAAATGAAAATACGTGTACATAATGGTTTTCTTACATGGGTGATTAAATTATTTAGTTGGAAAGAACACCCAATTTTTTTACATACTTTTGTAGCGAGAATGCGACGGTCTTCTTTAGCGTGATTAGGAGCGAGCCTAGTATCAAGAGTTAAGATATATTCAAGGCTACAGTGAATAGATTTGTTTTGAATCAATTATTGTTCACCGGTTACTATTCACGATTTTCGGGATTACCCGACTAGTTTTGTACACTCACACAGGAGTAGTTCATCGGTTAATGAACAATAATTGATAAGAATATCGGACGAATATAACCCTCCTCCAAGAAAGTAGTAGGGCCACCAGCACAATACACAAAAACAGACCGCCGTCATTTCGGCCTCGCCCGTTGTGACGTCTCCGTAATTTTCCAACCCGACCCTTGCTGGTGCCAGCCCGCGTCGCTGAGCCTGTAGCTTTAAATTCGTCTCTAAATAATAATAATGATTTGAATCCGATCCAGCCACTCCCTTGCTGTCCTCCAGTCCAGCGACGCCCTAAGCCGAGGCTCATACCCCGCACACGCTAAGGGCACCGCCCTTAGCGTGTTGTCGCTTAGTTTATAAGTTGAATGCCCTAGCTAGGGGCCTTAAAATGATTAAGGCAACCACAGGAAAGCCCGGTTAAGCAGTCGACAACCTCCTAGGTTGACCTGCGAGAAGCCATACATACAAAAAAATCGGACTGAAAAATTTTTGGTCATACTTAATCCAACTAGATAACTGAACGTGTTACATTCGATATGGTCACGTATTTTAAATTTTTCATCAAATTTAGTATTTAGTTTTATGTATGAATTAGAAAAGGTTGTTGTGTTAGCCAAAGTTGGTATAAAAACTTTTTGGTCATTATATCATATAATTTTTATATTAACGTGTTTAGGTTCTCCTGAATATAAAAATTTTCATATCCACACTTTATTCGGTCACTGCGTTAATATTTTCTTTAAAAGTGTTAACCCTCTAAACTAAATAACAAAATACCTCAACAGCAAAACCACCTAACCCCCGGTCATTCGCAACAAATAAAACGATAACGTTGTAAAGATTTATCTGTGAAATTTCTCACGGGGCGAGGTAGGTACTGTTGTAATTTGATTATAAATTCATTAACTCGCCGCGCGGGCCCGGGGGAATAATTTAGTGCATTTCACACGGCCCAACACCTCCGTGGTACCGGTCTTTTTAACCGACTTTTAGATGTGGCTTTGAATTATGGTTACTTTACTTTTTGTGATGATAAAATATGTATATATTTCAATAAGATAAAGTGGCATGAAAAGAAGTTGCCAATCGCACCGAAAACGCCTGGAAGAGCTATTGGTCCATGAAAAACCTGATGATGGGTAATCCTTCCCTCACACACAAAAAGAAACTCATAGACGTATGCATTCTGCCTATTCTCACCTACAGTGCTCAGACTTAGTCTTTGACTAAACATCAGAAGTCCGTTCTCGGGATTTGCCAGCGAGCCATGGAGCGCAGCATCTTAAGGGTTCGATTATCGGACCACATGAAGAATAGTTTACTGCGCTCCAAAACTCTGATTGCTGACGTTGACCATAAAGCCGCAAGCCTAAAGTGGAACTGGGCAGGTCACATCAGCCGCATGTTGGACGAGTTGTGAGCAAAACTCACCACTGAGTGGAGCCCACATAACGTTAAACGACGTCACGGCAGACCCAGAAGGAGATGGCGGGACAAGCTTGACTCCTTTTGAAAGGATTGGCCGCAGAAAGCCGGAAATGAAGAGGAATGGAAAGGCCGATAATAATAATAATAGTAAAGTGGCATGATGAACGAATGGTTGATACGCTGCTTGTGAGTTTGAATCTTGTAATTGTACGAACATTAGTTTTTCAATACAGATTGAACTTTCTTAGTTAAAGATTATATTTAATTATTTCAAAAAAACAAACAAATTAAATTACTTAACTATGTACAAGAAAATGATAATAAAAGTAAAATATATAACATAAAAACCAAGCGTTGTTTAGGCGTCGAAGTATTCCTCCGCATCGCTGTCGTCCGGTAATGTGCCCTGAAGACTGGCAGCATTGCCACGTTGAATGGCAATGCTAATTCTCTGACCAAGAAACAGGCCAGCCATCTGGTCACGCGAAGCGTCGACCAATCTGCCAGAAATTTCTTTGAAAAGCTGGCGTGCACTGGGACCCCATGACCCGAGCGTTTCGACCCCAAACGGCTCAAAGTCGTAGCAGCCGACAAGATTGCTATATTTGCGCCGTTTGAGAGTCTCTGCAGCAGCAGCAGTGGCGCCAGCATTGCTAGCCGAGCTGGGAAGATGCGATGGAGCAAGGGTGTCGACGCATGTTGCGTCCCACACCAAAGGCCTACCTAACTTCCAAGGCAATAGCGTCATGCCGTCTGGTCTCCTACCATCGTCCCGTACCAAGCCATTGGGCTCTAAAATAGCTGGTACACCGGCGGTGACAAGAGCCCGACGGATAGCGTCGTTGATGCTAGCGGCTATGCGTCCTGCACTCCTGCTGCAGGACAGGCCATGGTGGCCCGGGCTGTCGACAGCTTCGCCACAGTGGCACCGATGCGGAGCAACACAGGGTGCGCCCAAACGCAGGCAAGTAGCGAGGCGAAAAGTTTCGTCATCCAACATAGTACCTATGCTGGACGACGGAAGTGCTTGAAGCCAAAGGCCCGACTCCCATTCTCCCACGGCAAGCAGACGAGCACGCTCGGCAGTATTGACTGACGTATTTAAAAGATTCTTCCGTGTCAAACTGCTTAGTTAGTCTTAGACATCATAGATAGGTGAAAGAAAGTATTGCGAGGAATCCTGCATTTAATGTTGCGTTATTAAAACGTAGTTAGCTAGCGTGGCGAGAAAGTGTTTCCTTACCCAACCCATTTATACCACCTGCTGAAAATCTCCCACCTGGACAAAAGTTGCCATGACCGACCTGGAAGTCTTTGAATAGACTCCGCACACAGGTTGGCTGAAGCAAGGAAAACCTGTTCAGGTGGAAATTTATAGATGACTCTGCCCTGGAGTGAAAATGTGGTGTTGCCCCACAAATGATGGAACACTTGATATCGTGTCCTGCCTGTCCTGTTGCTTGCACATCAGAACGACACAGACGCTACTGCCAAACTCGTCGCCAAATTTTAGGCTGACTCAATTTAAATTGTCATCGGCACTTAGCGTGCGAAGAAGAAGTTAGCTAGCGTGGTGATTAATGCTCTTCTATCTTCTCGGTATGAGAAGAGGCTCCTATTGTACTGTAGTAGAATCACAAGCTGGATATATAATGTTGTTATGCTAAAACCTATAACTAAATGAAAAGGATTCTGTGCCTGAAAAAAATACTAGTGCGAAACCAGAAGCAACACAAATCAACAAAGATTGCATTACTGAAAATGAAAACTGCATTTCGTTCGATAAAACAAAACAAAAAAATCTTTTTCGACTGAAAAACGTAACAGAAATCCAATATTTTTTTATATTTCAACAAAAAATAATATTAAGAACGACGTTTGCACTCCAGTGTTCAAGCTTCTGAAAATTGTAAAAACTGTTTCAGTTGAATTCTGCGAATGCGAGAGAAACCGATTACTGGTGTTTCACAATAGTATACGAATTCCGAAATCGTCAACATAAAAATAAGATTTTTTTTCAAATTTTTATGGTGACTATTTTATATTCATTTATATAGGAAAAGGTCAGATGTTTTAGACACACTTTGAAGGACACATGACGAGACACAACAGAAGTTTTATTACTATGACGTTTATAGACGTCCTGTACATGTACCTGTGTGAAGGTGTTAATGTTACACCAATTAGCCTAATACTAACTAAACGCAAAAATAAGATTCTTTTTTACATGTAAATTCTGTTTTTTAAATCTCGCAATATTCTCCCAAAATGCGGACAATAGCATTACAACTGCGCCCAATCACAGCCCACATGTGCATTCATCGAATACCATATCCAGCCATTTCTATGATCCCGGTTCCCAGTATCGACATTCGCCACTCGCCGCAGCGCAATCATCAAATATTTGCATTCCACTGAAAAAGTAATATGATTATTAATTTACTGCCGATTCATCGGTATGTCGGTTCGATTCCGTTCAATAAACGGCCGCTCCATTCCAGATATTCACTGTATGCAAAACCTGTGAATTTAGTTTGTGATTTCGAATGGAAAATATTTTGAATATTTTAGTTTTGTTTTGTTTTTTGATGTATTGAGGATGTTTTGCTGAATGTTGAAATGTTTTTGTTGTATTTTAAGATGAGTTTAGATATTGTTTGGGGTAGTATGCAACAACATTCGACAATACCTATGTATAATGAACATGAAGTACCTATGTATAATATAGATATCAAGAGACAAACTTTAAATAGGCCTCGCACACAACTCGGCCGCAGCAAAGACTAGACTCATAAATGGGGGTTCATAGTCGACTCAGACTTACACTGTGGGTGCGGTATCTTCCCGCAGACAATGGCCGACCTTAAATCCTGCGCTGCATGCCTTGTCAACTGTACTCAGGAGAAGCTAAACATCGCTTCTGAAGGGGCAGCGCATGTTGCAGAATACTGGGCCAATAAAATTTGAGTCTTTTTGCCATCGACTCGTTAAAAAGCAGAAGGGACAAATCCCAAAATATAAATACAAAACCCAATAAAATATAAATATTATACAAACTAAGGTGCGATCATTTTTATTCATATTTATCAGATTAATAACGGAAAAGATTCCTTATTTAGAACCAAAAATAAAAAAAACGTATAGGTAGTAAAGTCCTCCTTATCTATCTATCTTCTACTCCTTTTGGTGACTAACTTTTTTTGTATAATAACTTTCTTGAGGCGACATCGTTTAATGAGATAACTCGCAACATCGTCGCGGGCTCAGCTCACGACTAAGGGCTCCGTCCGAGCTCGAAACTAGTCGGGCAATCCCGAAAAATGCAAGTAAGTAGTAACTGGTGAACAATAATTGACTAATTTATTACAAAAAGCAACCAGTCAATTTGTATTAATTACCTTGGCTCCATTGTTGCAACATACATACAAGTATCGAAACGACACGGACGACTCTTGTCTCTCAGTTTGATTACCGTAAGACCACCGTGCTCAAACTTTCTAAGCATTTGATGTGCTAGAGCCACCATGAGTCCGATAAATTATAGTACAAGTTCCTTAAGAGAGGATTTGTGAATGTAACTTTGGTAAGCGAATTCAAAGTAAACTGTAGGGAAACTACATACAATAGTTACATTCTTATGGTGTATCTATATTTTAATGCAAGTGTCTTGGAAAAAATCATAGTGATTTTGTAATTAATAATTCTCATCAGACTTTAGATATTTGGACCACATTACCATGTTAAATATTATTGGATGGAAGTTAACACTGTTAGAATGTTTGAAGTGAGAAGAATGCATGTGCAAAGCTATAGTTATATTGTATTACCTGTACTGTATTTCTGTCTAAATAGTGTTATTGGCTTCGGCCGTTCTATTTAATGAATAAATTAATAATAAATATTCAGTTTATGTTGTATTGTTAAAAAATTACATTGTTACTCATTTTCTAATATTTAAGGGGATTGCACTAACTTTATCATTAGCATTTATCATAATGTCAATATCAAAACTACCATGCTATCTATTTGGGAGCTGACTCTCATTAATTGTCATTTTTACATCGATATACTTTTATTTGCTATATATATGTATTATAATTACTTCCCAGAATTTAATCCTTATTAGCGACACTATCGGATGGTGTAATAAGACATCGTGTATTTTTTTTCCAAAATCGACGATTCTTGCTAGGAATTATGATTTATCAAAAATCCAATGATGCAGTTTTAGTTTTCATCAAAATCGGTCCCGAGACCCCTTTAAACATTTTTAGCTATACGTTATAGTCTCGGATATGGCCCTCCACGTCCATTTCAAAAGTTCACCCTGTATAGTATCTAAACATTCCTGTATATTTAAGCCAACAAAAAAAACTTGTTGGAGGGTTGACGAAAAAATAAACAATTATTAAATAGACTTATCCTGTCTTTGTGCCAATACTTATACGTTCTATCGCCAGGCAAACATTTGCACAAGTTACTGCAAGTGCACTTTGCTCCTGCGTCCCCAGGAATCAACTGCTGCCGACTATTATACGATGGTTAGCCCCGGATTCCTAAGTACAATTCAATTATTAGCTTCGAACTTCTAAGAGCGAGGAAATTTCTAGAAGTATCTATTGGAATACTAGCGGTCCGTCCCGGCTTCGCACGCGACTATAATTTGAGATTTAAACTATCCTATCTCTCAAGTTGGATCGAACTGCACATGGTGTGCGAATTTTATTATAATCGGTTAAGTGGTTTAAGAGTCCATTGAGGACAAACATTGTGACACGAGATTTATATATATTAAGATTGACCGGAATGTTGTTTGGTAGTATTTATCAAAGATAACAAGAATTAAATCCTGTGACCACGAACGCTTAAAAGTTTTTCAAACGTCAGGAAAATTATGAATATACGTGATTAATCCGGTTAAAAATAGGTTTATTTTAATTTTTTTTTGTACTTTATGAAAAATGCGATTTATTCATGTATATTACTTATTCTGCTTAGAAATATTTTGGATGGACAGAGGTATACACAGTTGTAAACCCATATTCTACCATTTTTGTATTTATATAAGTCCCATGTGGGTGGTGAGCCTATTACCATCTACCGGCCTCAATTTAAAATACTGGACTGCTACTGAGAAATTCATAATAGTCAATCAGTGTTAATATATATATAATCATATTTCAAGATTTAAAATATAATCAAAATAAAAAACCAGATACATGATCAGTCAAAATTACCATCAAACAATTTCAATGGTATTGGAAGTTATTACCAAATAAAATCGGTACAAGATGGGTAAAACATTACCTAGCTATGAGGCTTGACCTAAGAACAGGTCAGTTCTTGTGAGCGTCGTAAATAAAATCTCACCACACATCTACTGCCTCATAGGCTTAGCAAAATGTAAGAATAAACGCCAACGGAAACCATGGTAAAGTATCTTCGATTGAAAACTATCTTTTCGAAAAAAAAAACCTACCATATTAGGATTTTCTCTTGTATGTGTACTATCTCATGTTCGCACACACACCTTAGCTCCGAAAAAATATCAGATAATCATACAATATTTGTTCCGTGAGAGAATCGAACTAGCGACGATATCATCATCACCATAGGCCTCTGCGTCTATCACAGATGTTTTATGATGCAATGACTGCGAGTCATCGCTTTTGGTGTCTGAAAAAACCAATGCGAGAGCCTCTACCACAGGCCTGACAAGAGAAGTTCGCGGTGGTGGGTGCTAAGCCGCCTTGGTGTCGATTTTCTCTCTTGTCAACCCAGCCTTCGTGTCAAAAATTGCGACCCTCCATTACGCGTTTACGCCAGTTACGGTGGTCAATCTCAAATGCCGACATGTCTCGCTTGGCACAGTCCTTGAAGCAAAGCAACGGGCTTCCAATGTTTCTCTCTGCATTCGCTATTGCGCCTAGCAAAACAAGTTGTTGTAATCGAGAGGGCTCCATGCTGCGCACATGCTCTAGCCAGCGCAAGGATCTTTGTTAAAGAAGTGCCGTCAAGCTAGGCAGCTGTGCCATTTCAAGAGCGCTCTCATTTGTGACCCTGTCTTGCCATGAATACGCAGGCAGCGCATGTAAAAGGTGTCGACGAAAGTCGACGCTCCTGTTTGGCGTACGATGTCGAGGATTCAGCTCCGTACAAGAGTATACCTGATGATGGATGCCTGAAAGACAATCATCTTGGTCTTGATTGTGAGATGTTTATTGTTCCATACCCTTGTTCTGAGCTTCCCGAACATGGTCGCGGCTCTGCCGATACGTATATGGATCTCTTAAAGAATATCAGTCATTTCATCATAGCACAAAAATCAGCACTATCGTCGGTGCAGTTTTGGCGCATATCTTTTATCACTGACTGTACCTGCATACAATAGTAAAGACAGGGTAGAGTAAAAGTTGCACTTGCAATGTCAGTAACCAATTTAAACCACCAAAACTCTCGTAGAAACATAAACAGCTTACACATAGTAGCTCTCCCATTCCCGCACTCACAAATCAATAAAACACAAATAAAACAAACACGAGCACCAAAAATCATGATATCTGCGAACGTTCACAACAATCCGACAGTTTATCTGACTATTAAAATATATTCCAACCGTTTTGTATCATGATAAGTCGCTCTCGAAAAATATTCTACAATACCTACTATATAACGGCAATCACTTATGACAAAGTGTGGGACAAGTTTTGAGCGAAAAACAAAAGTAACGTTTTCAATATTTATCTTTTTAATATTCTCTGATTGACTTCTTCATTGGTTTGGGTTCGATTACTGGTTTATTCGGCTAGAAACTAATCAGCAGTTTCAAATTGTGCCCGGTAGATGGCAATAGGCTCACCACGTATTACATGTGCTAAATAATTACGGCATCTGTGAGATTTGCGTGCACAACAGTAGGTAGGTAAACCTCTGCTTATCCCTTCGGGGGTACAGGTGGGATGCCATGTTATGTCTGTTTCTAGTATTTAGTTTGAAAGGTAATTTATAGATGCCTCGAAGCATTTGAACACCCGAATATCGGCTAATGAAGTGAAATGAAATTCTTTATTCTGTAAGTAAGTCTTTTAAAAACTCTGTGTTACTATGATCTAGATGGCGTCGGCGTTTCCTATATGACTAACTCTGAGAAGAAACGCCGAAACAAACTCAAAGGTCAAGGTCTCTTTTAAAGTCCAGACATCATTAAACATCCCTGTTCAATCGTAATATTATCATAGGTTAAGTTTAGTTCGCCACCGCTCGATAGATGGCGTTGTGCCATCCGGCTGAATCGCGGTGTTAAGATTCTCCGCGATTTAGGTATATAGGAATGATTTCAATAAATTTTTTGTACTCGCTTGGAACGTTGTTTTCTTACGTTTCTTGGGCTGTGTTTTTGGGTACACTAACATTTGGTCCTTCGAGCCGGATTGTGGTTATAATATGTAACCCGACGATTCCCGACCACTTTTTACGGATTTGTTATAAAGAAGCTAGAGTAGTCTGGCGGATCGCCACTTTCAACAGCGACTTCATGGCGGTGTGATGTCAGAGCAGCGACGACACAATCCAGTGGTATCAACGAGGCATGACGTCAGGGCAGTGACGACATATTTGCGGCGACATCATCAGTGGCATGGTATTAAGAGGTTTGGCAGAAGCGTAACCGTGAGTTGAATCTAAGTGTTATTTCATCGACTGGTAAACTTCTAAGTGTTTGAAATTTGAAGCCTAATGTAGTGAAGTGTTGGGACTTGTAAAATTTTAGCTTTAGTTTTAGACTTAGAATAATTTCGTTAAAAATGATATAACGGGGAACCTATGCCCGATTTTTCTAAGTTTAAATGAGATTGTAAACACTTGTAAAATTTTTCGGGCTTAATTCATTAACTTGTATTAATTGGTAGTTGGTTGCCTTTAGCCACCTATTAAGTGTATGATTAATTTAGGATTTTATTCGTAAATAACTGTTTAATTATAGACACCATATACGATGGAATCTTTAATGAAATTACAATTGAATAATAAATTAATCATAGAAAAAAATAGAATTAACTTTAAAAAATCACCTAAGGATCGTCTCACACAAATTTTTATTGAAACAAGGTTAGAATCTCTTGAAGTACAGTGGAGGCAATTTGTTGAAACTCATATGCGCATTGTAGAAAAGGCAACCGACGAAGACTTAGAAGGTGTGTATTTTAAAAAGGAGATATATGATCAAGTACAAGAACTATACATAACATACAAGTCTCTGACTAAGACTTTGACGTTCAAAGGTTGCACTATTTAAAAACTCATCTTTCGGGTGAAGCAGAACAGCTGTTGCGACATACCCCTGTAACTGCTTCTAATTATAGTGAATGTTGGTCGATTCTGAATAAAAGATATGACAATAAACGCTTTTTAGCTAACTGTATGCTCAAACGTTTAGTTAATCAGTCGTCTGTTACAAAGGAATCTTCAACTTATATTAAAACGCTGTTAGACACTACTGTTGATTGCTTACATGGTTTGCGCACTTTAGGTATTGATGTAAGCTCTTGGGATTCAATTGTTATATACTTAGTTTGTGAAAAATTAGATAGCGAATCCCGCAAATTGTGGGAGTCTAAAGTTAGCTGCACTGATGACCTACCTAAGTTTGATGAATTTAAAACATTTATGGAGTCTAGGTTTAGGGCACTGGAATATTTAGATTCTAAATCTAATAAGCCGAGTAGTATTCGTAGTAGTAACACTGCCAAATCATTTCTTGTCGCTGGTCAAAGTTGTATACTCTGTTCTGGAGATCATAAGCTATGTCACTGTAAACAATTTGCAAAGAAAGACTGTGACGAACGTCGTGAGTTTGCCCGAGTCAATAAGCTTTGTTTCAATTGCTTAGGAATAAATCATTCTGTCTATTTTTGCCGTCAGTCTACCAAATGTCACCTTTGTAAAAAGCGACATCACTCACTTCTTCACCCAAAAACAACGGCCAACTCTGCTGCAACTGTTAATAGTTCAGCAGACGGGAATGTTGTGGTTGCTACAGCAGCTACTTCTCCCAATCAAAGCGAGATTACCAAACCCATTTGTTGTTTTGCAGATATTCACAACCACGGTCTGTTAGCCACAGCCTTGGTCAATGTTGAGTCAAGGACTGGTACTGCTTTTGCTTTAAGAGCTCTGATGGATCAGGGTTCTCAAGTCTCTTTCATAACAGAGGCTGCAGTACAGTTGCTTGGTTTGAAGAAAACTGCTGCTCACATCGATATATTGCGATTAGGCGATGATGAGGGAAATTCAATGCCCTCTAAGTGGATAGTTCAATTCAAATTGCAATCACGCCTAGATCCGTCTTTTATTTTGTATGTCGATGCATATGTTCTAAATAAACTCACCTCACGTCTTCCTGAGAGGAAGATCATTCAGGTTATGCATTCATTTTCATCTTTAGAACTAGCCGATCCATATTTTGATACGCCCGGGAAGATAGATTTGCTGTTGGGCACCCGCGTGGTCGGTGAGGTTATATTGGAAGGTTTGCTCAAGGGGCCGCCTGGAACTCCAGTCGCGCAAAAAACCAAACTAGGATGGATCTTGTCTGGTGAGATCCAACCGCCGGCAATCTCTAGGCCTGTTTGTTATAATAATGCAGTTCAGTCAGATGTCAACGACCTTTTGCGTGCGTTTTGGGAGTTAGAATCAGAGCCTTCTGTTCGTAGAGCAATCTTGACTGATGAAGAACAGAAGTGTGAGGACTTTTACTCTAAGACCACCACACGTGACGCAGCCGGACGATACGTTGTAAAATTACCATTCAAAATCAACCAACCCAGTTGCACGTCGGGTGGTTCTGAGAGCACTGCTCGTAGGCGTTTTATCAACTTAGAGAAACGACTAATGAGGGAACCGGAACTTAGAACACAGTATAGTGCGGTTATTAAAGAGTACATTAATCTGGGGCACGCTGAAATTGTTCCTCAGATTGATTTAGGTAATGATGCTTTCTATCTGCCACATCACGCTGTGGTACGCAATGATAAAAGTACCACTAAAGTTAGAGTCGTCTTTGACGCTTCGTGTGCAGGCGATACTGGTGTATCTTTAAATAATGAATTAATGGTTGGCCCAACCCTACAGCTTGATTTGCGTCAGATCGTGATGCGGTGGCGTCGCTACCCTATAGTCTTGGTGGCAGACATTGTCAAGATGTACCGCCAAGTAAAGGTTAGTAAAGAGGACGCTGATTATCAGCGTATTTTGTGGCGTGACAACCCAGATGCTCAGTTGCAGCATCTACGGCTGTTGCGTGTCACTTTCGGCACATCCTGTGCTCCTTACCTTGCAGTACGTTCACTTCAACAACTTGCTCGTGATGAAGGAAATTATTTTCCTTTAGTTGCAGATCGGGTTCTTAAGGATTTTTTTGTCGACGACTTTTTGTCAGGTTGTGCGTCAATATCGGAAGGTGAAGAGATTTATCACCAAATGAATGAGTTGTTAGGTCGTGGGGGCTTTCAGCTTCAAAAGTGGTCTAGTAATTGTAATGAGTTGCTGACCAAAATCAAAGGTGGCATTTGACTCAACGTATGGTCCAGGACTTCTGGCGCAAATGGTCCCGTGAATATCTTGTTCAATTTCACCAAAGGAACAAATGGGCACATCAAACTGTAGAACCTGATGTTGGCGATGTTGTATTAGTCATGGAGGACAATTTGCCTCCCGCGCGCTGGCTCTATGGTTGTATTGTAGAAAAGCATACTGGCTCGGACAGAATCACGAGAGTCGTATCCTTACGTTGCAAGGGTTCCATTATAAAGAGACCTGTCTCAAAATTAATTATACTGCCAGTCACTACTTAAACAAAATTGTTTATTATTTGCATTGTGTTTTTATTTAAGTTTAATACGATATGAGTAATTCAATGAATTTGAATTAATTATTAAATTTTTACGCATTTAATCACGCAAAGCTAATTTCTTTCTTAAACAACTATGTAATTCTATGTTAGAATTGAGTGTCGTGTGTAAACTTGTAAAGTGTATTCTGTTAGATGTTTGCACAGTGGCTATTAATTGTTTACAGTCCACATTCGAAGAACCATTGTTGCACTTCTATTTGTATTGAAACACCTAGTAACCTATGTTATAGTAATAGTGTATAATGTAACCATTTGTAAGATTTTTTACCCAGTTGTTTCACGGTGGGCGGTTCATATTACTCATATAATGTCTGTTCTGGACATTCTGTCCATGGTGGGCGGGATGTTCAATCGTAATATTATCATAGGTTAAGTTTAGTTCGCCACCGCTCGATAGATGGCGTTGTGCCATCCGGCTGAATCGCGGTGTTAAGATTCTCCGCGATTTAGGTATATAGGAATGATTTCAATAAATTTTTTGTACTCGCTTGGAACGTTGTTTTCTTACGTTTCTTGGGCTGTGTTTTTGGGTACACTAACATCCCTATGTGAGCGTAACCATGTAGGGTATCTGGAATGGTCTTTTTAAGAAACAGCCATATCAGTTTCGAGAACTCATGTCGGTAAATCCTAAGATTTACTGGTAAAACCTAAGATTAGCCAGTATACGGGATTTTACAGTAACATATATACTATCGTGGTAATTATTTACGTATATGTTTAGGAGATGCTCCACTAGTTTTGAACTTGAACGGGAGCTTAATCATGAGCTGACCCCACGGTAATATCACTGGTTTAAAGAATATATATTTTAGTGCATTTAAGGAATGTCTGAAACAAAATTGTGAACTCTGTCTAGCCCCAGTACCGTCTTGAAAATATATATCGTTTCAAGATAAATCTTTGAAAAGCATTAACGCATGCTTAGCGAACTCTAAAGTTATTATATTAAATGGAAAAAGAATACGGTCGCGAACAGGATTCGAAAGGAATTTGAGCTCTTTTAGTTATAGAAGCTAAAATAATTATACTTCTAATTATAACTATCTCTCAATCATTATTTATAAATTCTAAATTAAAAAATATAATTTCAACTTCCATAATTTATTATTCAAGCAATTACTATTAAAATAAAAACATCACCAATACGATTTGATAAAGCTGTTAATATACCAGCATTATAAGATTTTAAATTTTGATAGTAAATTACTAAACAATAAGAAAGGCTAAGCCATCTCGACCTTTAGAGTTCGCTAAGCATGCGTTAATGCTTTTCAAAGATTTATCTTGAATTATTAAGGTAATTGCATTCTTTACGGCATTATATTAACTGCAAAGTTGGTCGTGTCGGTTCGGTCACCAGTATAGGGACTGAATTGATTGCAATGACGTCGCCATAAGACGTGTTAAAATATGGAAGAAGAATTCGCGGTGGTGAGCAGAGGTTCGAGATGGCTTAGTGGTCAGAGCGCCTGGAGTATTCATCCGGAAGGCGCAGGTTCGAATCCTGTTCGCGACCGTATTCTTTTTCCATTTAATATAATAACTTTATATATCGTTTATTTAGACTACCGACAAATTCACCATTAACACCTTCTTTTGAGTGCAATTAATCCATTATGGACTCTTACCGACTAAAACCTACACGGTCCAACTCTAACTTTATCCAAGGTCCAGAGTTTGTATGTAGTTGTTTTTACTGTGACCCCGACTATTGTTAACTGCATTTCAGAATCAATAGGATTTTCACTATATGAAAAAAATGAGTTATTGATGTCGAAACAACACAAATCTTGTATAATAACTTACGTGAGACTTATTCATATTAATTATCTATGTGCTGAATGTCGTGGCTAAGGGCCCCTCGAGTTCGAAACTAATCAGACAATCCCGAAGAATGCACGTGAGTAATAACCGTTGAATAATAATTAACACAAATATTGCAAAACCTACAAAACAATTATTACAACGTTTGCTCCTACAACAACAATTAGGTAATTTGATAATACTAATAATCATGATAATTATTAGTTTCCACAAAGCGATTAGGTATTTGAAAACGATTGCCGTAATTAGGGGAATTAACCGGTTTATCCGCTTAATCCGGATTGGCGTCCAACTTAGACCACATAACATCATGACATATTATCGAGAGCCCGAAGCAACATTCAAATCAAATTTTATCGATACAGTTTATGAATTTTATATATAAATTGTAATCTCTTAATATGAGTGCACATAATAAGTTTTGCATATTTTGGTGTACAGTATAATTAAATTAGAGAGTTGATCGTAAATTAGATGTTTACTCATAGTTAAATATATATAAGTTACACAACTTTGTGGAAAAAAATATACTAAATAGTCGCTACTTCGTACTCTAGGCATGTGATTTGCCACCTGATTTTGTATTCACGTGCCTATAAAAATTTATCACGTGTTTCGTGAGACATATTCATCCTCGCGACATCGTGCGTCGCAACAGGCTCAGCTCATGACCCAGGGCTCCGTTCGAGTTCAAAACTAGTCGGGCAAATCCCGAAGAATGCACGTGAGTAGTAACCGTTGAATATTATTAATAAATTAATCAATTGCTTAGAACAGTAAAGGAAAACATCACGAGGAAACCATCACATCTAAGAGATATTCTCAATGGTGTATAAAATAATGTTAAACGCGTGCGGGTGATTTATACTCAGTCATACGATAACAAAAAGATTCCAGAATATTTCACTTTAATACAACAATGTTCTCATCAGACACAATAACAATCTACAACACACAAACTTAACACACTCATACCTATAATCCCAACTACCCATAACAATACTTACACGCCATACCATAATAATCGTAGTTGGAATACAGCCAACGTCAATACAAACATTGATCAATTTCGCATGTAATAAATACACTCGGCTCCAACTAAAAATTATTCGAATACTATCATAATTGGACTTAATTGAAATGAACTTTAATAATGCGATATTAAATTCTGTAGATAATAATATTTAATACGTTTCATGGGAGGTAAACGAGGAATTTGATGTTGTTTCGGTTGATGTTTAATAATAATCTATTTTTGAAATATACTACTGGACTAGCAAGTTAAAAATCGTAGGTTTGACCCCAAAGCACATATCGCTGACTCTTCATAAATATATTCAGATAGTAAAATAATAATCACTTGCTTGAAGCAGTGGTAGAAAACATCCAACAATAGGAAACCAGAACACTAGTGAAGTGTTCAACAGTGTGTGTAGTCACATCAAAGACCTCTGGGTGGTTCAATCACTAAGACTGTTATTGATTAGTTATACAATAAGAAGAATAACATAGTAGTGAAAGTTGAAAATATAAGAATAGTCATCGTTTAAAAATAAGCATAAATCATAAATCTATAAAACTATAAGTACAAGAAAAAAGTGACACTATTTTTAACGCTACAGAACAAAATAATAGGTGAACTATAAACTTTGGTTAGGTGCTCCATAAATCATTGTTTGGAACAGATCCTCTAGGTCTGATGCCAAGAGATCTCGGATCCACTCGTTAAAGTATGTAAAACTCCGTATCACAAACACTAGTAACAAACAAACACGATGGTAAAATTTTATTTGTACTAATAAAAAAAATCATAATATTATAACTGTGCGATCCGATGTTTGTTCACCGTGATCTGGTCAAAATAGTTCAGTTTACTTAGATACGGGAAAAAATTAAGATAACGATATATCATTTGAAACCTAAAATTCTTTTGACTTTTTTAGGCTTGTATCATATATCAATTATTGGTCACTGGTGTATACGTGCACTTTTAGAGAGAGAGTTTGACTCGCGACATCTCCGCGGGCTCAGCTCATGGCTAAAGGCTCCGTTCGAGTTCGAAACTAGTCGGGCAATTCCCGAAAAATGCACGTGAGTAGTAACCGGTGAACAATAATTGATATGAATATGTCTCACGAAAGTTATTGTATCATATATATCCATCATGAACATTGTCCCCAGAATGTCCCACGGCAGAGCAAAGACCTTCCTACTATTTTTAAATATAATGAAGGATTAGTTTTTGGAAGAAATCTAACCGGATTCCTACCGATTAAAAACACGCTGTCCATCATTCACTCTTATCAGGGTACCAAGATCGCAGTTACAGTCATCGCATCCCCTATTTTTTAAATTTAGTTCTTCACTACGTTGTAACTTACATATAACACATTATCATATTTTCTCTATTTATAATCTAAATCAATAAAAGAGAACTATGGAATACCATCTTAAATACTCTCAAAACATTCACTACTCGTATTTTGTCTTCACTTTATGCATTTACTCTTCAAACATTATCTACACCGAAATCTTCCCCAATATCTGTGGTATGACTAATTTCATTGGAAAAATTGAATACTCAAACTGCAAAGCATCTTAGAATTCCGAGTGTATCTATTCAAATGACAAGATATTCAGCAATACTGGGAAATAAATAACTTTGTTCGGTAGGATATGATATACCGTTTATGAGGAACTTAAGTGCGCTATTGTCGTTTTCGTCTCACCCGCTCCGGTTTATTGCTCAGACTATAAAAATGCATCGAACGTTGCAGCGGTTTTGTATTACTGTGGTTTATATTCTTCATCATATGACGGACCGTTGCCAATTTCTTTGATAACTACAGCGATAACTTTATTATTATTATTATGTATACTGTCGAATTTATGTACATACGTATCTACTTGAAAATCTACGTTGTACATTACATACAGGTCCTGATTTTATATATAACCCCATTTCGTCATTTACTTTGATGAACTATATTTGCATGGAACAAAGCTATGGCACACAAGAACTAAATTCGGAGCATTGATTCCAGAAATACAAATAACAGTCCAAATGCAGCCAGCAATACTAATATAATGTAACTTCTCGGAATTTCCAACAAATCAATTTCATCCGAAAATTCAGGATCAGCAGACAAATAGATCATTGCAAAGCAACGGTCACGTACGTAAATACCTTTCAATCAACGTATCAAGCGCACGAGCGAGAACAGCGCACGAACAAAATTTAATTCAGCGAGCATGCACGCGATATTCGAACGGCACATAAATACCAATGTGACTGAATAAACTAAGGTTTTCCAACATCCAAGTTTTGAGACACCGTGTTCGTATGTGAAGACCGTATGAAGACACCGTGTTGGGGAAGTTAGTACTAAATTTGTGAGTTGGAAAGCGCGCTAAGATAGTAGTGTTGCCGGTCGCTCGTCACTGGAAAGTAAGAAAAGTGAGGGCGGCACACTCGCCGGCATACAAATAGTTTACAAATGGCATGTTGTCGGTGCGGTGTCGCCGCGGCGTGGCTACGACACTGTGCGACTGTCGAGTGCAAGTTACAAACGATATAGCTTTAGATTAACCCCTCAATAAAGTTTCATTGTTGGGGGATTGTGGAATTTGAGATTTATTTGCTTCATTTTATTTAATTTGTCATGTCTTTATGTAACGTTAAACTTTAAATGACATCACGTTCTATTTCTGTCTATCATGTTTGACAAAGATTTAGGAATTTCGAATGGAATTTCCTGTACGTTGCCGAGGATTCACTGCAACAAAAATTATTATATATAAAAACTTATTTCTGGCGATTGATTGCATCTATATAGCAAAGTATAAAAGCAGCGAGGTAATTGCGGCATTGTCTTTCAATTGTAATAGCTTTAATTATATATATATTTAATCTTAGTAGGTGAGGAGACTTTTTTTTTACTTTTTAGAGCATACTGTGCAATTAAAGGCAATTTGAAACATATTGTCACTGCTAGTCAGTTGCGCAATTGAGCTTCATACACATTTTAATAACTTCCCAATACAAAAAAGAAGAAAAAAAGAGATTAGCTTTCGTAAATCGCTATAATCTCGTTATTTGCACGCTGCAAGATACTGCACATGACGCCGTTGGTCGCGTTTAGTCGGGATAACTCGGAGAATTTTTAAATTATCAACACTAAGTAGGTAACGTATGAGTGTATTGAACTAACTTGCGACTCCAACTCTTGCGACACATTGTACATAAAAATCGTCTTAAGCTCTTGTTGAATCATGACTAGGAGTTACGTACAGTTTTTGCTGTCTTAGTAACTCTGAAGTTAGTATTGTTGGACTGGTTAAAGGTCGCAGGTTGGAACTCCACAAAATTTTCGTAATCATGTGGGACAACGGTAGGGGAGAGAAGATGTGCGTATTTTATAATTTTCTGTTTATTTTTCAATTTATTATATGTAACCATAATCCTTAATAGTTAACTTAAAAAAACATATTTCATTCAAAATGGAACTATTATTTTCTGACGCTGCTACAGCTAGAATGGCCAGACCAGAACAGAGCACTATAAATGTTTGATCGAAGGCTGTAAGATGATTTTTATCCAGTTGTTGTAATTGACGAAAGCCATTTCGGTAGTGTATATTAAATAAATTATTTAATTACTACTTGCATATAAAATCGTGAGGAAAAATATCGAAAGGAAACCAGGACATTTAAAAAATGTTCTTCGAAGGTGCGTAAAGCCATATCAGAGGAGTACGGGTGGTGTAAACTTTGACACTAAATTGATCGTCAACCACACGGTAAGAAGAACGATTGATGATAATTAATAATATTGGAAAATCGAATTTATTTCATAAAATTAAGAGACACAGTAACAGAAAAAACCTAGGCTAGCTTTTCTCTGTCTTTCTATTTAAAGGGACTTATAACAAACTTCATTGTAAACCACAGTATTAAATAAAAGAAATACCGACCGGCCGTAACGATAATAGGCATGATGACAGATTTTGAAATCTCCTTTTTTAATGTAGGTACACGTCTACTTTATCCTAAAAACACATTATTTCAGCAATAAACTAAGTTTCCACGTAAATTATTGCATTTTAATCTATCTAATTTGATTTAACCGCGAAAACGCTGCTGGGTGTCATGGCGCCGTTTTGACGTCATGCCTCAGCATATTGGACATAATATAAAACCATATTGTACGGTGATGATTGACATTTGACTGAGGCGTGATGTCATTCGCTGTGATTGACGTTTCAGTTAACATGGCCGATTGCAGCATTTTATACTTATATTTTATTGATTATCTTATTCATCTTAATGTTTTTAATAAAACTAGGTAATTTGTTTACAATCTTTTGTGCCTATATTTATCTCTAAAACCATTTATTCTTTGGTTCTTTAATACTATCATCATGCCTATTGAAAAGTAGACAAAAGAATGTCAACTGAATTTCAGTACCAAAGTTATATCAAACAAAATAAAAGAAGATAGGTACAAATAAATAAAATCATTTGAAGGGAGTTCAAAGCTACATAAGACTGAATAGAAGTAAAGCAATAGTAGAAAAATAAAAAAGGTTTTAATCCTGTTTAGCGAAGTCTACGAGGCGTCTACGAAGGCAGAAGTCAGGTGCGATGTAAAAGAAAACTCATTACTTCTTATTCACCGTCGATGTCGAATAGTGTTTGTATTGATACGACGATATCTTTGTCGATAGTCGATAAAAAATTGTGACTATTGTGGACGTTCGATTTATAAGACGAAAATAATTTTCTACGTTAAGTGATTGGTTCATAAGCCCGATTAAAATAGTAGTAGGAAACAACAGTTTTTTTTTATCAATATTGGCTCTACGTTTGGCCACCAACTCGCGTGATGGCTGAGGATGGAGCACGTATATCCAGAATAAATCTATTCACTCTTATTAGAGTGGATTAATTTAATAAAATTTGATCATTTACAGGCAATTTTGAATTCAGATGTCAGAAGCTAGTTGCCACGTTCCAAAATGTAAATTCTTATAGAGAAGAACAGGAATACAAGAAATACAAGAAGAATAATAAAACTGAAATAGACGATACAGAAGAAAATCCTGGTGAGGAAACATTTATTTTGTGATTAAAATATAATTAACCCACTTACTTGCATTTTTAATAATAATTGAACCCACAGGGCTACCTCTCAAAATTATTACATTCTCTCTGAACACAGAATTTCTATCGACACCACCTCAACCCCTAGTAAGGGGTTGCAGCAATAAATTTTTAAAGTAACACATCAGTATGCCAGCGTCGTTTCGTCGTCTACACATTGAATGGGACAAAGCAAGATGTATTGTAGCTACATATGAGCAGCACATTACAGCAATGCTTCCAGCAAAAATCGATGGTTAATGGGAACTTTGCCACTCGTTACATTTTTAGATACATGATATTGGTATTAAAATTGATAATATTTTAGAGCCATATTAAAAAAAAGTTATTAATAAACTATAGGGACACTGCTGACGCATTAGTTTTATATATTGATGCGCATTGTATTGACGCGGCACAGCAGTCGTCTCCCCGCAACCACTGAGTTAGGTCGTATTTTAGTATATTCCATATTTATGTAAAGTGTATCTCAAAGGAACTTCATTTATTCATACCCCTACATTGGTGACCCTTCGACACTGCACATGCAACTTTCACTGAGGCCGCCGTGAAAACCGAGCACGCGCACGGAAACTACGTGGCGTCGACACACGCGCATGTGCACCGTGGCAGCAGAGGACGCGCATGGAGGTAACTTGAACCCGCAATATGGGAGGTGACTAGCCCCTTTTTTCTGGGGGAGCAAAAGGGATGCGGACCTAACTCCACACCAATTCGCGAATACACAACATGGATTGCCAAGTATAGCGACCTCCAGGAAATACAGCTGGCACAGGAGTTCCTGGGACGAGAGGCGTAAGACGTATCAACCTTGGCGGCGAGGCTCGATTCCGCGACAAGACGAGGATAGAGCAGCATACCCGAGGACAATGGATGACATGGCACATGGCTGCGGCACTCTACGGCACAGTGCGCGCGTCATATTGTTTATTCATACTCCTACAAAACATAACATTACGTCTATATTCCTCATAGGGTTAGGCGGAGGTGTACACAGTTGTACACCAGCATTTAAATTAGCAGACTTTCTTTCTTCTTCCAGATTATTCTTAAGTGTTATGTGGTGCTGAGCCTATTGCCATCTAAAGGATACAATTTTTTTTATTAATAATTAATTACAATTAGTCCTTATTGATAAATTCGAAACAAAACCGTAGAAACTAAATGAATAATTTTATCACAATGTTAATCGACCACACCATAATATGAAAATACAATTAAATTATAATCCTTAATCCCTTCTTATTATGGAAAACCACAACTAATCTATCTTACTAAAGAGCGAAATAATACGCTATTATTTTATTTGGGTATTGTTGATTGCCATTTTTATGATGCCAGGATCGTCTGAGCGTGAGGACCTGTATTTGAGTCTCGAGTGAGGCAAAATCATCATCATCCTCCTGCCCTGGTCCCAAGCTATTTGGGATCAGCACAATATGTTTTTCTCTTCCATTCTTTCCTGTCAGCCGTCACTGTATCGTTCACTCCCTTTTTATTCATGTCATCGGTCACACAATACATCCATCTTTGGTTTACCTCTCCCACTCCATCCATCGACATAGGCAAAATATTTATAGGCAAATAGGCTTCCACTAAGGTAATTCGCAATAGCAGCCCGGAGATGGCAATAGATGGCTCACTATTTATTACGAAGGACTTGAGAAATTTCCTGATGCTCTTCAATATTTTTTGCTTCATTTAAATAAGTTATTTCGCACAGTTTTTAAGAAAAATATAACACAGTTTAATAACTAAATCGGTGAAATGCAGGTGTACAACAGTTACCGCTCTACCCTTACCCTTTGCAGATACAAGGGTGAATCTATGCCATAATTATGTTATATTTAGTCTAATTTCCCACGAATGCCAAACAATAATATTGCTAATTATAGTAATTGCGTTTACACCGTTCTTGGTTTCACGCACCGCATCACATAACACACCAATGATGCTAATAATGATAATGAGATATGATTAGCAAATGTCAATTGTAGTTTCGTAATAATTATAATTTCTTCTCAGAGATAGTAAATTGCTGGAGATCCTAACACTATGTACTTAGCTAAATACATAAAAAAACTTATATACTGCTGAAGTCGAACGAAAGTGTAAAGATATATATATTTACTTGAGCTAAATCAAATTGCAGAAAAGGCTATAATGAAAATCAACAATTGCAGGTAATATTGCCGACATTAAGACACATATGGAGTAGATTCGCTGGAAATCAGCAGGATATAGGCATAAAGTTTGAAATTGAATGTACCTATACAGATAAATCTTTGAAAAGCATTAACGCATGCTTAGCGAACTCTAAAGTTATAATTGTTTATGGAAAAAGAAATTGTAACTTTATGAATGTACCTAATGTATGAAATAAATAGAATTCATTTATTACGACTGCTGTAAAATTTTCTTAAAGGAGGCTGTATTAGGCTAAGTTCTAATGATCTATCGACTTTTCGTAAGGTTTTAGATAAAAGCATCGCTTACTTTATACAATGAAATAAATCAATGGAACCACTTACGTTTCAAAAATTTTGCTATCATCAGCTGAACATACCTTTATAATATAATAACATGACAGCCGCGCCGTCAAATTTTCTTCTCCAAGACGTCACTTGATTAATAAAAGAATATTCATTCTTTTAAAAGTCAAAGCAAACCCATTTGTTTCACACGATACTTTCAACTTTGCACTGACACGGAGCTGACGTACTCCATCATCCTTTTATTTCCAACGTGGAAACTTTGGAAATGTAAGAAAATATATCCAAATTAGATTTATACGCGAGCCTAATACGGGCTGTGGAGTGTTCAGGTGATTTGGGAGTGCGGCTTACAGATTGAATTTACTTACGGCCCTCGAGAGATGGATATGCGAGGAAGAACTTAAAATTTCTAGATGTGCTTAAATATTGTAAAATTTTATAGACCACGTACTGTCCCCCGACTGCGATGAAAAGTCTCCAGTACCTTGTTTTGTACTTTTTAGTTCACAAATGACAGGCGTGTTTTAATTTTTTAATTATATTTTATTACTAACTTTTTATGTACCATAGCAAAAAAAAAAAAAAAAAAATATTTATAACTGTGGTCATAAGCAGGATTTGAACCCGCGGGTTCGAATCCTGCTCACGACCATATTTACCTTTCCACTAAAATTTATAATATTAATATGCTATGTTACCCGGGAAAGTATAAGGATTCTACCGATACCTATACATCTAAATCGGTTCAGAAATAAAATAACTAGAAAATCTAAGTAAATTTTTAGTTTAAATCTGTATTTCAATTTGGTCGAGATTAACGCAATCAGTAATTATTTTAATTTCTCTGTTTATGAGGGTGAATCATCGAGGTAGATGAAAATCCAAGACGAAAAAAGTATTAATTTTATTAGGTAAAATTTATGCACTTGTGATGCATGAAATTTTTTAATAGCTTGGTATATTAGATAGCCAGGAAAATATTAAACAAAACCCAAATATAAAGTCACATACCTACATTTTTTACAGTAAGCTTTTACGAATAATTCTGATATAATTACATTTTTAGTTCGTTGTATCGCAATTACCCGACATTGTCAAGATTGTAAACTCGGTACATCTAGATAAAATTCTGCCAACAGAATCTTCGCGAGTACGCACCCTACACCCCGGAGGGCGTTTTTCCCTCCCATTACTTCTATAACATCACTTTATGATACTCGCCTGTACTTTTTTTATTATTCATGATAATACGCCTTACATTAACGTGTTTTTGTTCCTTACATCGTCGACTGTCGTTCATTTTTTTCTGTACGTCTTTAGGAAGCCCTTTTTGTCGTTTACTTCATTATTTATTTGTTGCATCGGTAATATTTTAGAGTTGGGGCTACTAACGAAACGTACCCAATGTGAAAGCAATCTTCTTGGAAGTAATAACCTTATGAAAACATATTCTCTTTTTGTTTTTTTTTATTTTTATAAGTGGTTTACCAGATCTTTAGACTTGACCTTATTTATTAAATATTACTCAAGTGCTTCTTATCGTGTGGTTAATGAAAAACCTAGTGTCAGAGTTTAAACCACCCGTAGGTCTCTGGCATGGCTTTACACACCATCGAGAAAATCTCTCAGGTGTGCTGGTTTCCTCACGATGTTTTCCTTCACCGTTTTAAGCAAGTGTATTTATAATATGCACATGATTTCGGAAAGACAGTGGTCCGACCTTGGATTTGAACTTATCAGTTCAACGGTCATACCACTAGGCTATCACTGACTCTAATTCAAGTACAGAGTACTTGTCCTTACCTGTGAAGTTTAGTTATATACTTTTATCTGATTTTTATAAATGCTTAAATTATTTAAAAAGTTATCATAATGGCGTGGCACACAGAACTCCAAGTACTGCAGTTATATTTATTAGAACAATGATTACTACTTATTACTGAAATAAGATTTAGAAAATTTATTTTTTACCTAATCTTGGAGAATAACTTTATTTACGAGTACCACTGCAAGAGTTACAAGAAAATACAAACGACCTTCCTGCGATCCATTACAAAACAAAACTTTCATTAACAGAACCAAACCAATTAAGAACCAAACACACCTCAGAAATATAAATTCAAAACCACCAAAATAAACATGAAAATCTCCAAACAAATTGACATTTACTTTGCACAGTTTAAATGTATGTAAAACCTTTCATCGCGGCCTCTCAAGTCAAAGCTTGCGACCCGATTCAGCTTGTCTTTTGACCCTTACTCAACATTATACAAATCCTTCTTACATCCACTCTCTGTATTTATTTGCGTGTCTTGACCTACAATTTTATACCGTATCTTAGTATATGTACATAAATTTTGTACCAGCTCCGCTTCGAGGAATCCGACTGAACTAGAGTTAGGAAGTTAAGTTCATTTTAGATTTTGTGACGTGAAATGTGTTAATAGAAGACACTTTTTACAGGTCTGCGTAAAAAAGGAGGTGTTATGTTATTAGGGTTGATGTATGTATGTATGTTTGTGAGTTTCTTTACTCCACCATAACTTTTAAATGCCTGAACCGATTTAGATGTATGGGGTATAGTTTTAATTCTTGTATTTTCCCGGATAACATAGACAAGTTTATTGACTTGTCTTGACAATAATATCAATTATTCGCTTGAATTTACAAGTTTGACATTTCCATTATCACCATTTCACTGACATTGTATCTAAATTTATTAGTAAAGATAGTCGTTCCAACATCACCATATTATAAATGCGAGCTCAATGTAGTCATTAATGTTCTAGAACTTGAGTCTCTGAAGAAATTGCGTTAACCTGTGTTTCTATCGCAGATGGCATTCTTAGTATCGGTTTGCTCAGTATATATATTTTTTTTTAATATTATTTCACGCATTAACCTACATTGCTCTCGGATAATTCTGAACACAAAAATGTAACAAAGCAAGACTGTACTATTATTTATTTAAAAAGAGTGTCTATGGAGTTTCTTGCCGGCTCTTCTCCATATGATCAACTTTTCGGAACCGAGCAACTAGAAACATTTGACGTTTTTTAAGTGCATGTTATTTGCCTATTTGAAATAAAAACCTTTTTTGACTTTGACTTTGAAGTAAGATTAAAAAACAAGTTTTTTTTATTGATATTTTGAATTGGTTATGCTAAGAAGTTTACCTACTGACTTATCTATGCATGGATTAGCGTTATCGAAAATTTGTGATTTACAGGTATAACTTGGTGGTCCTCAAAGCTCGAGTGAACAAGATTCTACTGGATAAGCGTATTCCATCGTCTACCGCACCATCACTTAACAGCAGGTGATGTAGCGGTCAAAGCCAAGCCAATTAATAAAAAAAAATTATATCAAAAGTTACATATTTTTTGTGGAAAGTAAAATACGGTCGTGAGCAGGATTGGAACCTGCTTCTGCTAGATAAATTCTTACTCCAGGCGCTCAGACCTTTCAGCCATTTCAACCTCGGCTCTACTCCGAATTCTTCTTCCATATTTAATTACATGTTTTGGTGACGTCATCGCTATCTATTCAGTCCGAACTGTCTGACTGAACCGACACGATTTTGCTGTTAAAACAATTTCTTACAGATGCGATTACATAAATACAAATAAATCTTTTAAACGCATTAACGCATGCGTAGCGAACTCTTTTTTTTATTACTTTATAGTTAAAGATAAATCTTTGAAAAACGTAACGAATGCTTAGCGAACTCTAAAGTTATTATATTAAATGGAAAAAGAATACGGTCTCGAGCAGGATTCGAACCTGCACCTCCTGGATACTCCAGGCGCTCTGTCCACTAAGCCATGTCGACCTCTACATTAGAGTTCGCTACACATGCATCAATACCTACATGTTATGGTACAGATGGTCAGTCAAACTTAAATATTAAAGATTCTGAAATCAAAGTAACTAAAATTAATGCAACAAACTCATCTAAAGCAATACTAATCAATACATACTTAACAAACAAGTTCGTATAAAAAACTAGTGCTAGACACGATACCCTGCCTTACACCATACATAGGAGAAAGTCTACACAATAATTACGTAATCCAACTGACATGTAATTAAGCGCTGCAAGCGCTAACTACATCAATTATCACGTGGATGACTGCTTCATTATTACAAACTACGAAACACTACGCATAGGACATGACGACTTGTAATTAATTGACAATTACGTCTGACCTTTATGTGAATCGTAAATTACGAAGTTTTCGTTTGTACGCAATGGTCGGAACACGGAAATGTGGTTAGAAGGGTGAAGAATTTGAAGAATGCGAAATAATAATAGGCCTTATTATAAGGAAATAAGATGGTAACTCTTTTGAGGACTTTAACAGTGGAACGTGACAGGTTTATCCGTAATAGTCATATTTTTTAAATTAATTTATAAGCATATTATAATTACTTTATGTTGTATACACATTCAGAGGGGCTCGTGGCTAAGTAACAGCCGCACAGATCAATCGATCGAGGTTAAGCTGTGCTTGCTTCAGTCGGTCTGTGGAGGGTGACCATCATTTGATACCAAAACTCGTCCGTGCCTCGGAGAGCACGTTAAAACGTCGATCACGGTTGTCAAATTAAGATCTATGACAGCTGTTACGGAGGCCTGAGAGTCTGAAAACCATTCATACTACGAGATATAGTGTTACCCATTAACTGGGTTGTGGAGGTGAGACAGTATTTTACATGGTTCTGGTAATAATCTGCATCCGATTTGACTAGAAGCTAACCCCAATGTGATAGGGAAAAGGCTAGGCAGAAGAAGTTGTCACACATTCAAGAAAGTGAAAACATTTGTAAAAAATAATAACATAAAATGTCATCTGGATTCAGTCACCTGTAGGGACTAAATACATAGCGGTGACGTCACCAAAAGACGTATTAAAACGTAGAAGAATTCAGGGATGTAAGCAGATGTCGAGATGGCTTAGGTGGTCAGTGCACCTCGAGTATTTATCAAAGAACCGCAGGTTCGAATCCTGCTCACTGGCGTATTTTTCTTTCCACATTTTTTTTTAAATTTTATGTCTGAATTATCAACAGCATCTTAATCAGCACAGATTATAAGATACAAACTCTGAGATAAAACTAAATCGAGATACAAAATCTCCAATAATCATGTAATCCTTACAAGTGACGCTACCCGAACTGCGTAAAACACGCTGTTACTAATACCACTGTAAGCATATACAATATGTACAGCGAAGCCTTCAATACTGTAGATTGTAATTATTGGGGCTTAATTGATTTGCTTTGTATGCGGATTACCAATTAATTAGCGTATAATGTTAGACAAGAGCATCCGACAGCCGGGTGTTGTATAGCCGCATGTATTATGATACATGATGGAGAGAAAAATATCGATGACGTGGAAGACTTTGAGAATGTATGCTGCTGGTATGAGTAAGGTCCCGATTCGAGTATTGTTATTTTGTAAAAAAAAAACAGTAACTGTCCAAAGTTTAGAAATGCGTCTGATAGATAGTTAAGGCTAACCAACTATTTATATTTCATAGGCCTCAATGAAGGCAACGGTGCAATGCAGGTGTAAAACTTCTACCAAACCCATATAGAATAGTGTGATGCTAAATACTAAAAAGAAGATATTTATTGAAAAATTAAAATACACGCCTGTCATGGTGTATTATATTTTTCACACCATCGCCACTATATTACTATGTTTTTAAATCTTTAGCCTACGTTACCCAGGACAAAGTAAAGATTCTAACGATACATCTGAATCGATTCAGGCGTTTCGAAGTTATGGTGGAATAAAGACAATCACAAAAATTCATACATGAACCCTTAAAACATAACACTCGTTTTTGGGCAGACGAGTAATTATATTAAGTCAGTCATGTGTCATTTCAAAATATATAGATGTTATGTTGTTTTACGAAGGCTATGAAATTGATTTCAGGTAGTTTTGAATTCGAAATCATAATCCAATATTTTACATAAAATATCATCAATACTTTAACAAATAATTGTACCTACAATCTGTCTACATTTTGATATTTCCGACAGACCCTAATCATTCCCTAAAGGCACAATCAGACATGAACATCAACATTCCTAAACAATTCACGAGCACCTTTCACTTCCGATCCCTAAATAATAATCTGATATTCCAAACTCATAATTCAGGAAACCGAGCCTGATCCGGCCAGCCATCTAAACAACGTTTTGAGAGCCAATCACTTTACTATCTGAATTATATATCAGAATGTCTTCGTTGGCTACTATTCCGTCAGCTAATTGTAAGTCCGTGAATGCAAATTCAATTTCTCAACTGGTGAGGTGCAAGTCACCTCGGGCGGGTGGTTAATTTAGGCAGCCCTACCGGATCCAATCAACCGTTGGATCTTCGTCCAAATTGTAACAATATTGTTTTGGGGATGCTAGCTTACAAAAACTGGTACCCAAAAAAAATTGGGCAGTGTGGTCAACTAAATGATATCCAAGTTTTTACGATACTTTTTGATGGATTTTTAACATATTAGTAAAAATATACACAAGAACAGGTTGCATCCGCGACATTTGATGTACCGACCGTGATAATGCTGTACTAATTGATATGACTTCTTGTCAATTCTTTTCAATGTTAAAATTATTGGATAAATAATTATTAAAGTCCAATTATTTTACAACGTTTTAAAGTTTAGTTATAATTTCTCATCCCAAAATGATTCGTGCATATATTTCATTGTTAGATAAAATTATACACTTATATTGATCTCTTATTATGTGACCTTGTCATATGGTGTCGATTTGACATAACTCGAGATTGGCTTAAAATGGCCGTAAAGTATGATTTTTTTAATTTCTAAACACGTTTTTGTAAGGAGCTGATCCTGAAAAGAGATCAGTTAATTAGTATGGATTTCTAGGGACACTTATCACTATCATCAAAACAGACACGCAATAGTTAGTATATGCAATATTAATTGTAAGTGCTCACCGCCCATCACTGCACTATGAATGCAGATGTACGCACAAAACTTTACACAAAATACATTAACCCTCACCAGCTTTACAAAATATTAAATTTATATTTCCAAATATGACGTGTACGTCGAAAATATCATTGTGTGAACCTGCTTTTGTTTTACAGATACAATGTTATATCGGATTCCGAGTAATATTTTTGTATACACTATTGTCCATCGGTTCACAGTATTTTACTATATGTTCGTGTATGGAAATATTAAACATCATTATATCGAATTCCATTCTACATAAAAGGAACAAATTCCATTCACGAAGTACCTCGAAATTGGTTTCGAAAATAATCCAGCACTCGTCATTGTTCAAAATTTGGGTGTCCCATAGAAAGCATGGGTGTTATTCAATGATACAGGTACGGAGTTTAATTTGAGCTTTCATACGAGTTGAACTGTAAGGCGATTTCGAGCGCGTGACGCGTTTCCCAACGACACACAATGTATAAAATATATCGTATTACGTTCATATTGAAACACAGTGTTTTTGCATGACAATTGTGCTTGTGCCACACGACAAAAGAAGTTGAACTTTTGTGTTGGATCTTTTACATATTCTTGGATACGTACTTTTGTAGAGTGTAGTCATCTGGATTGTGCTGATCCTTGGGGTATTAACAACAATTTTGAAGTTATATATACTTGTAGTTTGTAGTCTACAAACAAACGTTAGCCTTGTTGGACACTTTCTCAAACCACATTATGGCCCAACTTTTACTCGACACTATTTATTTTGTGTCAAATTATCTTTTTCGCCAAAATTGTTTTCTCGTTACTGGCTAAAAGCGGGCAGACCTTCAAAAGCTACAGTCTCAGCACAGCAGTAACTCGAACCTAATTTTAGGATCTCATACAACTATTCCCGGAGTTTGGCCCAGTTCCCGTCTCCCATCACGACTTGTTTCGTGAACTCAAAGTATGTTTTTAATACGTCCCTGTATTCATGCAAACAACTGAGACGGAAATGTGAATAGAATTATTCCGTGTTGAGTATTAAAAACTTTGTGAACATAAGCGGTTTCAGTTCGTTGGGTTGCGTCACAATAATGTGTCGATGTTTGTTATGGAGAACAATGTTCGACGTGAGAAACAAACGGCATGTCCATCCCGTATTTAATTATTTGATATATTTTGTTTACAATGCTAATACAGGAATTTAGGGTGTTGATACAAAAGTAAATGAATTCAGTGTTTGTCGGAAGGATGAAAAATATTTTTTTAATAAAAAATAGTGATTTGTTTCATTACAACGCTACTGAAAGAGTTCTATTTGTTAACGGCGATTGAAAATATATAAAAACAAAGAAAAACGTGAGTACGAACACATGTGACCATGTGGGTCGACAGCCACGTATAAGATGGCGGCAGATAAATGGAATAGACACAGCCTCAATACATGAAGAGTAAACCAAACATCACAATAGTATTCAATCTTAGAAGTTATTGTATTTCGACCAATCAATGATTTAGTTACGATTTTCGAAGCCTATCCTCTTCTTTTTCTAGATTCTCCATTGCTGCGGCTTTGAATACGATTTCACACCGTGTGGTAGAATATGTCCCAGCTGTTCCCTCAAGAGACAAATGAACAAGTTACTACGACTATAGAATTCGCGGTAGTGAGCAGAGGTCGAGATGGGTTAGCGGTCAGAGCGCCTGGCGTATTTATCCGGGAGGCGTAGGTTCGAATCCTGTTATTCTTTTTTTAACAAACAAGTTACTATCTGACTATGGAATGGTTTCAAACACAATAATATTACCTTTACCGTTATAGACATATATAGTTTTCACCGTGGGAGAGCCACGCTTCGGCACGAATGAGCCGACTCGACCGGATTGATACCACGGCCTCACAGAAAACCGGCGTGAAACAACGCTTGCGTTGTGTTTCGCCGAGTGAGTGAGGGTACCGGAGGCCCAAACCCTTTAAAAGGCCGGCAACGCACTCGCGACTCCTCTGGGGTTGCGGGTGTCCATGGGCGGCGGTAATCGCTTACCATCAGGCGAGCCGTCTGCTCGGTTGCCCCCTATTCCATAAAAAAAAGAAAAAAAAGACAATTAATAATTACATCATTGAATACTATTCGCCGGTACTTGCCTCTTATTCAAATAGCCTTCCAATAATCTAACGTTTGGCTTTCCAATGATCATCATCATCATCCTCCTGCCTTTATCCCAATTTATTTGGCGTCGGCGCAGCATGTATTCTTATTCCATTTTCTAATTGAAATTGCATGCTGCTAAAGTTTTGGCAATATTTTATGACCTAACTGACCTGACCTGTATGTTGCCTGCCTGAAGTCAACCCTCATTGGGAATACTATTGTTCGTGGTAACCGCAACCTTTGGCTTTCCAATCCAAGCGTCAAAATACCACTTCACTATAATTGTATATATTATGCAACATAATAGATTTACGACATCCATAATATCTGAACGCACCCTGAAATATTATGTAAACCCTCCACAATCTACCAACTCACAAAAAATCCGCAACTGCATCAACAATCACCCGACAATCTCTGTAGATTTATCTGCAAGAAAATCTCGGCATGTTCCTTCCAATGAATGGAAGCCAAGACTTCTCGAAGCCACTAATCCAACGAGGCGTCAACATGATTAGATTGTGAGTAATTTTATAGCAAATTCGCGCTCGGAGAACCACGACGGGCGAAGGCGGCATTGACATGAATTTTACATGAACTTATCTGTGTGACAAGCTTCATCATTCATTTTCTGGGTAGTAAAATGTTGTTTGTCAACTGATTGTGGAGGTGGAACAAACATATTTACTTGGTGCAAGGTTTGGTGCTTGCATATATAAGCATACTTAAATTACCTGAAAAACCACATATCCCACTAATATTAAAAATGTGAAAGTTTATGACGATGGATCGATGGATGGATGTTTGTTACTCTTTCACGCAATAACTACTGAACGGATTTGGATGAAATTTGTCACACAGATAGTTTATAACCTGGATTAACACATAGAATACTTGTTATCTCGGCTGGAACCAATTCTGAGTCCACGCAGAAGAAGTCGTGGGCAGAAGCTAGTTAGATGCAAATAAATACAATATCTAGCTACTTCCACAAAATTGAGGGTGCATTACCTGTGCACCGCCCGCCCGCCCGCAAATATATGGACATACGCAAGCGGTGAAAATTCCGACTACCACCAACTACTCTACACGTGTTTCGCCCCTCCACGGGGCATCATCAGGAGCTGTTAGACCGTGCAGTGTCCGCCACCGAGTGAATATGTTATATAGGCGGGCGGGCGGTGCACAGGTAATGCATGACTACCCTCAATTTTGTGGAAGTAGCTAGATATTGTTTTTATTTGCATCCATTGTAATGGACTTCCGCAAAGTAACGCCTGAATCTATTCAATAAGAAGCTAGTTAATCATAATTTCAATAAAGTCTGAATACCGAACTTACTTCTCAGTCAGCATGTTTACCTTCAAAACATTTCTCATAACAAGACTCTTTTTCCCGAATAAGTAGCTGATATTTAAAAGTAATATCGGTATCTGTCTTATACCTTATGCATTCCATTTCACACGATCCTCTTAGTTTTTCCTGCAACTCGATTTCTTTGTTACAAATGATTTATGCTGATACTTAAGCATTTTTCAGTATTCAACATTACTCATTCTTTCTTTGGAACTCATTCAAATTCTTCTTCGGTTTTTATAAAGGAATATTATAAAAATTGCAGTCGCAATGATATACATCACATAATGAACGCATCTGTATGTAGGTATCTACACACAACTGTTTTGTGTTAACTGTGGTGTTTTGAAATGAAATGAAATGTTGAATTGTATATTTATATGGGTTGTTTTCATAGTATCTGAAATTATTAAAACGCTTCATGAATTATTAAAACACCTAATGTCAATGAGGATGAGATACGAGATGTTAACAGACTTTAGAAATATTTTAACTAAAACATATTTGAAGCAGAGACTATCGAAATAAATAAGTGTTATAATGTCTGAGTGAGTAATATCTGCCAACTACAATCTCTACTTCTAACACTTTGTTTAATTCCCTTTTATTTTTTTGTAGTTTTTTTTAATAAAGGCGTCATTAAATTTCGCTAGCAATTACAAAAAAGTTTGCTCACTAATTAAAAATAAACGACCCGGATCAAATTACTCTGACCATTTTTTTTATCAAATAACTGTCTACAGATATTATTAGAGTTCACGTTCCGCATAAATTCTTAATAAACTTTATAGGGAACATTCGCATTCCGGACAAAATATTAAAATTTCAAACGTAAAAGAAAACCCACTCGTCTCATTTATATTTTATTTTGCTTGAAAAAAAAGGAGTGAAATCAAAAAGACGAGTAAATTCTTTAATTTTCTTAAGAAATTCCTTTTTGGAGGAAGTTCGAATTATTCGTTAATAAAGTCTCGGTACTAGGCGTTGGGGTGAGAATTCCTTTGATGCGAATGAAATATTGCCAACTAGGTGGCGGGGACCAATCCTCGCGTGGATGACGGGCAAAATCCGAGCCTACAAATAAAATGAATTTGCCCCGGAGCAACAGTAGAAAATTGGAAATGTCATTTTCGCCCTTTTTTTAATGTTTGCGGTGGCATGGCGGAGCACCCGACGCGATAGGATTACCGCCGGCACGGCTCGCCCCTAGCGACGCGAGCATACCGATTTTTACCTGCCACACTCGTTTGACACAAATCGATTGTCGAAAATAACGTAGCAATTGGTAATTTTTGAGAAATACGCCACGTATTTCGCTTTGGGGCGGATAATTTGGAGTGCGGAGATGTCTTAATGATATTTTTAACAAGATTTTCAGCCTTATGTTGCTATATAAGTTCATGAATAGCATATGTGTATTTAGAAACCCAAAATGTTTACTTCATAAATACGCTTCCAGTAATGTTTCATACTTTATCTTACAATATTAAACTTAAAGAGTAAAACTTTACAAATTGACAAACCAAAATAAGAAATATTCAGATTTTCCTACATGATTTATGACTGCAGTTCATAATAAAATTCGAAAATCCAATTCAAATTTTCACCGGAACAAAATTATTATTCTTTATTATAGTCATCAAAGTACTCCATTCCATCACAAGGCTTAACCGCAAGAGTGAGGGAGACAGAGAATATTCCTTCCAATGCAAAAAGGAAGTGCATCGCAACGGAAACGAGACGGGAGCGGTGGAAGCGGCAATTTGCGCAGTCTCCGGGCAATGTTGTGACTCGCGGTGATGTATGAGAACAACTTCGCTCATTGAAATACCTTTGCGCTGGATGTTAATTTATTTCATGTAATAAGGCAAAATAGTGCCTTAAAAAGCCCCACTAGGCATACCTTTTAAATTGCTCCTTAAAATTGGTAGGACTAAAAGCGTTTTCTCTTGGTAAGTACCTTTCGTTGTTTCGAATCTCTAAGAGCGAAGCGCTCTGAATAGCGTCTACGTTTACTTTTGATTGCTAAAGGCCTGGGACTTCTGAATAGCTGCTAGACTAACAATTTAAGTCTTCCAGCGTTTATATATTTCGAATATTTATAAGGTGAATGTAATTTTCGCATCAACAACCTAAATGAGGATATTTATTTATATATTTTATTACACACATTTAAATGATTACACTTTGTAAGTTTCTAACCTTACTTCTTCTATTGTTTCAGGTACGTCATCAGATCCTTCCAAAGCCAACTCTGCAAAATCAGTAACCAACCGTTTGTATACACGAATGTCCAAACCACAATTCACGATTAAACCGTCCAAGAGTCTTAACCGATTTCCCCAAAAATTTGTCCACTCATACACGAATGAACAGAACGAAATTGATCGTGGCAAGATAGCTGAGCGGTTTGGCCAACGAAAACACGATGCCTAAGCCTCGCTCGTATCAGAGCAACAGGTTCTTACGTTAGAAAAATATTTTTATTCCCCTATAATGTATCACTCTGTTCCGAGGCGTGATACCGATTTTCGAAGTGAGGGTATTTTGTGGTTCAATCTTGATATCGGTTTTGTTTGTCAGTGTGTACGTAAATTATAAGCTATAGTTATGTTTAATGATATAATTGGTTAAGAAATGAGCATCATAAACGTAGAAAAGAAAGTCTTATTTTTGAAATTTGTTTTTTTTGAACAGCTGAGGCAGGCAAAAGTAAAATTTAAGTCAAATCTAAATACAAATTTAACACAATTTTATTTAGTTTTAAGAATGTTAATATATAATAGTTTAGGAAATACTGAAATTGAGAGAAAGAAATATCAAAAGCGAAATCTATTGGCTCGCTAATAACCAGACACAATCGATTTTTATTGTTATGAAGTATAATTTTATAATTCTCCCATTAGAAGAGTTCTAACAAATCATAGAGCGTGTCGAAAACAAAATATTAAAAAGGAATACACGTACAAGTATCACACGAACTAAACAATAAGATAAAGAAAACATTCCCACAAATTCTGCACCATTTATCATATTTTTCCGAATCCAGAAATTCACGCGAGCGCATCCGCCTTCAAATGGTAGTTACAAATATTCCCGTTATTTATGTCTCACGTTTGGCTGTGATATAAGGATTTTATTGGCCTACCCTCTATCTGTTACCTCTCGTTTTAATTGAATCGTTTAGTTTGATTGGTCGGTCCGAACGAACCCCTGATTTGCAAGCGATTTTTAGGCTCCTTTTAAGAATGCGAATTTGGCAATTAGTGGATTTTATTGATTGAGGATTTTATTCTAATTTATTGGAGGAAGGCGAGTTTCTTCTTTTTTATGGGTTAGTAATGGAAATGGTTTTAATATACTATTCGATTTCCATCACCTTCTGCATCATCACATCACAGTATTGTTCCCTGAATCATTAATGACTACCTCAAGCCTCATTTTTGTAATGCAAGCCGACTCAGTTAACAACTTTCTTAAAGTATGTCCTTAATTACTTCGATTTATTATAAATAGTATTATGAATGTCAGCAATTGCAGCTGCATCATTATATAGGGCTCAGGTGTATTTTGTTAGTACGAGTGCATTTCAGGTTTAAAGCTATTTCAAGATAAATCTTTGAAAAGCATTAACGATTGCTTAGCGAACTCTAAAGTTACAATATTAAATGGAAAAAGAGTACGGTCGCGAATAGGATTCGAACCTGCGCCTCCCGGATTTATCCGGGAGGCGCAGGATACTCCAGGCGCTCTGACCACTAAGCCAACTTGACATGGCTTAGTGGTCAGAGCGCCTGGAGTATTTATCCGGGAGACGCAACTTAACTTTTAAGCTATTTACTTATCAACCACTACGCGGGCGACAATTTAGAAAAATAAAAATACATAAATAAAATAATAATAAAGAACAATCTTCTACCAGACATAATCTTCTCATATCTGCAAAAAAAAATGGGTGTCCTACTCTAAGAACAAACCAAACCATAACAGCACAATCACAACTATAATATTTACCGTATCTCTGTCGATAAAATCACAACACTACACAACGAAGGGCACTATTACGAATGAGATTTCTACTACACATCTTATTCGCGAATGTTGCGAGTCATTCTATTATTATATTTGAACAAAGAGAACAGCCATGTGCATGTGTGGGTGACTTCGCCCATATGCCGCAGATTTGCCTTACGTCACGTCGATATATTGGACCTGAATGGGGGAAGTGTGTTCTTATTATGATTGTGTTTTTTTTTTTAAGTGTGTGCGAGTCTGTTGGGCTTACGCGATAATAGGGTTGGCTGTAACTGTTAGTGATGTGCTGTTTGTATTAACTATCACGTCTGTAATTGATATAATTTTTGAGGTAATACCTATCGTATTACCTCAAAAATTATTATAGGCATTATAGCATAAATTCACATTAATTTCGTAATAATATTAGACGGCAAAATAAACTGAAGATTATAATTACTTTTAAGATACTTTGCAGTATAAGTTCCAACAAAAGCAATTGCGATAACTTCTAAGTAATTATTTAATTATATTGATTACCGATACCCAAGATCCCACTTGCCTTTCTACCTAAATAACAATTACAAACTCGAGAACCCAATAAAGCCATAAATATTACACGCATATCAAGTTAACAACTAATTAATCACTATTACGTTGTAACATAATTACGTTTTCATAATTTTCGATGAGCGTTTGTATAGAAGTTACGTCCAAGTTATAAGAGCCTTCGGTGCTTCAGATTTGTTTTATCGTACGGAGCAATCTATTCAAGTCATTGGAATTAATATTGCGTGCTTTTCCAGTATATTTTGTTGAGATTATTTTTCTAACATTGAATGAATGATTCCATAAATCACTTTTTCTTTCTTTACATATTATCACGCCGGTTTACCCCGTTCGTTTCGGCAGATGACTATTTATTCTATACGCATATTTAACCAATGCTGTTATAAAATCCCATGTAATGCTCCACTACGAATAATTATGAAAAAATACAATAATTGTTTCACTGATTAGGATATCTTTGCATTTACAAATAAATCTTTGAAAAGCATTATCGCATGCTTAGCGAAAATTAAAGTTATATTTTTTTATGGAAAAAAATACGCAAGCAGGATTCGAACCTGCGCCTCCCAGATAAATACTCCGGGCGCTCTGACCACTAAGCCATCTCGACCTATGCTCACCACTGCGAATTCTTCTTTGAAAAGATTTATCTGTTAAGGTAATTGCATCTTTACGACTTTATATTTACTGCAAAGCTAGTCGTGTCGGTTTGGTCACGTGTACAGGGACTGAATAGATAGCAATGACGTCACCAAAAGACGTATTTAAAATGTGGACGAAGAATTTGCGGTGATGAGCAGAGGTCGAGATGGCTTAGTGTTCAGAGCACCTGGTATATTAATCCGGGAGGCGCAATCGAATCCGGCTCGCGACCGTATTTTACTTGTTCCACAAAAAATTATAACTTTATCTTTGCATTGTCACCATCTCGGTTTAGAAAAAAAAAACAATTTTAATTTTAATTGTAATTTATTACTTTAAATCAGTATTTATACTTTGTTTTATTGTTGCTTATTAATTGAGCTGCCTTGAGTGTAGCCACACAAAATTGTTGTTATTGTTTATTTTTTTCAATAGTTAGCTGCTACCGTTATGAATTATTATGTGGATAACGGTACTGGTTGTGGAATTAGTTAATTAAATTTTGTTAGAAGTGTGTATTATGCATTGTTCCGCAATTGTTTGTAGCTTTTGAAGAAATACAAATAAAAAATAAAATTAATAAGTTGTAAGCCTATTGAGGAAGTGGTGACTTTTATCCAACCTGCATCTATCCATATTCAAATTCAAATTCAAATATTTTTATTTCAAATAGACTATATTACAGGCACTTATGAAATGTCAAAGTTAGGTGCACGGTTCCAAGGCGTTAATCTTATGGGGAAGAGCCGACAAGAAACTACAACGTGGCAGACACTTAGGAAATACTCACATAATGGCGTCAATTCTAATGTGGCAAACTAAACTAAATTTAGAGCATTCTTGTCTTTTACTAATTGCTACTATAAGAGCGGGATGGCATGTCGTCAAATTCAAATTTAATGATGTCAACCTAAAATTTCCATATAATTCTCGTTTACCGTCTCTAATTTTATTGGCTACTTAAAACTGCCTTCTAAAAACTTACGAAGATTTTAATTTGACTTGCCTTCATTCTAATTCGACATCTCTAGATTCGACCCATCTTGATCATATCGTAACTGTTAGTAAAATACTCGAATGTTCTAAATTTTGTTTGTTACATTAGAATTGACACCAATTTGATTATATTTTTATTATTAATAATAATAATAAGGTTTAGGCATGAAGAGGGAAAGGCTTTTTCCTGAACCATTGGTGTTAGTTTGTTTTAAAAGATTACAACATGTTTCGCCGATAGCCTGGCATGCAAATTCAGATTCAGTACGCAGAAACTATCCATTTCCATTTTCTACGATTCTGACACACCTCTTTCACTTGATCTATGTTCATTAAGCTCTTCATGCATGCTCGTTGATTACGGTTGCTGTTGAGTCCTTTTTGAGTACGTGTATAATTTTATTGCGATACGTTCGTCGAGGTCGACCTGACCCGACAATATTTTTCATCTTCATTCATTCTTCCTACCTTAATCTGCCGAGTCTCATCCCAACTACATTGGGGTCGGCTAAGGACTCCGCGGATGTTACTTAGTACCAGTACTTTACATGGAACGATTGCCTATCTGATCCGACTACCAGGTTTTCCAAAAGGTAACGTCATTTAATATTTATTTACCTCGACGTTTCGATCAAGTTGCATTGATCGTGGTCACGAGTAGACTCTAAATAATATTATGTTTTAAGCGCGATTCAGTCCCGTTTGAATTCAATAATTATGTGTTCGAATCGCGAGTGTTTAAGAAGTATTAGGTAACGTTGTAATGTTACCTCTTGGGAAACCTGGTAGGTAGTCAGACTTTCAGGCCACCAGATTTGTTGTACCAAATGTGACCAACGTTTTAACGTGTTCTTAGAAGCGTGGAAGGGTTTCCATATAAAATGGTGCTCAACCATGCAGAAAAAAAACCCCGACAATTGCATCCATAACCTCGATCGATCAGCTGTTGGTTTGTCACAAGCAATGTTATAATTTTAAATTCTGGTAGTAAAAAAATATGTAGGAAAATGTTAAAAACAAATGTAGTGTGTAGTTCTGACCTAATAACTCCATATCATTCAGATCATTTTGTTTCAGATGGTAAGCAGATCAGTGAATAAAATGAAGAGTAGAAGACATAGGATGACCTAGTAAGATTAAATAGGACGGATATTTTTAGAACCAGGTTTCAGGAAAATAGCTCACATCGTTCTTTCCCCTGGGAATCGTAAGAAGGCAAAATATAGCATTATAATATTATTATTCAGTTAAAAGGCAAGACAAAATCCCTACTACTCTATTCAAACATATTCATAATAAATAGCGACTTGGCCCAGCTTCGCACGGGTCATAAATTCATTTCCTACTTTTCCGATATATTTTCCGAAAATTCTCTTTCATACAAACCTTGTCCTGACAATTCAAACACATAAAAAATCAGCTACATCAATCGAGCCATTCTCAAGTGATGATATTTCATGCATGCGACCATATTTTTGAATTTTTTAATTAGGTTAGTTTAGTATAAATAAAGCAATTTTTTTTTTTTTTTTCAAGACGATGTTTTTAGTTATTAGTTCACAATCACTAATTTAATATGATCACTATGCTTACTCAAAAAGTTTAGTCCTTTTCAGTCTTCTTACTAAGTATGTGTTGTCAAAGAGCTGGATAGCCTCAACATTCACATGATGATGAAGTATGTGTTTATTAACTTCGGCGTTTCATTCTTCATGAGGTACGAGTTTTTTGATGACCCTGTCTACGAACTCCATGCTTAGGTCCCGATGGAGATCGTCATTTCTTATGTACCACAATGCGTTCACGATACCCCTGAGTATCTTGTTCTAGAAACATTGTATAATTTTTATACAGCAATACATGCAATAAATAATTATTGTACTAAGTGGTTTGGTAAAGGTACTGTTTTAGACCCACATTTCAATAATATTGTTATTAAAGTCCCAAGTATTAGCTGGTGAGCCCATTGCTACTACATGTCCCAAATTCAAACTCAAGGCTGCTAATGAGATACTATCTCTGCTACCACAACAGAAGAACCCAATACTACTTTCTCTCAATACTTTCTTTTTTTTCGAGATTAATAAAAAAATTAAACACTCATGAACTTTATGCTCTTCTCCTATAGACTTGAAAACCACACGGATCGCAGCTGCATTCACCGCAGTGAAATTCGCGGTCAGCGGGGCAATTGCACAACTGACTTGCAATAACAATATTGATTTGCCATAAATTGCATCGCATGCTCTCAAAAGAAAATATTCTGTAATACGTCCTCAACTAATAAGGTCGACGTAACATATGTTGTCAGACTGTAAAAATGAAAGCTATTGCAATTGCAAGACAGTTGTGCAATTGCCGCGCAAAAGTTCTCTCAAGTCAGCGATACACTTTGCCCTCTACATCAATTTCGCAGTTGACTTGTAATACAATAAAATAATACGCAGATTGTAAACGTAGACACAATCTCAATAAAATCAACTAGAAAAACAAACTGATTGTTAATCCCTGACAGTTCCAACTCACTTGTAATACCGTAATTGAATTGATAAAATTTGTGTCTCAATTTAAAATATCGTCTTTTCTTTTTTAATTCTATTTGCTTTGATGGTACGGCATGCGAAATAAATTGCTTTTTTTTTTTCATTCGGGATTGTAACCCTTTTAATTTGATTGACACTTTGCTTCAGTTGCTATCAATGTACGAAACGGGTACGCATTGCCGTTTTTAATCCCTATGATTCAGGTAGGAGTAATATCTAAATTGGTATTGCCCGGAGCACTATTTGTTATTAAGTAAATTGGTTGTTTGTAACGTCATCAATGTTTTCTATTGTGTACGCGGCCTATGTTTCGAATCTGACCTATGTGAAAAAACACCGAAACATGCATAAAAGTGCAATTTGTATAAAAAAAAGGAATGCAGGAAGTTGTTGAATACCAACTCTTACCTCAAATAAACCGTAAAGGTAATTGGAAATGATTGATGTAATACATCAAATCGATAAACATAGCACTACGCCTGCATTCCTCGACGGGTTATGTAGGATTCTCCATTGCACACCCACATTCAAAACTGATGGAGTTATTAGGTCCTATAATTTGATGATGAGCCTTTGGCCATCCACCGGTGAAATTCAAATTCCAGGCATCTGAGAATTTCTTAGCAGAAAAACCTAAGGAGACTTAACCTGACCTGGGAATCAAAACCAGAACCTCACGCTCAGCCGCCGCGTTGCATCCACTATACCAATAACGCAGTCAAATTATACAAAGCTAAAATATAAATAGTCTGCCATTTTGTATAAACACTGAGATATAATAAGAAATAGCAAGAACTTCAAAGCCCTGCAGTCCATTATAAATTAACATCATTATATTAACCTTCAAACGCCCTTACAAACCTTATCAACTACCTTACTAAGTTACTCATAATACCCCCTTACCTTCCCATTGAAATAAATCCAACAACACAATACCTTATTAAACCCCCTAGATCCCCCTTGTGATCTGAGCTTTCGAAATTATTAAAGCCTCATTTTACACAAAAAGAAATGAACTCCACCATTGAGTGAGTGTAAAATGACTCAATCCGAGGGCTGGCTTCAGATTAAAAGTGAAAACGGAAACGAAACGCAAACACTGAAATACCATTAAGTCATTGGACGCCAGGCGGCGTTAACTTTTAATTTTACCAGAATAATACTGTCAAGTTTAAATCTTTGGATTTCAGAGGGAACCGGCGGCGGCTTTGTAAAAGAATTTTGATTTAAGAGAAAAGAGTTGATAAATTTTTTTTATACTAGACATATTTAGATGAATTTTATAAGGTTTTGGTTTGATTATTATCTGAAACCTATTAATTCCAGGAACCATACACTAAACCTAAACAATACTGTGCAAAACTTAATAAAAAGAAGTTGTTTTGTAAACAAAAAAAATATACAAGATAAATCTTTGAAAAGCATGCTTAGTGAACTCTAAAGTTATTATATTAAATGGAAAAAGAATACGGTCGCGAACAGGATTCGAATCTGCGCCTCCCGATAAAATACTCCAGGAGCTCTGACCACTAAGCCGTCTCGACCTCTGCTCACCACCGTGAATTCTTCTTCCATTTTTTAACACGTCTTTTGGCGACGTCATTGCTATCAATTCAGTCCCTATACAGGTGACCGAACCGATACGACTAATTTTACAGTTAATACAACGTCGTAAAGAATGCAACTTTTTTTTTCGTTCCTTGGTTTAAGATCATAGTGGTCAAGTATATAAGTACATAATTGTGGAAATCAATCGCCGTGCACCACTCACGTAGCACTGCACAGTTGCACAGGGCAAGGGTGAATTTGAGAAATTAACTTCAAATTCGACATAATATATTTTTGCTAACTTTATAGGTTTGCGGTCTTGCCTATAACTAAATCTCTTGTTCGATATAAATGCATAATACAACAAAAACATATCCTCTCTCCTCCCTTACTATTTTTATGCCCCGTAAATCGGACCCTAATAAATGTTCGAATAATCTCGTAAACACTCTTAGTATGTCTATTAACCAATAAAGTACAGGTGAGAACTAAAACATAATTATGTACGCAAAAAAGTATCAGGAATCGAATAAAGAAAATTACGTGACTAATGTGTTTTAATGGACATTTGGACATTATGGAAACATCTACGAAGTAGTATTATAATATTACTATGCTGGCAACCAATGCTTAAGGTTTAAGAAGATTTATATAAGTCTTAAAAGTATTTTCATATGAGTAATTTGTTAGTAAGTACATAAAATGCATAAACTACAGCGTAATATAAAAATATCACACCCTACAAGTCCATAAAATATTTCCAGTAAATTTCAGTCTAGCAGCTACAAAACGTCACTGCATTTACCTCGATATTATCATTACCCCGATCACCATTAACATCATTAAAAACTAGCGCGACATAAAAATCTAATTAAAAAAATCTCCCGCACGAGAGCCGATTGAATTTGTGGCGCCCGATTACATTAACGAGTAGTAAAGAACATTTCCGGACGGAACCAGTCTAGAGCGGTCTTAGCCGGTTTAAAGCGGACGAAGCCGGCTCGCGTCGGTTCTATAGTTTGTTGTAATAGCGTTGTGTTGGAGTGGACTTAATCGCGTTCCGTGGTTTTAGAACGTGGTGCCGAAACGTGGACCAGAGATCCGATGGCGTACTATGGGATATTATTGTTTGTTTTCACAAATAAGGTGCTGTTATAACGCTGTAATTAAGATATATTGGTAGTATTTTACTTTGTAGTTCCTGACTTTTACTGCCCAATGTTCACATTAGCCACATAAGGTCTATGTAAGGATACTTTTACAATTGCCAGACTCAGGCAATATAGAAAATCTTTTTATTTGTGACCAGGTAATAGTCATACATATTTAAAACATAACTAGCTCAGAAACCATTTACTTGTTTAAACTTGAACTCTGTTACATACTTATTCATAGAAAAACATTTTTATATTCTATACGAACCTTAATTATGTCAAACTCAAATTAACAACTCACATTGTCCTCATTCAAAATAATACGCATTTAAATAACAGCAGTATTGCATCAGAATTTAATAAACGCATCGTATTCGTGTCCACGCTTAAGTATTAACAATTAAATGGGCATACATTCCCACTTAATTGTACATTACACTCGATTGCAATAAAACACGCCGCATAATAATTACACTGAAACGCGGCGTCAATAAACACACGTCACATATGATACACATAGGTGTACGTTAACATGGCATGTAGTAATGAAGGCCAACCTAGTTAGTGGGTACGCCAGCCGGAACAATTGCATCTTCGCACCGACCGATACGCCAGATGATACGCTCTGCTGTATAGTTCACACTGCACTGCAGTATATACAAAAATTTTGTTCATATTTTGACAAAAAATTGGGAGCTATTTTTTTGCGTATTAAAAAATACGGCCACTCATGGGATTTAAACCTGCTACACTTGGATCGGTACACCAAAATGTTCTTTATCTATAGGCATGATCATTATGTATATATACAACTATTTTAATAGCTTTACTCTTTAATAAAACGAAGCCCATAAAGCTTTATTTTCAATTTCAAAAATTCATTTAGTACAGACCTTCGTCATACATTGAAATTAAATTTTGATAGAGATATACAAATTTGTAGTATATTTAAAAAATAATTGCACCTTTCCAGCATCGTTGGATTAAATAAATCCTGTATTTCATACTGAACATTGTATATGCAATCGTCAATAAATTTAAATAAAGCCGATATAAGAGCTTACAATTGGAGATAATCATATTCAATTCGTATTCGTAATGTAAAAACATTTTATACTTTATTATAGAAATAAAATTTACACAGATTTATTCTGAAAATAATAATAAAGTATACATTATCATATTTTTTGTCCATTACATAAATAGCCCGTTACTAACCCATTGCAGGGCAAGGGGCTCTTCTCGTACAAAGGAGGCACGAGCATTAAGATCACGCTAGTTCACTTTGCGTTGGCGATTTCAAACAATTAGTAGAAATGTCACATTGGTACATGACATGTTCGAACCCACAACCAGTGTCTCAAGAGCCACACCAAGATACTTTATACACGTAATTTTTTATTCACTTATATTTCTTTTATCCATTATAAGAAGATCTGTTGTAAAAAAATAATTAAATTATATAAGGGCATTAAAAATCAAGGATGCGCGTTTCGAAGAGTGTTTTCCATAACTCTCCGAATGGGAGAAGTATAAAATTATACTTCATACCAATAAAAATCTGTTATATCTAGTAATTAGCGAAACAACAGATTACGTGATAAATAATATTTTTAACAAGACATTCCCAATTGATACATTCTACACATAACATACCTATGTATGCCATACATGTTTTATACACTCTCCAACACGTGCAGTAAAACACATCAAAATACTACAATCCTCTAACGGAACTGTAAATAAAATACCCAATTATTTAAGACCTAAACATTTTACTACAAGCTAGCATTGCAAACAGTATGCAAATTTTTTTTAATCAAGATTTGCCCCAACCTATTTAAATGTGTTGCGTTTGCAGAAACAAATCTCACGTGCACATACCCAGACATAGAACATTATATCGGTAAGCCGTCGGCGTAGGAGTCTATCTCTTGACGACCGGCGTCAACTGGGCTGTATATTATTTTCAAGGGATTAAAGAACTGAAAATATTCATTGACCTATTAAATATGTAGTAGAAATGTTGTTTCTAACATATTCTATAAAAAACACTAAACTAAAGATAACCATAAAAAAAAAACTTATTAGGAATCAACAGAACTCACAAAACGGACTCATATTCTTTAACCCTCCAACTGCAACAGTCAATAAAATACCCGATAACTCTAGATCTAAACATCTTCGCCAACAGTATTGGCGTATTGCATAGTACACTGTGTACTTAAAAATCCAGTATACGCCGGTTTTATTTACATCCAACAGTGCCTTAGTACATGTGATTTAACACAATATATCCGACCGTATCGCGGAGTCCCGTGCGGAATCAATTTTGTTCGTTCACTCAACCGTTTTAACTTGATCGGGTTACTGAACTGCTTCTACGTAAGTTTCCAAGAATGCATTAAGTGAAGATATTTTACGTATGTTCGCTTGTATTCTTTAAAGGATATTGGAGTAGAGTATTGTAGCGTTGATATGAAGTTGAGTGGAAGATCGTTTAGAATGTTTGAGTAGGTGTGCAATATAGTATATCATTTTGAAGAAATTGAAAGTAACAATTCTAGTGTTTATATTTAGCAAAATATAAGTTAACTTTAGACCTATCGCAGACAACAGATATTTTGTGCGATCTAGTCTGATATTTGTATTAAAAAATAATGAATACACTGTTCAATCTTGCTTTTGTGTGCTGCAGTCTAAATCGAACTAGCAATCCGTTTCTGCGTTAGATCTTGATTAGGGTGACAACATTTTAGACGGTTCTTTACCCATTGGCTTGGTGTGACCTCTTGACCTCTCGATAAACATTGTATAACTATTATAACAATATGAAAACTCCTGTCATTTGAACACAGTACACAAATCTGTCAATACAAACAACAAATCAGTAAAACTTTAACCTCCAAAAAAACTCAAGTTCTTCAGCATGTAAATCCTAAATATCTACCCGCAAAATCCACCCAGATACAACCTATCCAGGTCAAAACAATTTTGTCAGGACGCAGTAAGATCGGCCATGATTCTATTATAAGGCTCGCTAAGCAAATTTTCAGAGAGGTCTGAAATTCGTAAATTCCCGAGCAGAAATCCGCAGCATCACGGGTTTGCGTTTAGTGGATTTAAGACACATATTTTGATGTTGGATGACGTCACTGGGCATTCAAAATATTTGCGGGTCATTTCTAGGAACAATTTAGGTCAGTTCCTGTGGTGATAAATTGACTATAATAGAAAGTAATAACAATTATTCTACTTTCACTTGTATAGCTATAACTACCCATTATGATTGAAAGAGTAAAAAATATTACACAAAACACTGCTTAAACAAAAAACGTGCACAGTACACCCATAAAGGCGCACTTACACGACATAATAAAAATTACATCGTCACACGACAAAAACAATAACCCTTACGTTTCGCGGCGGAAAAAATGTAATATAACTCCGACATTAGTGACATAATAATAAAACTGTTCTTTCTGTGCAACACAGTCTGATTCCCGCTTCCTTTATTAGCAGGCATCCGTAGCTTTACACTGACGACCTTTTTATTTCCGGCTATCCGTCCCCAGGCGGCGTTTTTGCTATATTTTTTAAACACACCTTGTGGGGCGTAAAATAATTTTCCACGTAAACATTTTAGGGTTAATAAAGATGCGACTGCGTTCGGAACGTTGACGCAATTATGGGTGGTTAACATTTTGCTTTACGGATATTGGATGGGTTTTAAAAAACTTTTTTGTAGTGATAAGCAATCTAGGTTTTGATTTTTACTACCCATTTTCGGTAGACCTTTTTTGCAGATAAATGTTATACTTAACTGCAAAGTTAGTCGTGTCAGTTCGGTCACCTGTATAGAAACTGAATAGATAGCAATGACGTCACCAAAAGACGTATTAAAATGTGGAAGAAGAATTCGCGGTAGTGAACAGAGGTCGAGATGGCTTAGTGGTCAGAGCGCCTGGAGTATTTATCCGGGAGGCGCAGTTTCGAATCCTGCTCGTGACCGTATTCTTTTTCCACAAAAGTTCTTTCGTTCTGGTAATTTGGTTTAATCCTCTAATAACCAACCCATAACTGGCCCACTGCAGGATAAGGGAATCTTTTCATACAGAAAAGGCACGAGCATGATGACCACGCTAGCTCACTGCGGGTAAGCAATTTCAGGCTTTCAAGTCGAAGTTTCCTCACGATTTTTTCCTTGACCGTATGTTTGTAATGTTTTGGATTATCTAAGAAAGCACATATAACACATGAAAAATGATTTAATTTAGTCCACTGTATCATAATGTTCTTTATAGCAGTGATAGATAGTGGTAAGAATCCAAGGCACGCACCACTGCCTTTTCGAAGTCATGTACGTATTATAAACTAATTATCACTTGCTTATAACGGTGAAGGAAAACATCGTGAGGAAACCAGCACACCTGAGAGATGTTCTCGATGGTGTGTAAAACCATGTCAGAGACCTACGGGTAGTTTAAACTCTGACACTAGGTTGTTCATCAACCACACGATAAGAAGATGAAGAAGAAGAATATTCCCTTCATGTGTTATTTTAATTCATTATGTACACTGTAGCCTTTTACGCTCTTTTCAATTCAAACATATTCAAGACCAAAACGCGTTCTGAAAAATTGAGTGCTAAGATCATAACGGCTTCCCCATAACGTATCCCCTATAAATGTCACATTTACGCGATCTCCCCATCATTACATCATTACCATAGAACATAGTTCCCCCTCTTCTAATTATTCTCTGTGACTAAGGCAAGATGCATATGTAGGCCAGTAGGATGGAAAGGATTCGTTTGGTGAAAAGATATCAGGTTAACAGGTGCACGGAAATGCTATCGTTTGTAGAACGTCCAATTCCGTGGAAAAAATAATGTTCTATTACTAAAGATGTTATCTAAATAGTCAGTAATAGAAGAAATTACTGATATAATAATGATGAAGTAACAAAATCTTTTCTTTTTCTAATTATTATTTCATTTATCATTATATTCATTTTTCATCCAAGGCTATGTCACTTTTTAAACAAGTTTTTTGAACTTCACAGACATTTGGAATCGTGCATATTTATTCTGACATTCCATAAATTCTAATATATGGTCTATGTGAAAAAAAAAACTTAGATTTGAATTTTCCAAAAGGAAAGTTTGCATCCCTACATTTTTTAAGCAGAATTTATTGAAGTTATTTAATCGTTAAAACATTTTTATTATGATTAGTACTGATTCTAACGTAGGCCAATTAAATTGAAAATAAGAGCATTGCTTTATAAAAGACGAAACGCAGGGAAACGTCAAAATAAAATTTAGGCATGTCAAAGTAAAATTTCCGAACATTTTTAGTTAGGTTATAAATTAAAACTATCAAAAAAAAACTAAAATTGTAAGGTAATTTATATAATATATTCACATAATACATAAATGATTTAACCAATCTAAAAAACCATTTAGATCGGTGTAAAAGAAATATCACCAACTACAAGACACTATTATGTAATCTAAATACAATACATTAATGTTCTCCAACTGCCTATGCACTGCACAAGTCTACAAAGCCTACTTTGAGACCGGATTATCTAATGGTACTTTAAAACACTGTTAAAGTAACTTTTCACTACTTACAAACGATTGCAGTTTCGAAGGTCTTTCTTGAATTCTTATTCATTATTTAGTGAATGTAATGTTTACGCGTCTTTATTTAGGCCTTACTTGACTTTTAGAATTAACTTTTGAAAACCATAAAATTTCTCTTCGAGAACGAATTTACTGTATTTTTTTATTGTGCATTAATGCGTATGCGTATGCATGCGTAGCAAACCCTCGAGTTAATTTTTTTTTTTTGTGGTCATAATAACTATTATGAATAATTTGTAAAAAGGGCGGTTGATGTACGGAATCAAGAGCTCGCGGTTTCGAATCCGCTCGTGGTAATTTTTTTCTGTTAGGTTCTGATATTTATTTTAAATGCTGCTGCGCCATAGGTAGACGTCCGATATTTGTTCTGCGCATTTTTTCACAACATACAAATAAAAAAATTAATATCCCAAAATAAATTTATCTCCGAATCCGACTGTCCATACCTAATTAAAATCAGTATACTGCAAAAATACTCAGTGTTTTACGTGCACCTCCATAAAAGGGAGAGTATGCCGCAAAACGAGCGATGCCCTTAAATTATCATCTTCATTTGGAGACTGCTGACTACATACCTTGGCAAATACTTCATCTCACGCAGCAGAAAATGGCACCATAACTCTAAAATCCTGCGGCATTTCATTGCCTCCATAAAAGTCTTTACGTAAAATGCGTGGGGACTGTAATACTAACGCCTATTTCTGGGAAGCGACTATGAGTAGTGATGTCCGGTGATATCGGAAAATTACTCGATAAATCTGTTACAAATAACGCGATAAAAATTATATATTTTTATTCGGAAATTGTTTTATTAAGCTATGATAGTGCTTGTTTATGATGTTTGCAATGATTTAAAAAACTTATTTTTTTGCAACTTTACAAGTTATTTAAATCAAAATAGGTTATGTTGGGGTAAAGATTTATTTAGTAGATATGTAGAGCAGTTTCTCATCCTATATATTTCATGATGAATGTACAATGAAAGGCAACGATAAAAGTGTTCATATAATATTCACAAACCTCAAGTTTAGTATCATTTTGTTTCGCTAAATTAAACTTTTTCAGGCAATGTAAACAAATATTTCTTTTCTCTACTTACTAGTAAGTATTTCAGCGTAACTTTTATACACTCAAAATAATACAATACTCCTTTTTGCACAACACTTTTACGTCACATATAACTCACCTAACATAATACCCACATATCGATGACCCCATAAATCGATTGCGACACCAAATCGATACATTAACAGCACTACCGAAAATCAATTTCAGAACGAGTTATTGCCCGTAATTGTACGTATTCAAAAGGAACGTAAAGTTTGTCGAACGCCTGTGATTGCTACATAAAAGCCTCACTGAAGCCCTAAAGGTAACGTTTTCTTGGATGAAAATTTTCCGAAACGTTCTACCTTTAGACACGTTTAAATGGTAGATGTTTATGTAGCTTGGACTGGGTGAGGGGCGGGTAGATTTTCAATATAATAATAATAATAAAAACAACAATTAAATCCATGGTATACTGTTATTTCAGTAATATGATAAAAACAAATATTCTTTTTAAGGTATTTTAAAACATATTTCAAAATATAAATTTCATTGTCATTACCTAAACTTAACCCTTTCCCTGTGCAATGAATCACATATAAAACAATGTGATTCTTTGACTATTGTGTGTGACTTTTTAAGGACAGCAGAAAATAGTGTAATTTAGTACTTGCGCAGTAATACTTGTATAAAACAGAATTGAATAATTTGATGAATTATTCAAGATAAAAGAATACGGTCGTGAGCAGGATTCGAACCTGCGCCTCCCGGATAAATACTCCAGGCGCTCTGACCACCAAGATCTTTTTCCATTTAAAATTATAACTTAAAAGTTCGCTAAGCATGCGTTAATGCTTTTCAAAGATTTATCTGTATTTATTCAAGATAACTTTAAATGGCCACAACAAAAATATGATATAGATATCACGCCTGTGTTAAGATTACATTACACCTGTTGTACTGTAACCCCACATCTGACCGATACCGTCATGAAGTCCCATGTAAATAGGTGGCGAGCCTATTGGCTAACGAGAATTTCTTAACTTTAATTATACCCTGACCTGCGTACCACGAATTAATGGTGACTTGGTGACATTTAGGTACATTGCATCGTAGTTTTTAATAGTTTTACTCACGGACCTTAAAAAAATACGGACGGAGCGTTGCGTACGACGTGAGAACCATGCCTAGTCATCAAATCAAATTTCGGTTGTCATACACGAGCTTAACGCATACAAATACCTAAAACTTATCTACTCGGCGCCAGTACGCTGCATATGTGTGTGCGTAATCTATGCTTCGCTTATGACAAGTCAAGGTTACATCCGTATTTTTTCAGATCCGTGAGCTTTACTCATCATAGATAAGCTGTAACATACGACGCAATGTACTACAAAGTGATTATCAATTCGTTGCTAACCGAGATAGCCAATAAGTACGTTGGAAATATGACGTTTGCTATCTACAAAACAATCGGTTATTCGATGTACCTTTATGTCCATACTGCGTCACTATTCAAAATAGATTCGAAAAACCAATAGGTACCCAAATATTCTACTGGTAAAAATATTTTCGAAGGTTTTATTCTCATTAGACAAGGCTTTCACATATGAATTTGACATGTCATATGAACGTGGACGTAGCTATTAATTGTTAACACCAAATTGTAGGTACATTATGTAATTGTGATCATTTTCAATTTCACGACAACCAACCTTCTTGATACCTCTCTCGAAGCCAAAAGTAACAATTATTTAAACAATAATAGTGTTGATGTAATATCATTGCAAAAGGCAACGGTCTTGGAAACTGGAACAAGTTACTGTTTAACTTATAAGTTTTTTAGCTTCTCATAACTGGCACTGGTCTACTTGGAAACAGGCGGTTTGCAGGCTTCCACCTGCTTTGAGGTCCGAACTAAGTTTTCTAGTTTGCCGATATAACATTTGTGTGTAAGACAGAGAATTGTAGAACAAGCAAAGGAGGGTTAAAATTTTAATGTTTTTTTTTTTTCGTTACTGAATTTTCGAAACCATTTTCTTATTTTTGGGAGGCTAACGCACGAAAACTGAATTTTATTTCAATAGATTTGTATCTTCATATATATATATCGATGGGTGAAACGCTATTTGGTTCAAATGTAATTACTGTATTAAAAAAAAACCTTTAAGCCGACAAGTAATTTTTTTTTCTTTTATTAATTTTGAATTTCTTCCTGTGTCGTGGGTGCGTTTACAGACATATAATCTCACAAGCACACAAACACCCAGACCCGGAACAATTATCCGTAGATCGTACAAATATTTGCTCCGTGCAGGAATCGAACCTGCGACAAGCAGCACAGCAGTCGGTCTCTCGACCACTGCGCCAACCGCGCTGTCTAAGTATAACATAATATATAATATATAAGTATTTCAACCGTCGATATGTCTTCTTTCTGTAGACATATAAATTGTGTATTTTTTTACAGGAAGATTAATTATTATGATCATAATTCATTTATATATTGTGTACTAAACTCTTACAATAACAAAAAACACGTTTAAATATAATTATTCCATCAAGAAAACCTAAATCGAGAACCATCTTCGAATCCAAATCCAACAAACATACTGTACGTACTAGGGGATCAAAACTTTCAACAATACAGTATCCGAACCATCCCAAACTGATGAGCCCACAAGGCCGCACAATCAAATCGCTATATTGAAATCTTGTACCACAAACTAAGATCCGAAATACCCGAATAAGGTCGCCAGTTGAATCCACTCTGGGCGGATTACCATAATTGATATTAATGTACCCGGGAAGGTTTAATTAGACCGGACAAAGTAAGATGCGAGTACTCGTAAATTCTGTCGAGCACTACTTGGAGCATTCCGCACGTCCCTAAACGGCTTTTATTTTGGTTTATATTGCGTTACGGAGGCTTTACGCAGTGTTGTGCGTGAAAAGATTACGATTGATTTGCCTGTTATTAGCTGTACTGTTTGATCTCCACAGAATAACTAGATACAGTTATTCTCGTTCAAATACACCTCAATTTAAGACACCACAGACACGTGGTGAAGGAAAACTGAGGAAACCTGGACTTAATGTTCTGTAATCGGCAAGCTGCAGTGAGCTAGTGTGATGATCAATGCTCGTGCCTTCTCTATATGAGAAGAAGCTTGCCCTGCAGTGGGACAAATATGAACATACCATAATTTTCCCCTATACTGTCGGTGCGTTATAAGACATAAATCCAGGAAGAAAATGTAGATCATGTAAATATTGGTTCGCGGGAGAATGGAACACGCGACACAGTAGTCAGTCTCTCTACCACAGCGCGCAAAGATTTTTAATTGCATGACCTTCAACATATTTCTCGATGATAATTTGGTCGTAACTTATAGTCACACATATGACTCCAAAGTGCATTTAACAAATATGAAAAGTAAATGGAATTGTCTAAAAACTGCATGCAAAGCTGATTGATCGGTCAGATCTGTCTTCGTTATGTTTATATGTCTATGCTTTTAGCTGAACGAACCATTCCCATTTTGTTTTAAATATCTGTGAAGATTTTGATAGATGGCTAAAATGGGTTGGAATAATTTTTATAGATGACGTGCAGGTCGTACATCAAAACTAGTCAAACCCATTTTTCTTAATTTCAGATAACATTTATACAGTCTTAATCTACATATTACTCATTTTCACGGGTTAAAAATAAAATGACCGAAGCACATTCAGATGTCCTTCCCAACACAAAGAAAAAGACTAAAGTCATGAACACACTAACACTATAAAAACGTAATACCCCTAATGTAGATAAATATTAGTGTAGTACGAATTCACTCCATTTCATGTATCTGAAGCTCACGATGAAGAATTACTCAAGACCCACGTTATATTTCTGCCCTTAAATCAAATTTATGAAGACATCAGTTTTTTCTTTTCGCCTTCAGACACTCTCTGGGGTCGACGCTTAGTTAATTCCTAGGGAAAAAGAAAAATACAATATAAAATTAAGTGTAAGCCTAGTTTTATGTACTTAAAGACACTCTACATTATATGCATGAGACACAATATAAAAATATGAGTATTATTGATAACTTAGGTATAGCTATTTATACTATAATTAACAAAAAATAAAATATATAGAAAATTGTTAAAAATGTTACCGAAAATTATTTTTTCGGAATAAAAGATTGACCAATTTTTTGCTCCTCTTCCCTAGGTTATAAAATTATTTTTTAGGTAATATGTCTTAAACATAAAGCCTACAATAATTACGCAGCAAAAATAATTTATTAATAAAGCAAAACAAAAAAAAACAGATTTTTCTCAAAACTTATAACAATACGCTGTATTCCGACGGCAAACTAAAGGGAATCGGGCGGGTTTTTCCGATGGCCACGTATCGCGAGCCCGTCACGTTCTGTTCGCAACAATTAAATCTTTCTGTTTCAATGTGAGGCACGAATACGCCCGACATGGCGTCCATGATAAAATTCCACGCGGTTACACCTACGATTTGAGAGGGAATAATGAACTGGAGTAGTTTCGTGTTGTTTGTATTTTGTTTAATTTGCATGACTGAGAAGTAAGTTTGAGCGTATGTGTAAAAAATTGTATTATAGTTTTTTTTGTTTTTGTATAATATAATTTAAAAAGATTTTTGATTTTGATTTAAAAAAGCAAAATGATAAAATAGTCACTAATCAGTAAATTTACAAGTTCCAATAGCGAAATCTAAAGCCAAAAATAAGTCAAATAAAAAAGATTTTTTTTTTCTTTTGTGTGTAATGTAATTATCTTTTTCGGAAAATATTGGCCAGTCATTCAAAAAAAATTCGCTATAACAGAACAATCAAAAAGCCTAAACAAATTCCGTCCAAATTAATATAATACGTATAAAATTCTCAATTAATTTTATATTCCTAATTAAACAGATCAAATAAATACACAACAATGTTAATGTGATTTATTCGTCATATTTACATTTTGATATGTTTGCACTTCATATAACACGGTTCAAAGGTCGTGTACTCATATAATTGTACTAATGTGCCACTAGGGACCACTAACCACACGAAGCTGCACAGAGGTGAAACACACGTGTTTATGCACTCATATTTTACTTCAAACTTGAATCACAATGTTTTTGTTAGGTGTGATTTATTTTTGTGACTTCCAGGCAATACACAGTACACACACTAGTCCAGGAAAAGTTGAAAGAAATAAATTTAGTTAGAAAGACTTTAGGAAATTATTAATTGGCGCAAGCATACACTGATATTAACCAAACATCCCAAAAATAGAAAAAAAATTGAAAGGCGGATAATTATTATAAATTACTAGCTGTGCCCCGCAAACATTGTTCTGCCATATAAATTTTCTGGATAGGGCCACCCTTATTATCTATGTCTATAAAAAATTGCCTAAGACCTATTCTCAGACCTACCAAAAAAATATACAGAAATAAAAAACCTAAAAATCGGTCAAGCTGTTTCGGAGGAGTTACATAACAAACACTGTGACACGAGATTTTTGTATATTAGATTAAATTAAAGTTTTTTTCACAACAAATATAAGACATGGCATAATATATCTCTTGCCTTCCCCGAAGAATCAGGCGGAGGTGTACTCTGATTGTTCAACCATATTTCACTTATTAAAATATTAGTAATTAAGTCGTAGATTTAGTATTTAGTGAACCATCTACCAGGATGTTTTTTGGGCTTCTACCAATAAATTTCTAAAAAAAATACCACAAAAACTGATCAATCAACTCTTACGATAATCAGCTGCGCTTTCTATTATTGGTCTAGTGGTCACAGTCAGAATTATAATGCCGATAAATTTAAAATTTACACTCATATCCAAAACTGTAGGTAATAATTACGGTACTTACCATTCAATTTTAAAGCGGAAAGCTGTAAAATTACGACAGTGACCGATGTTTACATCAAAACTGATTTTAGTCGGAATTATTTACCAATATAATTGCATTACTCCAGGCGAAGATAGCGTCAGCAAAATATAGCGTATTTCCAGTGCATACAAGAAAGCTACGTAATAAGTCGCTCAACTGCATTGCTTATGTCGATAAGCAATGTAGTTGAGCGTGTTGATCCAGGTTCAATTCCATAGGCAATTTTTTTTTTTCCTTTGGAATTAAAAATGAACATAATAAAGAAAAGAATGAAATGTAGGCATACAGTTATGGATTTTAGTGTAATCCTGGCAGGGTCGCCATGCAATGTGGGGCGTTGTAGGGAATAAAATAATATGTGTTTTCAAGTTTAATGTCTGTAATATAGTCACTGACTTAGAACTAACGATTACAATATATAGGGAAAAGGCGCGTCACACACTAAAATGTTTTATGTTTGATATTTTGTAAGACATATTTAATAACAGCCTGAAGTTCGAAACTGCGCCCGGTAGTTAACTATATTCTCGGTGCCTTAAATGGGACTGCATAACGACATTAGTTAAATATGGGTTTACAACAGTTCACCACTGCCTACGTCCGCGAATATAGGCATGATGCTATATATATATAAGTAGCGTCAGCAAAACTACAGCATATTTTATCTACAGAACAGCAAGCTCCCTTTAGTACACTATCCACCACTATAAAGTACAGACACAGTAGTACATAGGTACATCTGTAAAAGAAGGTACGGCAAAAAGGTGAATTGGTTAACCCCACAAATGCCTCAGGCGGATATATGCGTCAAATAAAAATGAAGTTGATATGCGATGTCAAATAAATGCGACAGACAAAAAAGTTTTATTTGCTACTTTTTTGGGACGACGTACGTGAAGCAGACTCGAGTAGAGTAATATGACGGTGTTCATTTGTTTTTGGAAAGGGAAAAGTTGTACATATGTTTTGACTCAAGGGATAAATCATATTTTAAAAGATAACGTAGAAATGAAAAGTTGAGGGAGCCAGCGAACGACTTTTAAAGCATATTTACTCTGAAAAACAAGTTGTGGTTCAGAAAAAATTTATAAGAGCAGAAAAAAATAAACACACAAAGTCGTTTTGCAATACAAACTCTCAAGTACTATCAAGAAAAAATTAAAACAAGTTTTAACTCCTAATTAAGTTAGCTGCAAAATGTTTCGCAAACTTGTGCGAGCGACAATGATACAAGTTTTCAAGTGGCGCTTCTTGATTTTCTAGCTTGTTGGTTTATGTTGGAAAAAGTTTTATTACAAAACATTAATTACATTTAAAATCAAAGATAACATATTTCCTGTTGTTGTTTTGTGTCATGCAGAATAATATGACATTTAAGTGTTAGTCCTGAAATTAGATTTTCCATAATCGACTACTGATTTTGGTTAGGTTTAGATATTATTAACATAAATTCTAGCTCTCGGGTTTGATTCCCGGGTCGGGCTTCTTGCGTCTTGACCTTGAAGAGTGTACAGTCGCGAACTTAAAGTTTTAAAAAACTGTTTAAACGTCGGTTAGCTTAGATGTGTCAGATAGTTTATAGTTATTATCGTTGTTGACTTATATCTGCTACCTATGCTAATGTCTACATTTGAGATGTTGACATTTTTATATAACATTATTCTTGCCTCGTTGGACTAGTGTTCCCAAGCGCGACTGCCGAGCAGGAGGTCCCTGGTTCGATTCCCGGGTCGGGCAAAGTGTTATTGAGTTTTTCTGTTAGGAAATTCTCAGTAGCAGCCCGGAGTTTGGAATTGTGCCCGGTTGATGGCAATAGGCTCACCACCTATTACATGGGACTTAATTACAGCATTGGTGAAATGTGGGTGTACAACTGTGTATGTGCACCTCTGCCTACCTCTTCGAGGAATTCAGGCGTGATGCGATGTTATGATACTTGTATTTTGCATTATCGAAATTTTCAAGACTCGTTAGCTGCAGCATTGACATGACGAGATCATTATGACATAATATTATCTATGAGTTGCACTATGACACGTAAATGCGTAAGTTAACAATGCATTCGTATGTAGCGCATGCGGCCTGGTACACTCCCCGTACTCTTTCTTCAATTCCTTAATACACACTATACATAAATATTAACTGACTATGTATTGTCACTCTCTCCTACTCACAAAAATGTATTAATTATTTACAATTATTATTGATAATGTATATTTTTGCAAAATGCTTTTTAGTTTAGCTTAGACATATGTTCTGCCCACTGATGATATGTTTAAAAAATACGGCAAATCCTTAAAAAAAATACTTTTGTAATATCCGTAAACAATAAAATACGAAAATTAAATAGGTATCTTATCCATAAAATATAATTCCTGCTCCAAAGACTTATGACAATCCTTTAGAAACATTGCTAGTAGCTGCTTATAATTGGTGTAATAACTTGGCGACAGCGATATGCAATCTGCCGCAGGACAGAGCGGCAAATGACCCCGTCTGAAGGCTAATGGCTAGAGGGAACCAGTCAACTGAGAAAATGATTCTAGTCACTGATGTTATGATTTTCATGCTGATGTGGCTTTGGTGATGTTGTGGATCACTACCCTTGACTGTGCAAGTGTGTTACAAATACTATTTGCATATGCACCTCACATCCCTCGTAATGAATATTGTAATTACAGATTGTAAAAGATTAAATAAAAGGTTGTAACAGTAACCATAGAGTGCACCTAAATGCTGACCTTTATTAAGTATAGTTTATGTGTTATAAAAACTTTTAACTTTCCTTCCGTCTTCTTGCTAGTTGCCACACAAAATTGAAAAAAAAAACATTTATAATTGTAAAAAGTTCAATCAATAGTTTTTTATTGGTTTTGAGGTATCTTACATTTTTTTTTTAACTAAATATCCATCTGAAATTAAATATCGATCCAGAAGAAATCTATTAAATCTAAATAGAGTGGATAGATTTGGGGAGAACGACAGTCGGGGAGTTGATGCAACTGCCCACAACGGTAGCACCGAACTACAGTACTACTCCCAAAACACGACTAGGTCGCTTCACGGCATAGCTTCGTCCAGTGGGTGGTAATCAGCCGCGGCTGAAGCCTCCCACCAGAGTTGTGTTGCCTGTTTTGCACCACCCAGGGGCCACGTGTAGGGATTCCATTTTAAGGGTTCGGACTTCTACGGACGCGGGCAACTCAGCCCCCAAAAGTCATCATCCTATGTTATATTTCATCGAACCTTAAATATGTACCAAATTTCATATAATTTAGATTTATTTACAAACATCAAAATTCACAAACTGATCAATATTCACAAACTTGCCAATATTTCCAAACTCACAAATATTCACATACTCACCAATATTCACAAACTTACCAATATTCGTAAACTCACCAATATTCGTAAACTCACCAATATTCGTAAACTCACCAATATTCGGACTCTCATCTTTATTTTATTAGGAAGATAAGATAAAATTTAAAAACTGCTACAGTACATTACTACAATATGAACCAAATAGCACAAACGTCCTTACGTTCACAGTAACACAATCAGAGTCGGCCGGAAGGCACTAGTTTTTTCTCCTTATTCCCGTAAAAGCCGCTGGCTTCGTAGGAAGCACTTATATATTTCGTTTCCTGGGACGTTTGGAGTATGTCTCTATTGATATCTGGGAGTTTCTATTTTTCAGTCACATTGTTGCTTGTTTTGTTGTTAAACCTTATGACTTTTATGGTGCTTTATAAAAATGAATATATATTTTTAGTAATTGTCGTTAGGACTGATAGAAATATACACTACGCCTACGTGCATTTTTATTGTGAGATCTACAGTATTACACATCTATTTACCGAAAGGGTAGGCAGAAGTGTAGAATATTGACTATTAATAAGTCTATTGCCATTAACAAGGTACAATTCCAAACTCTGGTCTGCTGCTACTGAGTATTTTTTACAAAGAAAACACTATCACTTTTCCAAACCAGAGAATCGAACTCAGGAACTCACGCTCAGTAGCTAACAAAATTTAATGAAATAAATCAAACAACCTGCAACTTAAAATAGTGCCATCATAAATACACATAATAAAAAACTATTTTGAGCAAGAAATACAGCGTCCACACCGTCGGCCGCAAAGATCGTCCCAGTTTCAGAGTATTTCTCTACCCTGTCTACTCTCCCTTGTAAAAAACCAGCTTTTCAATTTGTTCCGCCGGAAGAAAACATTCAGATGTCCGCCACTCAAGATAATATTTCTTTTTATTTTTGCATTTACAGAGTCCTTCAAACGTCTTATGATTTTTCTCCGTAGACGTCTACGGCTACGGCGTAGCATGCTACGGAGTCGTAGCATTATGCGAAATTAAAAAGTGCCTTTTTGGTTGTATTAATTATGAGTAAATAATTTTAATGCATAAATAACATCTACCGAATGTATCTTTTATATAAATTAGCAGTATATATTGTATAACATTATAGTCATCGTTCAGAAATCATTGCGTGTTAAACTACTCATTTCTCAATATTTAACGTATATAAAAAAAACCAAGGATGTAAAACCACCCACAAAAATTGTTCCAGAACCACTTTTTGACAGAAAATTAATCCTATTAAATGTTCTACATAAACTCATCAATCCTACCAATAATTACTACAAAACAAAACATTTTACACGAGAACTCATGACACGATAACTTTAAAAATACATTTCGTATCCTTCGTTGGCAACATGTGACATAATAAAACGGGTTTACCTTTAAAATATACGGCGTAGAGCGTTTCATTTCAGATGCAGTCGATATCCAATCCAGGGTGGAAAGTAGCTCGCAGATTTCTTTGACATACAGGAAATCATCTTTTCAAGTACAGATACAGTTGGTTTTTGATTTGTTGTAATTTTACTTTGCCGTTTCTGTAATTTTTTTATAGATGCTCTTTGAGACGGATTGGTTAGGTAATTGGCTGTTTGAGTAATATTTATTTTTTATATCATTCAGGCATAGGATTGGATTTTAGATTGAAGTTACAATATTCTGAGTCAGTGAATTGGTAAATACCATTGCATGTAAGTATGTAAGTAATAAATGACAGTCATACCCTAGAGGTATGATCATTGGACTGACAAGGCCAATATTGCTTGTTCTCACCCAACATAACATAACATAACATAGCATCACGCCTGTATTCCCCGAAGGGGTAGGCAGAGGTGTACACAATTGTGCACCCACATTTCACCAATGCTGTTATTAAGTCCCATGTAATAGGTGGTGAGCCTATTGCCATCAACCGGGCACAATTCCAAACTCCGGGCTGCTACTGAGAATTTTTCTATCAGAAAAACTCAATAACACTTTGCCCGATCCGGGAATCGAACCCGAGACCTCATACTCAGCAGTCGCGCTTGGGACCACTAGACCAACGAGGCAGTCACCCAAGCCATGTACAACTGACTTATCGTGATTATGTGCGTATATATATTAATTATCACTTGCTTAAAATACTAACAAAAAATATCGTGATAAAAAAAGCACATCTTAGGAAAGTCATAACAAAGGTTCACGGGTTGCTCACGTTAATCAACAATACAATTAGATGATTATCAAATAATCAATATAATAAAGAATAAATGCCTACACTGAAAATAATAGAATAGCAATGTGCTGAAATATGGCATTTCAAATTACTATGAGACTTTCGATATTTTTATATGAATACATACTTAACTCATCCCCAAGGCCCAATCTTGTACACATTACTTTTAATATTTATAAGCACAATACACATATATCTCTCACACAAGCCCTTAACCCGACAATACACAGAACACACGTGAAACCCCAATTACAATAAGTCTCACGTAACAGATTGATTGTCAAAAGTTGTTCTCGTGATACCAAGGAGTTTTACAGGAGACGAGTGGTGGAATAAAATCATGCGAGCGTTCCTCCGGGCCTCGGGGACCGCTTACTGGGCTAGCCAGGGTTAATGCATAAGTAATGGTGGCGTGCGAGCTTAGGCCTCGGGTACATTAGGACAGTAGGTACAGAAAGGTTTTGAGCGCAGTTCGGTTAATTCGTAGGTTAAATCGTGGATTTTTTTTTTTTCATTCATTTCGAAAGTATAGTCGTTACATGTCCATTTTAAAATCGATGCGATTAAGATTCTGTATCTGTGCCATATGTATGGAGTTTAAATATGCTTGATCTAATAATCATCCATCATATAACCAAATATTCATTTCGAAAGGTTTCAAAAAATCAATTGATATAAATAATATATACATAAACATAACTAGCCCATAACTGACCCACCTCTTCTGATACATTTTCAGATTTCAGACCATTAAGTCCAGGTTTCTCTCACGGTTTTCATTCACCGTATGTTTGTGTAGTCATACATAGTGCTAAAACGTATTCAACAAATATTTTAAACACATTTCCCTATTGTTTTAACGTAGCATAGTTGAGCTTAAAATACTTTGATGTATCAGCACAGAGACTATCAAATTATTATCAAAGTGGCTCTTTGCCTCACAAATTTCCAATTTCCCCGTTTTACTGAGAGGAAGTGCCTCTTCCTGCGCCTATTATTTTTCTTCTAATTGAGTTTGTTACTGTAACCAAGGAAGTTAAACTTCCTCTGTGAAGGCTCGAGTGGTAGTTTGTGTTTACTATCTGAGTTGATTTTACTGGAGCAAATATAGTCTACCTAATCTCACCTGAAACCTAACTGCAACTTATATTCATATCTAAAACTAACAAAATGCGTTGCATTCGTTGTGTAAAAAATTGCGTTGTATCTACTGCTTTTTACCTGTAAAAATATATATATTGTATAGTGACATTGTTGGTAAACAAAATATAGATTCGAAGATTTTTATTCCAAATAGTTCTAGAATGTAATGTAATTTAGAGACACTTGTGAATCTTAAATATTTTTATACTTCGTGTAGCTATATATTCGCCACTGTGCACCACACCTAACCCCTCTAATGTAAACTAGACCTTATGAGCAACCTTTTAAGAAAATTTTCCCCTAGCTGAAGACTCGTTTCGAGCATAAATGCTTTCTCCGTGTGGTTCAATTACATTATGATAGATCGGACGGTCTCCTCTAGAATAGTTTAGTTTATCTAAAAGTTTTGTAATTATGTCCCGTTTGTGAGACGTGTCGCTATGGATAAAGTTTGTGATTGGGTCTTATTTTGGATGATGGAAAAAATAAAATAACAGATCCTTCGTGAGGATTTCCTAGAACACTCACGAAAAAAATATCTTTACCACAATAAATATTTTTTTCGATTCTGAATCGACAGCCTTTAGGATCCCATCCGATCTTTAAGAGTTCAACAAACCGTAAGATTAAAATTTTTTTCTAGAGCCTTCTATTGGATGAAAGCAACATTCTTTTTTCTCTTGTGTTATCCAAATCGTGGTATAGTACTTAAACCTATCTTTATTGAAATTCGTAAAGACTTCTTTTCATGACTTGTGTCACAGTTTAAGCCACCAATAGGCCTCTGACATGGCTTTACACACCATCGAGAACATCCCTCAAGTGTGATGGTTTCCGCCCGATGTTTTCCTTCACCGTTTTAAGCAAGCGATAATTAATTTCTAATACGCACATCACTCGAAAAGTCAGTGCGAATTAGAAATATAATTGCTGCAAATATCAATTCGTAAAGTTTCACAGTATTACTACATTTCTCAATTTTTGTCAAACTAACACTGAAAACATCATGTTTAAAACCAAAAACCAATCCTTACCAAAACTCCAATAGTTTTACACAACTGTGAGAATTTTGCATCAATCTCTTGTTCGGACTCACATCACGAGCAGGAATGTGACACACCATTATAAATCTCATTGAAGATACAGAGCCATCCATCACTGAGAGGAAATGAATCCGGGAACGAATGCCGCGCTCTGTCGCGATCGCGGAGTGGCACCGTGCGGTATAGTTGCTCATATGGGTAAAAATGCTAGGGTAAATTAACGCAGTTTTAAAGTTATTATATTAAATGGAAAAAGAATACGGTCGCGAACGGGATTCGAATACTCTAGGTGCTTTGGCCACTAAGCCATCTCGACCGAGTCTCGACTAGTGGTCAAGGCGCCTGGAGTATTCTTCCGGGAGGCGCAGGTTCGAATCCTGTTCGCGACCGTATTCTTTTTTCCATTTAATATAATAACTTTAAAACTGCGTTAATTTACCCTTAAAGCATTTTTATAAGCATTAAAGTTATTATAACTTTAGATTTCGCTAAGCATGCGTTAATTCTTTTCAAAGATGTACCTTGAATTAACACAGTTTTGTTAGGGGGTTTTAAGGTAAAACCTGTCTCAGACACTGCAATGACTCGTCTGTAGTAATCGCGAAGATTAGTAATGATAACGAATTGGGTAAATGTTATTGTGACTAACTGCATACCAAATTAATTGGTTATGGTGTGCAAAAAAGCCAATCATGTCGATCATCGAAACCAGAAGTCATACTGCTAGAGAAGTCAAAAGACTGGTAAACAACTATTATTATTGTAGTAGTTATTATTAAGACGAAATTAACTTAGAAACCAAAGCTGGCGTCTGTTAACAAATTACGGTGTATCGCTTTGAGTCGGTGTTATGGGTAAAACTGTTGTGAGGGTAAATTCACGCAGTTTTTTTTTAGGTGGTAATTGTGGAGATTCATTCGTTTCCGATCGTATGCCAAGTATCCTACCCAATCATTATACAAAAAAGACAACAATCTTTGATACATTTAAGTGACTGGATATGAAATTAACCCCTTCAAATGTTTGTAAAATACAAAATTCCCTATGCCTGATTTCTATACATCATTAATCATTGACGTCACACAAAAAACCACATGTGTCGCCACAGAATAACTTAAAACATGTCCCTTACATCAGATAAGTACTTCCCCTTATTATTTTACCGACCATCAAATCAAAAGGAGAAATAGAAATAGGCATTATAATAACTCAACCCATTAACTATGCAGCTTTATAGCAAAGACTTTTGCTCTTACATCAAAACAATCAGCATTGATTACTACCGAGGGCTTCTCTGTCAAAGTTCCAAAAAATTCAAGCGAGTAACCCTGTACCCGGTATGTTATTCGAGGAACGCCTGTTTTCGCCTAAAAACAGTAACAACACTTCTAGAAAAGTGAAGGGTAAACAACACGGCCACAAGCGTCTTTTCTCTTTGTGGTCCTATGTGAAAGTCCACGCTGCAGTAGTGATTAATTACAATTGAAACTTATGTCCTGACATTCCTTGCACAAAATATATGTCTTCTTAAGTTGGGTTCTACTCCTTTTTCTTCCAATATTATTTGTGTCTGTGCAGTTCAAAAATAAATTATTTCTTTCTTTCTCTTGTACGGAAAATTAACAAGCATTCATCACCTACCATCAAATCAATATGACAAGACACAAAGCACCTGCATTTTATATAAACAACCCAGGTAATTGTTTCACTATACATTTTTAACGCAAGACGCGGCTGTGGGTAACTCGAAACATTAATTTTCTTAATGGAGTAAGGCTTTGGGGAAGCTTGGCGACAGAAAACGAATGTCGGCGGAAAGTCACGAGGTGTCTCCGTGCGTAGACACTGACTGTGGCTCTAGGGCAGGGCTGCCAACTATCGTACTCGCATAGTGATAGAACAGAAACTTATAAGGGCTTTTTTTTCGTTCTTAGTGTCAATAACCTTAAGTAGGTGTTTTTTTTTTATGTGGAATAAACCAAAAACCACACAGAATTCTGGGATTTCAGTTGCATTCCCGATAGCCCTGGAAATTTTACTGAATAACAGTAGGCATCTGTCTAACCCTTGGGGGAATTAAAGCCTGATGCTATGCATGTTTAAGTTATGATTACTAAAGCAACTTTTTTTTTATTTAAACCAAATATTAATTAAATAAATGTGAACGTATTAAACAGAATAAAAAAAAACATAACTGCAAAGTTTTTTTTTTTTAAATTAATGTGGAGCATCTCAAGGCTCTTGCAAAGGTGAGCAGCCCTGTACCTTCCCGCGCCCCTCCCCACCTCCAAAGCCGACTCTTAATTAATTAAAATGCAGACCACAGACTATAGTGAGTTTAATTCATCTCACCGTGTACTTACGATTGCCACTTTTGATTTGCGTTTACAGAAGATGGATTAGATTTTTTTAATAGTTTTTTTTTCTGTGTGAGGGGCAATGACATAGCTTTTGATTTGATTTGCTGCCAGCATCTTTCTCGAGCTAGTTTTGTATTTTACATTTCTTCGATTCAGTTTCTTTAATAATAATAATAATATAATACTTTATTCAAAAAACATAAAGCGCATGTACATATATAAAAACCCAATTATAATACATCAAAATTAACTTAAAATTATGCTTAGTGTAGTACATAGGTATAAAAATAATTATATTACGACGACATATAAAAACATTCGGTAACATGTCCTGATTTTGTAGCTTAGTTGCCTGAACTAGGTTAAAACCTGTGTTTCAGGCTATTTTGCCCAATAAAAAGTGACTGCAAGTAATATGAATAATGAGTCATCTTAATTATTACCATACATGAACTGTAAACATTAAACAATACTTAAGAAAACAAAATTTACTAAAACTATTACAATTTATAGAGACTAATTAATTTATTATTTTACAACAGTAAGCAAATTTTCCGTATCAGAGTAGGTCAGTGATTTTAAGTGCTTAGTTAACATTATACTACATTGTTTTTTACTTATGCTATATATATCTAAAATCTTATTTAATTTATTGTACAGAAAAGGTCCTAAGAATAAGAAAAACCTGTTTACATAGGCATGCTTGCCTTGTAGTTTTGGACAGACTAGGTCTTTCCGTCTCTTGTTCGGGGGAAGTGGTATGAAAGGGAGCAAGATATGTTGTATTAGTACGGTGTTTAGAATAAATAATTGGCGAACAGTTAGGACATCAGTAGACTGATATAAGTCATAGGTAGGGAATATGTAAGGGCGGAAAGTTGCCACCTTTAAAATTGCTCTTTGTGCGCGTTCAAGCGGTAGTAGGATGGTTTTCGCTGCTCCACCCCATGATGTTATGCAATATGAGATAATTGATTGGCCTAGTGCTAGATATACTTGTTTTAATAAGTTAAAATCAGCAGCACCACGGATCTTTTTGAAAATGGATATTAGTTTGCGCACTCTCTTACATAATGAGTCAATATGTTTGCGAAAATTCAGATTAGTGTCAAGCATGATGCCTAAGTAATTTATAGAGTTAGTAACGTCCAAAGTAGGACAAGCGCATGCAGCAAATGATCGGCAATTATTGTGAGCGAATATGTAATTGTGTGGGTCATGTATGTTATTGTTTCGCATTGTAAAGTGGATGTATTTGGTTTTTTGTGCATTTAGGGTTAGTACATTTTTTAAAAGCCAGTTATTTACAGTGTTGAAGCCAAGTTGAGCATATTCATATGCTTCCGCTCTTGAGTTTGCAGTGAATAGTAGCACTGTGTCATCTGCATACGACATACTGACCCCATTTTGAAGATTTAGGCTACAAAGATCATTTATATAAACCAGGAATAGGGTAGCTCCAATAATACTTCCCTGTGGAACTCCGAAAAGAGTGTTTGGAATGTCTGAACTAGTGTATTTTCCTATTCTAACGCATTGGCATCTGTCGCTGAGATAATCAGTAAGCAGTTGTAACTGTTTACCTCTTATACCAACCGATTCAAGCTTATTCAGAAGCAAGGGAACTGAAACAGAATCGAAAGCTTTGGCGAGGTCAAGAAATATTCCGATTACATGCATTCCATTATCCAAGTTAGAAGTTATGTGGTCAATCAATTGGTGAACTGCTTGACTCGTTGATCTTTGAGGCCTAAAACCAAATTGTCTGTCTGAAAGAATGCTTTTGGCTTCGAGATATTTTATTAGTCTGTTATTTATAATTTTTTCTAAAACCTTTGAGAAAGCTGGTAAAATGGAAATTGGTCTGTAATTGTTAACACAACATTTGTCTCCAGACTTGTGTATTGGGATAACAATGGCTTTCTTCAGAGACTTAGGAAAAACACCTTTAGACATACATATTTTAAATATGTGTGTTAGTGGTGGTGCAAGAAAGTGCTTAAATCTTTTGATTATGTTTGTGGGTATATTATCCCACCCTACCGCAGAAGTGTCCTTCAGCCCAGTGATTACTTGGACCACTTCCTCTACATCAGTTTCTAGCATAGCAAAAGATTCAAGCTTTGAAGCAGGTGAGTTAATGGACGGATTCTGTGCATGGAGGTTTTTTGATTGAGAGATTCTGTCCGCTAAGTTCTTCCCAACATTAGCAAAAAAGTAATTAACTTTGTTTATTGCCTGCGTAGGATTTGAATCTGCTAGTAGCAAATCCAATGGTGGTTCTTGTTTTTTAGCAGTAAAAGAACGGTTTTTTATGTATTTCCATACTAATTTGCTATTGTTACCCGCTTTTTCCAACTCGGCCTTGTTATATTGAAATTTTAGTTTCTTTAAAAGGTTGTTGCAAAAATTCCTATATCTTTTATAAGTCACAGAAATAATCTCATTTTCAGGAGATTTTTTAACTTTTGAGTGTAGTTTATCTCTATGTCGTATACAACGCATTAGTCCCGGTGTAATCCACGGTTTTGTGTTTTGGTATTTGCTAGACAATTTTACCGTATAAGTATTTTTACGAATTGCATATTGTATTGCGTTTATGAGGTAGTTTAGTGAAATGTTTACGTCAGTACAAGAGTAAATGGGGTCAAGATCTATGTTAGGTATGTCAACATCGAGGTTGTTCATGTTTATTTTTGTATAGCTAGGCATGCAGTTATTTTTAGGAAGTGTTAGTTTTAATGTTAGTAGAACAGCTTGGTGATCGGTAATAGATGAATTTGTAACCAAAGTAATAGATGGCTGATTTGTCTTAATAATGAAATGATCTAAACATGACCCACTTTGATGTGTAGGAAAGGTATGAGCCGGCAAGAGACCATGAAAGGCGCAGATATTGAGGTAGTCATGTCCTCGAATGTCATTTTTATCTGACGCAATGTTGATATTTATGTCACCCGTTATTAATATGTTCTTAAAAGATGATAACTTATTTAATAATAAATCAAGTGACCTCAGGAATTTGTCTGTATTTAGCGAGGGTGGTCTATATATTGCAAGGATGGCTGTGTCTTGGTTAATTTTTATAAGTAGACAGTTACAATCTTGTACACATGGCTTCTCCACAATTACATTTAAATGTTTTTTTAAATAAACTACAACGCCATCGTTTTGGTTGATAATATTCTCACTGCAATATGAGTTGTAGCCATCTAGAGGTGGTAAACAGGTCGTTCTTTTCGACAACCAACATTCTGTTAAAACGATTACATCACATTTTATATCTAATGAATGTAACAGTATTTCCAGTTCGTCTATGTTCCGATAGATACTGCGGATGTTTTGTGTAATTACAGTAAGTGTTTTATCAGTAATAGGAAGAAGGCTTTTGCATTCCTCGACTCTACATATTTTCGACTCTGATATAATATAATTATCTAAGTCATCGAGTAATTCATTGGCCATAGTTATAAGTAGGTACCTTTTGTTGTGCTTCTTTTACCAAGTTAGCGACGCTCCTAGGCGCCGTCATAATCGATGGAATTGATGTACCTGTCTTCGGCATACTTACGAGCTGGGCAGCTCTCGTCACCAGTTTGGTGGTCACTGGGTTTTTTAAACCTTTTACATGTTGCACAGGTCGGAGGAGACGTCTTTTTGTCACATTCCTTCATGGTATGTCCAGTTTCACCGCAGTGACCACAGTTGGGGCTGGTTTCACGACAGAACTTGGCAGCATGTCCGTATTGTTGGCAGTTATAGCACCTCGTTACAAGTGTAAAATCTCTTACCGGGCATGATGTCCAATTTATAAACACTCTTCCTTGATTGATAAGAGCCTTTCTGATTCCGGCCGGTACTTCTATTATATAATTGCACGTTGGTGTGTTTTTCTTACCAGACTTATGGCTTAATTTTATTGAGGCTAAGAATGATTCACGGGTTTTATCAGGAAATTTAAGTGCCAGGTTCTGTTCGAAAATACAGTCAAAAACCTCCTTTTCGCTGAGTGCAGTAGGAATACCAATAACAACAATCCTTGGTCGACGCCTGGCTCCTTCTTCGATGGTAAGACCCGATGACATAAGCTGACTTGAGCTTTTGAGCTTGTCAATGTCGTCTTTGGTTTGTGTACTAATGACGACACCACCGTTTTTTATTTTTCTTACGCCACGCACGTGTAGTTTCATTTCCTCCGGAGAGATGATGGTCTGAATTAATGCCTTGGTATCGTCGCTGGTTTTATTCTTGTCAGTTGGGTATATCATTACGGAGCTGAAGTTGTTAGGGCGAACAAAGTTGTTGCTACTTTTCTTTACCATATCTGCAAATGAGTTTTTTTCGGCCGGGCTGCATCTTCCTTTTACCACTTCCTTGATGTTCTCGAGAGTTTCAGTGATAACTTGTTTATCCTGTAGGTGCTGGATGGCGTTATGTGCTTGAATGGTCTTTTGTTTCAGCGACTGATAGATAACAGCCATATGGGAGGTCCCGCTGGTAACTTTACGGCAGAGATTCGTGACACGTAACTTTTGCTCAGAGTTTAATTTGCTTTCAGCAGCAATAGAGCATACCTCACCCAAGAGTGCATCAATTGTAGTTACCCACTTTTGTATTTCTGAAGTAGGAACAACTTCAGCTGGCATCTCGCTGGTAGCGGTATCGTCGGACGGATTTTCGACACATGGGCGGGGAGATGTTGACTGGGGCGTTGGACTTCTTCGAATTAACTGGCTGCGCCCAAAAGGGCTGAAGCTAGACATTTTAGAAATCACTGCTAAATATAATTCTCTAAATAACTTATATTATCGAATTACTGTCTATTCTAGTTCATAGTTACAGTTTATGTACGTAGTAAGCGCAAATCACTCGCGACACACTTAAATAATATTTACGTGACTCATAATTAATTTAGTTTCGCGTAATAATTAATATTGCACTGCAATCAATCAATAAGCACGTCCACATCGATCGAGTGATCGAGTACAATCATCAAATATCATCAAATTATTATTATATTTATAATCATCAAATAAATTTAATGCTTATAGACTGCTATTAATTAATTGGATTTATTTCAAGAACATTTTTTTAGAATGTTATTACACACATTTATAATTTAAAATTTAAACTGCTTGTGAGTTTGGTATTATTCTTTCTTGAACCAAAAACCTAGTATACAAATTCACATAATCTCCGCATTTTGTGTTAAAAGTGTCACCACAAAAGCAGCAACAAACACACAAACACATATATAATTCCATCTCAAAGCTCAAAGAAATAACGTTGCCGAGATCCGTGGTGCAAACACTAAACGCCCTGAAATCAGTACATAATGAACCACGTATCCGTGATACTACACTGAATAATAAAGTACAGAAGGCTCACTCGTGAATTTTATTGCGAGACAAAGAACTCGCTAAATAAAAGTTTGCAGATTTGGCAACTTTTTAATAAAAGAATTAAAAAAACAGCATATTACCACAAAATATAAATATTAGACATGTAAAAAGCTAAAAATATAAAATCAAAAACGAAACAAAAAAAGTTAGAATTTTTTGTAGAAAGGAAAATACCGTCGTGAGCAGGATTTAACATATGCCTCTCGGATAAATACTCCAGGCTCTCTGTCAACTAAGCTATCCCGACCTACTCAGGATTCTTGTTCCACATGAAAATACGTCTTTTGGTGATGTCACCACTATCTATTCAGTTCCTATGCAGGTGAGTGAGAAACAAAGAACAACAAGCAACATTACACTCACACAATGATGATGACGCACCAAAACATTAAATGGCGTCGCTCACAGACCGCACATTGGTTTAGGATTATTAACTACCCTTTTATTTTTATAATAAAACAACTTTTAAACGAATTAATCGTGTGTATCTTTGGTTTTTGGTTTTCCTGAAGTTTCGAACACTTTACAGCGTTCGTGGCGCCGAGGAACTCTTTTATTTTTATTCGTTATATTCACTGTATCATTAGGCTAGTGGTTGTAAGCAGTTACTGAGCCGGGAGGCCTTGAAAATATTTTTATTTATTTTCTTGGATAGGAATAATATATATATAAATATCGAATTTAGACAAAATTTCGTTTGAACGCCGCTAATACATTTAATACTGCACTAGTACTATCCGTTTTACTAAAACAAATCTTTTTTATTATGACGTTCATATTCGCTAACTTGTGTATTTTTGAACTTCTGTATATATCCTTTACTATATTTGCATCAGAAATGCGCACTAAGTTGAAGGCGCCTGCTTCTGCGCAAATTGTATCCTCTGTGCTTCTCGTACCGCGGCGTTTGTCAAAAGAATGAGTCTTTTTACCTGTGGTAAGGACTTAGGATACATTCTGGAAGTGAATTTTAACGACGGCAAATTGTTGCTGGTAGAGTAGGTAAGGAAAAAAACTGTTTGATTTTCAAAATGAAATTTATTAGTAATATTCATGATTCCATTGAAGATTAACAATACTTCCTTCTTCTTCTTCTTAGCTTATCAATGGCAATCTAAATTGTCTGAGCTTAAAACTTAGCCACGATACACTGTCAGTAGCGTCTATAACATCCCTTAACGTACACGTTAAGGTAAGTATCTTATTGTTTACGGAACATTTTATGGATACATGAAATTGCAGTGATGGACAAACGATAATAATATTATAAATGATAAGAGGCCAGATTTTTTACGTCTTGAATATTCCGAGATAATTTTTTATGTGATCTTTTCCACCAATACTCATTATATTTTTATGTGATCTTTTCCACCAATACTCATTATATTTCCATTCTTATTAGTTATAGTTTAACGGTTATTACTCACGCGCATACTTCGGGAGTTTGACTCGCGACATCGCCGCGGGCTCAGCTCATGAATAAGAGCTCCGTTCGAGTTCGGAACTAGTCGGGCAATCCCGAAGTATGCGCGTGAGTAATAACCGTTAAACTATAACTAATATGAATGTGTCTTACGAAAGTTATTATACAAAAATTTCCATTCTTATCTCCATGCCACTTCTAGCATCCATAACTCGGCAACATCTTTACAAGGCACACCGGTACCGGAAAGCGACATACTTAAACGAAACGCCTACAAAGTTGCCAGTAATACGAGTACAGAAACAGAAATCTTGGAATAAAGAGCTGTGGCTGTTTCTCACGTGCTTTGTAAGATAGATTCAAGTGGCAACCAAGTGGCATCAGAGATATGATAACAATAAAAATATCTGGATATTTTTGATGCTGGGCTAAGTTTTTTCCTCTGTTGGCATATGACTATGTAACATAACATAGCATCATACCCATATCATATCTTATTACAACAGAATTTCATGTGTACTAACAGAAATCTTCACGATGAAGTTGAATAAGTGGGATATTTCTTCCAAAACATAACCCCTACTAACTTTTCCTTTTACCAAAAAAATATAATGCATCGTTCTCCACAAAATATGTTAAAAACACAAACGAAGGAGCGAACATTTATAAAGTAATTCAGATCCTAAGCGTATCGTTTTAAGGCACCTTCAAAAAAATCATTAGGGAACGTCGTGTGGCACTCGTGGCGGTTTGAATAAAATATAGGGGCGGAATAAAGCGAGCCTTTTTATCTATTAAACGCATTTGCTGTTACAAATCTTCGCTCTCTCCGGCGGCGAGCGTGCATAAGTGCGTGGGTGCACAGTGATGAGCGAAGCGGAAGCGGTCGCGGAATTGGAGATCAATTTGTTAGTATTACATTGAGTATAATTATAATTTTGGAATTAGTAGAATACAATGGTGGAGTGTATTACTGAACAGAATTTAGTCATGTATTTTTTATCTTAATAGTAACAATTTACAATATATACAGAAATAATACCTAAATTCCTTAATTAAACTATATGTAGAAGAAAAAGATAATTAATATAAAAATGAAAATATAATTTAAATACACGTAGTTTAGGCGTCGAAGTATTCCTCCGCATCATTGTCATCTGGTGAATGCCCAGAAGAGCGGCAGCATTGCCACATTTTATTATAATGTATTATTATATTTTATGTTATCTGAAGGGGTTTAAAAACATACCTAAAGACAGTGGAATTTATTCAAAACAAATGCTCAATAAAAGTTTTTATTTCTCTAGTAAAATATTTGTAAAGCATAATTACCGGGACTAATGGTGACGCCAAATATGATGTAAAATTTTCGGTAAAATACAAAAATAACATGCCTATTAAATTCGCTTTTTAACAGCGTCAAGAAATTCGTTCTTTCTCTGATCTTACGAGACTGCAACAAAAAGGAAAAAGAAAAACACACACACATCCACGTTATCTCCCACACACGCTATCAACACTAAAGTAAAACCCTACTATCGTTTACAAACTCCCGCTACCTCTCCACCACTACAAACACAACTTAAAGGAAATGGTTGGCCCGTCTCTACCGGCTTGCATTTACGACATTACCCCGCAAGCTTTATTTTGCACTCCTAGTTCCAACTGCGTTGGTCTCACAATAGCTGTCACTGGTCATGATTGTTACCCAGACTTTGTAAAGTCCGACGTTGGAAAAGATTTTACGTCACTTTAAACGTCTGTTTACATCATACAAGGATCTTTTATGAGGTGTTTTGTGTGGTTTTCGGAGTAATTATGGGAGTATTTTAAGTATGTAGCTGTAGGCGACGCAAATTAATATGTATATTTTTTATTAGTTGTGTAAAATTATAAAGTTAAGTTCTAAGATTGTAATTTTGAAACATGTAGTGCCATCTAGTGTGATCTTTAATAATTAAAGTTTATAAAAACGTTGGTGGGTAGCTTTAATCTATAAGGTGAATAATTTGTACCGAACACCCGCAGTAGTTTTTAGAAATACAGTCGCTTCCGCCGAGTTGGCTATTCGCTCGCACCAACGCTTTTTTTCCCTATTGTTACCAAAATTCGCGTTTTCTTTACCCATCACCTACAATAAAGTGGTCTTCGAGCCGAATCTTAATCAGTGTAATGTTTACAACACCACCGCGTAAAGTTGCAACGCGCAAACAGCATCGGGAATTTGAGCTCAAGCAAATGCAAATGGCGAGCACAATGGCCAACGCACCTGCGGAACCTAAAGTCCAGATATCAGTCTTAGGCACCGATAGTCTCATACCGTCTAAGAACTTGGAACGGATGAAGACGGAAACTGCAAAAATATGTACGCCGTTTGCGTCTGTGAAGAGTGGTTCGATTACGTCAGCAAAATCGAAGCGATCCACGTCATCATCCATTGCTAGGCGTAAGCAATTGGAATTGGAAGCCGCTGAAGCAAAGGCACAGATTCAGCTAGCGCTTATTGATAAAAAACTCGAAGCTGACCTGGCCCAAGTTGATGCTGAGGGGTCTCAGGGTGAGAATGGCAGCGAAGCTAGTGATGATGAGATTCTTGATGACCAAGCGCGATCTCACGTCGAGGATTGGCTAAAACAAGGTAATGCCGTACCCACCTGCAGCCATCAGCAGCCACCGATAGCACCATCAACCAGCCATGCTCACGTCAATTCAGTCCAACGCGCTGAGGTTCCTAGTGATAGCATTCAGCAACTAGCGCTTACCTTGAAGGATATGATGACAGCATCGTCCGCTCAGCGCGAGGACCGTCTACTCAGCCGCCTGTCAACACCGCGTGACTTACCAATCTTCAGTGGTGAATGTGTTGAATGGTTGCATTTTAAGAGTGCATACGATGAATCCACACGAGTGTGTAAGTTCAGTGATTCTGAGAACCTGTGGAGGTTACGCAAAGCATTGCGCGGCGACGCTAAGGAGGCAGTCACCGACCTACTAATCGGTAATACACCGCCCGCAATTGTGATGGAAGCCCTTGATTTAAGGTTTGGTCGACCGGAGGTGATTATCTTAAGCCTTACGACACAACTGAAGAAGCAACCTGCATTACCTACTTCGTATCAGCACGATCTTATTAATTTTTCAATTAAAATTAATAATTGCGTAGCTACTATACGTGCATTGAATCAAGCAGATTACCTGCGCAGCCCTGAGCTCGCGTCAGCTGTTCTATCAAAGCTACCGAGTACCCTAATTGGAAAATGGACCGACTTTGCCTACAAAAAGTTAAGTGAAAACAAGCCAAAGTTGGAGCTACTAGCAGCATTTCTGAAGCATGAGGCAGAGATGTTATCATTAGTCGGAATACCTCAGTTTCGTGAACAAAAGAAACCAGCTGAGTTACCAGTGCCCGTGAGACGAGATGATAACAAAATTCGCCCTAATCGACACATATTCGCAACTACTGCCGTTGAAGAAGGCAATATATGTAAATTCTGCACAAAGTTTAGTCATTTACTGCCCGAATGTCGTGCTTTTAAACGTGCAATGCGCCGTGATAGATGGAAGTTTATAAAAACGAACGGGTTATGTTATTGTTGCCTGACGTCACGGCACGATAAGAATGCATGTCCTGCGCCTGTGTGCGATATAGATAACTGCGGGCTCGCACACCACAAGCTGTTGCACTGGAAGAAGCCTACGTCATCGCAATCCGCTAATGCACACCATGACGCGCAGCCCGAGTCGGCCCAAGCGCAAGCGCAGCCGTCACCGGTGCCGCCGTCGCCGCCGCCTTCGGTGCCCTCTGTGCATACTACAGTGGCACATGTCGCGTCGGACTGTGATAAATCTTCATCTACGGATCACGTTATGTTAAAGGTGGTTGCCGTAAAGTTGAGTGGACCTAATGGTGTAGTGAATACCTATGCCCTGTTGGACGATGCCGCCTCAGTGTCTATCATCGACTCGGATCTAGCCACCGAGCTAGGACTTAAGTGTGAACAATCGAGTGCCATCAAGTTTATCGATGCATTTGGACTGGAGGTGTATCAATCGGATGCGCCAACCGTGTGTGCTCAGATAAGTGAACAAAACAATAACAATTATAATGACATTAAGTTACGCAAAGTGTCTAAGTTAAATTTGCCAGCACAAAATTTAACAATTATTAATCAGTTAGATTGCAAGCATTTGTGTAATGTTAAAGATTACGTTTGTAAAAGTCGTGTAGTGCCACGCGTACTAATTGGGGAGGATAATTATGTTCTAATTGCGCCGATCGAAATTATCCACGGGAACAAACACGAGCCCTATGCTTCTCGTTGTAAGTTAGGTTGGTCAATTCACGGTTATTGCGGTCGCACTCACTCCAACGTTGCCAATGTGTTCCATCTCTCTCACACAAATGAAGATAATATTAATGAATTAAATAGTTTAATTAAACATTATTTTTCTTTAGACTCCATGGGAATTTCAACCTTACGTCGTGAAAATAGCGATCATTTAAGGGCGTTGCAAATATTAGATGATACGTCACGTCTTATCGGAAATCAATGGGAGGTTGGTTTACCGTTCAAGAAGGACGTATTCACCATGCCTGATTCATACGAAGCTGCATCTTCACGACTGCAGAATTTAATGAAAAAGTTCATTAAAGACGACGCGTACGCAGATCGTTATAGGAATGAGGTAAACAAACTGTTTACCGACGGTTATGCTCGAGAACTACAGGAAAATGAGCTCTCAGCTAACCACGTATGGTACCTGCCACATTTTGGGGTGCAGAATCCTAATAAGCCAGGTAAACTGCGACTCGTCTTCGACGCCGCCGCTAAGGTAAAAGGAACTTGCCTTAATAATTATTTATTAACAGGTCCGGACTTATATAATTCACTTATGGGGATTATGTTAAGATTCCGAGAGAATAAGGTTGTCATTATTGGGGATATTAAGGACATGTTCTTAAGGGTCAAAATACGGCCACAGGATCAACATGTATTTAGATTCTTATGGCAAGAATCACCCAACTCACCTATCAAAACATGTGCCATGCAAAGCTTAATATTTGGTGCAACATGTTCGCCTTTTATTGCTCAATATATAAAAAATAAAAATGCATTAAAATATGACGATTTATATCCGGAAGCCGTGCAGGTCATTATAAAAAGTCATTATATGGACGACTGTTTATATTCTACCTACGACACTCATAATGCTATTAAATTAGTAGAACAAATAACTCAAATACATAAACAAGGTGGATTTGAGATAAGAGGTTGGTCGAGTAACGATAAACAAGTATTAGAAAAAATACCGAACGATGCGCTGGCGCACACAGCTGTGCAATTCAAGGACGGAGTAATGAATACAACTGAGCGCACTTTAGGTTTGATGTGGCATCCGTCGGATGATACATTTGGTTTTAAAATATCGTTTAATAGGGTACCAGAGGCGATATTAAATGGATTAGAACCTCCCACTAAGGCAAAAATGCTTAGTGTTATCATGTCTGTTTATGATATTCATGGTTTTTTGTCACCCTTTATTATAAAAAGTAAAATAATTTTTCAGAATGTCCATCGCAGTGGCATTGATTGGAATTGCCGCATCCAACCCGATGAACATACAAGATGGGTAAGGTGGCTCGATGAATTAAAGCTTCTAGACTCATTACGTATACCACGATGTTATGCCGATGCGGGAATTTGGACCCAATGTTATACAGACATAAGGAATGTGGTAAGTGAACCCAATATTATTAGTACTGAATTGCACGCGTTTTGTGATTCAAGTATTAAGGCTTTTGCAGCCGTGATTTATTGGCGATTTATTCGTTCAAATGGAACCGTATCGGTCTGTTTCGTAGCGAGTAAAAGCAGAGTGACCCCTCTGCGCCCTGTATCAGTTCCAAGGCTTGAACTACAAGGAGCCTTACTCGCTGCGCGCCTCGCGAGCACGGTACAAAGCGAACATAAAGATATAAAGGCAGTCAAACGATACTTTTGGACTGACTCTAATACTGTTCTTCAATGGATTCGCGGCGACCCTAGGGATTATAAGCCATACGTTGCTCATCGGCTAGGTGAGATTGACGAACTGACCGTTACAACGGAATGGCGGCACGTGCCCTCAGGTCTGAACGCGGCTGACGTAGCCACTCGTGATGACGCACCGCCATTGAAGTTTCAAGATGTGTGGTTTCAGGGACCTAGCTTTTTAAGGAAACCAGAAAGTACATGGCCTAAGGACCTTAAAAGTTTTAGGCAGTCAGACGAAACCATCTGTGAGCGTAAAACTATCAACGTCGTAACCACAGCGAACTGTACAATACCGCCGGTACCTAATGAGGAACATTTTTCGTCATGGATTCGATTGTTAATGACAACTGCACGGGTTTTATTGTTTATTAGCAAGTGTCAACGTAAAAACAATCGAATTGACAATGAAATGTTAAGGAAAGCAGAGGAGTTGCTGATACAAAAATGTCAGTATGATTCTTTTGCTACCGAGATCCAATGCTTACAACAAAATAAGCCATTATTGAAAAATAGCCGGTTGCTAACTTTGACACCTTATCTTGACAGTGCGGGCTTACTACGAGTTGGTGGCCGTATCGACAAGACTGACAGTGTCAAGATGCCTGTCAAGAGACCTGTCATCCTCGACGGTCAACACAGGATGACCAGACTTCTTGTGGAGTACTACCATCGACGAGCACTTCATGGAGCTCATGAACTGGTAGTCAATGAACTGAGGCAAAACTACTGGGTTTTGAAACTCAGACCCACTGTGCGTGCAGTGGCAGCGCGCTGTTTATTCTGCAGGCATCGACGTGCGGCACCGCAGCCGCAACGTATGGGTGACCTGCCGTCCGCTCGGTTACAGCATAACCGACGACCGTTTACGTTTTCGGGTATTGACTTCTTTGGACCAATGGAGGTCACAGTAGGTCGTGGAAGACAAAAACGTTACGCAATGTTGTTTACTTGCTTAACAGTTCGAGCTGTTCATGTGGAAATAACGGAGAGTCTTACCACAGATTCTACAATCATGGCCTTGAGGAGGATGATAGCTCGTAGAGGAGCACCTACCGTGATTTACTCCGATAATGGGACGAACCTGAGAGGCGCAGACATGGAGCTGAAACGCAGTATCGCTGAGCTTGATGAAGATGTACTGCGTAACGACGGCATACTTAGAGGTGTTGAGTGGCGTTTTATTCCCCCAGGTGCACCTGAAATGGGAGGAGCTTGGGAGCGCATGGTGCGCACTGTTAAGACAGCTCTGCGAGTTGTACTTAAAGAACGTGCGCCCCGTCCAGAAACCCTCTCAACTTTGATGGCCGAGGTAGAAGCTCTCGTCAACAGTAGACCCATTGTAGTGTGTGCAGTAGCTTCAGCGTCGGCGCTGCCGGTCGCGACGGCGAGAGATCATCGAGTGGTTACAGTTATGAAAATACATCATAGAACATACAGTTAAAATGCAATACCAAAGTACTTTTTTCTTAAACATTATTTTTTTTCGTAATTGAAAACAAATATATCAAAAGAAGTACATATTAATGTATATAACTCGTAGATAATTTGACACGATACATAAACGAAACGTTATCATGTATACAATATGCGTGTTGTGTGTACAACGGGGCTGGAACTGACAATTTACGTCGGGGGGCGAGATTTGTGGAGGAGTACCATACAACCGGTTGTCATTGGGGGCTGGGTCTTACGTGATACTATAGTTATTTTTTTTATTATATTTAAATAGAATGTTAAAAAGTATTACGACACATCCTGATCTTCAACATCCTGCGGCTGTTCTTTCTGTTCCGTTTCACCGGACTCGCCGTCGCCCTGCATGTCGGAGGTCCACAGCGTGAGGTTGTCCCGCAGCAGCTGCATGATGAGCGTGGAGTCCTTGTAGCTCTCCTCCGACAGCGTGTCGAGCTCGGCGATCGCGTCGTCGAACGCGGCTTTCGCGAGCCGACACGCGCGGTCCGGACTGTTCAGGATTTCGTAATAGAATACTGAGAAGTTAAGCGCGAGGCCGAGACGTATGGGGTGGGTGGGGGGCAGTTCCGTCATGGCGATGTCGGAGGCGGCCTTGTACGCGACCAGCGAATTCTCAGCCGCCTCCTTGCGGTCGTTGCCGGTCGCGAACTCCGCCAGGTACCGGTGGTAGTCGCCCTTCATTTTGTAATAGAAGACTTTGGACTCGCCGGTCTGTGAGCTGGGTATGAGATGTTTGTCGAGGACGCTGAGGATGTCTGAGCAGATGTCGCGGAGCTCCTTCTCCACCTGGTTGCGGTACGCCCTGATCATGTTCAGCTTGTCTTCCGCGCCCTTGGTTTCCTCTTTCTGTTCAATGGAGGATATGATCCGCCACGAGGCGCGGCGGGCACCTATCACATTTTTGTAGGCGACGGAGAGCAGGTTCCTCTCCTCAACTGTAAGTTCATTGTCGGATACGTTGCGTGAGGCTACGTTTTTCATCGCCTCCACCATTTCATCATAGCGCTCAGCCTGCTCGGCTAACTTGGCTTTATAAACATTATCTTCTCTTTCCGACATTGTGGATGACAAATGATTTTTCACTAACTAAAACCGAATCGCCAGGTCACTAATTCACCAAGATGGCCGCGCCCGCCAACCGAATCCGAATTCGATCTTCAACTCATACGTGTCAACGGACCCAAACTACCCCGAGGCTCTGACGCCTAATCATTTCTTGATTGGTGCGTCATCCAATGGACCATCCTATGGAAAGTACACGGACATGGATCTCCACCTGAGGAAGCAGTGGCGTATAGCACAAAGGCTAACGGACATGTTTTGGGCACGGTGGCTTAAGGAGTATTTGCCCACACTTTTACCGCGACAAAAGTGGACTACTGAGCATAGGTCATTAAACGTAGGAGATTATGTTCTGTTAGTTGAACCAAACTTAGAGCGTGGTTCATGGCGGCACGGTGTAGTGAGTGCAGCACTCCCCGGGGATGACGGGCGCATTCGCGTGGTTGATGTGCGCACGCGCACAGGTATACTGCGACGACCGGTTACACGCGTCGCCTTACTCACACCAGAGAGTTTTCGTGATGACTGATGTGTCATCACTAGGGGGCGGAATTGTAGGCGACGCAAATTAATATGTATATTTTTTATTAGTTGTGTAAAATTATAAAGTTAAGTTCTAAGATTGTAATTTTGAAACATGTAGTGCCATCTAGTGTGATCTTTAATAATTAAAGTTTATAAAAACGTTGGTGGGTAGCTTTAATCTATAAGGTGAATAATTTGTACCGAACACCCGCAGTAGTTTTTAGAAATACAGTCGCTTCCGCCGAGTTGGCTATTCGCTCGCACCAACGCTTTTTTTCCCTATTGTTACCAAAATTCGCGTTTTCTTTACCCATCACCTACAGTAGCTAAATAACGTGCTTAAAAATATAAATAGGCGTCTGTGAATACAAATGTAAAAGAGTTGTTAAAAATGATTATGAGATATAGACATCGGTAATGTATAAACGTATTCATATATATACGCCATTACCCTTTAAGCTTTATTTTGCACTCGTACTTTCAACTGTGCATACCAACCCACAATAGCTGTCACTGGTCAAGATTCTTATAAAAACTGTACCGCAGTTGACGTCATGCGTGACTTTCGGCCGATATGTGACTTACTTTGGTAAGTGATTTATGGACAATTTTAGCATTAATTTGTTTTGAAGTAAATAATAAATAATAAATAATAAATATTCCACAACTATCACACAACGCCGTCTAGTCTCAAGCTAAGCAGAGCTTGTGTTATGAGTACTAGACAACTGATAAACATACTTATATATTTCTAAATGCATACATTTTATAGATAAATTACACCCAGACACAGAACAAATGATCGTGCTCATCACACAAACATTTGTCCTGGGTGGGAATCGAACCCACGACCTCCGGCCTAGCAGTCAGGGCTACTAACCACTAGACCAACAGGACTGTCAAATATCTGACATTCAGTGCTGCCTGGTCAACAATATACCTCTGTCTAACCTCTTGGGTATACGGGTACGATGCTATTTTGTGCTCGTTATTATTTTCTGTCGAGTTGCACTACAACACCTTTTTCTACAACTTTCTTATTTTTAGTTCTCTGACTGTGTCTGAGTGACAGACACTCAGACACAGTCAGAGAACCTAACGGCATTTTTTTTTGTGGAATTGGCGGCAACCGAGCAGACGGCTCGCCTGATGGTAAGCGATTACCGCCGCCCATTGATACCCGCAACCCCAGAGGAGTCGCAAGTGCGTTGCCGGCCTTTTAAAGGGTTTGGGCCTCCGGTACCCTCACTCACTCGGCGAAACACAACGCAAGCGTTGTTTCACGCCGGTTTTCTGTGAGGCCGTGGTATCAATCCGGCCCATTCGTGCCGAAGCATGGCTCTCCCACGGCATTTGTCGTTCTTTGTTACTTTCTGAATACTTGACTGCTCCAACAGTTAGGGTGTTATGTATACATGCATTGTAATGCAATTAATGTTCTTAGCGTAAATTCTATCAATTAACATGTTCTTGGGATTTAATATTGATTAATTTAGTAATATCTTAAGTTTTCGCGATCACTACACATTATATTAATACAAATTTTAACCGGATTAATCGCGTGTATTATTGATTTTTGTTTTTCCTGACGTTTCGAACACTTTGCAGCGTTTGTGGTTGCAGGAGGACTAAGGTGTCAGGCGTCACAACAGTTTATTTAAAATTATTTCAGTCTACCGTACATATAATTGATAAAATTCATAAAATTATTTCCTGCCTCGTTGGTTTAGTGGTCCGTAGCCCGACTGCTGAGCAAGAGGTCTCGGGTTCGATTCCCGAGTCGGGCAAAGTGTTATTGAGTTTTTCTGTTAGGAAATTCTCAGTAGCAGCCCGGAGTTTGGAAATGTGCCCGGTTGATGGCAATAGGCTCACCACCTATTACATGGGACTTAATAACAGCATTGGTAAAATGTGGGTGTACAATTGTGTACACCTCTACCTACCCCTTCGGGGAATACAGGCGTGATGCTATGTTTATGTTATTAATCCGGTTTTGTTTGTTTTAGTATAATTGTATAATTTATCACTTAATTGTTCATCACACCATATCCGAACATATTGACACCTCATCGATTCAATTGAAAGTCATTTCAAAACCTCGTTAAACTATAAAGCTTGGCATTTTTAATACAACAGCGCATAAATAGTGAGAGACAGCTGTCGAGGGCTATTATACTGTCCATTACGTACTAGGATACTGCCCAGCCCATTATATACTGGGCAGTGGATTGGTCAGAATCGGTAAGCCAATAACGCAAATCCTGTTGCACTTAACAATGGTTTGCTCTCAGATTAACAACGGAGTCTAATTAGATATCCACCTTTTAAAAAGTTTGTATCTTTATTCAATATTCAAGTTAAGGCGAGTAATTCTTCGTGTATAGATTACTATTGATGGCACGTGTTTTGGTAATCAAGATATTGGCATCATAGCATCGTGACTGTATTCCCGAAAGGGTAGGCTGAAGTGTACACAATTGTACACCCACATTTAACCAATGCTGTTATTAAGTCCAACGTAATAGGTGGTGCGCCTATTCTCATCTACCGGGCACAATTCTAAACTCTGGGGTGCTACTAATAATTTCCTTACAGAACCTTATAAGTTTTATACTAATAATAATTTACCCGTCCTGGGAATCGCACCAAGGACATCACGCTCAGCAATTGCACTTTGACCACTAGACTGACGAGATAGTCAACGAGGGAGGCATATTGGCATCAGCTAAATAAATTAAGCTAATATTTTCAAGCTAGGGTCGGGGCGGACACGATGAGACATTTCGCGACGGAGTGTGATTTGAAAATTAAAACGTGTAACTTTTAAGTACAGAAAGTCACCAAAGCGGTCAGTTGGTACCATTTACTCCTTCCGCGTCAATATTATGAAAATATCTACGGTATTAATTATAACATTAAACCTTTACATAACTTAAAAAAGAACATGAATACAATTGTTAGTAATGCCTTGGCAGTAAATTCAACATACATTTTAAATCCCTACATTCCTACACTTGTTTAACAATCTAAATAAAATGTTCACAAAACAGGAATACCAGCCTTTTAGCTCCCAAACAAAAATACACGTCTAAATGTAAATAATTTCAAGCTCATAGTACTGAAACAATTCACAACGAGTGCCAACACCCTGCAGTTCTGCTTATACACTGTGTAATATTGTGTGGTGCAAAGCTTTCGGCTGATTAGATATTTGTTTTTGCACTATTTTCCCGTAAAGCGTTGTTTGTGGGTTGCAAAATATAAAAACACCGTTGAGGTGTCTTAGATTTGATTAAATTGGGAGTGCGTTTTAATATAGTTGTACCTTCGGTAAGGAGGAAAGAATATGCTGGTATTATCTTGATAGTCATTTGATTTTTATCAAAATTTTAATAGGTGGTCAGTTGGATAGCTATATCTCTATATAAAAAAATGGGGAACGCATAATACAGTCATGAGCAAGATTCGAACCTGCAGCTCTCGAATAAATACTTCAGACGCTCTGACTAATAAACCATCTTGACCTCTGCTAACTACCCCGAATCCTTCTCCACATTTTAATACGTCTTTTGGTGACATCATCGCTTCAGTCCCTATGCAGGTAACTGAACTGACACGACCAACCTTGCAGTTAATACAATGTCATAAAGATACGATTACCTTAAAAAAATACAGATAAATCTTGAATGCGTAACGAATTCTAAAGTTAGAAATCGTTAGGAATCGAACCTGCGGCTGCGCCTCAATTATAAAAATAGGGAAAATACTGTTTCCGTGTTAATTTCCAAATTAATTTATAAAAAAAAGATTATTATTATTATATATTATGTCACCACTTAAAGTACCACTCTATCATAACTTGTCATGAAATAAGAATAATTTAAAAAGGATTTATATGATATACATTAACTTTTTTAAATGTTACCCTATTTATGTAACTAAATAAATACAGTGAAAAATATTTAATTACTCATTCCATTTTTCCTACAGAAAACAATAAATATGCATGAGAAGATTGTGAACAAGCAACAAAAACAGACGCTGTTTACGTCTCTACTTAACTAAAAGAGCCTAAAATATATCCCTCAATAGATACGCATTTCGATTACATCGCAGCTCATTTTAAAACAATATCTTTGAAGCGACAAAAGCGCTTCAGCCAGCCTTTCAGCGGGTGGTTATAAATTAGTTTCCGCTACGGAGTTCTTTAGGGGGTCGCTTGAAGCGATGTCGGGGTAAAAGCGTCGCTATGCCTGTAAGGCTTGATCTTAATTACGTCACGAAGCGAGGATTTAGCCAACTTTCAACTAAGCTCAGCCTACATGGGGAGGGTGCAAACATCACGCGCCCGTTTCTTTCGAAGATATGCGTTAAGCCTCCCTCAACAACTGGCCGTAATCCCTGCAAGACGCTTGTTCGATGCTCGATATATATTAAAAGTTGAAGTTTTATTGTAATTTGATGGGATAATACTGGGATCTGGTGACTGGGACGCGTGTTACGTCGATATTAATGTGTAGAGGTTATTTTAATGTCATTCTAAGGTCATTAGATGTTGATAGAAGATTGTGTCTATAGGTGTGTCCCGTTCATCAATTAATATTCAATGCGTTCGTGTAGAATTATAAAGGCATTATACACTTTTATTGTGACCGATATTTTCCTTCAAATCAGCCGGATATAACCGCATTTTGGTAATGTAGATTTTATTTAGTTTGGTTTTATATACTAATGGTACTTATGTGCAATGGGCAGGATTATACTTCAAACTTAGTTAATTGAGTTATTTTATACACTAACTACTTCTAATCAATACAAATAAACAATCATGTTTTGTTTATTAAACACAGTTTAGCAATGTTTAAGTTTCTAAAATGCGTTTGAGTTACTAGTTTAGGGCCTGAATAGATAGTGATGACGTCACCATAAGACATGTAAAATGAACAAAAGAAATGTTGAGTAGTGAGTGAAGTCGACATGGCTTAGTTAGCTTAGTTCGCCTGAAATACTAACCCGGGAGACGCAGGTTCAAATCCTGCTCGACAATTATGTTTTTCTTCCCCCAAAAATGTAAAACTTTAGAAAATTCTCAGATAGCAGCCCGGAGTTTAGAATTGTGTCCGGTAATAGAATAGCAGGTTAATAACAGTAGGTACACCTCTTAACAAATTTTGGGAAATAAAAGCGTGATGGTACGTTATATTATGAGAGTTTTTATAACATTTATTTACCCGATAAAATATAATTTATAATAATGCATCAGAATAACTGATCAGAGAAACTGCCACATTGCCTAGTGGCAGCAACCGTCGATGCTGAATGTGAGGTCCTGGGTTCGATTCCCGAGTCGGACCAAGTGTTATTGAGTTTTTCTGTTAAGAATTTCTCAGTAGCAGCTCGTAGTTGATTCGTAGCCGGTAGATGGTAATAGGCTCACCACCCATTACATAGGACTTAATAACAGCATTGGTGAAATGTGGGTGTACAACTGTGTACACCTCTGTCTATCCCTTCGGGAATACAGGCGTGATACTATGTTATGACATTAAACTACACAAAAATGTAATTAAAGAATACATTTCTAAACTCGCGACAATCTAATAAGTCCGATTTGATGTTTCTCATATTTTTACCTTTGTATGAAGAATATACGTAAAAAATTGAAAAATCTAATTCATAATCCTAAATAATTACTATGTTACCCATACACTATAACAACGAGTATCATTCGTAAACCTCAAGTTTAACATAATATTGAAAAAATTCACTAAAAAAAAATTGTCAAATCGGACTTCTGAGATTGTCGCGAGTATAGGTATAGAAATTTCAGGTAGTCGATATGAAATATAATTATAAAATACAAAGCCCCCTCAAACACACAAACACTATTTTCACTCTATCGCTCATATTTTCCTCTTTCTCTAAGTCCAGTAATTGTTGCCGATAAAACAACGAGTATAACATGCCAGGTACATTATTTGTCGCACCCCTCGCCCCTCGCCCCTCGCCCTTCGCCCCTCGCCCCTCGTCAACGCTTTGTTATTCGCCGTCACATTGTTAGCAAGTTGTTGGGCGATGACAGACTGACACCTTTTTATTTCCAATTTTATTTGTGTAACTCGTTATACTAACGAAAAAATAAATTGATGGACGATGGCTTCGTGGGTAGTTTTGTCCATTTGGTTTAAGAGTTTGTTTAGTCGTTTAAAACAATATTAGTAGTAACAAAATATTGATAAACTTACGTTCAATAATATTATCTAAATATTATTGGTTCTCGTCATACATGGACCTTAAAAAAATACGGACGTAGCGTTGCGTACGACATGTGAGAACCATGCCTAGTCATCCAATTTCGCTTGTCATACACGAGCTTATCGCATACAAATACTTAAAACACATCCACTCGGCGCCAGTACGCTGCGTGTGTGTGGGCGTAATCTATGCTTCGCTTATGACGAGGCAAGGTTCCATCCGTATTTTCAAATCCGTGGTCGTCATCATCATTTCTGTATTACTCGTTGAGTTAAGTAGAGATGTACCTTCTATAGTACATGTACATGTTAATGATGTTTTATTAATCTGTTGGCTCTCTAATTACCAGACACAGTAGTTTTTTATTGTTATGAAGCATAATTTCATACTTCTCCCATTCGAAAAGTTAAGGTCCACATGTGACTGCCTCAACCGGTCACAGTTCCAAACTCCGGGCTACTAAGTTACTTAGAGAAAATCTCAATAACACTGCTCAATCCGGAATCAAACTGAAGACCTCACGCTTAGCAGCAGCACCTACAACCTCTACAAGAAAAAGACAGTCAATAATATTTGACATTGAACAAGTCTTCTTTTCATCGTGTGGTTGATGAACAACCTAGTGTCAGGGTTTAAACCACCCGTAGGTCTGTGATATCATACACACCATCGAGAATATCTCTCAGGTGTGCTGGTTTCCTCACGATGTTTTCCTTTTTAGCAAGTAATAATTAGTTTATAGTACGCACATGACTTCAAAAAGACAGTGGTGCGTGCCTTGGACTTGCGACCTTTGACTTGTCAGTCCAACGGTCATAACACTCGGCTATCACTGCTCTGAACAAGTGATAAATATTTGTGAAATTTCGAAATTTCCTTGTGATTTTGTAATTGCGAAGAATTTTGTTGTTCAAGTTCTGTAACTGAAAAAACTATTAAATAAAATTAATTATTAAATAATTGTTTATGTAATTTACACAGTTTCGAAAAATAAGGTTCTACTTAGTAAGAAACACCTACTTAAACATTTTTATGCGCATTTTTAATAATATAATGCTTATAGGTATTTTTATTTTTTCTAATCAACTTACATTTATTTCCCTGTACTTGGATGTTTAAGAGACATTTTAAACGTGTACTCAAAATCACTTCAAAACATCCCAGACAAGAGTAATCTTGGACATTAACGAACATAACATCCAATCTCATCCAAGGGATTCATTCGTCCATTAGACGATACGAGCATGTCATTTGGCGCCCCCAGAGGGCACCACTACCCAGCAGTTAATCTCCGTTAACTTTAAATTGACGATTACATTCCCAAGAGCAAACATCATTGGTAATTACTGGCGTGATTCTGTAAGTCCTCTGAAATGGTTTTATTTCTATTTATAGAATAAACAAATTAGGTAGGGTCAACCCGGGTAATTGTAAACAGGTGTAATAGAAAATAATTTTTAACAAAAAAAAGAACCGACTCCAAAAATCTTTCTGTTAAGTAAAATTGCACTAAAAAGTTATAAAATAATTGCATTATTTACTTACTACAATTTATAGAAAAATACTTTTTTAATTTTAGAGGATTCTGAATAAAATCAATTTATTAGGAAAATAATATACAATTATTATTATTTTTGGAGTCGGTGCCAGACAAACTTTTTAAAGGTACATTAACCATCATTATTTTTACGATAATGTATATAATGTATACCTAATTGAAAAAATTTACAAATGAACACAACAACTGCCTAAAGCGAACGTAATACGCTACTTCATGAATGTACTTACACATTTATTGTCCTTTACTGGCACCGACTCCAAAAATAGTAATAATTGTATATTATTTTCCTAGTAAATTGATTTTATTCAGAATCCTCTAAAATTAAAAAAGTATTTTTCTATAAATTGTAGTAAGTAAATAATGCAATTATTTTATAACTTTTTAGTGCAATTTTACTTAACAGAAAGATTTTTGGAGTCGGTTCTTTTTTTTGTTAAAAATTATTTTATTTCTTACTTTTTAGTGAATCTTGCGTACCATAACTGATTTATCGGAAGTGAATATGGGTAGACCTATTCAACGCGCTGCCCATATATATCTGTCGCAGATGGATTGTAGAATCCGCTGTTTTACAAAATCTCTAGCTGCTTTTCAAAACAGTACTGTTTTATAAAACAGCTGAACAACGTTCAGCTAGATTGCCATTGCGATACGTTTAACAAAACTGCTACCCACCCTTAGACGTAATGCAGAATGACATATCTACAGTGGGACAGGTTTGTTTATTGTATAGGTATATTAAATGGATAGTCACCATTCAAGTAAAAAAGCGATACTGTATTCTGATTTGACTTTCCGTGGCTGGGTCGACGGAGCCCCGCTTAGCGGGGCTCCTATTTTTTTGTCCGTAAGGTTAGAAAAAACCTAAACACGAAGAGGATGACGGGGGCTGTTCGCTCGCTACGCTCGCTCACGGGCCCCCGTCATCCTCTTCGAACCTAACCTGTCCATGTCGGGATACACGAAACTCCCGAGCTCGCTTCGCTCGCTCATGGATCAATTTAATTTATTTTCTTTCATAATCCCGATATATTGTCGACTATTATAGTGGTTTAGTATTTACGTCATTAAAAAATTTCATATTTTTTTTTGCTATTGAGAAGTAAAATAAATTTAGGTTATTATTGTTAGGACATACAGAGCCATATGTGACAAAATTTCGAACTAAAATCAACAGCGGGTCAACGATCAGAGATTATGTAAAACAGTGTGAAATGAACTGTCATCATTTCACACTGTTTTACATAATCTCTGATCGTTGACCCGCTGCATTGATAAACGCAAAACGTTCATTCAATTCTGCGTGTTATAGTTCAGTAATTATGTAAAACCGCTAAACGTCGTTCAGCTGTTTTTCATAACAGTACTGTTTTGTAAATCAGCTAGCAGTTTTGTAAAACAGCTTATTCTACAGTCCATCTGCGACATATCCATATCAAAGTAGGAAATCTAGATCTGAGGCTATTTCAAAAGAGAGTAATAAATTGCGAAAACAAGATGAAATTAAATAATAAAAAAAAACTGACTAGCGTATGTTACTCACGGGACAGTGTAAGGATTCTAACGATACCCCATATATCGAAATCAGTTCAGGTATTTAGAAGTTATGGTGGAATAGGTAAAGAAACTCACAAACATACTTACACTTATACATACTTATATACACTCCGTTTTTTGAGCACTCGTGTAAAAAGAGATGTTTGAGAATGCGGTCTTACGAGTACACTAAAAAGTATTAAATAGCAAAAAAAAAAGACGGATTTCCGGTGCTTCTCTTCCGGTTTCATCATCATCATCATCATCTGATGATGAAGCTGGAAAATAGGCAGTTCATTAGAACTATTCTAGAGACCGTAAACACCACCGGAAAGTCACAAGAAAGCAAAATACACCATTTCGTTTACTTCGACGACGTATTATTCTTCAGTTATTTTGATTTAAATACCAAACTACAAAACCAATTTTCATAAAATTTAAATGGGACCAATCTGAAACTAAATCCTTTCAAATAAAAAAATAAATTTTCCAAATCGGTTCATAAATGACGGAGTTCTGAGGTAACAAACATAAAAAAAAAAAAAAAAAAAAAAAAAAAAATATACAACCGAATTGATAACCTCCTCCTTTTTGGAAGTCGGTTAAAAACAGTAATCATAATGCATAATTCCTTTTTGCATATAAAAAATATATTTTCAGTGACAGATTCTAATGTTCCTTGTTTACAATTATGCAAGTTGAATATTATATAGGATTATTTTTTAGTTAAAATACAGGCTGTGGTTCTAGACAGTGGCCAAATTGAAGGAGATGGATCTATAGGTGTAACTGATTACAAAACAATTTAAAAAAGTATGCCTTAGAAAATCGAATTAATTTGGCAGTTTTGCTGTTTTTTGCGTATACGTCGTGTCATAGTCATCGCCGCGTCGCGCGCAGTAGGTACTAGGACGGCACCGCGCACCGACAAAGGCCGTATACGAAAATTTCACAGAGAAGCGTTAGCTGTTACGAGACGAATAGGACGTTGACCTCTTGGCTATTATTGTTTTCATTATTTTTGTACAACATATAACTTGTTGCTGTATATGTTCCTACAATATGGCCACTGTTCAAAACCACAGCCTGTATACGTTAATATTGTTTTTCAACATTAAAAATATTAAGTATGTTTACTAAAGTACTCCAGAACTGCCGTCCCTTTAACACAACTTGATCGTTTACTCAAAAAAATATAAGTAGATCTAAACACGCAATCATACAGAGGTAGTCATAGCATTGAGCATACATATAAAAAACCGAACTGGGAACCGACTATAAATTGGCAACACAAAGATGTGAATACAAATTGGCAAAAATAAATTATAGACTTGTCTCACTCTAAGTGTAACCTGACACTTTTTTTACCAAACAATTAATAAATATACTAGATCCACCAAAGTGCAGATTTATCTTCACTAAAAAAGACCTCGATACGGCCTCAGGCAATACTACTGGCCTCTGACTCGGTAAGACAAATGTAATAAAGTGTACCATCGATAAAAAAGGGCTTGACCCTTACAATTCCATTGAAACAAGGAGCTCTCTTTGATTTTCTTTTAACCCACCCAGCGCGTAAATTACAGATGCACGAATAAACCGTATTTACATGGCAATCCAGCGAACCCGAAAACTGATTTTATTGTAAATAAAATGCCACTTAAAATGTAATAAAAGGCACGGTTTAATGAAGTGCCTACCGCGCTGTACCGACGCTATTAACATTTAATAATTGTTTCCCATTTTGTTTTACTTGAGAACAAAATGATTTCATTAACAGCCTCCCCGATCTGTTTGACGAATACTTTATATTATTTCTTTAGTGCACGCTCCGCTCGGCAAGTTTGCTCAGTCAATTTTAATTTAAGGTTGTGCTCGGAACTCGAGCTCAGAGTTTGAATTGTGTGTTACGTAATGCTGGCCGTCATAAAACTGGAGTTTCAAGATGCCTATTATATTTTTGTCTAATAACGTTTGAGTGGCTTTAGGGTTCTAAACTTCTGTCGAAAATAATTTACTTTCTTCTGGTTTGACTTATATAAATTCTCTTAGCAACAGAATTGCTTTAGGAATATCTGTAAACTAACGTCATTTTGACATAATACAGTCTGGATCAATCAATTACGACGGCATTATCAAACCTTTCATCTGAAACTGCAGCACTATCAATCCATGACGACCACTCACGAACAATATCGACATTTACCCAAAAAACACTAGACAATCGACACACACCTACCACATGCTTTTAAAGAACGAAAGATAAAATTGGCCCGTAATCTAGTTACTTTGGAGCGCTGTAATGTCAAATTGTGAATCACTCTGTGTCAAAGAGGCCCGGTATGGACACACAAATCCAATTTGCCTGTTTCGACTTTCACAGGCTAAATGCTTGTGCCAATTAAGCGATGCGTAAAGTGCGTTCAGTGCCCTTTTCAACCCTTTTTTGATCAGCAATATCGTGGCTCCGTGTGGTTGGGGGGACAACTATTTGGGTCCAGTGAACAGGATGAAAGTGGACCGGGAATGCCAACTTCGAAGCTTAATTACGTGCCACAGGTTTGTGTAATATTCGTTTGATATGAGATGAATGTGTCAATGTGTTGCGTAGGAATGTTCGGCCGAGGTAACTTTTCGAAATATAATTCGAGTTTGATATCTTGTTGCGAGGTCGGTGATGAAGTTTGTGTGGTTTCCTTTATTGAAACCGACTTCATAATTTTGAACTTGTACGTTCAAATATATTGCTTGCTTCGTCAATTCGCATACTAATTCATGACTTAAAGTTGATATTTCGTACTACATCCAATTAGTACCTACTTCTTAGTTAGCTTCTTGGACTGAAAGGCTCATAGGCGTCGCCGAAGATTTCTACAAAAGTTGAATTCTAATCAACATCGAAAGGAAAAAATAAATAAATCCAGGTTATACTAATATACGCAAGAAAACATGGCCTGTGCCGTGCAGTTAGTGACACTAAGGCTCGGTTGCACCAACAAAACTTGAACCATAACCAACATGTTACTTTATTATTTTGACAGCTTTTCTATGTAAATTCTGTCAAAATCACACAGTAACAAGTCGGTTATGGTTAAAGTTGATGCAGCTGAGCCTAACTTTCCGTGAAGCAGACACAATATTTAAACAATGTCAGTGTAAACAGTGAACGTGTTATGAACTGCAAATGATGATAATGATGATGATTATGATGCTGATGCTGATGATGGTGATAATGATGCTGGTTAATATGAAGATGATGATGCATATGATGAATCACTATTTTCTGTTACACAACATTGTCTTCAATCTGACCTACATAGTTATAACACAATTGAAATTGAGCATTAATTTCAAACGTGTCTGTAGACTTAGTTTTATTCAAATATTGAACAAGATAAACTAACGCTCCACTATCGGTAATGTTGATTGACTCGGTTAAGTTCAACAAGGGGGATCGTTCAATTAAATCTGTCGGTACTGAAACGATGCGGATGCTGCCGTTTGATTGGTTAATTGTTGGAGATAACTTTGTTGCCAAAAAGTTTGGTGCTTGTAAACTAGGCTGGTGTAGTGGGATTGTTTGCTACGATTATGTATCATAGTAACCTATGATCTGTGCCTCAAAGAGCACGTTAAACCACAATTGTAAAACGAAGATTTATGTTAGCCAAACGTCATCGGTATCGGTCAGATAGGCAGTCACTCCATGTAGCATATTGAGCTGCATTTGATTAGACTGGAAGTGTCTTGATAAGACTTGTTGTCATTCTTCCAGGTACCTTAATTCCAGTTATGATCTATGACAATAATAACTGGAATCCAGTTATTATCTTTGTTTGACGACCTGAACCGACGGCTTTGCTCTCTTTCTCTCTCTCTCTTAGGCACGAAGGGGTCTCGATATGAAATTATTTTAACCACAAACCAACCGAAGCTGGTTCAACTCAATCTCCACATAGTCAGCCACGCGCCCTTCTATTACTAGAATCCTTTTTAATTTCGAACACCGAGTTTCCATAAACTAAATTATTGCCCAACGCACATCAGCCAGTCCCCCCAAACATTTCCAAATCATTAGCCAACCTTTTCCGCATCACACAATGACTTTCATTAACGAGTGCGTGTTCCGCGTCAGTACTCGGTGCGTCGGGTGCATTGCGGCCGGGTGCAAACTGTGGGTACATTGGATGGCACCCACTGTTCGTCACCGCTTGTTTACGAAGCGCCGTGTTGGTCAACGGTGCGACTGTGTGAATCACGCCCAACGTTAAATTAAAGTACGTTATTTGTGCAACTTATAGTCGTGTAATTTTTAATTTGCGTCCATATTTTTTTCAAAAACTTCAATTGTTTTAGGTCTCTATTAATGGGTAACCTCACGGTCGATGCGGAAAATTAAAAAAAAAAACTGTCAAATAAGTTTGCGACACTAAAACATATTTTAGTAATAGTCTTATTTTTTATTGCTATATATTATCTACGTTATATTCAAAGAACTTTTACATTTGGAGCAATTCTACTAAATTTAATCACTTAAAAGAATCGCAGTATTTTAAACCAATCATATTGAGAACTCCGCCCCTTCCAAAATGGCGTCTGCTTAGAACTTGAAAATTTCATACATTGCTTCTCAGATAATATCAGATAGAAACTTAGGTACTACTCAAATATGAGATATGTTTATTATTATTAATACGAGCTCAAGTATGTTTAATTAGTTTTATTCATGTAACATTATTAACAAAATGTCTATCTTTGTTTCAGGTATGCATCTTTCACATCTACGAAATAAACACAGTGCCAAAACGACATATGAGTAGATAAAATAATTTGATTTGCTTAGATATAAACAATCTTATAAATTTCTTATTCGTTATAACACATTAACTAATAGTCCACGGACTTCTATCTACGGACACTGATTCTGTATTTAATATTCAATTTTATTTATAATTACATTTATACCGTGGGAGAGCCACGCTTCGGCACGAATGGGCCGGCTCGACCGGATTGATACCACGGCCTCACAGAAAACCGGCGTGAAACAACGCTTGCGTTGTGTGTCGCCGAGTGAGTGAGGGTACCGGAGGCCCAAACCCTTTAAAAGGCCGGCAACGCACTCGCGACTCCTCTGGGGTAGCGGGTGTCCATGGGCGGCGGTAATCGCTTACCATCAGGCGAGCCGTCTGATCAGTTGCCCCCTATTCCAAAAAAAAAAAAATAATTAACAACGCTATACTCACAATAAGCAATTCTTATTGAATAAAACGCTTACATTGAAATAAAAACTCCACATTCAGACAAATCGCATCGCGAATGGCCTGAAAACGATAGTAAATCATTACGGCGAACTCCCTCATAAAGAGAAAAACAATTATTGCTTGTTAAAGAGCCTCTTGAGCTAAAGGAAATAATAAAGAAATTGTTCGCCCACTATCGCGGAGGGTCCCGATCGGTTTATTACCGCCGTATAAAGGAAGCGATTGTTTTTCGAAAGGTATTAAAATTGAATGTTTTGTAACTAGGTTTTATAGGGTAATTTAAAAGGCAACTTTGCACTATTGCCTTTTGAATACTAAAACAACTAATTCGTTAGCTTTCTAATTGTTATATGGAGATTTTTCCGGAGTGATGATTTAAAAAAGGCCTTTAGGCCTTAGTGTAGTTTTTTCTCTTTGATTGTTTCGAGTAGGTACCATTTCGAAAGAGGTAGGGCTTCTCAAATGAGACACTGTTATTTCAATACTGATCCTACCGTAAGTACTAAACTTAAGTTTTATGTTTTGAAAATATTATATTCTGTAATTTATCTGTTAGATATATTACGCCTCCAGTTCAATCATCACTTTAAAAAAATAGGGTCTCATGTCTGAAACTATGAAAAGTAGGGTATCAATCCGGAAAAAAATAACACTGGAGCCGTTTAGGGTATCACAACGGAATATCATATCATAAAATAATTAGTAAAATTATGCAGGGGGAAATAATAAATAAATTGTTCGCTTACTATCGTAGAGCGTCTTTATAGTTTTTTTACTGCCATATAAAAGTGCCGATTGATTTTTACGAAAGGTATTAAAATTTAATGTTTGGGGTATCTAGGAATTGGAAAATAATGGATGACTAATAAAAGTTTGGTTGTTTGAATACTAAAATAACTTTGTTAACTTAGATTGCTGTCCAATTTTTATGTATCTCATTTATTACAACAATGATTTATTTATCAAAAAGCAATTCCTTATTTTGTGATTTGTGGTTGCGGTGAAGCAGGAGGCCTGTAGGTATCGCAGACACCATTTATAAGTAAAAATAACGAATAACATGCAGTATTGACTCGTCAGTCGCCTGTCTAGTAAAACAAATTGTTATTTTTTTTTTAAGTAATCAATTTAATGGAGTTATGTATGTATACGAGTACGTGTGTTTAATTAAATTAAAGTGGAAGTAATGCATTATACATAATTTAAGAACCTTCTAAGTGCAATTTTATTTTGTCACTAATTTACCTTTTTGGAAAGTACACAGGCTCTTTTGTATTTTTAGAGTGTAGTCGTGATGTTTTTTTTTTATATACAGGTTTAATCATATTCGTTACAGTATTATAATATTTAATATTCCTAAGTACACTTTACTGTTACTAAACTTAATAAGCAACGATAAAACTAAAAAGCTTTTCTAAGAACGCAGTCTTCGTACAATAAACCTCTTTGTGTAGCGAGTAGCCATTAAGTACCCTTCAATAATATTAATATCAAAATATCGTTTTAAAAATTAATTCTTGGAATACTAAGGTAAAGTCTTTAGGTAAAGTAGGTAGAAAGGTTGGTTCTGACAATGTCATTATAGCTCAGCAAGACAGCTTTATGCAAACGACGTTTATGATTAAAAATAACTTCACCATCAGCTAGTGCTGGCAAAGGTTGCAAAAGGCAAGCTCGGCCTAATAATTTCCTATTTGTGTGCTGGTGTAACTCAGAAGAGGTAGCGGGAGAGCTTTTCAGACGGCTCCAAAACGTTGTTTTCTTACTACAAACTTAAATAATTTTATAATTTGCTACGCAATCGGTATTGCTTTTGAATGTGAATGTGTTTAATCTGTAAAAATATCTCAATCAAAGTCAGAATTTCTAAAGAATAATCTTACGGTTAAAGATCAATATTTTCTCAAAAAGAATTATAAATTCACTTACAGAGAAAACATAATCTAATGTAGTAATATGAGCGATTGAGCGTAACTTAAAATAAATAATGCGTTTAGTTGACTTAAGAAACATAATGACTTAACATTAAATTTAAACTAATAATTAGCGGATATAAAATTAAATGGGTATTATGAGCGAAGGGGGCAGGCCCAAAAGGAGATGGCGAGATGAGTTTAACAGTTATTGGAAGGATTGGCCGCAAAATTCTTTAGACCGAGAGGAGTGGAAGAAGGGTAGGGAGGCCTTTGCCCTACAGTGGGTCGATAATGGGTGATGAAAAATAATTATTATTATGAGCAAAAATGCGGAGATTGGGATATTAAGGATTTAATTGACATTACAGCTATTAAAGAACGATATCAAGTTTTTTTTTTAACTTCATTTTCCTTACACCGATTTCGGTAACCTTGATGGCTCCAATTCCATAAAAATAGATTTAGTTTATTAATAATCTAATTTTAGGGGCTGTAAAAAGTCGCTTCTCGTTCTAACTTGCGCCAACGCACTTGGCAGGATGGTGTTTTGACAGGGGACCCTAATCCGAGCCACTCCGCAGGGCGGCACAGTGCCCATGACGTTTTTCAATTATAACCATCCACTGTGTAACATTTTTGCAACTACCTGTACTGTTCTAAAGTCCGAGTTTTGCCGGATTTTCACGAATAATTGTTCAACGGCAAACTAGGTTCCGAATGCAGTTTTTAATATCGTTCGTACTTTTGTCGCATGAAAGTTCTGTGTTCCAATTTGTCGATAAAAAGGAACAAATCGTACTGAAACTATGAAACATGTTTCGGTACTGAGATTTCCTGTAAACGTACACGTGTGTCGTACCTGGTTCAAAGTTAAATGAATGACGTGTGTAATGTTTCAGAGACCATTTTATGAATCAAGCTGACTCTTTCGGATATCTTATGTCGTATGGTTAAATGAAAACCGCGCCTGATATTGATTTAATAAGCGAAGGAGTAAGTTTAGCCGTGACTCTCTGTTGACAGCTGACTTTTTGTTATGTTTAAATAGCCGAATAGTAAATAAATAGTTAAACTCATCATGCCCGCACTGACCCTTACTCGTGCCAGTCCGCGTCGAGCCAGTAGCTTTAAATTCAAACTAATCTGATTCAGCTAGTCCCTAGTTGTCCCCCCAGCAACGCCCTAAACCGAGGCTCGTGTCCCGTAGGGGACGCCCTCAGCGCTGTTGCTTAGTTTGTAGTAATTTAAAATATGCTCTGGCTGGAGGCATCAAACTGCCTCGCCTTAGTTATTATCTGGCTTCCGCAAGAGGCTATCACCGAAAAAAATAAACTGAATACGGTTAAAGTACTTGACACACGGGTGTCTTTAAGTATAATTTACCAAATACACGTGTAGGCAGATATATGTTTACTGACATCATCATAAGACGTCAAAAATATGGAACATTGAGCGGCGATTGTAGTAGCTTGGTTGACAAGAGTACTAACCAAGAGGCTTTGAGCCCAGTCGCAACAATATAATTCTTAATACAGAAAATTATAACGTTGACCATAAATCGTTAAACATACGTGTATCTGACAGTCTTTCAAACCTTCCACAGGCGTGACAATATCTACGAAAAAAAATTAAGCTGACGTCACCGTAATCATATTTCCTAGATGACACTATTAAGGATATTTTAAACCTTAGTTCATTTATACTGTCTTCAACCACGAGAACATTTTTGTCCCATAAAAATACATCAACAAAGTTACGACGATCGTCATCTAATATTATCCGAGTCCCCACCTCCTGTCAGTGTACAGTTCTATACGATATTATTATAAGTAGATATCTACTTGGTAGAGACGAACCGAACTCTCGGTACACTTTGGATCAATTTCCAAAGTTTTACTTCGATCTTTACTTTCGTGGGCTGTGTGTACACTGGCGGAGTTGTTCTGAATTATGAGGCAGTGAATTGGGCCGTGATATTAATGTTGCATTATATTTATACAGTTGTTTCTATTCATTCTTGTAGACTTTACCTTATAAACATAGGAATTAATTTTCAATTGCGATCAATATAAGCCTGTGTTTTCATTTAAAAGGATTACTTTATCAGATTTATGAAGTTATAAGATGAAAAAAATAACGAAGTATTATTGAAAAAACACAATTTCGCAAATCCAAGTAATACATGTAAGGAGAAGAGAGACAAATGAATATGTCAGTATAAAATATACAAAATAAATTACATAAATTATAAATAAGGCATGACTTAAATGGTCCATGAAACACCTTAGTACAAAACATGCCGGAATTTTCGTAGCAAGCAATTTACTTTGACCTAAGTATTAATTGCCCCGTTGGTCTGTTGGTCCCAAGCGAGACTGCTGAGCAGGTGGTCTCGGGTTTGATTCCCGGGGCGGGCAGTGTTACTGAGTTTTACTCTTACGAAATTCTCAATAGCAACCTGGAGTTTGGAATTGTGCCCGATTGATAGCCACAGACTCATCACCATGGGACTTAATAACAGCTTTGGTGAAATGTGGGTGTACAATTGTGTACACCTGTGCCTACCCCTTCGGGGAATACAGGCGTGATGCTATGTTATGTATTAATTACAAGCAAACAAAGCGTGACAATGCACCTAAATTACACTATTAATAGGCTGTCTAGACTCAATTACTTCTGCCTACAAAGATTTAATTTCTAAACTGAACTAATACAGACCTTAGTTAATTGCTAAAATTGCTTACAGATCTGATAAATTTGATTAAATAAATTAAATTGAATAATTTAGCTGCGAATGACAATTAAAGTTTCAGTGAACCTTTTATTGGAAAACAGCCTTTATTAAAGTTTGTGTTTACATACATTATTTACTGCCATCAATAAAATAAAACGCACTTTATTTTGTTTTTTTATTTTCGCTTTTTTTATTGTTTTTATGATCAACCAAAGAATAGCACTATTCTAGGGGCTCCAAATTTAAAAACATATTTTTTCAAATTAGACTTAATGTCTAATAATTACTCAGTTTAAACAGCAATCTGAAGATTTTCTTCAGATTGCTGTTTAAACCTTTTATCTTTTTTATATTATATATCATCTTTTTTATTGTGTAAATCACAAGTTTTTTTATTATGTTTGTTAATATATCGCTCAAAACCTATATACAGCATAATTTATATACGAAAAACAGAATATTAACATAATCATGTCACTCATATCACGTTCTGCCTCGATTCGAGTTCGAGGCGCTTCACTACAGTGTGTTCCGCGCTTTATACTCAAACGTTGAGCCTGTACGGAACTTAACCATCCACTTTATTAGCAAACTTGGCTATGAGTACAGTCTTTCAGTAATTAGACTGGATTATTTTCGGCCGACTGCGCCTTAAACTTGTTTACAAGTCATGAGAATATTACGCGCAATATTTTTTATTTTGCATTTGATACTTTCCAATTTGTTGACTTTGAAAGTTGTTTTAACCTTGTTGCTTTAGAATATTTTGATGTATATTTTTCTTTCGGCTTTGTTGGATTTTAAATTATGACGTTGCTTTCGAGTTTTTTTTTTGTGTAGAATTTTGGAATAAAATTTGTGGTTCTGTCGCTACTATTGCGGTAATGTAGTATTATTTAGTTGAATTGCTCAACCATTGCTAGAACGGCTCGACAATAGGTCGATTTTAATACCAAAACAAAAAACGTAGTATGAAACGTGTGAGTTTTGGTCAATATTTACTAAGCTTCATTACTTCTTTCGCCTTCGGCTCGGGTTGCAATCCAGCCTCGACTGTAATTAACATAATTTAATTCAAGATAAATCTTTGAAAAGCATTAACGCATGCTTAGCGAACTCTAAAATTGCAATATTAAATGGAAAAAGAATACGGTCGCAAACAGGATTCGAACCTGCGCCTCCCGGATAAATGATATGATTTATCTTGAATTATTAAGGTAATTGCATTCTTTACGACATTGTATTAGCTGCAAAGTTGGTCGTGTCGGTTCGGTCACCTGTATAGGTACTGAATTGATTGCAATAACGTCGCCATAAGACGTGTTAAAATATGGAAGAAGAATTCGCGGTGGTGAGCAGAGGTCGAGATGGCTTAGTGGTCAGAGTAACATAATTTACTTTTAATATTCATAATACATTCCTCATGATCATCATACCAACTCAAGCCTTTACAAGTTTACCTAATATCAACAAGAGATTATGATAATTTATTTTCCGTAAAATAAATTATGTCCCGTACCTTCGAGGTGACAGCGTGACAATGGTTACAATAGGCCGACGCCAGATAGGTCTATGTCATCCCTTTTTTAAGGGCTTTGTGATACAAGCAATGATTAATGTTGGAAAACTGAGTGGAAAATATTAACAGTAAACGGCGGATTATACAAGTGAGTTATTAATTCTTTACGTTTTTATTACTGTTGTTTACGAAGCGTGTTAATGCTTCATTTTATTTTTGTTTATTTTATATGTATTCTAACAAAAATCAGGGCATTGGAAAAGGCAGGGATAGCCTAATGGTATGACCGTTGGCCTGGCAAGTTATGCAACACTGATTACAAATTAATTATCACTTGCTTGAAGAAAGCAGTGAACAAAAGTTGCGTGAGGTAACCAGCAAACCTTAGAAACATTCTCGATGGTGTATAAAGCCAAGGCAACGTTGGTCAACCACACGATGAGAAAAAAATGTGATTCAATGTGTGATAAATGAATGTTGATACTGAAACCGAGCTGTAGGTAACATAGGAATCTAAAATTCCATCAATAACCCCGTAACCGAATACCGAAACAACGTCAAAATAATTTTCCTCAGTAATCAACTTATTTATATTCAGACGACATTAAATTATACATGAATCAAATCGGAATACATAAAAGTGTGAAAATGTCGCATCGTGAACGTGTATTGTGCGATATTTCACGGCATGGAGAGACGTGTCGCTCGCACGCCTCGCGCGAGTGTGCACGAGGGCTTAGCAAACACGTCGCCGCGCGATACAGCATCGAGTGTTTCTCGATACGTGTGCACCTATCCTAATACATGCCGCGCAAACACCGAATTTGATAGCTGATGGGGAGATGGGATATTTTTGGTAAAATGTTCGATAACTGCTTCGTTGGTCTCAAGCGCCTGCTGAGCATGAGGTCTTGGTTTCGATTCCCAGGTCGGGCAAAGTATTTCTGTTACAACATTTTCAGTAGCAGCCCGGAGTTTGAAATTGTGCCCGGTAGATGGCAATAAGCTCATCACCTATTAGGTACATGGAACTTAATAACAGCATTGGTGAAAAGTGAGTGTACAACTCTGTACTACTCTGCCTAGCCCTTCAAGGAATACAGGCGTGATGCTATGTATGTTCGATGAATGTTTTAAGAAGTTAAAGCATATGCCAATAAGATCGACCTCTCACGGGTTAAAAGGTAATAGCGACGTGTAAGAGTAAAATAGGTCGATTTGCATGATGAGTTCCAATATCGGGTAACTGGCACGTATAACCATAATAACCCATTTACTTCAACTATCCATTCACTTTTACAACCTACGAATAACATCCAGCTGACTTAGCCTAGCTCTCACGATCATCTGAGCGGTAAAGGAAGACATACTCGTAATATTAGGTCATAAACATACGTCATCAATACGTTCACATTCTTATCGAAACGAACGAAAAGTAGGAAATAAACGTTTATTTTAATTATTTATGCAAAAGAGAGTACGAAGGGAGTCTCCATAGGTATTTTCTGCCAAAAAACCTCAGTGATGCAGAGACAAAAATGATATATGCACTAAAAAGCATGGGAGATGCTGTCATCATTGGTATTTTTTATATTAGCTGCATATATATAAAATAAAACGACTTATTTATGAGTTTATATATTGTGATATAATCTACAAGTTGGTAGAAACATAGCATCACGCCTGTAATCCCCGAAGGGGTAGACAGAGGTGTATACAGTTGTACACCCCCATTTCACCAATGCCGTCATTAAGTCCCATGTAATAGGTGGTGAGCCTATTGCCATCTACCGAGCACAATTCCAAGCTTCGGCTATCCGTAAGGGCTGTCATAGATCTTAATTTGACAACCGGGACCGACGGCTAGACCCCTCCGTGCCTTGGAGAGCACGTTACTCTCCGAGGCACGGAGGGGTCTCGGTATGAAATGATGGTCACCCATCCACTGACCGCGGCAAGCGCAGCTTAACCTCAATCGATCGATCTGTGCGACTGTTACTTAGCCACGAGCCCCCCATATATATTTTAATAACAATACAATAACATCAGTATTATTTAATCAGCTTGTGACCTCTTTTCCCAATGTGATTTCAGGGCTTCACATCAACTGAATGAAAAAGAGTAACCGTGGAGTTTCTTGCCCGTTCTTCTCCACAGGAATCTACACTTTGGAACGTGGCAACTAGTTTATTTTTTTGACAATTCAAAAGTGCCTGTAAACGGTCTAATTGAAATAAATGCTTTGACTTTGACTTTGACTGCAAATCAGTTACACTGAGATAACAGTCACATTATTACAAATACTACCTATTTTGGTGCTACCTGTTTGATTAAAGACAGTCCGATGCACATCAAAGTGGACTCAAAGGGGTCTGTCACATTATATTATGCCCCCAGGCTACGATTGCCCCCATCAAACGGCCATCGTGCTGAAATTAGCTTTGCTCACCAACTAGTGGAAACAGTGTAATATTAATTGATTAGTACGGTGGCTACGGTAATATCGGGTGCATTATATGTCTCGAATCGGATTTTGAGTATCCCATGTCCAGTGACCGGGGTTGTTTTATAAAACAGTACTTTTTTTGTAAATCAGCTAACAGTTTTGTAAATCAGCTAGTAGTTTTGTAAATCAGCTAGCAGTTTTGTAAATCAGCTAGCAATTTTGTAAATCAGCTAGCAGTTTTGTAAATCAGCTAGCAGTTTGTAAATCAGCTAGCAGTTTTGTAAAACAGCTAGCAGTTTTGTAAATCAGCTAGCAGTTTTGTAAAACAGCGGATTCTATTATGCATTATAGTAATATCTTAGGTTTTTGCTATCATTACCTATTATAATAAAACAAGTCGGCGCGGTTGGTGCTGTGGTCGAGAGACCGGCTGCTGCGTCGCGTGTCATAACATAACATAGTATCACGCCTGTTTACCCCGAAGGCAGAGATGTACACAGTTGTACTGTTAAAGTGTTTGGGATTCAAATTAACATACACGTTTTTTTCATCTAGTTCTTTATAAAATGTTGTGATTGTTATCCTATCCTCTTATCATATGGCTGATGAACAGCCTAGTATCAGACTTTAGATTACTCCTCTTCGGCGTGGCTTAATACACCAACACCACCGCTTTGAGTTTGATTCGGCATTTTTTCTCAGCGGTAGTTATAGAAAACGCCTTATAATTAAAAAAAACGACACGCAAAAGAGTTTTAAAAAGACCTGTCTTTTTAAAACTCTTTTCCGAATCAAACTCAAAGCGGTGGTGTTGGTGTATTAAGCCACGCCGAAGAGGAGTAATCTAAAGTCTGATACTAGGCTGTTTACAGAATAAAATATTTCATTAAATTGCATCAAGAACATCTCTCAAGTATGCGGGTTTCCTCACGGTGTTTTCTTTCACCGTTATAAGCAAGTGATAATTAACTTGATATACACACATGATTTCGAAAATTCTGTGGTTGTTTTATTTTATTAGCTTATAGTCTTGCGTTTGACCGCCATCTCCCCTGATGTTAAGCGATAATGCGGTCTACGATGGAGCACGCTTGCCTAGAAGAAACCAATTCACTCGCGTCTTGAAGACACCCAGATTGTAACTATCGGGGAAGACCCGGTGCCTTGGTTTCGAATCTCCGATCTTAACAAACCTTTGATTTGACAGTCCAATGTTCATTCTGCTAGTCTATCCATAAGATAATTACAATATTTATAATATAGAATATAGTTCTTAACTGCCTCCTTGATCTAGTGGTTTCAAGCGATAAGCATGAGGTTTCGATTCCCGGGTCGGGCAAAGTATAATGTGAGTTTTTCTCAAAGAGTTCTCTCCGGAGTTTGGAATTGTGCCCGGTAGATGGCTATAAGTTCACCACTTAATAACAGCATTGATGAAATGTGGGTGTACAACTGTGTACACCTCTGCCTACCCGTTCGGGGAAAACAGGCGTGATACTATGTAATGTATGTTTGTAGATCCTCTATGTTTGTAGATTTTTGTAGATTTGGATAAATAAATTTATTTAATTTTACTTGTCACGCACGCCTAATCACTGTGAATAAATCAATCATTAGTCCAAATAAGATTAAAATAAAGTTGACACTACACTCTTATTTTACCTCAAAATCGACTAAGACCTGTTATATTTTTTCTAATGCGACTTAAACCCAAATTGCGTTGTAACAGCCGTGTCTATTGTGTGCTTAGGTATTGAATTTGTTGAATATTTCGGCTCGGTTCGTCCAACTTCGCTGGCTCCTAACTCCGTGCCAAGTTTTATTAGGATACTTGTAAAATTTCCGCCTATTTTATTGGAAGTGCTTTCGCCTGATTAAATAAGATGAATTTATTGACTTAAACACGGCCGAAGTGCCCAAGAATTCTGATAAATGTGTGTATAGGTAAGTTTTTCTTGTTTTTCAGTTGATTCTATTGTTGGTTTCGGAATTTTAATTAAATTGTTTTGTTGTGTTTTAATTAGGTGTTTTTGGTGTTGTCAATGTTACAATTAGCTTCCGATTTTAAAAGAGATCTTCTTCTTATCGTGTGGTTAATGAGCAACCTAGTGTCAGAGTTTAAACCACCCGTAGGTCTGTGACATGGCTTTACACACCATCGAGAATATCTCTCAGGTGCGTTGGTTTCCTCACGATGTTTTCCATCACCTTTTAAAGCAAGTGATAATTAATGTTTAATACGCACATGACTTCAAAAAGTCAGAGGTGACCTTTAACTTGTCAGTCCAACGGTCATACCACTAGGCTATCACTGCTATAAAGTTACAGAGATGAACGTAAGTTATATTATATTTTTTCATAGAAGTAATTTTGTGTTACTGTCTTAAGTTCTTTGTTTATAAACAATCGAATTACGTACAGAAACACTTTTTAAACCATCCAAAATTTTTATAGGATGTATTATAACTCAAACACACATTATTTGCACTTACGTGTGGACATAAAATTATTATAATAAAATAAGTTTTCCCAAATACTTCTCATTCTACTTATTAACTATATCCAACGTGAAATACTCCGCTATTTGTATATGTACTGAATGAGAAAAAGGGGGAGTATCACCTTTCGCCCCCTTTTTCAAATTCAGTGCATGTGCATCGGCATCAACTTTGCAATGTCATATCTCAATATTTTACTAGTCATTGATACTAACAGCAAACAAAATGATTATTTTCATCAGATTTGGATTTTTAAAGTAAAAAGCAATACGCAAACATACAATCCATAACATAAACAATTTTTAAGCATTGTTAAAACTGTTGGCCTGGCAGTTACAAAATTTTTGAAATCATGTATAAATTTTTTACTAAATGCATAAACGGTGAAGGAAGATGCTCTGGATGGTGTATAAGACATGTCAGAGGCTTGCGAATAATTTAAAGTCTACCACTAGGTTGTTCATCAACCATACGATAAGTGTAGAATCCAATTTTCTATGTAAAACAACTACATTACATAAACAATACCCAAATACAAGTTTGACCACAAAACGTACAACACTAAACACCTCCAAACCGCACCTCTAATACCCTGTAAATAGCTAACACTACTTAATAATGACGTTTACTAAATATTAAGTACACATGCACCACACAGCGGAGAAACTTACAGAACACTAAGTGTAAGAAGATTTGCATGACGCCCGGATCGTTCGAGTGCCCCTCTAACAGATCCTTCCCGTAGATCTAAGCCACTATACAGATGAATACAGAATCTTCACTTCATACTGGCTAACATGTATTATACCTACAGAGTGTAATCGAGCTCGTAACCCTTAAACGATGTGCTCTACGATAAAGATTTACCGTACAGGGCCTTTACCGTGTATACTTCTTTATCATTTCGTATGATTAATGAACAACCGTGGGTGAGAGTACAAACCAAACACAAGCTCTGGCATGACACACCACCGAGAACATCTGTCAACAGTGATGACTTCATTACGATGTTTTAGGTATTTTCGGAATTTTTCGGCTTCTAAATCTAATCAAAAGTAACATTTATTCAAATAAAACTATTTAAAATAATACTTTGTGAGCGTTAAAAATAATAATGAGACAGCCCTTTTTGAACGTCAAACACAGCAACTCACCCTTCAAATAAACATATTTCTTTCTTTCTTTCTTCTTTCTAAGTACGACCTAGCTGACATAACCCAGTTACTGGGTTTATCCTATCTTATATATCCAGCAATATACACTGCCTGGTGGTGGTCCCAAGCACTACTGCAGAGCATGAGAGTTAAAATTGTGCCCGGTAGATAGCAATAGGCACACCACCTATTACATGGGACTTAATAACAGCATTGCTGTAATGTGGGAGCAAAACTATGTACACATCTGCTTACGCCTTCGGGGAATACAGGCGTGATGCTATGTTGATGCTATAAAATTATCCTGTTAAGCCGTTGAATTACAAGCAAGTAATGAAGTGCACCTTCTGTGTCGTCATAGTTGGTGTCTAAGCTCCAGTATAACCGGCTATTATACGCAATACCCTCCACCGGCCATTTTGATATTCCATTCAATTGTGCCGATGCAAATGGTGAAATATTTTGAGATAACCGCGCATTATGGACGGCACTATTGTGTTATGGTGGTGTAACCTTATTTTGAGTTAAAGCTTTGTTAGTTAACTGAGGAATATTTGGTTCAATAGTTTAAGGATGTATATACTCGTAGTAGCCCATGATAGTTAATTAGTATCAATGTAGCCCTGGTTGGTATAGTAAGATTTTTTATAACATAACTAGATCTATCTTGACGAGGTTCAAAATTAAAATAAAATTAATCAAAATGTATGACAAGTAATAAAACAACTTTAAGCCGGATTGATCATTTACAATTTGCAGCCTTCGTGGTCGCAGGATGTCTGGGTAACGCTAAGGGTTCGAAACGTCAGGAAAAACCAAATCAAAAATACACACGATTAATCCGGTTAAAACTTATTATAATGTGTAGTGATCGCCAAAAACATATTACTAAGTATGAAATATGTTTAAAGGTAGTAGGTACGTGTGAGTGTTTGTGGGGATGAAGGGTGTGTGAAAGGCATGTGTTTAGTTATTATTTGACGTTACCGATAATGATTTCTAAAGTCATAATAGTCAAAAAAAAAAAAAATGAGAGCATTTTAACCACTATTATCTTCTGTATTTTTGTTTCTTTTTTTCATCTATGGATCTACCTTCGGCTAACAATGAGAGACAGAAAACGGAGACAGTGTGGCCGAAGATAGAGCACATAGATCTAGAATAAATCGATTCACTTATCTCAGAATTCCTATAGGAAGAAACAATAGAAAAAGTGCAATAGAAGTCATAAACCATTAACTGTTACGAAATAAATAATAATATTTTCCAAAGCATAAAAAGAATATGACAAGAGGCCGATTTACAAAATTTATTCATTAAAAAGTTGTGTCCGAGGAGATGAAAAAAAAAAACTTTCTAATTGTACGAATGAGGTACTAATTATTCAAACAATTACGTTAGCAACTTAGGTTGGGTAAGTTAACATTTTTTTCAGCTTCATTTGCCAACGGACCCAAGGAAACTCTTAATCACGGAACTTAGATAACAAATGCCTTTCAACTTAGAGGAGCAAAACAGTTTTTTTTTTTCTTTTGATGAAAAGTAACGAATTGTGTATTTAAAATTCTGGCGAGTTATTTTTTTATTTTATTTTATAAGCAACTTATTTGCATTCTGGTTTGTAATTAAAGAGGGGAAGTGCCAAGGGCGAGTTGGAAGTGGGTGAACCAACTTGGTGCGGTGAGTTTGGTTAGTGTAAGAATTATGATGTTTTGGTGAAGCTACCGCTATTTCGGCTTCATTGAAATATTTTTGGAATAACAGTGGACTTGACATAGTACCGTAAGTAGGTACCAAAACAGGAAAGTGTGAGAAATAGTATTCAATTTAAAATAACGCCATTTTAAGTTAGACATTTGCAAAATAAATAGCAACAATATAATTTTTTAATTAAATATAGTAAAGTTAACATAAAATTCCTAATTTTTGAGGTACATAATAACATCATCAGTGGACCTTATTCTTTTCCTGTTTTCTAAACATATAAAACCAGAATGCTTTCCAGCATGAAACTAGCAAGTCTATCAACGAACTTATACCTGGTCATTCACTCACAAAATAGCAAAAGTCCTCAATATCATGCATAATATATACAAACTTATATAAATATGTAAATAAATTTTAAGGTCATATAATGGCTACATTAAATTTTATTTTTCTTTAGTATCTTTAAAAAATATTAGGCAAAGACGATACTCGAACCCGTGACCGCTATCATACCGTGACATCGCTCTCCCAACTGAGCTATCGCTTTTTCGCATCTATTACATTTTGAGTTACCTTCTTTCGTTTCAAGAACATCTTTAAATATGATAATAATTACCTTTATTATTCTTATTGCCGTCTATTTATTTATTAACTGTAATTAGTATTACAATATTTTGTTGTTTTAATTATGTCCCTTGTTTTGCTTGTGTGAATGTTTTTATAAATTGTGTAATTCGCATTACCTCTTGTTGTGCGTGATTTTCTTTGTGTGTGTGTATGTATCGGTGTTTCTAATGAATATATTTCTTTCTTTCTTTTCTTTCTTTCTTTATCGTCGGATTTAGTAATAGTGCACGATAATAGAGGCGTCAGCTCAATCAGTTGGGGTGAACTGCAGTGTGATTGCGAAACTAATTTGCAATGACTAACATATCAATTTTCCAAACATTGCGCCGTATGCTCTAAAAAATCCTATACCACCTCCTCGATTAATAAGATAAACGCAATATATAGTATCGCGCTGTCAAAATTAAAACGATTGCGATACAAAGTCAGTTTCAAAGCAATTACTTCGTTGATTTAAATCAATTACAATAGCTATCCCAAACATAATTATGAAACTGTTTGGCGCAAATTCGTTGTGGACGCTTGCAAATTTTGATGATGCCTAGTTCGGAGCTCGAGCCTTCAAAAAAGAAAAAAGAACTCAGCACCAACTACCACAAAATTTCCTTGCCATGACTTTCACCGCGGGAGAGCCATGCTTCGGCACGAATGGGCCGGCTCGACCGATTGATACCACGGCCTCATTGAAAACCGGCGTGAAACAATGCTTGCGTTGTGTTTGCGACTCCTCTGGGGTTGCGGGTGTCCATGGGCGTCGGTAATCGCTTACCATCAGGCGAGCCATCTGCTCGGTTGCCCCTACCCCATAAAAAAGAAAACTGAGGTACTATAGCTCTCGCTTTTGTTTATTTAGCCATCGGAAACACTGTCTTCCAGACAATACACCATAAATCGTTTGAAATAGACGAAAAGGGCTTGCTTGAATATTATAGGCACTAAACTTACCCCAGAAACCCATCTCCTATTAAACACAAGCAGAATCCTCATAGATCGAGCACAGAAATTCATACTCGAGCCGAAAGCGGGCGTACGTATTAATACATTACGAAATTTATTGGTTATTGTTGAATTAGACAGTAAAACGCAACTCATTCAAAAAATCCACGGCCAAATGTGCAAAACCAAATAGTATCAGGATTCTAAATCATCAAATCAATCTGATTCTTACACTCCCCACATAAACGGGTATTGGATTGACCCACTTGACCCACAACCGACAAAACGCGTATGAAGCATGAAGCTATTTTTACCGGTCATGTCAATAAGAAACCTTGGCGTAAATAGGCAAGGAGCACCTTCGTCCAGTAAGTAATGAGGGAGCACTGTAAACATATAGTGTAACCAAGGTGCGCCGCTAATTGATTGGCTGCCGCGCCCGCCATACAGCGACCGACGTTTTAGAAACATTGCTTTTGACTCAAGTGTTGAGAATCATTGGATTTGCATGTCCTAGTTTTTTGTTTGATGTCACACCTGGGGGGTTACTCTTTAAGTTAATACCAATTCTAATCGAATTCCAATATTAAATCACTGCCACAAAACTATATTTAAACAATTTTTTTTATGTTAAAATAAATTTACCTACATTCATAGTTAACTTAATTTTAAAGCATGTCGGTTTATTAGTATTCCGGTTCTTTAATTATTTTTAAGACATTTTTGCATTTAAAAGTATGAACTGACATATTTCCAATGTCTATCGAGCGGTTTTATTTTCAATAGTAATCCTACTGTTTTGTTTGAACTAGGCATTCGATTGACACAGAATTGGAATTTGGTAACTGAAGATTTGATTGCTACTGTATGGCAATGGACGCTTAGTACTTTATTCTTGGATTCCAAGGCTGAATGCGTAGGGTTTGTGAACTAATGGAAGGTAAATATGTCTGGAACACTGTGGGAAAGTGTGTTAATGTTGTTCTGTTTTTATCAATATTGTTATAAATTTTGTGCCTTTATTTAATGTAAGTAATGCTTGGAGCTGTTTTATTTGAAGTATCAATTTGATTAACAACGTAATATGACACACAACAAAAATTACTGACAGAATAATGATAAAATCACTCACCAACTTGTATGTAGATGCTACTCGGCTCACCTCAAAGATGAGACCCACTAACCGTAGACATAGAGGTACTTACATGTACATAGTTTAGTAGTAATGGGTTTCACTCTTTATCAATAGTTTAAGCTATAATATTTACAAAAGTTACTCGAATAGTGAGACTATTTAGGTACTTATAATGACTATATATGCAAGAGGTTCAAATTCAGCTCGCGACAGTTTTTTTTCTTTCTTTTGTTACAAAAATTTATAACTTTTGAACATGCGAAAACGAGTTTTTCTAAGATTATCTGAATGTTTTGCAGACTGTAAATGATTTTCTAGGGATTTACTCAATATATGAAGCATGATCTTTCGCAATATAATCTGGACAGGGATGCACTCAGGGCCATTAGCAAGAGCAATGGGTGTACTGGATTTACAGCTCGAAGTTCTAAACCCAGCACTTACATGCCCGATAATAATCCTATTTCACCTATTGGCTCTAATGGCCCATACTGGCCATACTTGGACCGTATTCGAAAATTATTATTTATGAAAATCTACACATGAAGTGAATAAATCAACATTTCATAAATAATTTTTAAATTAAAGTCTTTAATGGAAGTTATAGGAGACAAATTCTAATACATTTTTATAATACGCATGCGTACCGGACACTACCGTTTTTTTTTTGTTAATCTTAAAGCCAATGTTTGTATTTTTAGTGTCCAAGTGCTCTATGTAGTTACCAGACACCCCTTGGATACCTTAAAAGATATAAAAATATTAATTTATAGTACACTATTAAAATAATACCACTGAAATAAGGGTAGACATGGCCTAAATTAATCACACTTTCCCTTCGGTTTTAGCTTGTAAAGGAAAAGAAGAAACAAAGTAAAAATAACATTCCCAGCCCATAACTGTCACTATAGGCCAAGGCTTCTTCTCATACAAAGACGGCACGAGCATTCATCACCACGCTAGCTCACTGTGGATTGGTGATTTCAGACTATTAACTCCAGGTTTACTCACGATGTTTTCCTTCACCGTATGTCTGTGATGTTTTAAATTAACTAACAAAGTACATATGCCATTGGAAAAGTCACATTAGTACATTACAGGTTTGAACCCACAACCTGTGGCTCAAGAGGCGGGCCTGTTACCACTCGGAACCACGAGACTCGAGTAACAATAAATATTGAAAATTTCATAAATCAAATGTTACCAAAAAGTCCTTAACACAACAGATGATCGGACGATGACGTGTCATATATTGATCCTCGCAATGCCAGAACGTGCAAGTATTTCACGCACCGTCACCTTCACTGCGTGCTAACACAGGCACAATACCTACATATAGAACTTAATCCCCATCGGCTCCGTGCAGTCACGTTACGGAAACAACGGTGCACGGTCTTAGGCACAGGCCCCGGAATAGGCGGATAAACTGTGGATAGGTAGGTACAGAAGTAGCAGTGGTGTTAGTAATGATTTAAAACTGGAATATCGTTGTGGAGTGGACAGATCTGGTTGCGTATTCGCTATGTCAGTTGACATCAAATTGGTGTTCACTTTGTAGTACATTGCGTTGTAGGTTTTATAATAGCTTTGCTCTTAATAGACAAGCTATTACATAAAACGCAATGTACTACAGAGTCGGTTTCAATTCGATATCGACTCAAATAGCTAATACGCCTGCTGAGCTGATATAGGCTTTGGCTTTAAGCAGATACCAGAACTCAAAAAAAAAGTATACATTATTACACATTTTTTACTACGCAAAAGCAATGCCGCGGAGTTGAGTTGATCTTATGTGTAAGACACACAAATTCCTGAGATAATTGTTAAATTCCACGTGACAAATAATTGTTAAATTCCACGTGACAAATAATTGTTAAATTCCACGTGACAAATAATTGTTAAATTCCACGTGACAAATAGGGCACTGACATATATTTGTTTACAAATTTTTTTATGTTTATTATAACTGTATACATTTACACAATATGGTCACTATTAAAAAAAACAAAGCTTGTGTAAATCGTGAAAACAGACCCTTATTTATTTTAATGAGCGAGTTGGGTTTGGTTAGTATGTATATTATGTCCTTACATAGGTACAGGTATTCATAATTTATATCAAAAATAACTTCACATTTATAGAAGAAGCCACTCGCTGTCTTAAAGGCCACAACTGCAACCACACGCTGTTAGCACGCTCATGATCCGAACGCGTGTGCGTGCCTTATGTGGGCCGGCCGATGCAAACCAAATTACACACCGGTGAACCATATTTGCATAATTGCCTAATTAGTAATAATATCCTTGATCTCGCACAATATTGACTTAGGACAGGGGACTTTTGAGAGTGTTTTAATTAAGATGATGTTTTTATTTTGGCTTGATATCCGAGGATGTTGATGTTAGAACAACTTTTTGTTTACAAAAATTAGGGGGAGCTCCCTACTCGAATGGGTTTTACAAGGACGTGTTTTAAACTTTACAAAATTACAACGACCTCTCTAACAGAGAGATGTCAGAGGTTATAAATATTTCAGATAATGAACTGCACCTACTATAAATACTGACAGCTATGCAACAAATAAAGGTAATCAGAATGTTCTTCGTGTTATTAAAAAATACAAAATTATTTGTGTAACAATGATGAGCTTAACTCAAAATGTTTATTCGCCAATCTATAATTCTGGTCGAAATAAGAAGGACAATGTATGTGTAAATTAATACAGATTTTTTTATGCACTTGTTTTCTCAAAGGCCTTGTTATAGAGCCTTCCAGTCGTATATCAGCAGGTTAACGGTTCAACACGTGTGTCGTGACACGAGTAGGCTTGGCTAAGTGAATCTAATTATATATCGACGGACACATCAATTTGCATAATTCACTAATTGATAGTGATAGCTTGGTTAGTGATATTTATTTGATTTTGTTTGATAAGTTTAATTTATATATTTGTAAATGAATACAAAATGGACAGTTTAGGTGGATGGTATGGTGTGTCCATCTATTAATTATATTTATTTGTCAATTTTATATGCAATCTTTAGATCAAATCGACATATTCTAAAACAGCCAAAATCTTTTCCTGAACCAAACATTAATTTCTCTCTCTACACATTTTAATAAAACTGCTTTTAACCGGATTAATCAGCCATCGTGCGACCACGTACGCTGCAAAGGGTTGAAACGTCAGGCAACAAATAATACACGCGATTAATCCGGTTAAAAGTCATCATTTTATTAATATAATGAAGAATGATACCATATGAAGAAGCGTCACAAAGAGACACAAATGTTACATTAAAAAAATATGTTATTAAAGTCTGTGTGAAATACCAAAGCCTGATTATATTTTACCATATGTAATATAGCTATTAGCAAATAAAATCCTGGTCCACACACATAAGCAATAAGAAAAAAAAACTTCAAATTTTCAAAGCGTTTGTCAAATTAAAAAGTAATATTTAACAGAACTCAAAAACTCGTAAATAAATAGCAGCTCTGTTGATATTTGGCAAAGCGACTGAGAGCCAATATTTCGCATGTCAGTCAAAATGTCCCATGTTTACAATTTTCAACTAACTATATTTGTTTTTTTGACGCTGATATTATAATCTAGTGTGCTGTCGATTTTTTACATCCAAAGGGAAAATATTTTTTAAGTTTAACCTTATTGTTCCAACAACAATGGAATGTTTTGTGTAAATACATATGTGAATCTATCTATCTAGCCTTTTCACATTTATATTGGCGTCGACTCTAATATCAGTACTTTATGGAGCAACTGCCTATCAGGCCTCTACAACCCAGTTACCTGGTAACACGATATCTCGTGGTAAGACTGGTTGTCAGACGCTCAGGTCATCTGACTAACCGTAACGACTGTCATACATCGCCATTAGACAACCGAGACCGATGGTTATACTATAATGTATATAATAGCCATAACTGCCTCGTCAGTCTAGTGGTCCCAAGCGCGACTACTAAGCCTGAGGTCCTGGGTTCGATTTCCGGGTCGGGCAAAATGTTATTGGGTTTTTCTATTAGGAAATTTTCGATAGCAGCCCGGAGCTTGGAATTGTGCTACATCACCTATTACATGGGACTTAATTACAGCATTAGTGAAGTGAGGTGTACGTACATCTATGTATCAAAAATAAATTGTCAAACGTAAAAATTACATGCTATAGGTAGGTATATTATACACATAGCATCACGCCTATACCTCTGAAGGGTAAGGCAGAAGTGGACTCTTGTACACCCACATTTGATCGATGCAGTTATTAAATAGTATGTAATTAATAGATAGTGAGCTTTTTGCAATCAATCAGGCCCAAAACCCCGGGCTGCTACTGAGAAGTTCCTACCAGAAGCACTCAATAACACATTGCCTGACCTTGGTGGGACTCGAACCCACTAAAACTCCACAGTATACCTCCTCAGCTGCTTGAGGGCGGGACGCGGGAACGCTATCGCACACAACCGCGAACCCGCCCGCAGCCGTCCGTTGCCGGACTCCCTCTCACGACACACCAAACGCATGGCGTGCCGCAACCACCTCGGAGACCATGTGCAATGGGCGCCAGACGACCCCGTGTCTGGACGCCCAAGGTCCCCTGTGACGGGTCAAGTCTGTGGCCCCGCCGCCTACCACTACGGCCGCAGAGGATAGGGAGAGCGGCGCCTCGCAATACCGGCACTCCTCCTCCCCTGCGGCCCCACCGCGTTCGCCATCCAACGGTGGCGGCCCCGTCAAGGCCGCGGAAGGTAGGGAGAGCGGCGCATCGACATACCGGCACTCCTCTCCCACCGCGGCCCCCATCCCTCAGCTGCGGTGCCGCCCATACGACGCCGCAGCCCACCTCAGTTGCGACACCCCCCATAAGGCCCGCAACCTACGCCGGCGCCGCTCCAACATGGGCTTGAAGGCAAAGCCCAGAGGAGCGGCCCTCCTCGGGTTCCGTTAGCTTCACCGTGGGTGACCAAGCCACGGCTACTAGAGCCCCCCCACCACGACAAGGTGGAACCCCTGGGGGGGACACATTGCCTGACCTGGGAATCGAACCTACTCTCTCTACTACTACCTCACGCTCAGCAGTCTCACTTGCGTCCACTAAACCAATAAGGCTGTTAATTAAAAATTTACTAAAATATAGTTATAGTGGAAAGTAACTGGAATTTCCTGCCGTCGACGTTGTTTCCTGAGAAACAGAATGTAGGCATATTCAAAGCTGAAGTGAATAGATTTTTCTGGATCTATCATACTCCTTCCTTGGCCACACCGTCGCTTACCATTAGGAGAATTGGTGGCCATACGTAGATCCACTTTTGATAAAAACACTGCCTAATAAAAAAAATAAAAATGAACTCTTAATTCTTGGTACTAACAAAACTTATCTGTTTCTAAGCAATCAGAGATATTTCCTCTATATTAAGCTATTCCTTAAATCTTAACATCGGATTTAGCTATAAGGTACAAATAAAAACGACTCGTATCACTCGATGTTTACAAGCAAATATTTGTACGACTGCAGATCGAAATTCAGCATTCGCAAGGGAAAAAGAACCGACACACAGTTTTAATTTACAGAATAATATAAACAGAAAAATAACTGAAATAACTTTGGCGACACCGCATGCTACGGTTTATTGGGTTTCGTTTTTACACAGATGACTCTGTTTTCGAATGCCGAATACCAAACGAACGCGGCTGATATCGCAAATATTTCTGAGTGTCTATTGGTTTTTATGGGAATTCATAGTTTTGGGATTTCATCACATTTGTGTGCGTATGGTTACATACATACATATCATCACGCCTGTATTCCCTGAAGGGGTAGGCAGAGGTGTACACAATTGTACACCCACGTTTCACCAATGCTGTTATTAAGTCCCATGTAATAGATGGTGAGCCTATTGCCAATCAACCGGGCACAATTCCATACTCCGGGCTGCTACTGAGAATTTGCTATCAGAAAAACTCGATTACACTTTGCCTGACCCGGGAATCGAACCCGAGACCTCCTGCTCAGCAGTCCCACTTGGAACCACTAAACCAACGAGGCAGTCGCGTATGGTTTGTTGTTTGAATACCTTGTAGTTGTGCTTTATTTCCTGTGTGTGTGCTAGATATGCCGATGGTGTCGTGTTGTTAGATGCGCCATCTTTTGAGCTATTATGAATAACGTTTATCAATATTGTCAAATTATGAGTATGTTTCAGTTGTTTAATGTAGCAAAATATTTGAAAATTAAGCAATAGGAGGATTGTAGCAGGCATCGTTGTATAGTTCTGCTTACCCCCGTCGAAAAAAGTTTATGTTTAATGGTTATGGTAGATGAGGGATTGTTATAAAGTTACAATATTAAATGGAAAAAGAATACCGTCAAGAACAGGATTCGAACCTGCGCCTCCCGGATGAATACTCCAGGCGCTCTGACCACTAAGCCATCTCGACCTCTGCTCACCACCGCGAATTCTTCTTCCATATTTTAACACGTCTTATGGCGACGTCATTAACTTTTTACTTTAGAGTTCGCTCAGCATGCGTTAATGCTTTTCAAAGATTTATCTTGAGGGATTGTTATATTGAAGCAAATTTACTTGTTAGCCAATTTTGTATTTACCCTGTCTCAAGATTTCGCATTTCAATACATTACAATACAAATAAATAAAATTGGAGTGTCTGTTTGTAATGTCAAAATAATAGTTATTTTTTAAGGTCATTCAGTTATTTGCACGATACCTAGGCCTAAAAATCTGGTTTTAATATTTTTTTCTGTCTGTTTGTTCTAGCTAATCTTCGAAACGGCTTGACAGGTTCTGATAAGATTTTACTGGCAGGTAGCTGACTATATAAGGACTAATTTAACGTATAATTATACGTGGGTGAAACGTGGTGGGACACAGGTAGTCTCCAATAAAATTTGTATTAAAAGTGTCATTGAACTCTTAAAATCAGGTGTGTGGACAAATCATCTACCTAAAAAGTACAAAACTAACCATAACGATATTAAAAATGGCGGACACAAAGTAACACTGTACACCGAAAAACAACAAAAAAAAAACAAGTTCCATCCATCTGATCAATATTCCATACAAATCTAATAATTAAATACACCACAAACAAGTCTTCATTGTCTATGTCTATGCGGAGCGGAAAGCTTTAAGCTTCAGTCTATATGTGAGCAAATCCGATTCTCATGCGTTATGTTTTAAAAAACAGTATTGTAGACACAAAAAGAGGACAGGGGAAATTTTTTAATAGACTTTGTTGGGGACAGTCCGACTGGAGTTTCGGCTTTTGTGAGTCTTTACTGTTTTTTGTCCTGCTTTATTTGAATAGGATGGCAGTAATGTGTTGTGGTAGTAATGATTCCGGTGTACTGAGGTGTTATTATCTGTTTTCAGTTGGCTCTCTGCGGATGTTGGGTTGGGAGGTTAAGCCGCCATATTTACAAAAAAACCGGCGTCGAACAGTGCGTGGTTTTAATCACTGCGTGCTGACATTTACCTCTTCCTTTTACTATACTGCACACAATTGTGTAATGTTGTTTGATTACCTTATAATTTAAAATTGTGTGATACAAATATAACATAACATAGTACCATGCTTTTAAACCGTTAGTGGTTAGTGGAGTGTAATATTAGGATAACATCAGAACCTGGCGCATGGATAACATTTGGTATGGCATAGCTAGATAGAAGGAGACCGTATCGATGGCGGTTACCACCAACAACAGCATTCTCGGTCATAAAACATAGCCAAAACTTTAGCAGCATGTAGCATATAGGTATGCTGCGCCGACCCCAAATAAATTGGGATAAGGGCAGGGGGATGATGATGATAGTATCATGCCTATATTCTTTTAAGCGGTAGGCAGAAGTATTCTCAGTTGTAAGTATACCCATATTTTGCCAATGCTGTTATTATATACATGGGTATTAGGTGTTGAGCCTATTGCCATCTATCAGACAAATTTCCAAATTCCGAGCAGCTATAGATAATTTTATAACAGTAAAACTAGCTAACACTTTGCCCGACCCAGGAATTAAACCATGAACCTAGTGTTTAGCAGTCGCGCTTGGGACCATTAAACCAACAACAACACAAATACCTTTTATCTTTATCTTATCTTAAATGCTACAGATGTAACAAAAGGGATTTAAGGAGAACTATAGCATTTCCTGATAGTGTAACGGACATTATTTCAACAAACAATTATATCTTTTCCCAATTACACAGGGGTCGGCTTCCAGTCAAACCGGATGCAGCTTAATACCAGTATTTCACATGGAGCGACTGCCTATCTGACCTCCACAACCCAGTTAGGGTAACACGATATCTCGTGGTAGGACTGGTTGTCAGACTTTCAGGCCTTTGACTGACATTCGCCAAGATATCAAACAAATTTACGATAATAAATTAATCTAGCGGTACATCTTAATTTTTTTAATCTACAGCAACAATTTTTTGTTTTTGTTTACAATGTTGTTGTATAATTTATTTTGTTTACTTCCTGCGAATATAAACAAACGATTACATAACTTTGGGGTGAGATTCGGACTTCCTTGTATCGTCTTAACCTTGAAGAGTGTACAGTCGGGAACTTAAAGTTGTAAGCGACTGTTTAAACTACGGTTAGCTTAGATGTGTCAGATAGTTTGTAGTTAACTAGCTGATACCCGCGGCTTCGCCCGCGTAGGTGTCGGTTATATCGAGCAAAAGTAATCATGAAATTTTCATCCTGTTCCCGCTTTCCAATTACCGCTTTATAATTGCCCATTTTTTTAAGTATTAAAATGGATATAATATGTTATCCTTAAGAGATAGACATATGCCATTACAGATTTTTTTGTAGACCTATATAAGATAAACAATTCCACGATACATCATTTTGTTATATCTCAAAGGGTTTAGGCAGCGTTTTCGTTGAAAACTCCCAGACAGCTTATTTTTTTCCGACACCTCCAACAAGTATATATATTTTAGCCAATGTATACAAAAACTTGACAAATTGTATACTAAAACCTTCACTGAGAACCACTCTATACATTGGTGAAAACAGAATGAAATTCGGTGCAGTACTTTTTGAGGTTATCGCGAACGGACAGACAGACGGACAGACGCGGCGGAGGACTTTGTTTTATAATATGTAGTGATATCGTTGTTGACTTATATCTGCCAGCCCGCGTAGCCGCTGAGCCTGTAGCTTTAAATTCCCCTCATAATAATAATTATGATGATTCTTGTTCGATCCAGCCAGTCCCTTGCTGTCCTCCCTCAAGCGACGCCCTAAGCCGAGGCTCGTACCCCGCAGGGGGTGCCCTTAGCGTTGTTGCTTTAGATTTTAATTTAGTTCGTATGCCCCTGGCTGGAGGCCTTAATAATAGTTTATTATTAGGGCATCAACAGGAAAGTCCGGTTAAGCAGTCGACAACCTCCTAGGTTGACCTGCGAGATGCCATTATCAAAAAAAAAAAAATGACTTATATCTGCTACCTATGCTAATGTCTACATTTGAGATGTTGACATTATTTATGTAACATTATTGTTGCCTCGTTGCTGCCTCGTTGGACTAGTGGTCCCAAGCGCGACTGCTGAGCAGGAGGTCTCGGGTTCGATTCCCGGGTCGGGCAAAGGGTTATTGAGTTTTTCTGTTAGGAAATTCTCAGTGGCAGCCCGGAGTTTGGAATTGTGCCCGGTTGATGGCAATAGGCTCACCACCTATTACATGGGAATTAATAACAGCATTGGTAAAATGTGGGTGTACAATTACTGTGTACCATAACTTCCATATGAATTTACTCCATCTTAGACATTTTAAGCCTGACCATGAAATGAAATTGTAATCAAACACAATCTCTTTTGAATATAAAACCGTCCAAGTGCAAGTTAGGCTCGCGCATATAGGGTTCCGTTCAAAACGGAATAGTTTTATCTTGTATTTATTATTTAATACATTCAGGCGTTACTTTGTGGAAGTCCATTACAATGGATGCAAATAAATACAATATCTAGCTACTTCCACAAAATTGAGGGTAGTCATGCATTACCTGTGCACCGCCCGCCCGCCTGCAAATATATGCACATACGCAATACCGAGTCCGGTGGCGGACACTGCACGGTCTAACAGCTCCTGATGATGCCCCGTGGAGGGGCGAAACACGTGTAGAGTAGTTGGTGGTAGTCGGAATTTTCACCGCTTGCGTACGTGCATATATTTGCGGGCGGGCGGGCGGTGCACAGGTAATGCATGACTACCCTCAATTTTGTCGAAGTAGCTAGATATTGTATTTATTTGCATCCATTGTATTTATTATTTGTTGCTTAACTGTAGAGCACTACAATCCGACTAAACTTAAGTTGATGGTTGTATGTATAAATGTTTTTAATATAAAGTAGAATCATGACAGACAGGTAGACAGACAGACGGCGTAGACTTATATAGCTTTTACACCCAATTCTTGATTTAATAATGTTTGTAGGATTTATAAGTCATCCTTTAGGTATATTGTTGCCTGATTTAAATAAACCAAAGCACGTTACCTAAAATTATGTGCAAATAAATTATTTATATTCTAAAGTTATTATAATAAATGGAAAAAGAACACGGTCGCGATCAGGATTCGAACCTGCGCCTCCCGGATAAATAATCCAGGCGCTCTGACCACTAAGCCATGTCGAGATGGCTCCTGGTCGGAATCCTGTTCGCGACCGTATTCTTTTTCCATTTCATATAATAACTTTAGTGTTCGCTAAGCATGCGTTAAAGCTTTTCAAAGATTTATCTTAAATTATTTATATTCTATTCTAAAAAATTATAGTTAAGGGATCCGGTTGTCAACGGAACCCTAAAAAAGGAAAAATAAACTGGCACTTAGGCCGGGGATTATTTAGACGTATGACGTATGACTCATTCCGGCAATAATCCCTTTATAGTTCCATACATCCCTCTGCTAGGCATAAACCTCGAAAAAATCTCCGAAATCCACATAATAATAATAGACTTTATTGCCTGGACACTATAGTCCTTTCTCGTCTAAGCGTATTGCTCGTATCTTCACATTTTATAGGCATACTGCTTGTCCTGTGTTTTAGAAGAAAGGTTAATTGAATTCAAGTTTTATGGTGACTCTAACGGACAATAAAAAAACTTTACGTGTACTTCTTGGGGAGATTTGATTAAAGAAAATGAATTACTATTCATTTTTGTTGAGTTCTTAGCTTGGATGTAACCAAATAATTATTGGGTTGGTCTCTTTAGTATTTGGTTCAAGTGAAGTTTGTATGTACGTAAGTGAAGTTAGCGACAAAACCCGATTAGCATCAAACTGCACCAAGTGACTACAGCTACCTAAAATTAACAAACGACGGCGCGGTTGGCGCAGTGGTCGGTAGGCCGGCTGCTGCGTCGCGTGTCACAGTTTCGATCACTGTACGGAGCAAATATTAGTATGATCTACAGATAATTATTTCGGATCTGAGTGTGCATGTGAGATTACATGTCTGTAAACGCACCCACGATACAGGAAGAAATTTCTAGGGAAGCGTAACGCCTTATAAATAAAAAAGACAAGCGTCATCATCAATGTGCAAGTACTTGATAATTCGCGAAAACCATGATTTAAAATTATAATAATATAAAGGTCGTTGTCTTGCTAGTACGAGGTGGCAAATTAGATACCTAATCAATTGTGACCTTATAATTATGTAATATACACTGAAATTATTCGAAAGGACTTAAGTTTTCGAATAATTTCTCAGGAACTTTAATAAACTTGTACTCGTAGGTATAATGCACGTATAAAAAATAAACTAAAATCTTTTCTAACTTTTGAGTATTAAATATGAAAACGTTTTAGTTTTTGACGTTTGAACAACAACATATAAGGTAGAGGTACGTGCGACGTAAAATTTTTGTTATTGCCTAGAATGCTACCAGTTACCTAACTATAATTTCGAAGAGGTCAATACCTAAATCGACAGCAGACGTCAAGGAGGTTAAGTAAGAGGTATTCTCTAAGTCATAAACTTACCGAGGTGTGTCAGAATCGTAACAAGTGGAAATCTATAGTCTCTGTCTACACCAATAGGAAACAAACGCAGCTTCACGCCTGTATTCCACGAAAGGTTAGGCAGAGGTGTACACAGTTGTACACCCACATTTCACCAATGCTGTTATTAGTCCCATGTGGTGGAAAAACCCAATAACACTTTGCCCGACCCGGGAATCGAACCCGAGACCTTCTGCTAAGCAGTCGCACTTGGGACCACTAGACCAACGAGGCAGTTATTGATGCGTTGGACTACATACTCGTACTAACAATTTACTTTGTCCAAACCTTTGTAACAATCGCTTAAACATCAAATTTACACCACAGGCCTAATTGGTTTCATTTTCGAGTGAACAGGTCCGGTCCAGCGTGACACGGCGGACTTCCGACTTCTAACACGGCAAGCACCAGCCATGCCAATTATAGACCCTATTCCCTTGTAGTAAGGATCATCAGAGCATAAGTTAATGATTCCGAGTGAAATGAATCGGCCTTGTATGAGGCATATTAGGATTTTTTGCTGACAGGCGAAATTTTTGGGGAGTTGGGTTAAGATGTGAATTATTATTGATTAAGCTGTTCATTAAATTATATTTATTTATTATATCCTGTTCGTGACCGTATTCTTTTTCCATTTAATATTGTAACTTTAGAGTTCGCTAAGCATGCGTTAATGCTTTTCAAAGATTTATCTTGACTTCATAATGACGCTTTAAAATATTTGATGTAGATTTTTATCGTTCTTTTCTATCTAAAATGTAACAACGTTTAGGGGTCGACGTGTCTTGTTACAAATAATTTTCTTTTAATCTTTTTTAACTTTGACTTCTGGCCAAATAACCTAATCCTTTGACAATCAAGTACCAAGTACCAACCAATCAAAATACATCACTAATACCATCTAATTCTACTTTTCACGCAAAACGCATTGAACACAATGACTTTGAAGCTTAACATTTCAAAGGAGCCCAAATGAAATTACAAACAGGGCCATTCGTTTGACGAAGCCTTTCACTATCAATATCAATCATAGCACATTTTGACAGCACATCAAATGACTTACAGAATTACAGCTTTAATAGTTGAACGAAACCTTGCATTTGGCTTGATTTATGAACTTTAAAGACTTGGCTATAGTGCGAGCGCATCAATATTTATTAAATATAAATATCCGCTTATGTTTATAGAAAAGTGATTATAGCGGTAGCGATAAGCGTCCGTCTGAAGCTTAGTAGGGGGCGTGGTATATTTAAGCGTTTCCACTGTAAAACAACTTGCAATGCACTTTTCTTTCCTTAATTTCACTAAGAACAAGCGGACTAGGAGCTTCTGAGCGTGTACAGTGCGTCTGATTCGGATTTTGAGTTTCGGAGTTTCGTTTGAGTCTGATCGAAATGATTGCTTAATCGGTGACCCCAGTTGCGCATCCAACACTCACTAGCTATGTATGCACTACTGTGAATGTGGTAGTTTGTAATCAGTACGGCCGCATTAAGTGGATAAAAATAGTTTGACAAAGAAAGGAAATATATCTATATTTGTTTGAGACAAAAGAACCGCTTGTCGCACTCGCTTTAGTCACTTCACCTCAGACGTAAGCGAATCTTGTTTAATATAGACGCGTCCGCCTAAGCACCCGCGCAGTACTCGCACTATAGCCCAGGCCTTAGGGTCACCTTGCAGCCTTTAAGTTGGTTGATACCTTCGTTAAAGGGCACTCTCTCATAATGGCTGGGTTTAGCTGTCAGTCTAGGTATGGCGAGGGAAGAAATTTAGACAGGTATAAGTCTAGGGTGAAGGTATATTTTTAATATGTTAGTGGTGGTATTTGGGGTTAGATTGAATTGATTGACGTTCGATATTATCTTCGAGTATTTGATATGTTTACGAAGTTAATATTATTGTGTGTTGAACTTTTAACATTCATTTGGGATTTAACATTATTTTTCTTCGTTTAGTTGATGAACAACCAAGTGCAGCTTAGACCACTCGTAGGCCTCTGAAATGGCTTTATACGCCATTAAAAACAGATCTCAAGTGTGATGTTTCGTCACGATGATGATAATTTTCATAGTAGTATAAATAATTGGTTTATAGTGACCAAGGGAAATTTTGTAATACCTACTTTAGATTCGAAAATTCCAATCCAATTCCAATACAACTAGACTACCTTAGTTTCTATATAATATGTTTAAAAATATAAGTATGTACTGTAAATCCATAAATGTTGCAGGCAGAATCTTCATCGTAATTTAATAAAGAAATATACAATATAATTGTCAACCTCCTGAAGTATTTCCATGTTTTAAGGATGTGGATTTTTGCTTTATTAGTTATCAGCTTATAATAACGATTCTCTTCCAACCATATCAAAAAACTAAGTACAAAATCTCATTATTACATCTGCATTTCATAAAGAGATTCTTTTCAACAATTCTAGCTAAGAAAAAAGGTCCTAATGTCCTAAAGTCTGGGGGACATAGCAGACTCGTACATTTCTAGAAGCTTCATTGAGCAAATTTTCTTTGACTTCCCTTCACTTAGTGCATTTTAAAGGTCCTCCGCAACCTTTATACTTTTAAAAACGTTGAAATTTCATCTCATTACTTTCTCTAGTGAACTGGGGCGGGTGTATTAAATTTCTACGTATTTCGAAATTGATTTATATTTCAAAAGATACCTATCTGTAAGGGAAACCGATGGATGAAACCTGTGTCGCCTTTTTTGTAGTTCTTCGAAGTATCTTGAAGCTGGATATTATGGTCATAATCATTATGAATATTTAAAATAGTGTACGTTAATAAATACCTAAACCTTTTACTAATAACTACCTACACGTTTAAAACGTGGGCTATTTCTCTTTTTATTAGTAGAAACAACCGACAGTAATTTCCATAAAGTTATATTTAACGGGGTTTTCTTTTCTGTAAATTCGATCTGTTATGAAGTTTGGAATTGTGCCAGTAGAGATAGGCGCACCATATATTAGGTATAGTCGACCACGAAATAGTTTTACCATATTTGACAAAAACTTCCAGTAAATTAAAATGTCAATAAGGTTGTGACAGTATTTGATTAACACTTTGATCTTGTAAGCGAAAATAGACCTTGTCATATTATGATGTGCAAACGAAATTCAGCATTAGGGTGGTAAAGCAATTGTTTGGTCGACTATGCATGGAACTTAATAACAGTATTGGTGAAATGTGGGTGTACAACTTTGTACACCTCTGCCTATCCCTTCGGGAATACAAGCCTAGTGCTATGTTTGTACCATATTCAGATTTCAATTTTATTTTTTATAAATTTCAATGCAAAATTGCGAATTACTTATCCTTACTCATTCTACATTTACCAACCTCTAAAGCTAAGATTACACAATAAGATCTAAAGGTTTTCGCTATCAATACGCATATATATATATATAATAAAATAACTTTTAACCGGATTAATCGCGTCTATTATTGGTTTTTGTTTTTCCTAACGTTTCGAACACTTTGCAGCGTTCGTGGTCGTAGGAGGACATAATAATACACGCGATTAATCCGGTTAAAAGTTGTTTTATTCTGAGATTACACGTAATTTTGAGTTCCTACTAAATCTCAAGAATATTCATCTATATCACAACATTGTCATCCAAATCCCAATCCTTACCAGCCACTAACACTATTACCAGCTGAGTTACAGGTACAAAATTACATTAATCGCATTGACGCGTTACCATGGCAACCGCTCAGGAGCATGGTAAACCGAAATTAATCCGTCCGTATGAGCATAAAGGCGAACTTAATTAGCGTCTCTGCTTGTGACTGTAGTAGTGAGCGAGATGATTACACGATACATGTGGCTTGATTATGAGTATCTTATCGTACGAGATAACGAAGGATGTTAGTTCTCGAGATCTTGATTATGAAAATTTGGTTACTGTGAAGTTATTGAGACCGGTGCATTGAGCAAACAGACGGACAACGTCGCACCATAATTATTAGTTTTTTTTAGTTACAAAACCCTAACGACGAACTATGCACCAAAATGATAACCTTTCACAGGTAATGTTGGCTTTGATTTGTTTAAATTTGAGATCGATTTCTGCTCCACATGTCGTGGGTTTGGTTCTAGAATGTTATTTTTATTGGCTACAAATTGTTTTTTCTAGGTCTGAAACAGTGACTGTAATTAAAATAAGCTAAAACAAAACACAAGATGCTTAAGTTAACCCTTAAATGCATAACGTATCGAAAACTATACAATTCGTTCAGAGCTATTTTCTTGGTTGTTTTTTTTGATTTATTGTATCGGGCAGACTGATCTAACCTAACTCTAAGTATGTTGATGAAAGATTTGACAACTTGAATTGAATTCATCTTCGCTATAAATACCTGTTTTCCGTACTCGAATTTCCGAATTAAAATACCTTTATATGCATTTAAGCAATGCAATGGAAGATGATACTGTCAGAATGTTTGAATTTTTGTGAGAAGAATGCATGACTGTGTTAAATTAATTATATGTTTAAATAGTGTAATTGGTTTCGGCCGTTCTATTTAGAATAAATAAATAAATAAATTTAAGGATTAAGCAGTGAAAGCCTAGTGATATGTCTCCTAGATTGGAGACTAACATTTCATTATCATCATCATGATCATTCTCATGGCATGTGCGTATAATTTAATTATAACTTGCATAAAAACGGTGAAGAAAGAAACACGAGGAAACAAGCACATCCCCAAAAATGTTCTTCATGGTGATCGCACCATTCGCACAACATTTCACTGACAGGATGACTGACACGATTTTCAGTCATTCTGTCAGTCATCATGTCAGTCATTATGTCAGCCATCATGTCAGCCATAATATCAGTCATCATATCAGTCATTATGTCAGCAATCATGTCAGTTATCATATCAGTCATCTTATCAGTCATTATGTCAGCAATCATGTCAGTTATCATATCAGTCATCATATCAATCATTATGTCAGCAATCATGTCAGTTATAATATCAGTCATCATATCAGTCATTATGTCAGCAATCATGTCAGTCATCATATCAGTCATTATGTCAGCAATCATGTCAGTTATAATATCAGTCATCATATCAGTCATTATGTCAGCAATCATGTCAGTCATCATATCAGTCATTATGTCAGCAATCATGTCAGTTATAATATCAGTCATCATATCAGTCATTATGTCAGCAATCATGTCAGTTATAATATCAGTCATCATATCAGTCATTATGTCAGCAATCATGTTAGTCATCATATCAGTCATTATGTCAGCCATCATGTCAGCCATAATATCAGTCATCATATCAGTCATTATGTCAGCAATCATATCAGTCATCTTATCAGTCATTATGTCAGTCATCATGTCAGTCGTCATGTCAATCATCAAGTCAGACAAGTCAAAGGCGGGTAAGTAAAGCTATAATAATAAGTTGTTCATCAGCCAAACTATGAAAATAAGAAGAAAGAGAAATACCTACTAGAAACAATATTTTGATTAGTGTAGGAGATTTATTGAATAAGGTTCGTACCGTAACCTTAACCTTTTTCTAACTATGTTGGGGTAGGCTTATTTTGTAACGATACGTGGTTTAGTATGCGTACCTTTTATACGCGGAGTAACTGGTCCTTTATGTCCGCAACCCAATTACTAAGTAAGGATAACCATATTTATAGTAAGAACGGTAAGTATTAGGGCTTGGCTCCTTATTGGCTGGAATTACTTTGATAGGTACCCTTCTGTATAAAATGATTCAGGGCTCCATCATTCTTTATATTGAACCTTCAAATTTTTAACAGCAGACACATTTATTATTTCCGTACTATGGTTGTTCGAACAAACTAGATGGTCTACCCATCTCAAAAATATAAAGATATCAAAATGTCTGGCCGTTGGTCTAGTGGTTCCCAGCACAACTGCTGAGCATGAGGTCTCGGGTTCCATTCTCGGAACCGAAAGAACTGAAGTGTTATTGAGTTTTTCTGTTAGGAAACGGAGACTTAGGAAATGCTCAATAGTAGTCCGAAGTTTGGAATTATGCCTGATAGATGACAATAGGCTCACAACCTATTACTTGAGACTTAATAACAGCGTTGTCGAAATTTAGGTGTACAACTATGTACACCTCTACTTACCCCTTCGGGGAATACAGGCATGATGCTATGTTATGTTAAGTCAAAATGTCTCAGATTTACAGTTTTTTTAGAGTCATATTATAACTTCTCATGAATCTCTTGTGCTGCTTTGAACTACTGGTTTGTGATTCCAGCAAATACAAAACACACCAAATCTACATTTCAGCTTTCAATGCATCAGCAAGATAGACCATCAGTTGCTTCTTTAATCTACAATAACATACTGAGAATTATGTAAAGGAAAACTGTTGTACACCCGCATTTCACCGATGCCATTATTATGTCTTATGTAATAAGGAACGAGTCCAATAACACTGCCTGACTTGGAAATCAAACCCAGGAAAAGTCTCAGCAATCAAGCTTGCAAACACTAGACCAATAACATCTTCATAAATCCTCCTCGGTATTCATCCTCGTCTTCATTTCCTGCATCCAATCCAAAACAGTCAATTAGTACACAAATCAATAACAGAAACGAACACAGCGATACACTACATCGAATAATTCCAAACGCGGTCCAATGATTGCTATAGAGCGCTCTTTACCAACTATCTTATGCTATGGATTTTGATCTGCAAAACTCACTTCTAATCCAATTAGCGTAGTATTGTGGTGTGAATGAGGATCGAAAGCGAGCTTAGTGAACGTGAATTGAAGGAGGATTTAGATGTTCGACGGGAGGTATTAAAATTGTGTGTTCTAAATAGTAACTAGACGTTTTGGTCCTGGGAGCCACAACGGATTTGTTAGTGGTCGTGAATCGAGATGTACTACTCCACTAAAGTATTGTTGGAAATGAACGTAACGGTGTAATTAGTTGCTTTATCATTTAGAAATAATATTAAAATGTGTGTTCTTTTTTTTTCTTTTCTATGGATCTAACTAGCCGTTTTGGTCCTGAAAGCCGCAGTGAATTTGTTAGTGATTGTGGATAGAGTAGGAATAATCAACTCTACGAGATAGATGTAAAGAGGTAGTTATATAAATATTGTTTTGAAAAAATTTAGTTAAAATAATACTAACTGCTTCATTGGTGTAATACAGAGCATGATATCATGAGCTCAATTACCGGGTCGGGCAATAAAATTGGGATCTTTTATGAAGAAATTCCCCGTAGCTGGTCGAAGTTTGGAATTGTGTGGAAGACGACAATAAGCTCATCACCTATTACATAGAACTCAATTACTAAATGAGAAGTGAGTGAAAAACAATACCTTTCTGCTAGCGTCAAAATTTTTTTGGGCGTGATGCTTTTAGTAAGAGAATATTTAGATATTTGGACTCCCTCGTTGGCCTAGTGTTCACAAGCGCGACTGCTGAGCGTGAGGTCCTGGGTTCGATTCCCAGGTCGGGCAGTGTTATCTGGTTTTTCTGTTAGGAAATTCTCAGTATCAGCCCGGAGTCAGAAAGTTGGTGGTGTGACCGTGCTTCGGAGAGCACGTAAAGCGGTCGGTCTTACGCCTGATCTCTCTCCGGTCGTGTCGGATTGCCGTCCCATCGCAATATGAGAGTAAATGAAGAGGGAGTGCACCAGTGTTTGCGCATACACTTATGTACTATAATATATCCTGCGTACTTGGTTAATCTCCGTGGAGATAGGCCATGAGGAGTATTATAATTATTATTTAGATATACACGCGATTAAATTGTAATAATTTATTGCAAATGCCGTATTTCTCAGTAGTGATTTTCTTTTATTTGTTTTCAAACGACTCAGAGTTCACTGCTTACCACAACGCATACAAGCATAAAGATACAAACAAAAGGAAAACGTATAAAGTGAATGTGAAATAAAAGTGGCGTTGCCCCATTTTGAGCCACCAAAATAATATGGGAAAAATAAAAAAATACATCTTCAGCAGCTCTTACTGGCAAACATAAAATGTAACTATTTCAATAAAAAACTACTCTGCTAAGTAGGTACATAGTTAAATTTTTACGGTCTAATAGTTGAGTGAGTTAAGTGAAATCTGAGAAGAAGTTGTCACTTAAAATATTATTATTTGGAGGACGGGCTCGTGGCTAAGTAAGCGGCTCTCAGATCGATGGTTCAAGGTAAAGCTGTGATTGCTTCGGCTGGTCTGTGGATGGGGACCATAATTTTATATTGAGACACCTCTGTGCCTTGGAGAACACATTAAACAAGTTGTCAAATGAAGAAATAGTCCTCAAAGCGCACATCACCAATATTCTTATCTTCGTATGTGGTATCAAGGATGAACAACTTAGTGTCAGAATTCAAACCACCCGTAGAACGTTGATGTATCTGACACCATCGAGAATTACTCTTTTTCAAAGAAACATTGAAAAAATTATAGACCAGAACGGTTCAATAGGTTGGAACACGACAAGGTAGCTCAATGGTAGAGTGATGACACGGAATGTCAAGGGTCGCGTGTTCCAGCCCCGTTCTTGTCTATTGTTTTTTCCAATGATTCCTTGAAAAATTGTAATTAATATGGGCATTACATGGCCTCAACATGTATAAAAAAAATATATCATTATGTATAATTTATAAAGGATTGGGATGTTGTTCGGCGATTTACAACTGTAAAGTAACGCTGAATTTAGTAGATATATAAATTATTTCTAGATAAATATCAACAGGCGAGAGAGTTCCTTAAGAGGAATACAAGGTGGATTGAAAATTCAATAGGTTTGTACACGACAAAGTAGCTCAGTTGGTAGAGTGATGACACGGAATGTCAAGGGTCGTGGGTTGAAACCCCGTTCTTGTCTATTGTTTTTTCAATGTTATCTTGAAAAATAGTAATTAATATAGACACGACATGGCCTCATCATGTATAAAAAAAAAACATTATATATAACCATCGAGACTATCTCTCAGGTTTCCTCACGATGTTTTCCATCACCTTTTTAAACGAGCCATAATTTAACGATGACTTCGGAAAAACTTTAGCTTGTGTGCCTTTTAAACTTGCCATCGTTGATTTGCTAATCCAACTGTAATACCATTAGGCTATCACTGCTTCCATGACTTCATTAGATCCTGGTTAGCAAGCGTATCCACCTATACATTCCTAGACTCCAAGCTGTTATTGAGAATATTCTAACAGAACAAGCCTATACCAGTGCGCACCCATGCTCAAAAACAATTAGACCAATGAAACAGACAACATTATAAACCAACATGAAGTACCTACCGACTTACATATACCCCACGAACATACATGTACCTAAGTACTCGTACAAATACGGATTTACGAGTTTCCCTCGTTTCGTCACTAAAATACTACAATTCGGCCCATTTCGTCAATTAAATAGTTTTAATGAAATCACGAAAGTTGGGCGGCATTTAAAGGCGTAGACACACTTGTAAACGGGACTCGGTTCCGCGGACATTTTAATTTATCTTTATTTTAATATAACGCTCATTCAGCACGTGTGCACGAAGCCGACTTCAATGTGAAATTGCTTTTTCAGTTGTAATATATGGTGACAGTGTCTTGTCTTGAGTTTTGGTTAAAATTTGAGTTAGCGATGACTAAGTTATATTTAATATTATTTGCATATTTTAAAAGCGTTCCGGTCGCTTTAGAATGAAAATGAAATAACTGGTGTGAACCGTTCACACCGGTTGTGACAAAATAATAAATACAAACGGTTTCTGTTTTAACATAAAATAGCATCACGCCTGTATTCCCTGAAGTTGTGGGCAGAGGTGTACATAGTTGGAAGCCTATATCTCACCAATACTATTATTAAGGCCCATTTTGCCATCTACTGGACATTCTCGCATCAACGCTCGCCGCGCACGGACGTGTTACTCCGCGTAATTCGCTCGTGTTGTGTCAGTGATCGTTGTCGCTACGCTCTGCCGTAGCATTCTCCGTAGCTGCTCGCTAGCTACGCCACTACAATTCAAAAGTTGCCTCTTTCGAGGCGGCGGCTGATATCTGTCTTTTTCAAAGTACAGTCAAAACGTGTGTTGTGTAAATTCCCCTTCTGGGAAAATCCACAGTTTCGTGGTTCTCGGTGGAAACCTCACGGTGTCAACGAAACCGAGAGGGTGTGGACCCGATACACCCAGCTGAAGCCCCTTCAGGGTTAAGCTACAAATCGGACGGGAGCTAGAACAACCGGCCTTGGGGGATCTCCTAGTCGACTCTAGCTCTGGTTTCCCTTACAGCAACACACCTAGTGTCGGTCGGGTGTGTCTACACCCTTCGCACTAGACTGGTTCAGGGCCCCGTACGCACATTAAGACTGGCGACGGGTAAAAAGCAAGCTTAGGGCTCACCATTAGGTCACTCACCTCCCTGCCTATACCCGGCGGGGAGGGTTACGCATCCCCGGGCTATCCTCCCGGGGAGTTAGGCCTGTTAGGCATATATTAAATTATAAAATAGGTAAATAATTTCTTTTTAATATGGACGCGCTTCTCGCGTTCGTTAAAATCATAGTCAGGGACCCCGACATTCAACGTCGGTACGGTACCCAAATTGCCGACCTGCAGCATGTCAACCCCGCAATAATTTGCGCAGATAGCCCTCTCTCTCCGCCGCCCGCTAAAATAGGTATACCATGCCTCGCATCCTTGCCCATCATCGACCCTCTCGTAGAGGCTCCCTCTACTTCGGCCATCGCGCCTCCTACGACCGCCGTCACTGTCTCGGAAGACATGGACGTGTGCGTCAACCCCTCTCCCTGTCTCTCGGATGCCACTGGCTCCGACTCCGAGACTAGCTCGTCCTCTCCCTCCTCCTCCTCCTCCGAAGACGACTACATCCAGGTCGGCAAAGGAGGCAAGAGGAAGAAGGGGAAAACTTCCGCCCCGGCCAGCAAGGCCAAAAAACCTGTAGCGCCCCCCGCCCCCTCCCCCGCCCCCTCCCCCGCCCCCGCGACTACCGCCACCCCCGCCCCCCCCCTCCCCCGCGACTATCGCACCCCTCTCCCCCACCCCCTCTCAGACCAACCCCCCCCTCAGCCCCTCCGGCGCCACTTCGAGCTCTAAGAAGCTTAAATCCCCTCCCCCGCTCTACATTCATGACAAGTCCAAATGGACTGCCATCTCAAAGATGTGTGTTGATCGCAGGATCAACTACACCAGTGCCTGTGCTACTCAGCAAGGCATTAAAGTCAAAGTCCCCTCCACAACCGATTATAGGGAACTCACCAAGGCCCTTAAGGCCAGGGACGTGTCGTTTCACACGTACTCTCTCCCCGAGGAGAAATCTACCAGGGTCGTCATAAGACGCATCCCGAAAGAAATCCCAACAGAGGACATCCTCAGCGACCTTCAGTCGCAGAGAGTCCCAGTATCCCAGGTGCACCGGATGCACCGACCCAGAGGTGGGGCCGCCTACGACATGGTGCTAGTCGTATGCGATCCTACCGAAGGACACCACCCTATCTTCCAGGTCAAAGCGATCTGTAGCCTTTCCGGCATCATTATAGAGAAGCCTTATAAAACAGGCGTAATAGGGCAATGTCACCGTTGCCAATTATACGGTCACGCTCAGACCAACTGTTTCGCCACACCTAGATGCGTCAAGTGTCTAGGTGACCACGGCACCGTAGACTGTCCCCGACCCAAAGATCGCGCACTCTGCACCGACCCTCCCAGTTGTGTGCTCTGCGGCGAAGCCGGTCACCCCGCAAACTATCGTGGCTGCCCTAAGGCACCGAAATCAACCTCGCCCAAGCTCGTGAAGCGGGCCAACGCCCGTCAACAAAGGGAAAGCCCTTCGGTGGCGATCCCCTCTTCTCAACTCCCCGCCCGCCTCAGCCCTCAGAGACCCAGTCCGTGGGCTCCCCTCAACAACCTCCAGCAACAACGAGCTTTCCCAGCTCTCAAAACCACCTCTACGCCCACGATCGCAGCCCTAATGGCCTCGCCCATAGCTGCGCCCCCCTCTCTATCGCCTCCGACTAACGCGTCCGTACCGGCTAACGCCGCCGCCTCTCTACCGGTCGTAAACGACGACCTCGCGTTTGACCCCGCGGTCGTCATTCTCAGCACATTCAGCGTATTCTCTTCGGATAACGCTCACGCTATGGCCAGGGACATCATCGCCTGCAAAGGCGACCCTATGAAGCTACTCATGGTGTACAACACCTTTCCCAAGATTACGCAAGCCCTGCGCAATCTAGCTCACAATAAATAAAATTAAAAATCTTTAATGGATAATAGGAACCTATGTAGAACCAAACCGCGCTCCCTAAAAATAGGTTTCTTCAACGCTAACGGCATCACCAAACAACGCGACGAAATAACCACGTTCCTCCGCGACCACCAATTAGACGTTCTCCTCGTACAGGAAACGTTCTTAAAACCTCACCGTCGGGACCCGAATATCGCCAACTACCGTATAGTTAGGAACGATAGAACTAGATGTCACATGGGCGGCACCCTTATTTATTACCGCAAAACGCTCCACTGCATCCCGTTAGACCCACCTCCTCTCTCACTTTTCGAGGTATCGATCTGTCGGCTAGCCATGACCGGTCACCAACCCATCACTATCGTCTCTTCCTACATCCCTCCCGCCGCCACCGATGTGGGGGAAAAACGCGAAATCCTATCCCACGACCTTACTGCCCTCCTCGGCTTGAGTGACTCCGTTATCATAGCGGGCGATCTCAATGCCAAACATCCCGCTTGGAACAGTAATACGACGACCGCGAGAGGCAGGCAACTGTTCGGCCTGTGTGCCACTCTCAACTTCGACATTATTGCTCCGATGCATCCCACCCACTATCCGCACAACACCGCGCACCTTCCCGATATTCTCGATGTGGCGCTTCTAAAGAACGTAAACCTTCGTTTACAGTCTATAGAGACGCTACACGAGCTCAACTCCGACCATCGTCCCGTGATCATGGCACTGGCACCTCGCTCGGGGCCCTCTGATCCCTCCCGACCCCCTCCCACCCAAACGATCACGGACTGGAAGAAAGTAAGCGAAAGCCTACAATCGACCAGCTCCCCTCAGTTAGACTCTATTCCCGACGTCATCGCCTCGGTCACTGACACTACGAATGCGATCGATTCGTTCACCGGTCACGTACAATCCGTTTTGAACAGTTGTTCACGGGAAGTTCCATTGATGGACAACCATCACTGGAAACTACCGGCGGACGTACGCGAATTGGTAACGGAAAAGAACGCATCCGTACGTGCCTACAGCGCGTTTCCCTGTGACGCGAACAAAGCTCACATGCGCTATTTGCAGCGTGCTGTAAAGAAACGCATCGATGAGCAGCGTAACGCGCACTGGGATAAGACGCTGAGCGACTTAGAGCCCACTCACCAAGCATTCTGGCAGCTTCAAAGGAGACTCCAATCCGATGGAGTGGCCACCATGCCCCCTCTCATCCGCCCCGATAAGAGCATAGCCTTCGACGACATCGAAAAGGCCGAGTGCCTGGCCGACAGTCTAGAAGCGCAATGCACTCCTAGCACCCAACCGGTCGACCGAGCGCACCTCCTCAAGGTAGACGCAGAAGTAGAACGCAGAGCCTCACTCCCGCCGTTCGAAGACCCCGACGACCCCCTGCCCCCCGTCACTCCCGACGAGGTGCAAGAGGTCATTAAAAATCTCAAACCCCGCAAAGCCCCCGGCATAGACGGCATCACTAACAAAGTAATGAAACTCCTCCCCGCCCCTTTCATTATACTCATGACCGCCATCTTCAATGGCGCCATGAGTCACAACGTCTTCCCTCAATCGTGGAAAGAAGCCACCGTCATAGGTATCCCTAAGCCGGGAAAACCCGCGAACGAACCCACCAGCTACCGACCGATCAGCCTCCTCAACGTACTCTGTAAAATCTACGAGAAGCTTATTTATAAGCGACTCAAGGACTTTGCCGATGCGAAGAGCCTCATCCCCAACGAACAGTTCGGTTTTCGTACCCAACACTCGTGCGTACAACAGGTCCACCGCATCGTCGAGCACATAAGCGCCGGTTTTCAGCGCGGCACGATGACAGGCGCGCTCTTTTTCGACATAGCGAAGGCTTTCGACAAAGTCTGGCACAACGGCTTATTATACAAGCTGTACCAACTCGGCGTGCCCGACCGTCTCGTGCTCATCCTACGGGACTTTCTCTCGAATCGTACTTTCCGCTATCGCATAGAGGGCGCACTATCCGCCCCCCACTCTATCCGCGCCGGTGTCCCCCAGGGCTCCGTGCTCTCGCCCCTCCTGTTCACGCTCTTCACTAGCGACATCCCCAAAAATAGACAGGCAAAGTTAGCTCTCTTCGCAGACGACACTGCCATTTTCTACTCCGGTATCGTGCGCGACCGCATAGCTAGCACTCTCCAAACTTCCGCCAACGTACTAGGCGCTTGGTTCAGGAAATGGAGAATAGAAGTTAACCCCGATAAGAGTCAAGCCGTACTCTTCGCGAAAAAGCGTAGGATCAGACCCCCCGACCCCAAACCGATAACCATGTTCGGCAAGCCGATCCCTTGGGAGAAGCAAGCCAAGTACTTAGGAGTCATCCTAGATAGACACTTGACCTTCGGTGAGCACATAAGGACGGTGCGCTCGCGCGCCGCCTTCGCTCTGGGTAGGCTTCACTTCATCATGAACGCACGCAGCAGATTGTCCCTTAAGTGCAAACTGCGCATTTACACCACGTGCATACGCCCCATCATGACCTACGCCTGCGTAGTGTTCCCACACGCGAAATCGTACCGCCTCCATAAGATGCAGACCCTCCAAAACCGTGCCTTACGTAAGGTCACGGGAGCCCCCCTCTACGTTAGAAACGAAAACCTCCATCTCGACCTCAAGATTCCCACTATCCAACAGTTTATAAAACGCATTTGCAAGCGTTATTTCGAGTCTGCTGAAAAGCACCCCAACCCTCTCATCGCGGCTGCCGCCCGATACACCCCCTCCCAGATAAGTAGAATTCGCCGTCCTAGGCATTCACTATTGTACCCCGATGACGCTATAACCCTGCTCCAAGAGAGCCGTAGGGCCACCAGCACAGTACACAGACACAGACCGCCGTCATTTAGGCCTCGCCGCCGAGGCCCGTCGCGACGTCCCCGTAATGCACCTAATGCATCACCTCCCCGACCCTTGCTCGTGCCAGCCCGCGTAGCCGCTGAGCCTGTAGCTTTAAATTCCCCTGATAATAATAATTCTTGTTCGATCCAGCCAGTCCCTTGCTGTCCTCCCTCAAGCGACGCCCTAAGCCGAGGCTCGTACCCCGCAGGGGGTGCCCTTAGCGTGGTCGCTTTAGATTTAGTTTAATTCGTAAGCCCCTGGCTGGAGGCCTTAATAATAGTTTATTATTAGGGCATCCACAGGAAAGCCCGGTTAAGCAGCCGACAACCTCCTAGGTTGACCTGCGAGATGCCACTATCAAAAAAAAAAAAAAAAAAAAAAATCTACTGGACACAATTCCAAACACCGGGCTACTACTGAGAATGACCTAACAGAAAAACTTAATAACAATTTCTATATACTACCTATAGGCCTGCTAGATAATGATAAGCTGACTGATAACAATAGTTAACTGCAACAAACACGCATGCGTAAATTCAATCCCTATAACAGATAATTTAAGTCGTAACATGGGACAGGGAAAGGGTTACTCAATACTCAATACTTTATTGCATTCCATAATGTGTACATATAACAGTTGGTATGTTGAAAAATAGAAACAATTATGGACCCTGTCGGGCACAGCAAAGTTATATTTATATAGAGGAGAGGATGAAGAGCGCTTTTAAAAAAAATTATAATTGAAAAAAAAAAAATTAAACATAGTTTTGAGTAACATTGAATAGCTATGTGAAAATTAAGTATTTATATAAATAGTAAGTATAGTTTCATTTTAGTAATTAGATAGTGTTGCTTTTATAATGTTTCTATATTTTATATTTATGTGTATATTTATATAAGTATTTAAAGAGGTTCTATAGGTATATATTAGGTTTAGGTTATTATATAAGGTTTTAATTTGTATTATTGGTATGTTTGGTTTTATTGCACGGTTTACTTCTTATGACTATAATTATATCTATAAGTTTATAAACTAATCAATATTTACAATTTTATTGAGTTACTTAAACTAATAGTAAGTATGTTACATTACATTTTTACCATCAATATGTATATTAAGTACCTATGAATATATCTATTCAGTAATTAAGTTATTTGAAGCAAATTAATTTATAAAGTTTAATTTGATAAGTAAAAGTGGTTTTATTGTACTTGAAATTTATCATTACAGTATTCGTCGATAGTGTAGTAGCTTTTGTTTATTAGAAATTGTTTTAATTTATTGATAAATATATTATATGTACTTGTATTTTTTATGTATTCTGGTAACTTATTGTATATTTTGATGGACATAACAAATGTACTAGAAGAGTGCATTTTTAATCGAGAAGTGGGTAAGTTTAGTCTATTTTCATGTCTAAGTTTAATTTTAGTTTGGATGTTTCCTCTTTTGGTATAGAAATGTGGATATTTTCTTACAAATTTACAAGTTTCAAATATATAAAGACATGGCAGCGTTAATATTTTTAGCTCTATAAAGTGGGGTTTACAGGAGTCGGTATCTTTGATATTCGTTAAGATTCTTATAATTTTCTTCTGTAAAGTAAATAGTGTAGGCGCATCAGTACTATTTCCCCATAAGATGACTCCATATTTGAGCCATGCAAATGCGTACGCGTAGTATGTAACTAATGCTGTTTTGAGATCTGTTGTTTTCTTGATTTCTCTGAGGGCGTATGTAAACTTAGATAACTTTGTTCTTACTTTGTGAATATGTGATTTCCAATCTATATGTGGATCTATGTCTAGGCCTAAAAGGGTGAATTTATTAACGACTTCTAAATTGGATCCGTTGTATTTGAAATTTATATTTAAGGGTAATTTTTGTCGCGGGTGGAAAGTTATTATTTTTGTTTTATTGAAGTTCATTTCAAGGTTATGTTCGTTCATCCAGTGTGTTGTAGTGTCAAGTATAGAATTCAATTTTTGGTTTAAATTTATATTATTTTCACATGATGTTAAAATAGAGACATCATCAGCGAACAATACGCATGGCTCATGTATGTGGTTAGGGAGATCGTTGATGTAAATAAGGAACAGCAGACAGCCTATTACACTTCCCTGTGGTATTGAAGCATTTACGGGTATGTTTTGGGATCGGATTAATTCAATCTCTTTTGTTATGCTATTGTAATGTTCTATTTCTACGACTTGTTCTCTGTTTTTTAAATATGATGTGATGATTCATGACTTTTTCCGCGGATACCGATGTTGTATAGTTTATTTAATAATATTTCAAATTGTACCTTATCATAAGCTTTTGTCATGTCTAATAACAGTCCAACAGCATATTTCCTGTCATTAATGATATTGAGGGCTTCTTGTACAAATTTGTAAACAGCCAAAACAGTAGATCGGTTCTTGCGAAAACCGTTTTGACTGTCATGGAATATGTTAAATTTTTCACAAAATGTATAAACGCGATCGCACATGGCTTTCTCAAATATTTTTGAGGCTGTTGGTAAGAGGGCAATTGGACGGTAGTTGTTTGGGTCAGTTTTTGTATTTTTCTTATGAATCGGTTTAATAAGAGATGTTTTTAATAAATCGGGAAAGACGCCTTCTTCGAAAGATTGGTTAAGAAGTATGTAAAATGGCAAAGTTAATTCATTAGCGCATTGTCTTATCAGAGTGGGTGGAAGTTCGTCAATTCCATGGCTTCTCTTGTTTTTCAAGTTTTTAATTAATGTGTTTACCTCATAGGGATCTACTGGGCTAAGATATAATGTATTTTGAGTAGCTGAAACTATAGGTAGTCCTTTTGGTTTACTGCCGGTAGGTGTAGTACTATCCCCACCAATAGATGCAAAGAAGCTATTAAATAGGTTAGCGACTTCTTGCGGTTTAGATATTATGCTGTTATTTATTTGTAAGGATATGTTGTATTTTTCACTATTTATTTTCTTGTTTGTGCGTTCATTTATAATTGCCCACATTGTTTTAACTTTATTGTTAGATTGCATCATTTTATTTTTATAGTGTAGTTTTTTAGCAATTGTGACAGTTTTCTTCAATATTTTTTCATAGTTTTTGTAATATTTTGTTATTATTGGATTTTTTGTTTTTGTTGATAATGTCTTTAAAAGTCTTTTATTTATGCAAGATCTTTTTATACCAACAGTGAGCCAATATTTTTTTAATTTAGTTTTAAGTTTAATTTTACGGAGTGGTATACATTTATTTAGAATAGAGATGAGGGTGTCACTAAATTTTTTATAATTTATGTTAATATTATTGTCAGTTTTAAGAATAACGTTCCAATTCAGTTTTTGTATTTTATCTTTAAATTTTAATATATTTGTATTATTATATAGTCTTTTCATTGTGTACCAGTTAGATTTTTCGGACTGTTCCGGTATTTTTAAATGTAAAATTGTACTGTGGTGGTCAGAAAAACCTAGTTCTTCTATAGTTGCATACATATCTTTGTAGTTAAAGTTAGTGAATATTAGATCTAGACATGTCGCAGTGTTTGGTGTAATACGTGTTGGGCTTTTTACATGTTGACTAAAATTATATTCTTGCATTAGATTTATAAATTGATTAGTTTTTAAATTATCCGATAGTATATTAACATTAAAGTCACCTCCTATTATTATATTTAATTTATAGTATTTATTGTTTATATATTTTAGAATTAGTTTTAATTGTTGAAAAAATATTTCCTCCTCTCTTCTATTCCAGTACATAGTTACAATCAATACATTTTCTTTTGGTAATTCCGTAGCGCATAGTTCTATTACATATTCTATAGACATGTCTGAGACATCATTTCTGTGTATGCTTTCAATATGTTCTTGTAGAAGTATGCATACACCGCCACCTGTTCTGGTGCTGCGACAGAAGGAACATGCAAATTTATATCCACTAAATTGGATGAGATCTAGTTTTTCTTGAGTGAGCCAAGTTTCTGAAATGCATATTGCTTTATAAACTGGATTCATATCCATAAATGCTTCGAGTATATCTTTTTTATTATTTAGGCTTTGAATATTTTGGAACATTAGTTTAAATGGTTGGTCGTTGTTTACGAAATGTCTGGTTCACAGTTTCGTTAGTCGTATTTGTAGGGCAAGGTTGGTTCGTGTTGTTCGGTATTATATCCTTTTCTTGAGAGTTGTGTGCGCATTTATATTCGTTGTTTCCCTTGTTAATTAGTTTTCCGTCTATATAAAGTTGGTTTTTTCTTATAACTGCATGAGCTCCATTTTTCCTAGCTTTAAATAGTTCTTCTCGCATTTGTGCTCTATACTTTCGTGCGTTTTCATCTAAGAATTCAGAGATGAATAGTCCGGTTCCTTGGAAACAAGTGCTATTGTTATTAATATATTTAGCCATTCTCTTGCTAATAAATTCAATAACAAGTGGTCGGTATTTAGGTCCACCAGGTCTTCCAATTCTGTACATATCTTCTATGTATCCTGAAACATCTATGTTGACTATATCACGAAACAGTTCTATTAATCTGTTGTGAAGTGCACTTTCAGGCTCTTTGTAGTAGTCGGTCAGGCCGTAGAGCACAATTTTTCTATGGTTGTTTCCTTGTATATTCTGAACTTTAGACGCTTCTGTAGCTAGCTTTCTTATTTCTTTTTTTAAGTTTTCATTTTCCGAGTGTAGTTTTTCTAGTTTTGTGTTAATGTTTTCTATTTCTTGTTTTCTTAAGTCGTTTTCTGTTGTTAAGGTGTTTGTTTTATAATCTAAATCTTGTCTTAATTCTGAAATTAATCTATATATTTCTGTATGTATTGTGTTTTGTAATTCTAGTATTATAGATTTGTTATTTTCTCTAAGATGTGTGATTATTAGTTCACTCAAACCCTGTAATGTTAATTGAGTATGTGTATCGGACATGGTCTTTAAATTTTCGTGGATAATCTTATTTTTTTCCATAGGTGTGGTATCACAGGTATCACCTAAGAAGCTCAGGTCGTCGGAACCAGTTGTGTCGTTGATGGGATTTATTGTTTTTTTCCTTAGAGTGACATTAGCTTCCTCAGGTGGTATAGTTAATAGTTGATTGCTGTCGGTGCCTCTAGGGAAACGTAAAGGGGTGTCTGTGTTTCCAGTCTTGGGTATTTTACAGATGCATGTTTGGCATTTCCACGTATTTTTATTTTCCAGTGTCATCTTTTTGGTGTAGTAGTCTTTAGAAACACCGGCGCATTCCAGATCGTATCTGCATTTACACAGCACACAAATAAGATTTTCTCTTATGGGTAACTTATGTTTACATCCAGCACATACAGGTGTAGATGGCATTTTGGTTTATTGACAAAATTTTATTCAGTGACCTCTAGCGTGGAGTAGCAAAAATTTTTTCTTGAATGATTTTGTGATACTTAGTTTCGGTCTTTTGAGGTAGGTGGCGCTATTTTATAGTATTGAAAATAATGACTATCACTTTTTAAAGAATTTATTTTCATAAGTGTTATTTGACTAATTATGTACCTTTTCGGATGTTTTTCTTTCTTCTTTTAAGTGTATTTCGGATGTATCTCCTTTCCAAGGCGATATTTACACTCTTGTTCGTAATTTTTTCAAATTGTAGAGCCGTTATAGTTTTTTCTAGTATTGTTTATTTTTCATCACTGGATGGATTTTTCACGTGTACTCCAATATCACACACTACATGTAACTTAAACATTCGAATAAATACTTTTTCTTTGGTATTTAGTCATTTAAAATATTTTTTTATGAATTTAAACACAGAGCAACTTGTTTGTTTACATACGGTGGCGCCCTCCCTCAATGTACAATCGTTGTTGTTAATCGATGTTGATCATAACCCTTCCTTAAATAATCCTTCTAATCTGAACGATTGTGACTCTTTGCATTCAATTCTCCCTGCAACCTTCACTAAGCCATCGCTCCATCTATTTAATGGTTATTATATGATAATATTTATACAGTCTACTTTTAAAAGAACCCGTTTTACCACATCCGAGCCAATTAGTCAACAAAACTCAGTCCCAAAAAGCTGGTCTAATTAAATAACATAAAAAACCTACACAAACTGAGAATGTTTACCCAACATTAAAAACAATATTTAGTCTAAAAACGCCCACTTTAAACATAAACAGGTTGGCCCAATAACATTGACAGAGAGAAAGTTCCGACTCACTGCGAATATTTCGCGCACGCGCACCGAATAAAATTAAAACGGATTCAATCTCATTAGCTGCCGGTTTTATTTTATTTAGTAAGGACGCGTTTCCATTTTGTTGTTGCGATTTTTTTGTCGGAGGATGACTGTCGTAGTTTATTATTCTCACTGGGTGTCTGCTTCAGTGAACGCAAGCGCGGCTGCTAAATTCGAGTTCCTGGGTTCAGTTCTCGCGTAGATTCATTTTAATTGTTTTTTCTGTAAGGTAATACTCAGAAATCATAATTTAGGGACCTTCCCCTTTCTAGTGACATAGTTAAGGTGTACGATTGATTAACTTCGCCCCTTGACAGTGACGTCAAGTTTGCAGATAATGAAAGTGTTAATAATGTTATCAGTGAAATGTAGATTCACAACAATTAATCGCAGATATGTGATACACTACCATCCTAAATCTATATTTATTATTATTCACCGGTTACTACTCACGTGCATTTTTCGAAATTTGGACTCGCGATATCGCCGCGTACTCGATCATGACTAAGGCTTCCGTTCGAGTACGAAACTAGTCGGACAATCCCGTGAACAATAATCATTATATTAATACGTGAAGCAAAAACTTCGAACCCTTTATTTACGAAAATTACGCGGTTGGAGGAGCAGGTATGAAAATTGGCACAGTTTAAGTTTAAAATATGGAGAAGGAGTTCAGAAAGCTCATATTTTTATATATTATGCATTATAATTACATTAAATTAATAAAAATGCATTAGAAACACTACCATGCGATGCAAACACATAAATATATCTTTGACAATAGACCCCTATTAACATTCAAATTTAAGATTTTAATGAATTATGATCTAATTTCGTACCCTATTAATATATGAATATGGCTCACGAAAGTTATTATCCTAAATCTATCTCGATACAATATAAACGTGCCCTTACAAGTAAACTACGCCATTCGTCATCTCGTTTGCGCTGAATAAAATCTGTGTGGGAACATTTCTTTCATAATAGCGAATGAAAAGGGACTTTAGTTTTAATATTGAAGTTAGGTACTTACTGTATTAGAGGCTTCAAAGTAAGCTAAGTGTTAATTTTCTTTTATTCAAATCGCTTTTACTTTGCCGTCGGAACTTCGTCCGTACGGAACGTTGGGTATGGGTATGTTTTATCTGTTAGATCAGTGTAGAGGCAGTAGGTCATATATGGTTCTTTGTACAGATGACGGGTCTAGACGGGTCCCGTGTTAAACTATTAACTATAGAGACGAATCCCAGGACTAAAAAGTCGAACAGCAAATGAGTTTTTTTTAAACTTATACTAAACACCAAGTTTACACCGATTATTAATTCAAATAACTAATAATTTTACATAACATAGCATCACGCCTGTATTCCCCGAAGGGGTAGGCAGAGATGTACACAATTGTACACCCACATTTCACCAATGCTGTTATTAAGTCCCATGTAATAGGTGGTGAGCCTATTGCCGTCAATCGGGCACAATTCCAAACTCCAGGCTGCTACTGAGAATTTCCTAACAGAAAAACTCAATAACACTTTACCCGACCCGGGAATCGAACCCGAGACCTCCTGCTCAGCAGTTGCGCTTGAGACCACTAGACCAACGAGGCAGTCTACTAATAATTTTAGATTTTCCTTTTTTGTCTTTGAGTAGTAGTGTAGTTAATTTAATTAAGGTTTTATTTTTGAAAATATTTTTAATTTTTATGTACATATAGCACAATAGAATAGATTTCATTTGATTATTAAAGTCCACTTACTAATAAGTAATAAAGAATAATTTATTTCAATAAGATCATTTACAGGCATTTTTGAATTATCAGAAACTAGTTACCATCTGTATTTACTAGGGTGTGCTAAATAATAGATACGAATTTATGCTATCGACTTAGCATTAAACAAGGATCTTGAAAAGAATAGATGCGACAAAAATTATATACGATATGAAAACGATAACATTTCTCAGCGTTGACATGATTGTACAGTTCGCGAGCGTTCTAGTAATTATATTTTATAGTTGGTCTCCGGACGATTCCTCCGCCCTTTATTGCTTTACGGCGGCCATTAAAATGTTTAATGTATCTACCTGTTTTCAGGGAGTTACTTTTAAAGTACTACGAGCATTGTTGTGCTTATCGATGTGTAGTAAAATCGCGTAACATTGGAGAGTTCATTATTTATTTAAAGATATATTTGTGTACTGTTCTGCAATAATGTTTACATTTATAGTATCATGCTTGTATAGTCCAAAGAGGCAGGCAGAGGTGTACACAGTTGTACATCTACATTTCACCGGTGCTGTTATTAAATCCCATGTAATAGGCCGTGAGTTATCTACCGGTTCCAAACTCCGGGCTTATTATTAACTATTCTGGAAAGAGTTGCCCTTTCGATTTTTGTCTTTTATTTCAATTCTCAATTAATATTTCTGTGTATAATCCTACTTCCTACTAATAAAATTATAAATACCTGGGTTCGATACCCGGGTCGGGTATCGACCCACTGAGTCTAAAATAAATAATTTCTTTCTTTCTTTCTTTATTGGAATTATCTGCTAGGAAATTCTCAGTAGCAGCCCAGAGTTTGGAATCGTGCTCGGTTGATGGCACATGGCTCATCACCTATTACATGGGACTTAATAACAGCATTGGTGAAATGTGGGTGTGCAACTGTGTACACGTCTGCCTACCCCTTTGGGGAGCAGAGGCGTAATGCTATGATACATTATCATAAATATAAGTAATAACCTTCATAATGCTGCTTAATTGAAAACATGTTAAAGTAAGCCATTAAGTTCTCGATTTCTTTATTCTGATATTGTAACTTAATGATTCAATTAGTGTTCTTAAGTTACAATATAATAGCAGTTTAATGATATTTAGTCACGAGCAAGGTAATAACATTGAACAACCACACGATGTTATACTTAATATTAATTCATCAATGACTTCAAATGTCGCAAGTCCGATTCCAAGGCACGCACCAATTTCCTCTCGAAGTCATGTGCGTATTATAAATTAATTATCACTTGCTGATAACGGTGAAGGAAAACATCGTGAGGAAACCAGCACACTTGAGAGATATTCTCGATGGTGTGTAAAGCCATTTCAGACACCTACGGGTGGTTTAAACTCTGACACTAGGTTGTTCATCAACTACACGATAAGAAGATCAATGACTGCCTAACTGCTCTAGTATTCGTAAACGTGGCTGCCAACGCGTAAGGTTTTGCGTGCAATTTACGTCTCAGGCTATTTGTTAATGAGTGTTCTTTAGAAAATTCTCAGTAGCGGCTTGAAGCCTTGGAAGTTCTCAGTGGCAGCTCGAAATTTATAATTGTACCGGTATACGGTATAAACTTATCACCTATTTACATCATCATTATGATCATCGTTTGCAGCTTTTGTCTAGCCAGTGCAAGGCATAACCTTCCTCCCTCATACAACATTACTATTTTGAATGATTTATTCCATAATAGTAAATAAACCATTCTTCCCTGTTTTTGTCCAGATCTTGCCTACGGCCTTACCATTGGTCTTCCAACACACCGACTGCCTGCTCTTGGCCTTGCCCAAGTACCAAGGGTCTTTACGTATACGTACACCGATATCCTCAACTTTATTTTTTATGTGACTTAATAATCTCTGAAATGTGGGTCTACACCAGTCGGTCTTCTTTAACCACTCAGGGATAGATAATGAACTTGGTACAAAATGTTACTTGATAAAAATAATATTATATTGTGTCTGCTAATTAGTTAGTCAACAGATTAATGGGTTTTTGAAGTATTATTTAAACATTATCTGTTTGCTTCATATAATGTATTATTGTTACTAGGTTTCTCAACAAATGACAAGAAATTTATTTATTCGACACCATGACTTCGTCACATAATATTAAATACTGCCGTAACTAATGAAGCATAAACAAAAACGTAACCTTAGTCTAAAAAATATAGATAGCATTCCCATCTGATTTCTCCACGTCAAGGCTTGCAAACTTTACAGTACGTAGATAAACGAAAAAGTAAAACCAGCCAAGTGCGAGTTTCGTTGGGTTCCGTACCACCAAAATAATTGAAGTTTAAGTTCTTTTGAATTTTTTTATTTCATTAAAACTTATGTTCTACAAGTTTACTTTGTTTAACTATTGTATATATAACCGTTAATAAATTAAAACTCAAAAAAAAATCTATTAATACAACTTTTAAACGGATTAATCGATTAATCGCGTGTATTATTCGTTTTTGTTTTTTCCTGACGTTTCAAACAAAAAGTTGAAACTTGCTTTTTTAAGTTTCTTGTATTAATATACCTTTTGGGTTTGGACTTTACATTATTGCTAGCTTTTGCTTCCAATTTCGTCGGTGTGTACTCAGAATTGGGTCCAGACAGAGAAAGGGATGCTATGTGTTAATCCAGGTTATAAACTATAAGTATGCGTGCCAAATTTCATCTGTTGAGCCGTTTTTGTGTGATTGACTAATTCACAAACTTTTACATTTATAAACTTAGTAAGACACCATAGTAGAGGTAAATTCTATTAAAACTTCATTAGGCTACCTATTTCTGCTACAAAACCAGCCATGTGACAGACATACTGACAGACGGCGTGGCGTAGGTTTAGGTCACGGTCAGGTTAGGGTCTCGTGTGTCGGTGACGGAACCCTAAAAATATCTATACCGTCGATCATCGGAGCTTGTTAAAACTTGTCCCAGTCTGTCAGTAAAGTTTTAATGGCCAGCAGATAGGCAAACAGGATCAAAGAAATATTTTAATGTTTATTTGTAAATATAAAGCGAAGGTGTACAAGTATTAATAACGAGGCTTCTAATATAAAGTTATATAAAAAAAACTGTAATTTTTATATTATGTGAAATTTTTACACTTGTCTACGATAAAAACACATACATTTTTTTTTTGTTTACTTAATTTGATAGACCATTTCCATTTCTTTTTCTTTTTCTATTGCAAAACTATATAAAATATTTTGGGCTACCTACTTACTTAGTTTTTTTTCTATGGTTTTCACCAGAACGAGCCTAAACTAAATTCATAAATTTTATGTAAGCAAAAAATGAAGGTTTTATTATTTCATATCGACAAAAACTGAACCTAAATCCCTGTCAGGAAATAGCTGAACAATGTGCTCAATCAACATACAAATATCTCGAACTACCCCACTTTACGACTCCAAATAGCGTATTGATAACCCTTAGCCGACGTTTCTTTTATGCGCTAATCAACGTCCTACAATCTACTAGGATCCCCTACTAGACCCCTACAATACGTACAGTCAAGGACGCGGAACATAATCCACCTTAACTCTAACTTTGGACCGGCATATAATCTGAACCGAAAACCCATAATAAATTCACTTAACAAATAGTCGGAATTGGTGATTTGATGTGATTTCACTTCGAAAAACATCGTAAGTGATGGTTTCTAAGTGGTAAAAATAGAACGACGGGTTTACTGAACTAGTCGTGGGTGTAAATACAATTGCATAAAAAAAAATCTTACCACAAAGTTATAATTTTATGTACAATTATGTAGGAGGACTCATTGTATAGACTCTTCAGTGTGTTCTTTTTCAAACGTCCGTATAGCACGCTTTACAAAAGATCAGAAATGTGTAGGTACTACATAATATTACTCTAAGGGCCGGTTTCTTGATCCGTAGTCAAACACAGTATAACAATTTGTTAGATTAACCATAGTCAACCGGTGAACCAATGGTTACAGGGCTATTACGTTTTTCAATATCTATTTTAACAATAGTTAAACTTAACTTACGGAGACGAGATTAATTAGCCGACTTTATTTCGTATTACATAATTCACTCCGTGTTATTATATTGTTCGTGAATTTTTACTACGAAAAATGTCAGGGAACAGTCAACAATTAAGCAAGTATCAAAGTGATACGATGTTTTCGTATGTTTACTTTCAGTTATAACTTAAGTTATTTATCATAACTTATAAAAGTCACCGAAATACAGGAGTTATCTAGGGTTATATTTACAATATATTTATAATATATTATATGCTCACTGCTTACACAAATACGCATGTAACGCATTGTTTTTTTAATTCAAGGGACCGCAGCTCTTATTTCTTTAAAGGCATTTTTTTGTGATAATTACTTTATTGCAAAGAATATTTGAGCAAACGTGGCATTGACAACACAAAACCTTGTACAAAACAGATGTTAGGGTTCAGTTAACTATCCGCCATATTGTTAACTCTCCAATTTCGGGTGGTTAATTTTTTTAACTAATAGTTGTTTATTTGACCATTGGTTAAGCTAACAATTGATCAAAAAACACATTTTGCCGAAATTTAACCATTAGTAACTATTTTTAACTATTGGTTGAGTTAACTACGGATCAAAAACCGGCCCTAAGTCTGACAATATCAAATTAAAATATTAAATAGGTGGGTCATGATTCAATTTCATCGACAGTACCTAATACCTACATTATACATGTCGGACTCAAGGATCTAAGGGTCAATTAAACGTACCTTAAATTAGATCCGACTGAGTTACGTTTTTTTCCTTACCGATATTAAAGAGGGAGTGTGCCGTGTTTCTGTATAAACCTTAGCCCTGAGTAATGCGAGCCATTACTCTGCCAGGCCTCCTTTCTTTATGAGGGGATGTGTTTTATTAAAATTTATAAACATAATTCTGTAGTGTTGGCTGCTTATCGCGTGTGGGAAAGGGGAATTTGATTCATAAGGGGAAGACCGGATGTTATTTTCTTTTTTGTTTTGTTTGTATTGTCACAGGGACTGGTTAATGTAACGTGTTTTTGCTTTTATAGGGAAAAAACCTGTAGGAAAATCTTAAGACAACCATTATCCATACTAATATTATAAATGCGATGGTAACTTCGTTCGTTTTTTACCTTTTTACGACTAAACGGCTGAATGGATCGTTATGAAATTTGGCAAAGAGATGGATTGTATCTTGGGGATGAACATAGGCTACCTTTAGTCGCTCAGACAAAGTCGCGGGTTTAAAAATTAATTTTGTTTCATTTACAAGTTACCAAACTCTAAAATAAGAGTTAAAAGTTAGATCAATGGTTACAAACTTGTGCTCAAATCATTAAACACAATAAAATCATTTAATTGCAAGTTATAGTAGAACACTGACTCCTAAGTCACAGGGTCACCCTGGCTTAGGAGATAGGGTTTTTCGCTATATCTGCAGCCTATATGAAATTTATCTATATTATATACAAAGGTTTTTTGTGCCAATAAATTTATTACTATAACTATAAAGTTACAATATTAAATGGAAAAAGAATACGGTCGCGAACAGGATTCAAACCTGCGCCTCCCGGATAAATACTCCAGGCGCTCTGACCACTAAGCCATCTGGACCCGGTCGATCCTGTTCGCGACCGTATTCTTTTTCCATTTAATATTGTAACTTTAAAGTTCGCTAAGCATGCGTTAATGCTTTTCAAAGATTTATTTTGAACTATTACTATAATTAACTATTTCATAAACTATTAATAATAAGGCTTCTTCAATTGACTCTCTACGTACATTCTTCATATGATACGGCAGATGGTCTATACCTTCTGCCATAACATTACCAAATTAGATTAGTCTCAAAATATTAATTCAGATTCATAATGTCCAATTCCCAAAATATCCAACGATTTCAAAATGTCAAGTTCCCAAAAGTCCAATTCCTAAAATGTTGATTCTCAATATGATATACCATCAGGCATTCAGCTTCTGATATCTATTTTACGCTATCACTTCGCAACAATATCTATCAATATCTTCATTAGAAATTATTGATAATTTTGTGACCTCCACTAATAAAGTATAACTTGTATTTTTTTTATGAGGCCTTTTCGGTATTTCACAACAGACTACCCAACGATTTCTAAACTAACAGAACCAACTGCCATAATATTTCGAGACTGGAATAGTCACGAAACGTCTTCATACCATCAGGCATTCAGCTCTCAATAACCAACAGCTTCTTCTTTTTATCGTCTGGTTGATGAACAACCTAGTGTCAGAGTTTAAATCACCCGTAGGTCTCTGACATGGCTTTACACACAATCCAGAAAATCTCTCAGGTATCCTAGTTCCCTCACGATGTTTTCCTTCACCGTTTTAACCAAGTGATAATTAGTTTATAATACGCACATGACTTCGAAAAGACAGTGGTGCGTGCCTTACATTCGAACTTGCAACCTTTGACTTGTCAGTCCAACGGTCGTACCATTAGACGCTCCCTACATCACAATGAATTGGATATCTTCATAAGAAATTATTGATAACCTTGAATATTTTCATTAATAAAATATAATCTTTATTTTTGCTATAGACCCTCTTCAATATGTCACAACAGACTAACCAACCATTCCTAGACTAACAAAACCACCTCACATAACATTAGCAGACTAGAATAGTCACGAGACGTCTCCATACCATCAGGCATTCAGCTCCCGGTGACCAACAGCTGGTGCCACCTGTTAGACGCTCCCCGCATCGCAATGAGTTGGATATCTGCATGCGGAATGATTGATGATCTCGAGACATGTTCTCAGAAACGTGTTGTGAACATGTGTTGAGGTGGAGGATGCTTTTGGCGAAGTGGTGTATGCATTATGATTAGTGTTATTAATCGACTCCTTAATACCAATATTCCTTTAGCAGTAATTCTTAAACATACCGACATTTCTTTTTTAATATTTTTTTTTCCTAGTTTTGGAATTTAACATAACCTTGTTAACTATATCTCTAGGAGACAATCAAGATTCCAACAAAAATATATAACAGATGCTATATACCTGCTTAAACTTTTTTCCTGCAATTAACTCTTGGTGGGTGGTTGGTAAAAAAAAGTTGATGTTTTATTAAGTAGGTATCTTTTAAAATGGTAAAAAATTTACTAGAAAGAAAGAAGAAAGAAAGAAAAGAATTACTGCTACTTTATTGTTTTTCATTGTAAGCTCAAAGTCAAAATCATATTTTTTAAAGTTATTATATTAAATGGAATAAGAATACGGTCGCGAACAGGATTCGAACCTGCGCCTCCCGGATAAATACTCCAGGCGCTCTGACCACTAAGCCATCCGAGTCGAGATGGCTTAGTGGTCAGAGCGTTCCCTTTTCCATTTAATATAATAACTTTAGAGTTCGCTAAGCATGCGTTAATGCTTTTCAAATATTTATCTTGCATATGTTTTTTATTTACAAAATTCATAGCAAAACCAGTTTTTCATTTGTCTCTAAAATTATTTTAACAACAAGTTATATTGCCATGCATATTCTCATGACTACAGCCATAAAGAGGAGCATAGTAACCTATTTCCTCGCTACGTTTTGCTACCAAGATCATAACTGACACTTTATGAGTATGTTTTCCTCTTCGCAAATCAGCACGAAATGCAGGTAGTGTTCTTTTTGCTCTTTCGTTGTCATTTTGTGCACATAAAAATATACTTCTACCTTTTAGTTCACCTGAATAGACTGTCTGAAACATTTTCTCCCTCTTATTTTATCCTGTATTTTGTTTTACAAAAACTTTTGCGTTAATTTCGAACAAAACCTTCGCATAACATAAAATAAAGCCGCCGGTGAGAACCCCGTTATCCCCGTATATATTAATATTGGCAAACGACAAGTTGACAACCTTCCAAAAAATATATATATCGTTTGTTTTTGTTCCCAAGTCGAACGCTACGCAAACAGAACCTGCGTTACTCGAAGGTGGGACAGGGGTTGAATCATATAAATAAAAATTCCTCAGAATGAATCAACTAAACTTCTTATTATATTTCTTCTGAAACTCTATAAATAACGGCGAGATAAAAACAAAAGGTCCAGCGGACTGACAACGTAAATAATGCGTTATCAGTACACACGGAAGGCGGCATACACACGCGCTGGTCGAACCGGCCGATACGGACGAAGACACGATGATTTATTTAAAGCATGGCGAAGATCTCTTATCTGCCACCTAGCGTTATCTTATTGCGTGTTTCCTAAATAATTAATGCAATATAGGGCATCGATTGTGAGGTGACGGGCGGGTGCGGGGCGGGGACTGGAGCGCGGGGGTGCGCGCGGCGCACGCACGCGATTGGCTGTCAAGCCTGCGTGAGTGCGTACCTCCCCGCGTGCGTGTGCCTTCGCCCGCCCGTGTTCAGTCTTCTTCTGAACTCCGTGCGAGACAGACGTGCCGCGCCGCGTTACAAGTGACGTACGAAAGCCGCGACCGCGCGTCCATCCGCTCCCTCCCATCAATAACCTACACAAGTTTATTTTCAACTGGGACTAATTCATCTGTCCATATGGTTCATCTCGTAGATATATTTCGTTCAGCGAAAGTTGAATATCCGCCGCCTGTTATTGTGAGTAAACACCTTATTTCCATTATAAAAATGTTTTCGAAAAGTGTATTTTTTTGTTTCGTTTTGTTTGTTTTCATTTATTTTTTATTTTTCTTTACAGATTAAGGTATTGCGGCGTTATATCCCACGTTAACAAGTCGAGATTTAAACTTATAACGTGCGAATTAAACTCGAATCATATGTTTGTTGTTTGTTTTGTTTAAGTTATGTTGACACCAAATTGTGTATATTTTGTAAACTAACCAAATAAAGAGAAACTAACCCCGTTGTATTAGCTGACAATAATAATTATTAAAACATTTGACAAACACTGTCTTATTTTAATGAAAAAAAAACTATAAGGAATCACACAGTATTAATATTTATATAAATTGGTACACAATATAAAATGATATTTGTAATTTAAAAAAATATATCGAAATTGTTTATAATTTTTACTTGTTTTATTTTGTTCTACTATATAGTTTTATACCTAATAATAAACGTGTGACGTAAAGTTAACGAACTCGACTTCTTTCATTACTGAACAAATGATTGCAATTAAAGTATTTATTGCATAGATATTTCCTAAAGTAATCTCCTTAATCAATAAAGTTCTGCAACTTGGAGTTCAAACAATTGCTTCTCATCCTATCTGCCTTCAAATCTTTATCACTTCAGAGATCGAGATGAAAGATAACGTTAAAGATGCTTCGTCATTATGGTCTTGATAGGCTACTTTACTTTTATTTCGCAGAGATTTAAATAAAGGCCAAATAAAATGCACGCAAAAAGAATGAAAGTTAATGTTAAATTCAAAATACTTAAAAAGTATGAATGTAAATTCATAATCACATTTGACATTCAGAGTTCATGAAAGGAGTTGAATTTATAATTCGTATAATTTAATTATTTAGTTAGTTTGTTGGATTTATCTACAAAAGTATTTATTCATTCGTAAATTTAGAACAGAGGCTTTAAAAATATTAAAAGTACCACCTAACCGTTTACTAAATAGCTGTTATTCAATACAATCATACAATTAAATAAAATAAATGTGTGATAAAGTTCCTCGCATTTCAATGTCTGACTAAATAATTAATTCAACGGTACAGCTGCTATTAATTTAATAATCACTTTCGTTTACGTTTATTACGTAGTATTACTGTTTGGTAAATTATAAATATTGTGTTCTAAATAATGTGTCATTCATAAGTGAATATTCGTTTAAATAAACAAAAAGTGCAGTTACAGTGCAAATTTAAAAACTAAATCAGCGATAACATTTTTATTCAGTGAATGTGAATGTTAACAATACAACAAGTAAAAAAACGCAACTCCGATTTTTAAAACTCAGTTGAATTTTTTACAAAATGTTATAATTTTTACTCCTCAGAAAGAAATAGAGGTACATACGTGTTATCTCGACCGTATATTCTGCGGAGTAAACAGGGACAAATTAATGCAATTTTACACTGTTCTTGCATACGACAGCCATATTAATATTCAGTTCATGCGTGCATTCGGAAGGCTCTATCAGAGGGGCTTCATGTGTTGACCGTGTCCTTAATTTTGTATTGTGAAACAAATGTACTGGGACGTGCGACGCTTTGAGGAAAATGTGGTTCAAATGTGACTCTCATCTTTATATCTACATTTGTTTGTGTAAATGAAATTATTTTTTGTGGTCTTGTGGGATGACGAGAATATAGTGTGATGTATTTTTTGTTTGTTTGTTTGGGAGAAGTGAAAGTAGTAGTTTAAAAAAAATAGACTAATAATTCTTACGCTGTTTGTCGAAAATCTTAGGTTTTCCGTAGTCATAATTCGTCGAAAGTGCTTTTAGCGACTACTCTGTGATTTTACGCTAATCATTCGTCTCCGAACCACAGTGATTCCAAAGAGACATCTGCCTAATGTAAATATATTGTATAGTTCAATTTGTTTGATAAAATTAATGCTAGTTAACAACTCGTTCAAGAAATACCCAAGCTCAACCGCGTACCTTCCACACTAATAATAAACTTTCAACCAACACCTCAACAAAAACAGTGATCCAAAACAAAAACACAGGAACAGCTTCGCGGCCCATAACTCCACTTAACTCGCAACTCCACTCCATATATTCTCATCTTGCATTACGAGCCACACAACGCGTTATGGATTCCAAACTGTACGATATCACATGAGCGGAACATAAAAACTTTTATCAGGGGCCCGCGCAGTAGCCGCCCGAAACTTGTTAAAGATATAGATATATCCCTTCTACGCCCCATTACCTCACTCCGTTATGTTCAAGCTTCATTTTTTTGCCAAAGTTTCGGGTTAACGATTTGTCCAGTAGTCATTGAATTATGTAATTTAGCAATGTTTGCAGATAAGTTGTTAGAGGTGATTGGACAGAAAAGTCTGTGTCTTATGTTTGATACATAAAACAGAGTATTTTTTCAGTAAAATTAGTTACAAGCGAATGTTAAATGTCAACTGGTAAAAGATAGATATACCTATCCCTTCTACATCCCATTACCTCACTTCGTTATGTTGGAGCTTGATTTTTTAACAGGGTTTCGAGACAACGATTTGTCATTGGATGATAATTTGTTTGAGGTGATTGGACAGAAAAATCATTGCTTTATTGGGTGTTACACAGATCAGAGTAATTAATTTGTAAAATCCGTTAAAAGTAAATGAAAAGGTACCGCAAAAAAACTAAGCAAAGTTTGTATTGCAACTTATGAAGACTTACTAATTACATGTTAAATTTATGTACAAGGATCTATTAAATAGTCTCCAAATATTGTTCTATACCAACACCCTCATGTTGTTTGCAATTAGTATAAACAGTTTTAATTTCTACAGCCGCAACGCAGATTTGACTACGAATACAGAACCAACTGTAAGCAAGGTTGAAATAGATTTAATCTGTCGAGCACAAACTTCTATAATTTCTAGGCATAGCTTCTAGTTACAACGGTCATTTCTAGAGGTCAGTATTAAGCAGAAAACATTTACGAGAAAATATAATAAGTAAACAGGTTTTAATTTCGAATTTTTGCTCCTAAAAAGATAACACGAAATGTCTACTCAATCTTCACAAGGTGCCTTTGGCTCGCCTTGAAAACCAAGTGGTTTTGGACGAAACCAATTTTATTAAATTAGCTACTTAACAAATTCTGTTTAAGTTCTCGAATTGGATAACCGATTGTTAATTTACGATCGGTTTTACTGGAGTACCACAAAAGCTAATAATATCCTTCTGGAATTTTCTCAGTGTTAACCACATCTAAAGAAGTTTGCCAATGTAATATTATGCGTTAAAATTATACGTTTGAGTTGCGTTCAATTGTTTGTACGGGGCTTGAATAATTTCATATGCATATAACGGAATATTTACGTCTTTTTAAAGTCGGTTTTCTAAATTCAATTTAAAAAAATAAGTTAAGTAACGAAGTGTACATACATAATATATTTTGTAAAATGAAGTTTAGATTTTTAAGTTTATTCATTTTATCTCAATGTGTCAATTTTTCTTGTGCATTTATCAATTAACAAAATATTAATATATTATAAACTTATCAATCATTGTTCACCGGTTACTACTCACGTGCATTTCTCGGGAATTGCCCGACTAGTTTCGAACTTGAACGGAGCCCTTAGTCATGAGCTGAGCCCGCGGCGAAGTCGCGAGTCAAACGAGTAAACTTAATTAAAAACACGCAACAATTGAATACATAGCCTAGGCTGTATTCTCTGAAGGGAAAGATATTTTACCAATGTTGTTATCAAGTCCCTATTGCCATCAACTGCGCACAATTCCGAACTCCGACCTGCTACTGAGTTTTTTTTAAACCCTGCGTAGCCCGTGAATCGAGCCGGAGACCTCATCCTCAGCAGTCACGTTCGGGGCCACTAAACTAACGAGGCAGTTTCAAATTTAATATTAACGCGATGTTTAAGTAAATTCATTATCTCAGCCAAAAATATGACATAGTTTTAAATAATCACTAAACACAAATTGTCCGTCCCAAAACAATTCTAAAGTAACAAAACATTACTACTTTTATTAACGAGACATCATTAATAAAACACGACTTTTATTTTACTGTCACATGATGGCCGCATCCATTAGACGGTGGAAATAATCTCTCGATTCTTTTGCCTTTGTTGACGCTCCGTTGCCTAGCAACGAGGTGTCATCATGACAATATGTCAGTGTACATTGACAGCTGACCACGTGGCCACAGAATTTATTCAAGGCAAACCGACAGGCGCTGACAATGAAATGTTTTCCCTCAGACCGTTTTCTGGTGAACAGTTTTACTCGAGAATCGAGTTGTATTTTTTGTGCGGGTTGATAAATTATTATTGGAATGTCACTGAAATTTGTTTAATTTAATCATTTATCGTTGCGTGAAGTGTTTATTCAGTTTCTGATTTATTGCCCCCGATATTGGTTTAAAGTGAATTAAATATCGATTTCCATTTCACAGTAACATGAAATACTATACTACTTATCCAGTAAACATTTAGGGTCCTGTTTTTGTACTTTTTCTTATCGTTTGATTGACGAACCACCTAGTGTCAGAGTTTAAACCACCCGTAGGCCTAACAGGGCTTTACACACCTTTGAAAACATCTCTCAGGTATGCTGGTTTTCTCACGATATCATCCTTCGCCGTTTTGAGCAAGTGACAATTAATTTATAATACGCACATGACTATGAATTGTCCACAGTGTGTACCTTGGGTTCAGAGTCGTGATAATAGATACTTGCTAATCATACCACTAGGCTATCATGGAACTACAATTTTAAAACAATTTTTAAAATTACTCTGCATTTATACCTTAGTTCAGGCTACATTTTGTATTACCAAATTAATGTTAGCATAAAAACTTCAAATTATCGCTCTATTGTAACTGGCAAATTATTAGTGGTCAGATAGGTGATCTACATACGAGCGACTAGTCGCTAATTGTACATCGCGTGTGACGACCCTGTCCATGCATAACTAGGAATGGACACGCTACGGTGGACAAATAGTTCGGTTTTAGATAAAAAGTGTGAAGTAAAAAAAAGTGTGCACGTACCTTCATGATAGTTACTTTGTAGACATGAAGTTACGTCACCTGCCATATTATTAAATTGAATAACAGTAACTCAATTTCTGTACCTTTAATTTTAGGTATTTTTAATTATGTTACATACTCAAGTACCTAAATACCTGTATTTCCGATGGATTAAAAAAACGTATTATACATATAACCTTTAAAAAGAATTAACGCATGCTTAGCGATCTTTAAAGTTATATTTTTTTTGTGGAAAAAAAATACGGACGCGAGCAGGATTCGAACCTGTGCCTCCCGGATAAATACTCCAGGCGTTCTGACCATTAAGCCATCTCGACCTGGAGTATTTATCCGGGAGGCGCAGGTTCGAATCCTGCTCGCGACCGTATTAACTTTAACGTGTAACTAAGTTCACCCACATTTCGCCGATGCTGTTATTATGTTCCCATCCAGTAGGTAGAATCTTTTAAATCTTCCGATCACAATTCCAAACTCATGCAGCTACTAAGAATGTAAAGCTAGTAAAAACTTAATAATGTTGTCTTACCCGTCAAAAGAACCAGGTACCTTCCGTTCATCAGCCGCGCAGTGTCATCAATGACGTCAATGTCAAATGGTGACCTAATCTGTTTGACGTAATGATCATACCTTATGGGCACAGTGAACTAAAGCTTTTAGCTCTCCCATTGTGGTAGGATAATATAGATGTTATCCATAGACTTATTACCATAGAGCACCCTAAATTATAGTGCTTAATGGATGGACATACAATGGCCATCGTAAACTTTAAAGCTGTCCCTTGATTAGTGTGTTAAGTTAAGCGTTGTTTTTTTTTTGTTTATTACTGATGTCTAGGTAAGATTATAGTTGTCGATGATTATGAGATATGTGACGGTTTTGATCAAATAATTTAAACAGGTTCCCTGTTCACGAAACAGACACAATAAAGTTATTATATAAAATGGAAAAAGAAGCAGGATTCGAACCTGGAGTATTTATCCGGGAGGCGCAGGTTCGAATCCTGCTCACGACCGTATTCTTTTTCCATTTAATATAATAAGTTTAGAGTTCGCTAAGCATGCGTTAATGCTTTTCAAGGATTTATCTTTAACAGACACAATAGTTAAAAATGATTTATTGGACTAGGAAAGGGTTGATATTTAATCAGTAAGTTAATGAATAGAATTAGGAAATTATATTTATAACAGGGTCATCTTGGTAATTTTAATTAATAATTTATGCATACATAATATAGTTACTGAATTGTTTATTGAAATTTTATAATCGAGTTAATTACAGTACTTTACTATCCTTTGTATGTAAAAGTATTTTCTATAATTATACTTTGCATGTACAACATCTATAAAAAATTTGTGGTCGGCGATTTTGAGATATACTAAAGAAATCATTCGATTATGAAGATGTCTCGAGACATCTCGATTATAACAGACTAGTAATTACAAAATTTGTTAGTAGTCACGGTCAACGCAGAGCAGAAAAATCGAAACACGATCAGTAGTGTTCTTATCTATAAAACTAAAATTAGTAAACTTTACTGTTAAATTACTCCACGAAAAAAGCCAAAAAGTGACTCTCTGAGACTCTCGACTTTTTACGACAGGATTAGTAGTAGGTAAAAATAAGTAACATCATTCGATTATAAAAAAATATTAGTAACTAATTTCATAATCGACTATCAGCATTAGTATTACACAGTGATTCGATTATACCAATCATTCATAATCGCCGACCACTAAAAAATATAACTTATTATGTTTCAAAAATAAACAGCCTCATTAACTAAATGAAACCGTATAAAACTCAAAACATAGCCTACATACAATTCCAAAACATAACGAACAAAAAACCAACTTAACCCAAATTAAAAAATAAGGCTGTGTCGGTCCATACCTAAAGTTATAGAGGCGTAGAGTACATGGCCCCGCCCACTGCAAAGCGCATATAATTTCGTCTCTTTCCCACATCGCTCCACTTGCTAATTCGGAGTATAAACGTTTAGTTTAATATACCTAAAGACCATAAAAACAGTTTTACTTAAACTATATTTGAAATTTAAAATCTTTTAAGACTGTCTTGAGGTTGCCAGCGCGGCTACTGAGCGCGAGGTCTTGGATTCGAGTCTTGGGTCGGTAAAAGTGTCACTTTAATAAATCAATAGATATTTATTCACATAAAATAAAATTTCATGAGGGCCACGTGGTTACGAGCCCGCCTATTGGTAGTGGGTTTAAATCTGGCAATGTGACCTTTTCAACATATAAATATAACTAATATCTTCTTTTCAGTGTCTGAATTACTTTCATAGTTAATATTAGACAGCACGAACATACGGTATAGGAAAACGCCGTGAGGAACATGGACTTGATGGTCTGAAATCGCCAACCGATAGTGAGCTAGCGTGTATGAGAAAAGGCTCTTGCCCTGCAGTGGGACAGTTATGATAAGTTATGACATAAAATAAACATACTGCAATAGGTGTGAATCTCTTGGCTCCTAAACTAATGGAATCTTTTATCCTAGGGTCTATTTGTGATGTTATTATAGAATTTTTGGTTTGGGTTGGGTTTTCCTGGTACAAAAATTTGGTAGCAGCTTAAAGTTTGCGACATACTAACTGCATAGATGAAATGTGGGTTAGCAGTAGTACACTCTACCTAACCTTTCGAGGATTTAGGTATTATACTATGTTAAATTAAAAATCTTGTCCTTGAAGACACAAGTCATTTTTATAAACAAGATGGCCCCGGCGTCAAACTCAAAGGTCTCTTTTAAAGTCCAGACATAATAGAACATAACTATGTGAGTGTACCCATACAGGAGTCGTCTGGAATTGCCTTTTGAGGCACGAGCTATGACAGCTTTGGGGTGACCAGTCCTATCTGACGGCACGTATGCATCAGTCATCGAGTAGCTCAAGTAATGAACGTAATGACGTATGTTTAAGGGGGTGGGCGTAACTTAGTTGTAGCTCTAAGCTAAGTTATTGCTTAAGAGTTATAGGTTCAGATCTGGGTGGGGACTATATGTCAACGTATGTGTGACAAATGTGTGCGAGGGACATTAAAAATGTATGACGTCGGGATAAAAATAGGATGGCCCGTTTTTTTAAAGTGTCTGTTTACGTATACTCGCAATTGACGGTGCGATTGGTGCAGCAGTCGGGAGTCCGGCTACTGCGATGTGTGTCGCGGGTTCGATACCCCCTCGAAACAAATATATGTACGATCCTCAGAGATAATTGTTCCGGGTCTATGTGCATGTGAGATTATGTGTTTGTAAACGCACTCACGATACAGGAAGAAATTCCTAGTGTGACGTTTAAAAGGATTAAATAGTTCATTCACCTAAGGGAAGTTGATCAGCTTCAGTGGTAGAATATGGCTTCAAAATTTGACAGGTTAATTTGGTTTCTTCATAAAGCTGCACTTGATATTATCAGTTTTGTAATTATGATTATCTAAAGTTGTAGATAATCGTAATTACAAAAGCTGAAGCAGCCCAATTCTGAACCTTTTGGTAGTTACCAATAGCTTCAGAATTGAGTTTCTTCCTGGATTATATTACATATATAACCCATAATAAGGGGATAGGCAGTAAGATAAGTAAACTTGTAAGTAAATTATAGTAAACTGTTAACATCCTAATCCAAGTTTGGTATTAATTACAACTTATGAACATCCATGTTTTCCAGAGAATATAATATATACTATCCAATAGAGGGGCTTATTACTAAGTATCAGCCCCACAGATCGATCGATGAAGGATAAGCTGCGCTTGCCACGGTCGGTCTTTGGATGCGTGACCATCATTTCATACCCGCGACCCCTCCGTGCCTCGGAGAGCACGCTAAGCCGTCGGTCCCGGTTGTTAAATTAAGATCTATGGCAGCCGTTACTGGTAGCCAGAGGCCTGAAGTCTGTCAAACAATTATACCACGAGATATCATGTTACCCAGTAACTGGGTTGTAGAGATCAGATAGGCAGTCGCTCCATATAAAATACTGGTATTAAGCTGCATCCGGTTTGACTGGAAGCCGACCCCAATGCAATTGGGGAAAGGCAACACAAAACAATACCATCATATAGGTAATCTTATTGATCTATTAAGCAATCCAAATTAAAAGCATAATAAATCCCCAAACGAATAAAACACCAAACGAAGTCATAAAGGAAAAAGTAAAACGTATTATGTCGAGTGATTCTTCACTAGGCCCTATAGATGCAAAACACGATCCCCCAAGGATTATAAAAGTAAGTGGCCGTAAAAACAGTTCTTGAAATTCTGTGAATGTAAATAAAAGAGAACCGAATGTTGGCGACGGATGACTGGCTATTGTAAAGTAATTAGATCACAAAAAAAAACATTTGAATTTGGTACAACATTAAGGTTTGTGATCTCTGGCTATGAAACTAGGTACAACCTGCATACCTATTGTCCATTTCGGTTACAATCGAATTGATAATTATATTGTAGTACATTGCCGTGTATGTTACAGTCTTTCTATGATGAGCAAAAATATTATAATACTTACGACGCAATGTACTACAAAGTGATCATCCATTTTAATGTCAAGCAATATATCGCTGTCATATAAGATACAGTGATTTCTATTCCTCATTAAAAAGACTCGGAACCAAATTTTCTATTAAAATTATACATTTTTGTGAAAAGAAACCCGGATTATCCGGATATATAGTACTTATCCGGAAGGCGCAGGTTAGAATCCTGCTCACGACCGTACTTTTCTTGTTTCTTTTAGTGTTCGCCGCGCATGCGTTACTGCGTTTGAAAGACTTATCTCAAATTTTTGAAAGCTATAATTTTATTTATTCGAGAGGCGCAGGCTCGAATCCTGCTCACGACCGTATTCTTTATCCACAAAAAAATTACTGCTTTAGAGTTTTCTAAGCATGCGTTAATACTTTTCAGAGATTCTGTATTTCTAATTAAAACGTCTCGAGTTCGATTCCCGGATCGGGCAAACTGTTCTTAATTTTTAGGATTTTTTCGGTTTAGAATTGCGCCCGGTAGATAGCAATAGGCTCACACACATGGGTCTTAAAAACCACACTACACTTCGTGCTTACAGCATCGGGGAATACAGGCGTGATACTTAAATAAAGTACTAGATGATAGCATGATTATCATAATCCATAAGAAGACTCTCTCACAGCCTAGCTTTTATCATCAGAACATAAACAAAACAAACACCTACACACTGCCCAACCTATGCATCACAAACCTAAATGACTGTAATTAAATAGCTCTATATTACTATATGGGGCTATATTGCTCGGGCTGTATATATGAAACAAAAGTGTCGCCAGTCCCACCCAGCTGTTTACGCGCCACTGCCCGGCTATGCTTTGCGCCTTACAAATATCGTTTGAGAGCAACCTCCGAATACTCGATGGACGAATTCACTGCCCCACAGTGTATGCTCCAAAACTTTATGTGAAAAACATGGACGCAACTGTATGCACTGCAGTGTAAAGAATTTCATAAATTCGATTGTTTGTGATGAAAATTTTAAACGGAGAAGCGAAAGTTGTTTACAAAACGTGCATAATAAATTGTTCACTGCTTCAAGAAAACAAAGGCACACCTAAGTTAATATAATTACATATAAAGTTAGCATCACGCCTGTATTTCCCGAAGAGAGAAGCAGAGGTGTTCCTCATTTTTTTTATGAGTTAGGGGGCAACCAAGCCGATGTATCGCCTGATGGTAAGCGATTACCGCCGCCCATCTCTGCGCTGGCCTTGAATGAGTAACGACCCAGTGATATTTTTTATATATTGCGAAAAATTTCCAATATCCTACTGACAATTTTAGAACAGAAAAGCGTTATACTTTTCCCGACTCAAGAATAGATCCAAGAACCTCGCGCTCATCTGCAGTGCTTGCGTCTACGGGACTAATAAGATAGTTAAGATCTCTATACTTTAGGAGGAACACTACACAAAAATACTCCATACCACACTTAAAAAGAAACTTTTCTGTTAAGCATAGGTATCGCAGGATCGATAGATCGAGGTTAAGCTGCTCTTGCCATGATCGGTTTGTGGATTTATGAGCATCATTTCATACCGAGACCCCTCCGTGCCTCGGAGAGCACGTTAACCCGTCGGTTCCGGTTGTGCAATTAAGATCTATGGTAGCCGTTACTTGTAGTCAGAGGCCTGAAAGACTGACAACAAATCATACCACGAGATATCGTGTTACCCAGTAATTGACTTGTAGAGCTGCATCCAGTTTAGCTAGAAGCCGACCTCAACGTAATTGGGAAAAAGCTAGGCAGATTGAATAAATAAATAAGTTGATTGTTAAGCATAGGTATTATTAATCACCGCATGAAGTTATCAAAGTCATTGCGAACGTAAATTCCGATACAAAAACCATTTAATTATACTCGTCAATAGATAATTTATGTTTCAATCGTAAATTCATGTCAATTAAGGAATTGTGTCACTATAACGACATTATAACAACGACCTCGTGACCTATAAACATAATTTATAAATAATTAATTTACAAGTTGATGTGATCTTGCATAGCACTTACAACTAACATACGTGTATGACCAGATGTATGAAGGTGGATGAAGCAAAGGGTAGGTGGTGTTCTTTAATTACTGCTTACCTCAGGAAAATGCATATTTATGTACGTCTGTAATTTGTAATGTGTAAACCGCTAACCCTCCCTCATCTGTGTGTGAGGGATTTGACTACGTTTTCACTATCGTGGATGAGAGCCTCCTCAGACGACAGACAGACAGAGCCTCTGATACCTTTTCAGAATATAGCCCACTGACTAATGTCTAATGTTCCCAATCGAGACTGTTCAGCATGAACTCTTATATTCGTTTCCCAGGTCGAGTAAAGTGTTATTAGGTTTTGCTGTTATGAAATTCTCAATAGCAGCTTGAAGTTTGGAAATAGGCTCACAACCTATTACATGGAACTTAAAAACAGTATTGCTGAAATGTGGATGTGCAATTGTGTACACTTCGGGGAACACAGGCGTGATACTATACGCCGTAGTGTCGAAGTCTGTAAGAGTATTGTGGTTGTAAATATTAATAAGTCAGTCATGCAATAAGCCTCGAACCGAAACGACGTCTTGTATTTGCGGTCCTTCTGATAATCACACACTCACATCAGCAGAATAACAAACACAACATAATTAGCTTAATTAACAAGAAAATCAAAAAAGATAATTTCATAATTAAAAAAACGCTTCAAATTTCCGTCTACCTACATAATTAATCCGTTGCAATTAAGAGTAGGCGGGTAGTAACCGTGCATCCAGTACCCAGTTAATTATGCGAAGCCGTCAACACGGCCGTTTATTTTAGAATACATTAACGCAAAATTAACATTTATTGGGATAAAACACAATGCAGGAGCAGTAATGTTGATGGAATTATTGCTAACTACGACCATTGTGGACAATTTCTAATGCTGATGTGTACTTAGTGGTTGATTGACTGACAGCTGTAGACTTAAATCCTTTGCATATTTTCAACTAATCAGTGGTGGTGGCCGAGTTGTTACGGGCCCGTCTCTCGAGCCGCACGTTGTGGGTTCAAACCTGGAACGTAATGTAACTTTTTCAATATCATATATACTTTCTTTGTTAATCAAAGATATACGGTGAAGGCAAACATCGTGAAGAAACCTGGATTTGGTAGTCTTAAATCTCCAATAATGTTGAAAGACTTATTACATTTATACATAATTGTTTTATTTAATAATTTAGTACTAATAATATTCACTTTTGTTACAGATGAACCGGGCAATACAGGTGAAACCGGCGGACAGCGAAAATAGAGGAGGTAAATTATATTTCTATGAAATAAATAATTCAATTATTATATATATAATCACAGAGACACTGTAATATATACTTTATATTATTTATGATAAGTTTTTAATTTCGTATAAAAGGTCAAAAATTAACCTAGGTAAGAGATGTAGCTATTCTTAACTACTTGGTTTAAAATAGGGTAGGTAGATAGGTACAAGATTATTTTTACTATTCGTCTTTTGATTAATTAAATTCACCCCTTCATCCTGATTCATTCACTTATAACGGTCAGATTTCAATTAACATAGCAGTTATATTCTAAAACTAATTTTTACAGAACAAAAATAAATAATAATTTAAACAGGTTCAAACCATCGACTGTTTCTTAATCATAAAGGGAGTACCCTGTAAAAAAAATTCAAGCAGCATTCAAGTCTTTTAGAGGCTTTCGGAGGACTTAAACAAGCATCTAACCATACGAAACGTAGGAAAAGAGTCTATAAAATATGAAACCTCCCTGAAACTGCCCCACAGGACTGCAGGGTAAAAGGCCTTTTCTATCAAAGAAAAAATTAAAATATATTTTAATTGAATCTGTGCCAAAAACGCAGCTCAAGTATTTTTCACAAAAAAGCCCGTACCAAAGGACGATCCGCCTCCGATCCGACTCCGTGACGAGATCCGTTTCAAGCGCGATTAACTTTATGAAATACGAACTAATAATTTATGAAGTAAAACATTTTGATCGCGACTCCGCCATTATCGAGTTCAGTAATCCGCTTTTTGTTTTAAATGGCGTGTTGTTTGCCTTTTAATGAAGACCAAGCCGTTATTATCTTCATTTGCTATTGAAACTGTGTTTAAAATAATTGTTTGCTGTTCCTCGTATGGATTTTTGGGATGCAGTTTCCCTTAAAAAATTAAATTCCATAAAATATAAAATGCTATATTCGATATTCATAAACCAAAACAGCCAAATTCGATTTTGGAACATACTCCAAAGTTCAAATCACTCAACATTTTTAGGGGCCTTATTACGTCATGAAATTATTATTTGACACGTCAGAATGAATGACGGCTACATTGATGACGGGCGACCGTTGGCGTTAAAAATGTATAGGTGTAATGCTCTCACCTTTTCCGAGCACAATTAGGGCACAAATTGACGGCTCCTTTACGAAATGCGCCGCCGTAATTCGAATTTAGGATTTTTCTTTTTATTTCGGATTTTAAGATGAAGTTATGGGCATTAGCGCCATATTTGTTTCTGTTTGTGAAGCAATACGCTTGAGGAAGCACTTAAATTTGTATTTTTTTTATATTTTTGGTAGGTACTTCAGGAAAAATTACATAGACATATAAACATAAACATATATTTATTGTTAAACTTTGTACAATTTTACATGAGTAGATTTTACAATATTTTTATTAAGTATCAACGGTTCATCTATATCTGATTGCAATATTTTCTTAAATATATACATTTTTATAATTTTCAATTTAATGATTTAATTAAACATTAGGTATTTTTTTTTCCATATAAAATAATTATTGAAAATATAAAAAATACATTTCATTTAATCAAAACAACTAAACTAACAAATATTATTATGTATGTTGTGACAATTGTTAGATATTAATTGACGTTGTTTATACATTCGATTATTCATAAATGTTATTAGTGTACATTTCAAACATTATCTAATTACTTAATTGTTCGTAACCTTCGATGACATAAGTACCACACAAAAAATATCACATAAAACATTATCCATTCACCTGACACAGATAACGAACATAATAATCACAAGTGACTTCATTTCCAAATTACAACTGTTGTAATTTAATTCTGGGGTCTGAATGACCCAAAGAGGTTGGGGTACGGTTAATAATTCACAGTTGGTGGCCATCGTCAAATACATCCCATAATCCCTGAGGAAATTATTGAAACTTAAACATGGAATGATTTAGAAACGGGTTGAGTGATTCAAACTTGGATATTATCGATTCAGATGTACGGAGATAGAAATGTGTTTGCGGACATATCCGAAACTGTTGTGTGTTAATAATTATGTGTTAACTGCCAGTCTTGGGGCTAAATACTTGTTAATGGTCTGTCAGAAGTGAGGGGAATATAAATGTTAATATGTTGATTAAGTTGTGGCTCAAGGTGACAGAATTAGCTGTAGTATTATTTGTTATTTAAATAACCATTCATAATTAATTAAATTCACTCGTGTCGTGCAACTACTGCAAAGGAATTTTGTGAGAATTTATTTTCCAAAATCAAAATTTGTTGGTTCTAAGGACCACATTTTTGTGACTGTTTATTTTTCCATATTCAAATTTATTTATTCAAATTAAGCCAAAAAAGACCACTCTTCACCGCTTCCTAGTATTTAAGCTGGGAAGATAAAGCAGCCCAACAACTCCCTAGACGCCTGTCTGTATCATGAATATTTATAGATTTTTTACAAATCAAAATGGATTTAATATAAAACTAGCTGGTGCCCGCAACTTCTGCTTGACAAAGGGTAGCCTATGTTCTTCTCCATGGTCCAATCTATCTCGTTGCTAAATTTCATTACGATCGTTCAGCCGTTTAGTCGTAAAAAGGTAACAAACAAAGAGTTACTTTCGCATTTATAATATTAGTATGAATATGGGTAGTTTTGAAGTATTCAGTGTAAAATGAAATGTATAAGGCACATGTACGCGCCCATTTTACGAAGATTGATCAATTTAGTTACTTAGGAAATTTTACAATATCTAAAACAGTACTTGCAATTATACCCTCTGTTTTGTTGGTAAATCTAAGCTTAAAGTCATTCTGTTTTAGGGGAGTCCCCGACACTAACTTAGATTGCTCTCTAGTCTTAATTCTAACATAAAAGTCTAGGAACTATACGATGAGAGTACTAAGGTTCATCCCCATTTATTCGTAAAACCCAGATGTGTCTAATTTTATGACTTTGGGATCAGACCTAATTTGGAGACCCATTTAGTACCTAAAGACATGAAGAAATATTAAAGGGTTGCAAGTTAATAAGAAAATATTGTAGTTACTCTGGATTTTCATGAATATAAAGTTAATATTATCAAGTAAATTAACCGACTCAGCTGTGGAGACTTTATTAGTGAAATATTCAGGATTATTATTACTAGGGTTGGTCTTTATATATAAGTACAATTCACGTTTGTGCGGGTGCCACCGTCTCGATGATTGGATCACTGTAGCTCAAGAGTCTAACAGACACACAAGCACACTCCTGCGCGCTTGATCGCCTCGTTATAGATCTCACCGGCGAAGTCCCCATCCGTCGCGAAATATCTCATCATGTCCGCGTCGAGGCAGTAGCTTTAAATTCGACCCTTAATAATAAGGAAACTGATCTGATCCAGCTAGTCCGTAGTTGTCCCTCAGCAACGCCCTAAGCCGAGGCTCGTGTCCCGCAGGGGACACCCTTAGTGCTGTGTTGCTTAGTTTGTAGTATTATAAAATATGCTCTGGCTGGAGGCATCAAATTTCTCGCCATAGCTATGGTTTGGTTACCCAGATCAAACCCCTATGTTGCCGACGTTGCCTCTTGCAGTTAACCCGCAAGAGGCAACGTCCAAAAAAAAATTAATGGGTGCCAGATGTATTTATAACCTAAAACTATTCCTTTTCTCTATCTGATAAGATCGAATCTGTACTCTTTTGATCACAGGAGTACAGGTCCGCTTCAAGTTATTTTTAAGAGATCTCCGTTCTCTATATCAATTTGTCCTTGATGATGTTAGAAAAATTAAAAAGTTAATGTACGACAAGAATTGCTTCACCACACACACTCAAATAATTATTTCTAACCTCTACCAATTATTGCAGTTTGACTTCATTTTCGGAAAATGTTAGACAACATTTTCGACACCTGCGTACAGTCGGCGATAGAAATCGATTAAAACGCATCAAAACTGTATTGCAACGATTTTCGTGCGTGATCGATATCGTGTGTTGTGTATTGTGATCGGTTGAGACGACTTATTACACGACTGCCCAAAAAAAGGAATGTTATGTTTCTAGGGTTCATAGTTATATAGTATGTATGTTTGTTTCTATATTCCACCATAACTTCTAAACGCCTGAACCGATTTAGATGTATGTGGTATCGTTAGAATTCTTACGTTGTCCAAAACAAAAGTTTTTTTATTTTTATTAATATAGTGTCTATGGGTACACAAAAAGGTGTGAAATAAAAAAATCATCACACATTGCAGGCGTGTTTTTTTAATTTTTTGATTAATTACATCATGTTCTATATTTATATATAACAAAGCTTTAAATCGGGAGGAATGAAGGATGGTAGGGGCCTTGGACCTTAAGTGGGAACATCATTGCTTATAATAATAATATGATGACAGGACTGTAATGTGTTGTACTAGATAGAGAATTGTTTTTAAACATAACATAACATAGCATCACGCCTGTATTCCCCGAAGGGGTAGGCATTTGTATACATAGTTGTACACGCACATTTCACCGATGCTGTTATTAATTTCCCATGTAATAGGTGGTGAGCCTATTTCCATCTACCGGGCACAATTCCAAACTCTGTAAAAAAAACAACACTTTACCCGTCAATAAACAATCGAAACCGAGCAGACCGCATGCAAAGCAGTCGGGATAGGTTTTGAGCTCACATATTTTATATATTAAGACGTGTTCAGTAACTTTTGTCGTTAACTGTACTACACAACTAATGAATTAACAACCTTAACATGTTTAATACCACTCAATGACATAATCAACTAACGCGAACGTAAAAGTAAAAAACAATTACGTAAACGCCACGTTACGTTTTCCGATTGGTATCTACGAAATTTAATTTACCTAACACGGTTTTAACGTGTACTTTACGGGAATTGCTGACGACAAATATAACTAATTGATGTCGCCGCTCATTAGAATTATGTTGTTAATATGGCGCACGCGACCCCAGAATGGTATGAATGAACTATTTAAGGATTTTTTGGGAATTATTTTGTGTTGTAAGTGGACTGGCTTAAGTTTTGATGTGCTTATTCTCTTTTTTACATACTATTTATAATGTAGCATTACGCCTGTATTCTCAGAAGGGATAGGCAGAATTGTACACAATTTTTAAGTCCCATATAACCCCGAGAACTGCCAAGCACAATTCCAAACTCCAAGCTGCTACAGAAAATTTCCAAACAGAATAACCAAATAACACTGCCGGACTGAGAATTGAACTCAAAACCTCGTGCTCAGTAGTCGCGCTTGAGACCTAGACTAACCAGGCAGTCATATTTTTTATGGCATTATTTCCTTTTTAATTTATTGTCAATTTTGTCTTTGACAAGGTTTAAATACCATCGAAGTAAGAAGGTCTATTGCCTCATAAGTATACAACCTACATTTTGGATTAACATACTTTTAGATTTTATATTATCTTGACATCACGAACCTTAAAAAAATACGGACAGAGCGTTGCGTACGACATGTATAAATGATACCTAGTCATCCAATTTCGCTTGTCATACACGAGCTAAACGCATACAAATTCAATCGGCGTCAGTACGCTGCGTGTGTGTGTGCGTAACTTATGCTTCGCTTGTGATAAGGTAAGGTAATATCCGTTTTTTTTTAGATCCGTGCTTGACACAATTTTATACTTGATGTGCAAGCAAGTACTTCGCTTAAAACTCCGTGCAATAAGGTTTAATATTTTGTACCATCTGAAGCTACAGGCAGCTATAAAGCAAACGTAATAACTTCCAAGAAACATCATATTAAACATAACGTTCAGTAGTAGGTATTTCGTATAAAACTTAAATTAAAACATATAAATTTATGTTCGCAAATGACTACAAACAAAATCCTCTTCAAATTTCACTATCAGATTGCGAAGTCGTAGAAATTGCGAAGTTCCTTTCTGGGAAAATCATCTTTTCTATTCACCGTTTCGTTTTACACTCCAAAAACTTTCTCGCATATTCGTTTAACATCATACAAAGCGAAACATGATTAATTTGAGACTCGAATCTTTGTAAAACCGACACTCGCACATTGCAAACAAACCGAAATATATTTCAAATGAATGCACCCGGGAGTGAGCTGGATAGAACTATGCAGATATAGGGTGGTAGAGAGAGACAGATGTACTTGGACACGGTATGGAATCAGTGCGGTTTCCATTCGGAAGGCTGGTGCGGTTGAAGAGGCCTTAAAATTAAGGTCAGCGCCGATTGGAGGATTTTAATCGTGCGTCTTTTTACTATGAATTCTCTTTTAGCTATAATATCTTTGGATTTCTGCACACTTCACAATTTCACTATTTTAAAGCTACTTTAGCTCGCGGGCTGAGCTGAATTCTAAGTGCTTTTAACATTAAGTGGCTCGGTACTGTTCTAAGATATGACTTCAGTGGGTAGGATTTATAAGTACTGGCAATTTCTTGGGTTTCTGGTAATAAAATAATATTTGAGGGTAATTATTTTGAATTGGTTTCTTAGTATTATTATTGTACTACAGTAACAGTCGTTTTTAGGTTTTGAGTTTCTATTTAATTAATCGTAAGAGGAAAAAATTTAATCTTCAAATAAAAATATTATTGCTCTAAAAATTTATTTTAATAATATCTATCACCACATGACACTGCTCTAACGGTTTAATGGGATTCCGTGACAGGTATTCGGTTGAAATTTGGACACAAATCTAATTTATTATTATGTAGCTGAAATAGGTGTGACCGAATTACAGTGACTATACACTAGCCCCCTTGAACGTCACAAACATCCAAGAAACTAGTTCAACGATGCTCTTATGCAAAGTCACAAAATCAATGTCGACTAGACGTTTAGTCGTAAAATCGCAACCATTACGTCAGTGTGGTCGTGACCTAACCATGCTGGCGCCAGAGCCGTATTCAACTGAGCGGTGCCTATTAAATGCTGCAAGCAATTAACATCTGGTGCACGTACGAGCCCTCGCCATTATTGCCCCGTTAAATAGTTATTTAAATTCAACTCTGTACAGTCTTAATGATAATAGTTTGTGCCAGATTGGCGCCAAGTGATTTTGTATATCCGAGGGAACTGGACACAAATTTTTCTCCTTTAAAATTCTGTATAGACTCTTTATATTGATTTATCGTTAATGCTAATTTGTTTGAAATTAAATTATGTATTCCTTGGGGTATTACAAGGCTTATTTTACTTCATATTTATTGGAATATTGCGAAACAAAATTACAAAAATATCAAAATATTACTCTTACTGTTCAATATTTAATTTATTTAAGAAGTGTACGATTTGGTGACGGCTGAGCCATTTTTTTCCACGTGCGTCCCAAGTAATGTATTTAAGATATCTAAGCAAGGGTCGTTCGAAGCTTCAGTTATTTGAAGTACCCATTAAAAATGTAACGCGTAATCAATCAAAATTCACTTTGAAGCGAGCCACCGAAGTGGGCGCACACAAAACTGTGTGTTGTTATCAATCATTTTGTTGAATGATTTGATTTAATTTCACATTGGGAATATTTGTTAGGCTAGGTGGGTTTTGATCTAAATTTTATTTTTCCGGTATTTGCTGCGAGTACGTTTTGCACTTTGTTTCGGGCTGATTAATTTTGTGTAAATGTTAGGATAGCACGATGATAGTTATATATATACATAACAACAGCATTACTCGTCAAAAAGCTACAAGACACATGATATACCACAATTACGTCATCATTAGATATTAAACAGGAAACCATAACATTTTGATAATTCTCTATGACAACGATGTTAGTTCACCCCTACTTTATAAAAACCAATCGAAGCAGAGCTCTTGAATAAAATATCAAGTACGTTCATTACAAACTGTATTATAATGATAACTATTTGTCTGTTTGCGTGTTCGCTATCGTTAACTGCCACCTTATGAATCACAGCATCATTACGAAGGTGCGGTTTAACCAAAAAAATTATAGCCCCTTAAAGTCTTATAATGTAAATGATATCAAAGGTGGCAAAAACTTGAGTTATGCCTGCGTTTTTATTACGTTTTGTAGTTTATGTAGTCTTATGGTAATCTATGAAATTGATATATACGAGTATTGCCCTTTTTTTCTGAGGTCTAGATAAAAACGCAGGTGTCGCAGATCTATCTTCGCTAATGTCTTTTTGCCTTTTAGGGTCATACGTCTTGCCTGTAAATTTTGTTAGTGACATTTATTTCTAATAAAATGTACATTTTCTCTTTAGTCTTCTATATTTTTTCTTGCATTATTCATATATCAGTAATATAAAAAAACGTAATACCAACAATATGATTTAATACCCAATTCGTCTCTAGAAAACTGAGCACAAAATTAAATCCTTTGAATATCATATTACTGCTATGACGTAATAAGCTTCGGGATCAGTCATTACCTCACCATATTCAATGTAGTCTGCACCTTTACATTTTAATAATTTTCCTTTATTACTTATTTGCTTAAGATTTAAATTCTCACCTTAATGTTTTAAAGGAGTTGCGTAAATAACACCGTGATAGATAGTGATGTTCGTGGCGTGTTTTATTATCTACGAGCCGTGTTGACTGTCAGCTGGAGTGACTGTCGCCATGACGTAGATAAATCGACTGCGCACCGCCGGAAGTAATGAGATTCCAACGGTTTAATAGCGATTGGTTTCCTTGTAATTTTCATTAATACCGCGCTCTTGCACCTGTGGAAGAAGATCATTATGTCGTCCAGATAAAAATAGTTTTTTGTTAATAGTATATTTTTTGGGTTATATCCTCTGGCTACAGATTAAATTAAATTGGTATATTCCACCATACTATATATATTTTACACTTTTTAGAGTTTATCTTCTAAAGATTTGTAAGTCTAAGGAAAGTTAACAATTAGTTGATAGAATGTTATAAATAAGTCTAAAATGCTAGATTCAACTAGTTGCTCATGACATGGACCTAGGATACGCTGATCATGCTATTTTCTAATTAGCCATTGTTGTCTGGTTTCTTGTTGGGTAAATATAATACAAAATGTAAATTAAAAGTTTTTAATGTTGCATTTTATTTTAGTTACATAAATAAACCAGGTAGAAGGTAACTTTCGGAATTTATGTAATAAAGTTAACAGGAATATCAAAGATTTTTACAAGTTTATAACAAACTCGTAGTTTCGATATCGGATCTCAGTAAAACATAAAACAAAACAAGTGAATGAAGTTCCCGAAATCTTACATCACCGCACTTTTAAACACAAATAAATCCACAACGGCAAAAATAAGAGAGCAAAGATAGATTATACTCTAATGCGAAACTTCCGCACTCCATCGACAAACTATAAATTCGCCATACGACTCGGCGAATTTTTCTTGTACCGCCCAAGTTCGAGTCGTAAATATTTTAAAGTAACTTCCGAAGGAAAAGTGACACCAAATGTTGACGCTTTTGCGGCAAACTTTGGAGGTGGCCATCGACAAAATAACCCTGTCGAAACTGAGAGACTGCCGAACTTGAAATATAAAAGTTTGCAACTAAAACTTCCGAATGTGTTGTTTGTTTTCAAATGCATCTCGAGACTGCCTCTGGGGACGGCCGAGGATTCGCTTCCCTTTTGTCAAGCTTTCAGATTCCAAATTCAGCCTAAAAGTGATTGATTGATTTATAACTTTTCCACAGAACAGCTTTTGTCTTGCGCCATATTTTGGCTTGGTATGTTCAACAGTTTGTGGAATGCATAAGTAACTTACTGGTGACAGGAAATTAAATTAAATTCATCTGCATACATTTTTGACGTGACAAACTTTTTCTTCTCGTGTTTTGGACCTAACCTCTGCCTCTGACTCAGCTTCGCTACTAACAACAACCAAGAATGCTTTAACGTATTTTCTGAAGCATAGAGATGCCTAGATTAAATGTTTCTAACGATCACCCATCTGCAGATTACACCAAGTGTTGCTTAAACTCAACGATTTTTTAGCGGCCAGAGGTCTATCTGCTACTTTTTATACGATGTAAAGGTTCGATCGAGATGGTTCTCATTTCGACGCTTATATGTTTCTTCTAATATATAAAAATCTCGTGTCACAGTGTTTGTTATCGAACTAGGTGATAAGGGTGGCCCTATTCAGTTTTTTTATGTCAGAACAACGTTTGCGGGGCACAGCTAGTATATATATATATATTATGTATGACCACGCATAACTTTTTACAGAGTAGTCCGAATTTTTCAGTAAGAGAATACATATACAAAGTAAACACTGGAATAAGCTATAGAAGTTAGTTTCCTAACTTGTAATAAAATTACCAATACTTTTATATTGTCAAGGGTTAGTTGTATCGTGCTTATAAGTCTTATAACCTTCGGTAGGACAAAATGATTGACCCGGAAAAGTATATAGCCTTCGTGTCCAAAATCCTCTGGGTCCCATATTCCGCATATTATATCCCAATTATAATTTTGTCCGGGTGGGGCCAGCCTGCCAACCCGACCGCTTGTTATCCACTCATAAATAGCTTAGCAAGGAAAGGTTCCGTAGCAATTCAATTTGGTAGGGTTCTTAATGCTTTTTAGTTCAACGTTTTTGGGACGAAAGCCTGGAACTTTTATTAGAGTGGGTCCTGTGCGTGTGTCGCCGCTGCATTATGTATAAACGATAGGTAATCATGTTAGTTTAATTAAAGGGTTGAGCTTCCCTGGTAAATGTATTTCGGTGAGCGATATTAAATTTATCAAGAGTAATCTTATTTCATGTGATCCACTTTCAACTAAATATAGATTTATCCACCTTTCTCCCAAAGCACTTAATAACCTAACCAATTTCGCAAAAACAAAAATAGGATCCCTCAAACATGGAACTTCTCAAAAATTCATCAATACATCGTCCGAAGCGTCCTAACAGTTTCCTCGATTATTTTTCCTCCTCCAGAAAAAAGTGAAAGGCATCGAATGGTGTAGACATGAGCACCCAGATACGTTGAATTATTTATTCGAGGAGCCAGCACGTGCCTCTGGACTTATGAATGTACACATTTTAGCACTTATGACCCGTTAATAAATTATAAGTGGGAATCTCCCTCTGATGGTAGCGTCTCACGAAACGTGCAAGCTGTCGGCACTAGTGATGTGACCTTTAGGAATGTTACGTAGGCACATCGCTTAATGGTGGGCGATTTCTTAGTTCAATTTGTCTCTCCTTATATATTACGTATCTTTCAACTTTATTTGAACATTCAATTTGATGAAGTCACAAAAAATATAAGAAGGTAAATGGACAGTTAATTAAAAACTTCTCCGTTGTTGGGAATTCATGGAACCCTGCAAATTAATTGCACCTACAAATATTACCGATACACAAACATTTTGTAAAATATTCTTAACTGTGACCAAAATAATTAACAAAATAAAATAAATTCCTACTTCAATAGCCAATAGCCACTTCATTATTCTTTTGAAGTACATTTCTCGCCCAATTAACGTTAATTTCCATACAACCAATTATTACTTTATTAATAACGTACACATTCCACATAGTTTCGCTATAATTAAATTCTGTTAGCCGAATGAAAAATCGTGTTCAATATCGAGTGGAGTATTCGATTATTCGACTATTACTTCTCGCATTGGTGAGCGTAGTACGAGTACAGCTCTTGCCTCTAATTCCTGAGTTATTCGTGCAACTCACGGCATGGCGCTTAAGAGGAAAACAGTTTTTGCAAGTTTCCATCATTGTGTACAACGTTTTTCTCTATTGCGGTTTCACAAAGTAGTTTCTAAGGATTGGCTTTGAGAATTTTTATTTCGTAATAGCGTTTGACTCGAAGGACCATTTTTCTTTATCTATGAAATTAATGAAAAAAAAAAAAACCTTCTATTTTCAATAACAATATTAAGCCCGTCTTAGAAAGCGTCGTTTATTACATGTTATGACTTGAAGCGTTTCATATGCAGCGAACCCGTGGCTCGATAAAGCATTATTACATGATGTAATAACTATTAAACTTATAATATATGCATTGAACGGGCCGTTTAATGTATAGAAGCCTTTCAGATCACATCGCATTTATTTTACGTTGAACTTATGATTCACTATACGCCTTTCAAGAAATAATATTGAGCAATTATTTAATATTTTATATTAGGTATATACTAACGCCAATTTCCCAAAGTTGGTAGAAATCAAAAGAACCACGAAAAAAAATAGTACTACATATTATTTTTAGTTTTTAAATGTTTATTTGCTGGAAATATGGTACATAAAGTTGTTAATTAATACAATTCGGCCAGACATATTTCACCATAAGATATTGGCATACAAATTTATAGGTTTATCATAAAAATACTATTGAGGTTGCAAACATCGAGGATTAGGTCGCTTACTACGGTTTAATGATTTTTTCGTTTTTTGCGTCTATATTTTTTCTTGACTTTGCCACAAGTTATGTCACATCTGTATAGCCCTTTCGATTTGTTTTACGATAGGCGAAGACACTGTCTTTGGAACCAAGGATTTACGGCCAACTACTAAAAGGATAATCAATTTTAAATTGCACCTAAATCTCGTTCTGTCTGTTTCAGTTTAAGGTGCAGTAATAGTGACAGCACGAGACTTGACTTTAACGTTCAAACCATAAAATTATACACTATCTTATAACCATTCAAATTTCTTCTTCGAAATCAAAACCTTCTTCATACATCAATCTCGGCCTTTACATGCAATATAATCTGAAGAGAACTGATCACTTGTTCACAACATTGTGACGTCCACGCCCATTACGAACAGGATTTATTGATGCTATTAACATTAAAATAATAATTCCCAACTTTATAGACTATAAAATGGTTTTAATATCTGGTCGTTTGATAAATAATTCAATTTGCGAAGGAATTTTAGGTAACGCGGGAATTTCTGCAATATTGTTGGTATTTATCATATGCCATTAAATTTGGGATACATACCGATATCATGAAGATTAATGTCCAATAAAAATAATACATTGCTTTATTATGGTGCTTGAGCTAATACTCATATTAAAATCATATCTTAATTGCAGTCGTTCCGTGGGAGAGCCATGCTTCGGCACGAATAGGCCGGCTCGACCGGAGTAATACCACGGAAAACCAAAGGCCGTCAACGCACTTGTGACTCCTCTGGGGTTGCGGTTGGTGTCCATTGGTGGCGGTAATAGCATACCATCAGGCGAGCCGTCTGCTCGGTAGCCCCCATCCCATAAAAAAAGTGGAAGATAAGAAACTTTACTGTAAAAACCTATACCTAATTAATTATTGCTCTCCGGTTACTACTCACGTGCATTCTTAGGGTTTGCCCGACTAGTTTCGAACTCGAACGGAGCCGTTAATTATGAGCTGATTCCGCGGCAATGTCACGAGTCTGACACGCGACATTGCCGCGGTAACTAGTCGGGCAAACCCGAAGAATGCACGTGAGTAGTAACCGGTGAATAGAACAATTAGGTACACCTTATTCTTCTAATTATACTACATACATCAAATATACGGTTTTTTCTATCACTATTATAAAAATCTTACCCATTGAGGGACAGGAGACGTCTATAGACGTCTTAACAATAAAAATTCTATTGTGTCTACCTCGTTGAGCTGGGTCCCAAGGGCGACTGCTGAGTATGAGGTCCTGGGTTCGATACCGGGGTCAGGCCAAGTATTATTGAGTTTTTCTGTTAGGAATTTCTCTGTAGCAGCCCGGAGTTTGGAATTGTGCAAGGTAGATGGCAAAGGGCTCACCACCTATTAGATGGGACTTGATAACAGCATTGATGAAATGTGGGTGTTCAACTGTGTACACCACTGCCTACCCCTTCGAGGAATACAGGCGTGATGCTATGTTACGTTTATATGTTATGTCTGGTCTACCGACCATCAAGGAGTTAATTAAAAAAAAGATTTCCTGCTCAGAAATTGGACACATCATAATTTAATTACATTTATTTATTTATTTTCCGATAGTAGGTGCATATCGCTCACAAAGAATCGAACCGTTGCCCAATTAGGAATACTAAATATCTCCAAAAACGTACTCAATAAAGACAATCGTTTAAGGTTAAACGCGTGCCACGGGGGTTATTAAACCATTACGGATGACCCCGTGTCTTCTCTTCATTCGAAACTTTTATCACTAATTCAAAAGGTGATCGATAAGGAATGGGCACCGCTCCTTAATAATAGATCGTTTTGTATGACCTTTCAAAGTTGGACGTCTAAGTGGCTGGAATGTGAACTATAAATAACTTTGAAAGATCGTTGCAATGAAACTTTCAACTGATTGCTGAAGACTGGGCGAAAGGGTTGAATTTTGAACGATAATAATGTACGTTGTGTTTGCATGTTTGTATTTTAAATGCGATTCTTGTTGACAAAGTAAATTGTAGGGCTCGATTTGAAATTACATGTGAAGGATCTGGAAACATCAAGCACCTGTGAACATAATATTTTTATTTGGGTAGTTGATGGATTTATTTACCTTGTTTTGAAGTAAATAGGATGTCAAAGTGGCCTGTGATTGGCTACAAGAAATGTCCAAGGCAACGATTGATCGATTATGTGAAAAATATAACTAGAGAAATGTAGTCACTACTGGAATGACGACTGATAAAGATGGATTAGATTGATGATGGATGCGATTAGATATAATAGCCACCAAAATACTTTGAAACTATATCAAAGCTCCCTTACCAAAGTAGTATACTAAACGCCAAAAAACTAAACATGTACCAATAAAAGACAGTCTAAAATTACAATGTTTCCAGCTGTTTTAGTCATGACTGCACTTCAAAATGTATTGAAACACCGAATGTAGTAAATGATCACAAAATCTTAATGATCTATTACTGCCTAAAGAAATCACTGTGTAATATGTGTTAGGTTAGATTAGAACGGTCAGCGGTGCCACGGCAGTGGCCAGCGAGTACTAGAAAAACTAATATTTTACAGTCGTAGTGTTTAGAGGAGGCAAGCATTCTGTCAAAATTAGTTTGGAGTCATTTACTATATAACATTTTTGGTTATAATTTTGGTGATCATTAACTATTTATGTAAATGTTTTCTATATATGGTGATAAGTTAAACATAAAGCAATAAAGATGTATGGAAGAAAAAGACGTGCCCTACAAACCCCAAATAATTAAGGATATAGGCAGCAGTATAAATATTAATAATAATTAATTATAGTTTGAGTCCTATTGTTTTTAGCTAATATCTATTATAACAAAACTTTTAAAGTGTGTTACGCTATAAATCTGCTAAATCCTTACTATTTAATTTTGTATAAAAACAGCATTTTCAAATAAAAACGTATTCTAACACCGACACATCACTCGGTGGCTAAACCTAATCCCGTACAAATGAAACGGTCACAGTCACAAATGAAGCAATTATAAAGCCAAGAACAGGATAGAGATAGTATCGCGCCGTTAAACAATCAATGATCGTATTAAATGGGTTCGAACCCGGGCCGGTCATTATCGCCGGCTGCTTGCGGCGACAATGCCATTAAGTTTGTCGCGGATTTGTTATTAAATTTAATTGTATGTGTTCGTTTGGTGTGCTGAAGATTAAATTTGATGTGCTTATGTTGGAAGTTAAGCATAATGTCACATGAACCAACACCGGAAAAGAATACCTCTTCCAGATTCGCTCGTTCACGAGTTAATCGTCACTAAAATCATTACTCTTAAGTTATATAATAATATTAAATAGAAAAAGAATACGGTCGCTAGCAGGATTCTAATTTTTTTTTTTTTTTTTTGAAATGGCCTCTTGCAGAAACCCAGAGGGGTTTTGTCTGCGTAACCGGACAATATCTAAGGCGAGGCGGTTTGATGCCTCCAGCCAGAGCATATTTTTATAAACTACAAACTAAGCAACAGCGCTAAGGGCGTCCCCTGCGGGACACGAACCTCGGCTTAGGGTGTTGCTGGGGGGACAACTAGGGACTAGCTGGGTCATATCAGTTTCCTTATTATTAAGGGACGAATTTAAAGCTACTAGCTCGGCGCGGGCCGGCTCGAGCAAGGGTCGGGGTGGACAGGATGAGACATTTCGCGACGGACGCGGACCTCGCCGGTGAGGTCTATAACGAGGCAGTCGAGCGCGTCGGAGTGTGCTTGTGTGTCTGTTAGACTCTTGAGCAACAGTGATCCTATCATCGGGACGGAGGAGAGCGTGACGTGGTCGGCGGATTTTGTTGATCTGGGACGGAGCAGGATTCTAACCTGCGCCTCCCGGATAAATACTCCAGGCGCTCTGACCACTAAGTCATCCCGGCCTTTGCTCACTACCGCGAATTCTCCTTCCACATTTTAACACGTCTTTTGGCGATGTCATTGCTATCTATTCAGTCCCTATACACCGATCCGACACGACTAACTTTGCCAGTTAATACAATGTCGTAAAGATGCAATTATCAAAAGACCTGCCAAAAGACGTGTTAAAATGTGCAAGAAGAATTCGCGGTAATGAGCAGAGGCCGAGATGGCTTAGTGGTCAGAGCGCCTGGAGTATTTATCCGGGAGGTGCAGGTTCGAATCCTGCTCGCGACCGTATTCTTTTTCCATTTCATATAAAAACATTAGAATTCGCTAAGCATAGGTTAATGCTTTTCAAAGATTTATCTTTAATCATTACTTTTACTTCCAATAAAAAATGCCCACTAATCATTGTCCCAATAGACTTTTAGTACATACTTATGTAGCGAGGATCAATTTATCAAAGTAACACAACCATTCGCCAACGTAAAAGAGCGAAACAAAAAACGTCAAACTATCTAAGTATACTGAAATGAATGGACTGCCTCGTTGGTCTAGTGGTCGAAAGCGCGGCTGCTGAATATGAGGTCCTGTGTCCGATTCTCAAAGAAGTTGTACTGGGTGTTTCTGTTAAGAAATTCTCAGTAGCAGATTGGAGTTTGGGATTGTGCCCGGTAGATGGAAAAATGCTCACCACTAAATTTACATGGGACTTGATTTGAATTTAAAGAGGTGTGTCTTAAAAAAAAATCAGTTGTAGATATCTTTTTTTCTATAAAAAAAAAACATATATGGGCTGGGTTTGAACCCGCTGAAAAACAAATCACCAAGGTTGTTGTTGCGCAAAAAATTATTTGTACCATTATTCGTACAAGCTTCGTATAAATATCCCCTATAATAGAAATTCAAAGGAATTTATATACACTTTCAAATACATTTCAATTCTGAAATTATCTGGTACGAATAATTATAGTTATGACACACATACATACTAATATTATAAATGCGAAAGTAACTCCGTTTGTTGGTATGTTTGTAAACTTTTCACGACTAAACGGCTGAACAGATCGTAATGAAATTATACAAGGAGGTAGATTAGACCTTGGAGAAGGAAATAGGCTACCATTTGTCACGCAAACGAAGTCGCGGGCATCAACTAGTATTTAATAATAATTAAATTGTTGACAAGTTAGTGAAAGATATGTACTTTCGTAATTATCAGTCTATTCACGATGTCCATATTTACGAAACTTCATAACTTATATGTTTCATAGTAAACAACGTGATTACAAGATTTAGAATCAATATGTAATGTATAAGATAACTATTTCAAACAGAATTGGTGCCCCTAAAGTATAATTTATTTGTGAAACCAAAGGTCATGAGCAGGATTTGAACCTGCACCTCTCGTGCAGGTTCAAATCCTTTAGATAGATACAAATTAGATAGTTTTATTTTTCTTTCCATAAAAACTTAACATTTTCCAAATTCTAGACTGTTACTGAGAATTTCCTAAAAGAAAAACCTACAATTATATATATTATTTTCTTTCTTTCTTTCTAAACTTTTTTCTCTTTTCGTCAGTTTTAACAGTGCATTTTAAATTTCATCATTACGAATCACAGAAATTACGTAAAAGGTACCTACATAAACAGTTACTTACTACCTTACCGCCCTACATACCGCGATGGTTCTATTAATTGGATCAATTGTTTATAATTTAATTTCTAATAAACAAAACGAAAGTTTCTTATTCATACGAATAATTTTAATTTGCCTGGCTTCACAGCAGAAGCTTTCAAAGTTTCTAACTTGGAACAAAAAAGCATCGAAACTTTTATTGAGTCCTTAGCTTTTGTTCTCTTTGAATCAGCAGTAAATAGGTGCGTAATTATTAAGAGATTTGAGAAAAATGTGCTCAAATACTGCGACATTATGTAAAAAATTACAATTAACGTGAAACGTTAATGTGCGCTACAAATGCTTCAGTTAAATAACATAACACAGCATCACGCCTGTATTCCCTGAGGAGGTATGCAGAGATGTACACAAGTAGTTGTACAACCCACATTACGTTAGTGCTGTTATTAAGTCCTATGTAATGGTGGTGGTTCTGTTGCTATCAACTAGGGTACCATTTCAAACGTCGGGCTGCTACTGAATTTCATAACTGAAAGACCAAATAACACTAAAATTATAACATTTTAAAATTCACAGAAAATGACATTGTCTTTATACGATAATGATATAAATCTTCATACAAGATTTAAAGCCACAACATTGTCGGAGACCTAACCCCGTCTATATTTAGCTCAATTAATTCGTTCGTATTAGGGTTGTATCAAAACAAACTATAAATTAACCGTTCACAAACAGATAGGGCCTGACAGACGGCCGCCGCGCCGGTAGGTACCAACGAGAAACGCGTCGCCCGCGCCCGTCACGTGGCTCCAACAACGATTCGTTTGAATACCCACCGTGCTAGACAGCTTCTAGTCTTCTTTAGTTGCAGACACTGGAAATGACTTGTATTGAATACAAAAACTTAAATTATGAATATTTGCAATATATATTTCTTCTATAATACTCAAGAATGACGATTAAAATTAGTATTTTTAAAATATGACATTCTTGAAATACGTCCTAAATTATATACCCTGTCATTCTAAAGTTAATGGAAAGAGATGACGATTATAGACACAATTTAGGTAAAAGATATTTTAACCCATACATATTATAACTGCGTTCCTCGGAGAACACGTTAAGCCGTCGGTCCCGGTTGTCAAATTAAGATTTATGACAGCCGTTACAAGTAGTCAGAGGTCTGAAAGTCTGACAACTAGTCTTACCACGAGATATTGTGTTAACCTGTAGCTGAGATAAGAAGGTCAGATAGACAGTCGCTCCATGTAGAATACTGGTAGTAAGCTGCATCCGGTTTGACTGAAGCCGACCCCAATGTATTTTTTTTATTTTATTTTTGTTTTTAAATAAAACGTTGCCCCACACTAGGAATTACTTCCTGTATCGTGGGTGCGTTTACAGACATATAATCTCACAAGCACAAACACACCCAGACCCGGAGCAATTATCTATAGATCGTACAAATATTTGCTCCGTGCAGGAATCGAACCTGCGACACGCAGCGCAGCAGTCGGTCTCTCGACCACTGCGCCAACCGCGCTGTCAAAATAATTGGGAAAACGATAGGCAGATAGATAGATATTTTAACCCATTTTCAATACATCTTAACACATTTGGGGTTAGGGATTATTTAAATACCAATATAAAAACTTTGAAAAGTTTATACAAAACACAAAGTAGCAAATCATTGGACTGCATTAGTTGGTACGTGTCTGGGAATACCTCTAATGTAACAAAACTTAAGTGTATAACAAATAACATTCAATCTAATTTTGTTGCAATGCCACGTATGAATACGTGGCATCGCAACATTGTCTTTCAATTAAAATTGGCTAAAAGAACATAAAAAAAAAAAGATTATTATGCATGTTCTACAAGTCTGGGGGGCGTAGCTAGAATTGCAATATACAGACCAAAATAGTATTTATACATTTCATAACACTTCCAGCAGGCCAGCTGGTAAGTGCTGACCACCTAAATTACCAAAGGCGGCCCGTGTCCGATGGGATAACAGTCACTTCAAAACTTTGTCGCATAATGGTGGCTTAATCAAAATTGCTCCGGTGAAATGAAACGATGACAGTTAATCACCACATGAAAGGATACCATTTTCTGTAACAGAAGGTGCAAGTTTATTTTTATTAAACATATCATAGCATTACGCCTATATTCCCCGAAGGGGTAGGCACAGTTATACACCCACATTCACCAATGCTATTTTTAAGTCCCATGTAAGCGTGAGCCTTTTGATATCTACCGGGCACAATTCCAAACCTCGCTGAAAAACTCAATAACGCTTTGCCCGGCCCGGGTATCGAACCCGAAACCTCAAGCTCAGCAGTCCTGCTTGGAACCAATAGACCAAGAAGACAATTATTTTTATTCATTTATTAAATGACACCTTAGCAGAAAAAACACAGGGAAGACATAAATACGAATAACAGACTAGCATAACATTCAGAATCTAGTTAATTGATTAAAAATTAAAAACAGTATGGTTCTTTACCCAGTAAAACCAGATAAATTACAATAAAGTTTCGGAGTGACTAAATCAGATATTCGATGGACCTTATTCCCAGATAACGGCAGTTAAATGTGTGGATCTAAAAATTGTCGGAGTCCGGAAAGGCCTAAATGAAGAATTTAACATTATAAAAGAAACCGATACATATTTTCTATAAAATATCAAAGCCAAGCAAAAATACTAATAGATGACGTCATAACGAACAATAAAAATTCCACTCCGTCTCCAAGTTCCATGTTAAGGGATTTCCTGAACCTTCAGTTTAATGACAAAACCGAACTTTGTCTAAGTGTATCCAACACTAGCCCCGCCTCCGGACTTAGGCCGACATTCTTGCTAACTTCCGAGTAGCGGCCCGATAGTTGGGAAACATCTTGAACTAATGAGACAGTGGTTCAACCTTTTATTATGCGAATAGAAGATGAAATGTAACGTTTGTTTCCTCAGAAGTTCGATGCAAAGCTGTTCTTCAAAGAGGTTAGGTAATAGGGTAACATGAGTTAGTCAAGTGAAAGAGACCAGTGAATCTGAATGTGTATTCGTCTAAAAATAGGATGTCTTTAACATGGGGAGGTCTATTTTTAGAACAAACACCAGATACGCTGGGGAACATAAAAGGGCAACTCGGAGATTATTAAATAACTTGCTAGAAAGATACACAAGCATACTCCTGTGTTTACATTATAATATGGCTGTGTCATTTGTCAGATCACAGGTTTGATTCCCGGGTTGGGCTGTATTGTTGAAATTTTCTGTTAGGAGTCTCAAGTGTAACTCACAAGTTGACTATTCATCTCTTCGTCATGTGAGTGTACTGCATACCGAATGTCACTTTACACTTAGATTAATTACAAGCTGCAGAAATCTTGAGATTTTTTATAAAAACTGCGAAGTAGTTTTGACAGTCCTGACTTGACATTAACCTAACAGTAGCCAAAGAATTCTGGAGAGACCGAAATAGGTGAAAATCTGAAGGTGCAAGGTCAGGACTATATGATGGATGCATTAACACTTCCCAACCAAGCTCTCTCAATTTTTGCTAATGTGGCTAAATATGTGTGTGGTTTGGCGTTATCATGATGAAAGACCTCTCCTTTTCTGTTGATCAATACTGGCCGTTTTTTCTCAATTTCTTGCTTGAGTCTCATTAGTCGATGGTTTTGCCTGGCGATAAAAGCTCATAATAAACGATGCCCTTCCAATCCCACCATACACACAGCATCACCTTAAGCGTCTTAATCCGGGTTACGCTACATTTTTCGCATTGTTTGATCAAAAATCTCAGAATTCTACAGCAACGGGATTAATGTCACTACTTACAAGATTCCAACAACTTATCGAACAAAACGGCACATACAGACTTTAATTAAATGTAAATAAACTTTGAAAAAATATCTTTCTGTATTCTTGATTCTGTTTATAAAATACGAAGAAAATGTTTTTCCCTGACCTAATATTTATTTAATAGCAAAACCAAAGGCCGTTTCTTGCCCAACCCCCAAACATTCGACATACACTATCGACGTAATTTATTAACATGGACGGACGTCAAATGTCGGAAACAGATATACGGCGGTTAAGTTTAATAGTCATAATTGGTGGTGTCCACTTTCCGCCGGTTTGATCTGGTCGAGCTAAATTGAGCCAATGCAATTAATTTCACGGGAAATGGTATGCTTTAACTGCGTACGGCCAGTATGTACTGTGGTGTGGTCTAAAAATGTGGTTATTAATAGAATTTATTGATTTGATTTCGTCTCTAGCGCGGTTTTTGGTGTAATTGTGCTTGTAAATATTGATGGCTGACAAGTTGTAAATAACAACTACGTCGGTTAAAAAAAATTACGGGATTAATCGCGTGTATTATATGTTTTTGATTTTCCTGACGTTGCAGCGTTGAATACTTTGCAGCGATCATTGATGACTCTGCATAGCACACGCGATTAATCCAGTTAAAAACTGTATTATTATAATGTGTAGTAATCGCGAAAAACTAAGTTAAATATTACTATTAAAGCGGTATTTTCAATATTCTTTATTTATGTATAATAACTTTCGTGAGACGCATTCATATTAATAAAATTATGCTTCAACGGTTATTACTCACTTGCATTCTTCGGGATTGCCCGACTAGTTTCGAACTCGAACGCAACCCTTAGTCATGAGCTGAGCCCACGGCGATGTCACGAGTCAAACTCTCGGCTCTAGTCGGACAATCCCGAAGAATGTAAGTGAGTAATAACCGTTGAACAATAATTAATATTCATTATTTATTTCGTTTTTAAGTTTGATTCCTTATAATAACTTTCGTAATTAGTATTTATATTAAAGACTGTTTATAAATACATGTGTTGTCGGGATTGCCCGACTGTTCTAGAAATCACTGGGAACCCAATCATTGCCAACGTCATGTGTGAACACCACCTTAAAAACCCCTTATATGAGGATGGGCAAACATTATCTTATAGTTATATTATCCTCCTTTGATATCTTACTAATTGTTATCAGACAGTGGGGCTAATCTGCAATTTTGTTGTGTCTGACCACTTAGATTCTATCGGCCTCATTGACAAATATCATCGATCAATTTTCCTATCTGCTTTTCACTCATACACGCTGTAACTACACACTGAATAAAAGTTATAAGTATAATATATTAATGCTCCTCCCGACCGTATCATTCACGGTGGCCTATCTCCACGGAGATTAGCCAAGTACACAGGAGATATTGTTGTGCACAAGTGTATGCACAAACACAGGCGCACTCCCTCTTCCTTGACTCTCATAGTCCGATGGGACGGTAATCTGACACGACCGGAGAAAGATCCTGTTCAAGATTGACTGTTTTACGTGCTCTCCAAAACCCCCGTGGGGTTCTAAACTCCCAAACTCAGGGCTGCTACTGAAAATTACCTAACAGAAAAATTCAATAACACTTTGCCTGACGATTCCTAGGAATCGAACCCAGGACCTCACTTGCGACCACTAGATCAACGAGGCAGTCGATTATTATACCTACACTGAAATTCACAACACCATAAATACAAAACTTATCACAACCCCGCATTAAGTTAAAACCACTAATGAGGCACCTTTTTGTAGTTATTATAAAGCGATTTTCGTCAACCGCTTATGAGATTAGTGGCTGAGGCACACTCGGGCGCCGGCGCCGCCTAGTTTGAAGGCAGTTCGGATACCTCGCGGTAATGCGGTTAGGTGTGTGGGATCGTCATAATTATCTAACAGTTTTATTTTTTAATCTAGTACGTTTTTAGATTCACAGTAATATTATTTGTTCTTGTTTTTGGATATCATAAATATAAACTAATATCTTAAGTTTTCGCGATGATTACACATTTTAATAAAACAACTTTTAACCGGATTAATCGCGTGTATTATAAAAATCTATAACCAATAATACACGCGATTAATCCGGTTAAAAGTTGTTTTATTAAAATATAAACTAATTTTTTTTTTTATATATGAACCGGCACGAAACATTATTAAAACAATAGTCTCTGCCTACCTCAATAGGCAACAGGCATAATTGTATGTATGTACTGAAATGCGAGAACACATCTATTGCATCTTCTATGTATCTCGTCACTCGCACTACAAACCAGGCCCTTTGCCATGAAGGCACCTGCGCGACCTCCAATTATCAGTGTAATTGGCTATTCAACTTGGCCCAATGAGGCGAGCACAGCATACCTAATTAATGGAATATCTTGAACATTGAAAATTTCGCTTCAACGGTTTTAAACTACAGCCAATTTGGAAACGACTTTCCGTTCAAATTGAAAGTGGGCCTTTTTTAATTGTTGTAGAATTTGAACGAGAGATATGGGGACAAATTTTTATAATTATGTTTATACAATATATAATTAAAAAAAAATACATGTTGAGGCCATGTAATGCCTATATTAATTACTCCCGTTGGCTCGCTCATTAGCAGACACAATAGATTTTTATTGTTATGAACTACGTATTTGAACGTGAGTGAGTCAGAGAGTTAATTTAGTAGATCTATAAATGATTGCTAAATAAATGTCGCCAGGTCTACAAGGAAGCTTGAAATGCAATAGATTCGAACAACGACAAGGTAGCTGGAGTGATGACACGGAATGTCAAGGGTCGCGGGTTCAAGCCCCGTAGTCGTCTATTATTTTTCAATGTTTCCTTGAAAATTTGTTATTATGTTAATTGTTTAATTTTTTCTGCCCTTTGAAGTAAAAGGGCCCCTAAATATACTCCTAAAAAATTTGATTTTAACGTTGTTGCAACTGATTAAATAAGACTCGTACTATAATTTTGTAATTTAGCGAGTATACAGTACATGACAACGAAAGAAAAAAAAAATGTAATCCAAAAATGAATACTATTTTAAATCTAGATTCTATGCGTAATGGCATGGCGTCGTTTTATGAGTAATGGGTGTACAATTGTGTACACCTCTGCCTACCCCTTCGGAGAATACAAGCGTGATACTATGTTATGTCATTTTAGCAGTCTGGTGTACCGTATTAGGTACACGACAATTGTTTACCTATTATGTCTGCTCGCGGACACCGAAATTGTGAACAATATAAACGTAAAAAAGTGTGTAAAATATTAATCTAGAACCATGCCCGTGTTACCCGAAAAGTTTGGTAAAGATGGTCTATTAAAATATAAGTTAATGAGAATGCTTCTAAAAATTTCATAATAGAGAAATTTTACAAAACTTTGCCCCACCCCGGAATGGAACCAAAAACCTCACGCTCATCAGCCGAGTAGGTTGGCAAAATATATCGGAATACCATATTTTAGGGTATTTTATGACACATAAAATTTTGATGGTCGTAAAAAGCGAGTGGTTTTGCCCGTCACCTGAAAAATTTAATCTAATAGCTTTCCGAACTCTATATAAAGTAAAACGTACATAAAGAACATCAAAACAATGTTACTACATTATACAGATATATTTTCCAAACGCATTAACGCATGAAGAACTGTAAAGTTATAATTTTTTATGAAAAGAAACTGAGAATCATCCGGAGGTTGCCGGTATCTTGGGGTCTCTCGGACCTTATTTATCTTTCCACAAAAATGTATAACTTAATTGCATTATTGTCATACTAGTTGGTGCTCGCGACTTCATCTGCGTGTCAAATGTAGTCTATATCCTTCTCCAAAGTCCAATCTATCTACCGTACATATAATTGATAAAATTATTTTGGTGTCTGATGCATATTATATCTGAGTTTGTTTCGGTATTTCTTCTCCGGGATAATCTTAGGAAATACCGTCGTGATTTAGTTTATTTTTTTATTTTTTTTATCAATCATATGTACGTTAGACTGAAATAATTTTAAATAAACTGTTGAGACGCCTGACACCTTAAACCTCCTGCGAAACGTCAGGAAAAACAAAAACCAATAATATAATGTGTTGTGATCGCGAAACCTAAGATGTTACTATCCAATCTATCTCTTTGACAAATTTCAGTACGACCCGTACAGCCGTTTAGTCGTGAAAAGGTAACAAATAAACAAACAGAGTTATTTTCGCATTTATAATATTAGTATGGATTTTGGATAGTATGGATGCAAAGAATATATTCATTCATCGAGACGAATAAAAGCTCGCTACTCTATACTTATATCAAATGCTTAATTATGTCTAAGTTAACTTCTAGTAGGATACTAATCGCGAGTTCCCGTGTTTATACCCGAGTCGGGGTGTTATTCGGTTTTTCTGTTTGGATATTCTCAGTGACAGCCCGGGGCTATGAATTAAAAACAGCATTGGTGGAATGTGATTGTATTCAACTGTGTAGTCTTCTGCCTACCCTTTAAAGACATACAAGCGTGATGCTATATTATATTAAGTTCACAATATACCTTTGCCATTACCAATAGTAAAATGACTTTTAACCGGATTAATCACATGTATTGGGGTCGTTTTCCTGACGACGTTTGTAATACATTTGCCGTATTGCCCGTAGCCCTGACTCAAAATGTTTCCTTCACTCCTCACAGTATGCAGGGGCGATCAATTTCAATTCTTCCAAAAATAAAATGGGAGCGGCTACCAATCAACACGCTAATGTTGCATGAAACCTATCAATAATATCGGTACCCCTCATAAATTCAGGTTAGAGCGGAAACGTTATCCCCGCTAGCAAACAATATGTTGGTTTGATTGATCGGGGACGAGGAATTACGCGAAAGGTGCGAACGAGAGCAAGGAGTTTCTATGTACCCCCTGAATGTACTTACCAAATTAGATTTGTGCAGCGTTCGGAAAATCGCAGTAGGAAAATGGGGAAGGTAGGGAATATGTGACCGTTTTCCTTTTGGTAGCTGGGAAAGTTACAAAATATTTTAACACACAACTCTATTTCTATGTTAGTCTTTATTTAGGACTATAGCATCACGCCTGTGTTCCCTGAGGTAGGCAGAGGTGTACACACCCGTAGTTTTACACCCATATTTCACCAATGCTATGCAATATTACGTCTCGTGTCAGTGGTGAGCGTATTAGCATCGACTGGGCGCAATTCCGTGCTCAAAGCTGCTAATGAGGAGAATTTCTAACAGAAAAATTCAATAACACTTTCTCAGACCCGGTAATTGAAGTCAAGACCTCAGGTTAAACTAGTACTTCAAATTTAAGGTTTAACTGTAGATAAGTATTTCAAAACTATTTTTGAGAGTAACGGTAAATTCTAGATAAAAGAGCCCTCTTTCATCTAGAAGTTACCGTTATTCTCTCTCTGATTACCTCTGTTAAGAGACGCCGAAACATACTTAGAGGTCTGAGTCTATTTTACAGTGCAGACAACAATGTCTAAGATCAGTGAACGTAATCATTAGGGCGTCTGGAAAGGTCTTTTGAAAAAAGCCATAGCAATTTAAAGTATATCTGGCCTAACTGATGGCATGTATGCATCAGCTATCGTGTAACTCAAACCATAAATACCTGAAAAGAATATTTTTTATTTTTTTATTTTACAATTTTGTGTTTTTTAGCTGACTTCCAAAAGGTTAGTCCAGGGGGAGGTTCTCATTTCAACTGTATGTTTTTTTGTATGTTTCTTACGCGACTATTCCGCCAATTTTGAATTGATTTTGATAATTATTTTTTGTTTGGCAGGTCATACTATAGGTGGAATTTTGAAAACCAAAAAAAAATATGTACTCAGATGACGTTTTTTTTAAGTTTGTACATTTAGGTATAGTCTTGAAATCGTGAATGTTTTTGTTTCTATAAATTAACCTTTTCTTACACTGTCGCATTGTATGTATAATATTCTACAAAGGCATAAAACTGCAAATAGTAAAATGAACTGTACGACCGAGTTTCGAAATTTTAGTACCTATGTAACGTATTTCTAGGTACATTCTAATGCATACAATTTACAAAAGTCTTCTCCTGTAAAGTTTGGGTTTTGGTGCTCACAGTCATATCTATGCTTCAAAGGTACAGAAATTAAGTAAGACGGTTGTCCTTTATCGGGCACACTACCTAACTACCACTGCTACTGAGAATTTCCTATCAGAAAAACAAACAACGCTATAGCAAATAATGTGACTAATACAATTAACCAAGGTATTGCTCGTGGGTTAGATCAAACATTTCAAAGATAAGGTTTGCTATTTCAATTTTCCCTGTGAGTCTACAGGTCTGCAAACTTCGTGAATTCCTGGAATGTTTAGACCCAATAACTTTATGACATTCACTCCAAGTATTTATCAATATCATTGTTTGATCACCAGTGTCATAGCATGAAGTTTGTTCTTAAGTTTCAGTATATTTTTCGTATTTTCTGGTTAATGAAATGAATGAAATGAAATGACTGCCTCGTTGGTCTAGTGGTCCCAAGCGCGACTGCTGAACAGGAGGTCTCGGGTTCGATCCCCGGGTCGGGCAAAGTATTATTGAGTTTTTCTGTTAGGAAATTCTCAGTAGCAGCCCGGAGTTTGGAACTGTGCCCGGTTGATGGCAATAGGCTCACCACCTAATACATGGGACTTAATAACAGCATTGGTGAAATGTGGGTGTACAATTGTGTACACCTCTGCCTACCCCTTCGGGGAATACAGGCGTGATGCTATGTCAATATATTGTAGACTGTACAATACAATATTTGAAAATGTAAATATACATATATGGCCAACTTTGCTAAGATTTTTTATTCCCATATTTGACCGATAAGTTGTTATGTTATGTTATGAAATGAATAGAGGATCGTGGCTAAGTAAGTTGCGCTTGCCACGGTAGGTCTGTGGATGAGTCTCACTTCACTCCGAGACCCTTCAACGCCTCGGAGAGCACATTAAGCCATCGGTCCCGATTGTCAAATTAGGATCTATTTTGTTACTGGTGGTCAGAGGTCTGAAAGTCTAACCAGTTATACCACGAGATACCGTGTTACCCAGTAACTGGGTTGTGGAGGTCAGATAGGCAATATCTCCTTATAAAATACTGGTATTAAGCTGCATCCGGTTTGACTGGAAGCCGACACCAATGTAAATTTTTATACATATTTGTTGTGTATTTTCTCTTGGTGTGCAATAAAGTATATTCTATCTGTCTATCTCTGCTTCGCTGATTTCCCCACGATGTTTAGCTTCACCATTTTAAGGTTTGGAGCTAGTAGTTAAAAACCTTTTGAATCGAATCAGCGTAACCGCTCCACGAACTATGTATTAGCTACAAATGTTCCAGCACAGTTATATAATAACCAATCAATTCCCAGTACAAACTGGTGGTCATTGAGCGTTTAATTAGTTTATTTATCGCAGCATTAAGGGCCACCACAGCTATAGTGATGCGTTAGCAATTAATGAGGAGCATTGATCCACGGGGACGTATGGGAATGCATGGGAATGCACAGGAACGGTGTGGGTATGCACGGGAATGCGTGGGGAAGGGAAAGGTCAACATGGCTACGCGTCTAACACGAAGAGCCTACGGATTAAAGTAATACTCCTCCGGACCGTATTTCGGTCATGGCGGCCTATATCCACGGAGATAAGCCAAGTACGCAGGAGATATTATAGTGCACAAGTTTATGCGCAATCACAGATGCACTCTCTCTTCCTTCACTCTCATATTCCGATGGGACGGCAATCCGTCACGACCAGAGAGAGAACAGGCGCAGGACCGACGGCTTTACGTGCTTTCCGAAGCAAGAAGCAGAAGGTTGCGACTGCTAGACCAACGAGGCAGTGGATTAGCTTTATACATAAAATGACGGTTAACATCCAAAGTCAAAATATTTCGACACTGTCCCAGTCGGCACAATTGATCTTTTTGGAAACTAGTAATACTAATATATAAAACACAAAAAATATTTCTACCTGTGTCCGTTATAGACTTTGAAACCATCCAATCGGTATGGATAGATATTTAACCCATAATGCGACTATAACCACACAATAAGGGAAAAAAAACGCATGTAGTAGCACACGCCGTGTATACGCTAGTCTAGTCATAATAAGGAACAGATGTGTTACAATGATTCAATAATATTATCAAAGAATTATATAGTAATAAGGTTTTTTTTATTTTCTAATTTAATGTCATCTCAGTTACTGTTGCATTTTTATTTTATATTATACTAATCCAAACGACAATAACCATCTATTTTTAACCCACTCCTACTCACAACACCAATCTAAAACAATATTTTAAATTATAAATTATTTGTAATTATTTTAACAAAACATAAAAGCATTCCTGCCTCGCATTGAATATACGCACAGGCTCACAGTAATGCTACGAAGTTTGGTTCTAAAGCTCACAATAGCCACTAGGAACAGATTTGCAGAATTCACCGACTAATTAACCTACCTAAGTACCTAGCCAGTCGTGGAAATTAAACAGGAGCTGGATATTACTATCATTTTCTGCATACTGCCTCGTTGGTCACGCTTGGGTCACCAGTAGGTCCCACTACTGACTACAGATCATGAGGTCCTGGTGTCGATTTCTGCTAGGAATTTGCAGTAGTGACCAAGAGCTTGGAATTGTTCCCGGTAGATGGCAATAAGTCCACCACCTATTACATGGGGCTTAATAACAGCTTTGGGGAAATGTGGGTGTACAACTGTGTGAGGTGTACACAGTACAGCATACCCCTTTGGAGAATACAGGCAAACATTGTTTTCCGAAGACAAATGGCACTTCAAATCGACTGTTATCAATTCACCTAGTATGAGAGTTAAACCACCCGTAGTTGTTCTGGTTTCCTCACAATTTACGAGCCATAAGTTCAAACCTGTAACTTTTGACTTTCTAGTCCAATGATTATACTATTAGGTGCTACTGTTTATCTATACTACAATATGAAAACCTTCAGAAGGAATGTTTAAATGCGCTAAACTCTAGAACTACTAGTTGCAATTGAAAGAATAATCTTGCGTTTGATAGCCCAATTCATGACGAAGGTTAACTAAAAGAAGGCTTATTAGAATTTCATTGCAACCCTTAGGAACCGACCAAAAAGAAAAAAGTGAGCTAAATCACAGGGCCCAGCTCATGATCTAAAATACAAAAAAGTAAAACCAAATCATATAATATAACAAACGTTTACAAACTTGCCACAACAATTTGAAAAACTCATTCAGAACTTATGTATGAATAAAAAATCTAAAAGCCACCTCACTTTGTACTTCATCAAATAATTTCACAATGACACGTTGCTAAATACAGAGTAAATTTTAATAACACAAGATGAAAAACGCATTTACATATAATCCCTTTTGGAATAATTTATTCGAACAGCAGGTAGGGACCGAAAACCTGAAATACTTTTGACCTGTGCTTAAGAATCTCAGCTCCCGTAATCCTCAGAGACATATGAATATGTTTCCAAATTAATTCGAGGATTATGTTTGAGAGATTTATTTTAAGGGTCATTCCAAGTCTCTTAAGTCTTTGGGTTTAAAAAGTGGTATGCATATGAGTTCATATAAAAGGTTGGCCATTTGTAAGAGGTTCTTTCAACTGCGCCATTTTATATATATTAATAAAAAAATATGTAATTTCAAAATATACCACCGTTTTAAGTATAACCCGTTCAAATAAAGAATGGGATGTCTATTCATGTCACTTTGTCTAACCTCTCTTTCAATTCAATAGTGAGAGAGCAGGAGAAGAATAGAAACGACGCCATTTTCAGTCTCATTCTTTATACACGTGGATTGTAATGTATAGGGCGACTATTATTATAAAATACTATGTATTTTAATTAGACTATAATTTTAAGAATATGATTAGTTTATAAAAGACTAGCTTGACCTTTTAGTGACAACATATTGCTAAAGTAAAAAGATAATAAAGTTAGTTACTACCATGCATTATTCTGATCTCTTATCGTGTGGTTGATGAACAACCTAGTGTCAGAGTTTAAACCACCCGTAGGTATCTGGCATGGCTCCACCATGACACACCATCGAGAACATCTCTTAGAAGTGCTGGTTTCCTCACGATTGTTTCCTTCACCGCTTTAAGCATGGTGATAATTTATTTATAATACACACATGACTCCGAAAAGACAGTGGTGCGTGCCTTGGATTAGAACTTGTCAGTTCAACGATCATACCACTAGGCTATCGCTGCTATACTCCAGCAATCATAATAACGGAAACAAAAATTAACAAAATTTTCCATGCCAGAAAATCTAACACCTACATAAACCACCCTAATCTTTTCCTCCACACAATCTAACGTAGTGCGTATGTCCACAGCCTTATTATCAAGTCCGTTGTGAAATTATCTCAATTTACGTGGTCATTAGCAGAGTCGCACGGGAGAGATATCCGGGTGGCCGCTTATAAATCTGAATTTAATGACCGCTCGCGACCGGTTCTAATATTGCGAACAATGTTTAGGGACAGCCGGCAGCGAACGTGTTACTGTGCATTGTTTGGTAACTTTGTGCCCTTTAGTTCTGTACCTGTTTGTAGGGTTAAAGATGGCTAATTGTTGTGCTGTTGTTGTTCTGTTGTGTGCAGTTGAAAATGTACAGTGTATACGTACTTTAGTTGGGTGTTACGCCGACAATTTTGGTGTAAAAGTACGTATGCGGTTACACAGTTAGGTATATGGTATAGAATGAACATAGACTGCATATGAGTAGGTAAATAAGACATCTTTCAGTTAAAGAATAATGTAGGATTTTAAATCTGAACTTAAAAGACGTTAATACTTTTCAAACACAATTAATAATACATTTCACAGTTCCAAACTCCGAACTGCTAGTAAGAATTTTCTAACAGAAAAACTCTATAACACTGCCGGGAATCGAACCCCACACCTCACGCCCTGAAGTCACGCTTGGAATCATTCGACCAATGAGGCAGTTATAATTATTAAATATTATACAAGATAATCATTCATGAAGTAATTTTTTGCAAAATTACTTTTATTGCGATGTCAGTTGAGTCTGGATTATATTTAAAAAAATTACCACAATGTTGCGTTGGAACGCTAAATTAACATCACAAAGGTGTGCGTTGCGAAGCTGAGATATTAACTTATAAGCGTTAAGTTGCGCAGTGCATGTGTTTCCGTTGCGTTGTGCAACTAATTATTTTGCGTTGCATCATTCTACAACACAATCTTTCATTACGGCGCTATACCGCAACATAATAATTTCACCGGTAACTCTACTTTTAAATCCTATTAGACCGACAAACGTATAAATTACTGAAACAATTAGGTACCTTGTTTTCTTAACTGCGAATACCGCTAGCTACTAAAGGATGTTAGCATTTAATTTTGTCTCACAAAGCTGTTTTAGTCTGCTAAAGTGTTCAATAGTGTTCGAACAATTGGATTTTGGTTCGGAATAAAATTCTGTGTTTTTGAAGAGGTTTTAAGAGTAGATTTAGTTTCGTTTCGTTTCCAATGGAGGATTAAAGAAAAATAGTATGTGGAGATCCTTTTAAGTACATTCCAGTTTAATAGTGTGTCTAGTTGAAGGACGCTTATTATGATTAAACAGTACAAAGGTCTTAATTATTGTTCACCGGTTACTACTCACGTGCATTTTTTGGTTGCTGAGTCCGCGGAAATGTCGTGAGTCTGACTCGCGACATTGCCGCGGATTCAGCTCATGACTAAGGCTTCCGTTCGAGTTCGAAACTGGTCGGGCAAACCCAAAGAATGCACGTGAGCAGTAACCGATGAACAATAGTTAATATGAATGTGCCTCACGAAAGTTATTATACAAGTACAAAGTGTCTCTCCAACGATCAACTTGATCCCCATTATTTACAGTCTTTCATTTATTAAACTAAACCAGCATATCTGAACTTCGTCTCTCTTATAAATACTTGAATATTTACATTTTATAGGACCCGAGTAAGAACGTCGAGTATTAGGCGAAAAATATATAGTGTAAAATAAATGATAATTTTTATTTTTTTCATAATTAATATTGTCCCATTATCCTTAAGATTAGTATAAATTATGTATCGTAGGTAGTTTTTATATTTTTAATTCCAGATTACAAAATATTCATATATAACATTAATTTATTATTTAAATGCGTACATTTTGTAATTATTATTTAGTAATTTCTGCATTACTCCTCACACATACTACATTGAGTTATAATGTGGAGCGGTGGAGTAAGCGTGTGTAGCATGTTCTTGTGTTCCAGGGGGCGAAGGGAGGCGGCGCGCATAGGCGGACTCAGGTAGCGTTTGTTGTGCGTGCCCTAGGCTGTACTGTTGTCACTGTCTGTCAAATAGCGCGCGCAGTGAGCGAATGTCCACGTCTAATCTAGTCGAATACGCCTTGCTTACTCTATGTTATTCATTCGTAACTTCACGTTTTTCTTACTGTAATTTAAACAAACGTTTTCATTCAAATGACTGGTTGGGTTTTTTGTTGTTTTGGTCGGTATTTTAATGAAAACTTTCTTGTCAAGGCAAACTCGACTCCTTAATATATAGATTAGACGTGGAATGTAAGCACTCACTCTGCACCATTAGTTATCGTCGTGCTGTAAAAACTATTTTATTTTTTCTGTTTTCGTATTCATTTCGATGCGTAATTAGTGTGGATTTATGTTATTATATCATTAATTTTTAATTAAAAAGTTTTATATTGATCGTCGATTTCTGTAAAGAGCCATTTGATGCCCAAAATTGACGCCGCTCCGTAAAGAAACATAAAAAAAAAAAATTGGGTGTCACGATTTTCTTTGCTCACACAGAAGTCTAAACAGTAACGAAGACCCCAGAGGGTTCCGTAGCCCCTAATCGATGTGTGACCCCTAATAATCTACGGGACCCTCGTCGATCACCATTGCAACGTTTTAGTGTAATGTGCTAATTTTTGTGTTGACCTGAATTTGAATTTTGTTCGTTGTATTTCATTAACTAAAATTGTGTGTTATGTGTTATCATAGAGCTGTTGTTGTGACATCACATGTGATAGGTGATGATGATGATGATGACGTCATATGATGGTGATGGGAGCGGGCGCGTGTAGTGGCGGCGGCTCACTCATCACCCCATGATAGGGCGCTGTTTATTAAAGGAATTGTGGAAAACCTTTATTATGTGCATCCAGAAATTATTTTCTTCGAATTTGAGTTTAACTAATTAATGTGAGTAATATGAGAAGGATTCTATATATTGCTATAGAATGTAAACATATAACTTTCATCAAATTTTACTGAAAACTAAACAATTTATAATTATTTATTTATCAATCGTATAAGAAATTGTTTGATAAATATAAATAATGGATTAATTTAATTATTTAAATTATAGACAGAAGGTATTTGCTGGCAATAAAAAAAAAACCTGTTAGTTTTTCTTCAAAAATGATATCTGAAATACTAAGGTCTCTTTTTGTACGGAAGAAATAAATAAATTTCTCGATGCACTGCAAAATTTTAAACTCTCCTCTCTAGGCTGTCTCTTCCTTGACTTAACATTGACAACAGTAGCAACTTAGTGCGCGCGCACACAGCGCTACAACCAGCCACGTAAATGCGCATACGTTCATAACATGTTCAAACCACAGCAGCCAATTGATAAAACAAATTAAATTATATAAAAAAATCTTTCTAGTTAAAATAATTAAATTAAATTGTGGTGCTGCTATCAAAGAATGTGCATTTACGTCCCGTTGATATAAACCAATTGTGATAAAACCAAAAAAAAAAACAACTTATTTTACATAAAAAATACTAACCCAAAAATTAATAAGCTGTTTTTCCACACAAAATTAATAGGTACCGTGGTGCTTGCGGGAAACTGTCGCGCGACTGCGGTGCCACTAATTGTGGCGTTGTGTACGCGCGCCATTTTTCGATCGTAAAGCGCTTGAGCGCCCTGTCGATGAGGCCGTCTGCACTCGCCCGGTCGCTTCTCGAAACCTCCTGGTCATGGCACCGAAGTCCAGTTTAAGCCCGCCGCTCCAAGCACCACCGCTAGGCTTACTGTGGTGTGCCTCTTTGTTTGAATGCGTTCTGTTGCTAGTGACGACTGTTGTTTAATTCTGACTCTGAAACAACTATTTGAGTTTGAGCGTCGCGTAGTAAAGCGTAGGCGCGACGTAGCTTGGCGTAGCCGCGTAGCGTTTCGTAGGCCTGCGTAGCAAACTAAGTTGTAAAATTGTTGTTTGAATAATTTGATGACGACTTTCCACAAAGAGGAAAACATCTTTATGTAGTTAATTTATAATATTCGATATATTTTATAACTTGAAAATAAAAACTGTTTTATTTCTATTATATTAAAACAATCTTCTCTCAACAAAATCGCTCAACCTCAAATACGTCTAAACATTTGCAAACACATACACTAGCAACGGGCCGCCTTATGCCGGTACAATGTCAAGGTTCTAACCCGTTCTCTCTCGTCACAGATCGGAAGCTGTTCGTGGGCATGCTCAGCAAACAGCAGACCGAGGAGGATGTCCGTCAACTATTCACACCGTTCGGTACAATAGAGGAGTGTTCCATACTACGAGGCCCGGACGGAGCGAGTAAAGGTCAGTGCAGATGAATACATTTAATTTGTATAAAGAATTTACATTACTGTTGTGTTGTGCCGCCTTTTGATGCAGTGTTAGCCAATGAAATCTCGTTGTGATTTGACGCACTCCTGAAGTGATTTGTTGATTGGTCGAAACTGCGTCACGACGCAGTAATGTGGCCAGCTTGAACAGTTTCAGGATTATGTCGAACCTCTATAGCTCTATGAGATGTTATTGAACTGAATTTTTGTGTTATTAAATAGATTCCGGCGTTACATTGCAGGAGTCCATTACAAATTAATACTATGCAAATAAATACAATATCTACTTTCACAATAATCGTGCATTTACCTGTGCACCGAATGCATCACTTTGCCTAGCCTTTTTCCCAATTACACTGGGGTCGGTTCCAGTCAAACCGGTTGCAGCTTAATACCAGTATTTGACATGGAGCGACTGGCTATCTGAATTCCACTACCCAGGTACTGGGTAACACGATATCTCGGCGTATGATGATAATCTTATTTTGACAACGAGGCACAAACCAGTCACCCATCTACACACCAACCGCGGCAAGCGCAACTTAAATTCAAATTCAAATTTCAAATTCAAACATTTATTGCGAATATAGGTAGGTAGTACATACATAGTTGTTACATAAATCATTTTGAGCAGCTATATTCAGCCATTACAGCATGCAATGTCATACAAGGGTTAATAAACAATCATAAATCATAATGCATGTCAGGAATATAAAATGTCAAAATGTTTAAATCTAATTTATATAAAATTTATCATGAAGGTATTTATTAACAGTATAGTAAGCTTTAACAATAAGGAATTGCTTTAGATTATGTTTAAAGGAATTTATATGAGAACAATTTAAAACGTTATAAGGTAAATGATTGTAAATACGGGGTGCCATACAAAGTATACTAGTACTAAAACTTAACCTTGATCGATCGTCTGTACGACTGTTACCTAACCACGAGTCTCTAAGACCACTTTATTAAACAAAAACACTCCCTCAGCACAACTAAACTCGAAAACCATTCCTATTTATAACCTCACCTACTTAACCAAACAGACGGACCAAAAATACCTCAATACTATTAAGTCCCTCTCTTTTGGGCGATACACACCATCATCATAACAAATGCGGGTATTCAATGAATTATTTACGTGGACCTACCCCCAAGGTTTGGGGAACTACCCATATAAATAGACCCGTGGAACTGCTAAGTAGGGGACTCGGAAAACTTTACTTGTCCTTGTTAGAGGCCCTATCTTTTTGATGAATTAGTTTCCCTTTTTTCGATTGTCTCATTTATTATTTGTTTTGGTTGGAATTAAGGATATTCTTGTGATGTAGTTTGTGTTTAGACATGATACTTATAAGCCTAATTAAGGCTTTAGTTTCAGACACAGACTATGTTGTAATCTTTTTTTAGAAAATACCGTTGACGTCATCACGACTTCTCAATTAAATAAGCGGAAAAATAAATCGTTATTTTTCCATATTTGATTATATAGGGAATGTAAAAGTATTACCAACACGGGTCATTATGTACACACTCGATGCAACAACACGAAAATCTAATCTCCCTAAACCAACAAACTCAAAAACCAATATACACCAAATAATTTCTCCTCAACATTGAAATCCAGTATTACCCGCCGCCTACGCCGTTATACGTCATATTGGGCGAAGCGACAGACCGGCTCGATGTAACTCCGATTTAATTTCGTCCCGACCAACAAAATTGCCGGATTTTAATTGACTCCCAACACTAAACTTGCCTACGGCGCGGCGGTTTGTTAGACGTCTAAGCGACGTTGTCTTTATATACACATTAAGGCTTTTTACTCCCGAAGAACGTTATTATTGAACGATAAAGTTATTAACTACGGAGTACAGATGTACGGAATAGCGCTGCAAATTGTTAATTCGAGTTAATAACGAACGCCTCGGCGAGGCGATAAAGTAATTTTTTACGAGCATCGTCCGAACATTATCGTTAATGTTTTGCCGTTATAAATTAAGTGGTGTTTCGACCTCAATCTTGGGAGATTACTGAGTTTAAGAGTAATGGAATGTTCGACGATCGGCAGGTTTAAAATTTTTAAGTACCTATGTTTTTGTACTTAAAAAGGAACTTCGTGTTTCAATGTATGTAAGAAAATTGTGACGAGTTTCAGACTTCGCTCCGGGCATGGAATAAGTTTGAATCCTTGATAGGTAAAGTCAGTTATTCGAACCGTACTAAATGTGATATTATAGATGACTTATATCATATTTAGTGGTGTAGAGTATTCAGCTTACAATGTTCTCTTGTACAATACGAGTAGCATTATCTCTTTCCCTCTGTCAGCAGCTTGCTTTATAGACTCACATAAAGGTATTAAAATAATTATCATAAGATTTCTTTGGGGTATAAGTAAATATATAAATAAAATATGAAGTAAATATGTAGGATATATATACTCTCTAAGTTTATACTTAAATGTATACAATACAGACTCAGACCCTGCCTACGATACTCGATAAAGAAATTAATATAAAAATATTATAGCACACACTAGCAAGTAACTTTATTAGTGGTACTTTATATACTGTAATTCATAAATACCTAGTAATTAATCCAGAAACTACACAGCAGACAGTGATAAAAATATTACTTATTATCCGTTTACTTTTTCTCACTTCCCTATATTTAAAAAGAAGTATTGCCTTCTATTGCGTACTATTGCTATATTAAGGCATTAGTTTTGTATTTAATATTGACACCTGTAGACATTGATTGAACAGACACCGGCCAAGTGCGCGTCAAACTCGTTCAGTACCAAAACTTGAGCAGTGATAGCCTAATAGTATGACCGTTTGGACTCGCCAGTCAAAGGTCGCATGTTCGAATCAAGGTCACCACAGTCTTTTCGAATCATGTGCGTATTAGAAATTAACTATCACTTGTTTAAAACGGTGATGGAAAACATCGTGAGCCAAACAACCAGCACACCTGAGAGATATTCTCGATGGTGTGTAAAGCTATGTCAGAGACTACAGGTGGTTTAAACTCTGACACTAGGTTGTTCATCAACCACACGGAAAAGAAAAAGAAGTACCAAAACGTTTACAATTGATCTTGTTTTTATTATTTGTTTATTAATAATAGAATCCGCGCGTTACTCCAACCAAATGCATGTTTTATATACAACCGTTATTAAAAAAGACTTTGCTTTTGAGCATTTAATCGAGATTTTCTTATGAGAACACCCTTTTGGTATTGACTTTTCATATACTTAGATAAACCTCATAATAAAAACATATTCTATGAACAGTAAACATTTTATTAAGCTACCTATTACTGTTAAGATGAAATTACTTAAAAGCACGCCTGCCATTTGTGTATTATTTTTTATTTCACATCTTATGTAAATCATAGCCTACCTTACCACGTTTCTAAATCTTGTGGGAGAAAAGTAAGGATTCTATCGATACTCCATACATCTAAATCGGTTCAGGCGTTTAGAAGTTATGGTGGAATGAAGAATCTCACATACATACATACATGAACCCTAAAAACATAACACTCCTTTTTTTAGCAGTCATGTAAAAATATAGTCCCGTGATAGACAAATAGATTCCCATTTACTTTTAGGTACGGGACCCTACAAAAGAGATACTAAATTAATTAGATTCCCTCAAAATTGTGGATCAAGGAATCGGTTGGGTATATATGTTTATGCCATATACATACGACAAATCCCTTTTAACAACCTTACCCTTACTACAGGGCTAACCTACCTACATATTCAGTAACTTTTTCCGTCCAACTTTAGTGTCCTACTTTACAACGAAAAAAAAAATGCCTTATTAACACAAATATCTAGAAAAATATCACAACCACAAACCAAAAAGGTACAATTATATACAGCACGTAGAATTTGTACATGTAGCTCTTACTATAGGTGAAACCAGTATATTTTGGTCCTTCGTGAAGACGCTGTTGGAAAAGACAACAGTAACATGTACCATAGACATTTCATCCCATACTGATTAGTTAAAAATATATGTACACAACCAAGCCTTCCCTTTCGTGGATTATAATAATAATAACCAGCCTATAACTGTCCCACTGCAGGGCAAGGGCCTCTTCTCATACAGAGAAGGCACGAGCTTAATCACCACTCTAGCTCACTGCGGGTTGGCGATTTCAGACTACCAAGTCCAGGTTTCCTCACGATGTTTTCCTCCACCGTATGTCTGTGCTGTCTTAGATGAACTAAGAAAGTACATATGACATTGAAAAAGTCACAATGGTACATGCCAGGTTAGAACCTGTGGCTCAAGAGGCGGGCCCGTAACCGTAACTCGGCCACCACGACACATTCGTGGATTATATGCAGTCTATATAGTTGTGCTTATTGCCATTAACCACGATACCAAACTCCGGGCTGCTATCGAAAAATTTCTAATAGAAAAACTCGGGAAACGAACCCGGAACTCATGCTCAATAGTTGCGCTTGAGACCACTAACCCAACAAGGAAGTCAATAATACACGAGATTAAAACGGTCAAAAGTTAACGGTAATATTGTCTAATTCAATACAATTGGGCTCAATTGCTTCAGCCAATTTTAACCGTAACCAACTGTTTCATTTTGACAGAATAGAAAAGCTGTAAAAATAGTAAAGTAACGTGTTGGTTATGAAAAGTTATGTTGGTGCAACCAATTCATAACTTAGTTTGAAATTCCTCCAATATCAAGAAATACTGGCCATTCAATACAAGACCTAGTTAGTATCATGTACATAGAAAATCTCTCAGTAAAGACTATAAAGACCCTACCATTCTTGGCTAATTACGAGGCTTAATTACTTGTCTCCGTTTTTGTATACAGTAATTAAGAGAGACACAGACGACAAAAATCTCAGTCATCAACCCGAAACATAAAGGTTGCTACTGAGAATTTACTTAAAAGAAAACCTAATAATTCCTTTCCTTCCGATCGCTAGACCATTGAGGCAGTTTGACAATCTCAGTACTAATAAATAATAATACTAATAACGCAAAAACATGACAAACAGCGAATAAAACAAAGAAAACGAGCATCAAAACTCAAAAAAAAATGGCCACTCAAAGTACAAAATAAGCTCATCTACGACAAAGAAAAAAAATACATAATATTAACTGCCTCAACTTTATACTTTTCATTCGTAAGAAACAATCTGGGTTTAATATAGGCTCTACAGGAACTCGTTTATAAAATTTCCCGTCCCTTAAGTGACATAAAGCGTTTGCGCGGCCGAAGTACAACTAAAAATCTAATTTCGCGAACAAAAAACACAATTTTCGTGTTCACCAGTTAAATAGAGAATCAAATCACTCTTAGTTGAGCAACAAAATCTACTAACGGTCAATAAATGTCGTTTTAATTTGCAATTGGTGGCGTTATCTTCGCGGCTCACGTCAGCCGGTGCCGAGGGTCGTATTACGTGGCTCTATTATCGATAGTCGATGTCGAATAGCGTTAGCGACCGCTTACGATCGCGTATTGGGACGCTAGAGAATTTTTAGTGGTCGATTTTATGTTGCTCTTTAAGGTTTGTGCTGAATTTTTCGTTTAGACTCTTTTAGTTTGATATTTGTTTACCAAATATTTTTTGTGTCTTTATTTTATGTTTTTTATTTGATGGTAGAACCATTCGTACAGCAAAAACGAATTAACAAAGTTCCTTAGTTTCTAATACAATAAAAATCCTATAATCTAAGTTATTAACACTATTCACGAAATACAATCTTCTTGCATTGCAACTACTTGCAACATCACAAGATAACGTACAATCCCTACTTAACCTTATCAAAAAATCCAACGTTTTATATCGACCAATCACAGCACTCCACAATTAAACAACCCGGAACAGCTTCCTCATCCTATTCCTCCAATACGTTCCACCGGTCATCTACCTTTGAACTGAATCGGATATTCGTCATAACTTCGGACGATCTCGTTACTTTCTATCGCTTAGCCTTGTCGTAATAAGGTTGCCGGGTCACGGGAATACCCGTCGTAAACCGACGAACAACCCGACTCTTTACTGTCCCGGTAATGACCGAGACGTAAAATATCACCAATTTACTTCACACTTAGATACTCCGGAGGTATAGCCGGAAAGATTTTTATTTTGAACTTTAAAAGAAGCATAAATTTATAGAGTGAAAATACAGGATTTTTCTATGGGAAATGTCGTATGTTTTTTAAGGTATCTATAACATGACACGAATCTGTCATAGCAAGAGAGTGGAGTGAACTTTTGAGTGTAGCTGTCATCTAAAAGTGACTATAATATACGTATTTACGTATCTCCAATCTTTAGTAACCATAACTTTGGTGAGCATACCATTATCAATTAATTTATAATACACAGAAACAGCATACAAACAAAGTCCCATAAACCCGTATTATCGGTTATAAGCATGCTTCATTCTTTTGAGCAGTGATAGCCTAGTGGTATGACCGTTAGACTGGCAAGTCAAAGGTCGTAAGTTCGAATCTAAGGCACGTACTACTGACTTAAAAAAATAACTCTCACCTGCTTCAAACGGTGAAGAAAAACATCGTGAGGAAACCAGCACACCTGAGAGATGTTCTCGATGGTGTGTAAAGCCATGTCAGAGGCCTACGGAGGGCTTTAACTCTGTCACCAGGTTTTTCATCAACCACACGATGAGAGATGCTTATATTTATATAGTTTTATAACATTAAAAGTAGTATTATGCCAAGAAACTTCTTCTATACGTATGAATTAAATAATTTTTCACCAATAATTTTAATATTTTACTGCTGTCCTGTGAATCTGTCTGCCATCAAAACTGAACTAAACAAATATACAGGGAAGCGAGTAGTTTACAAAACAGTTGTTAGTTTCCCAGAACACGAGTCTGTTACATTACATCAAAGTAAGAATATAAAATGAGTAACATATGAGCTGTCCGCGAGAATGAAATGAAAAATAGCGCGCAGTCACTTGTTTTTAACATCATTCCCTAAACACTGCTTTTAGTACCGCGTACTAGTGTATTGATATACCTAATATTTAATTATTATCACTCTTTTACATAGATTTCCATTCAATTCATTATATATTGTGTCAGAAGACGTGAAAAATTTTGTTAAATGTCATAAATTTCTTGGCCTACTAACCATAAGAAATCAACCTAGCGTATTAGGTTTAAGACCTGTAAAGATACCTATTAAAGATTGTTAATTAAATAAATAAGGGTAGTTTTTTAAAACCCGTTGTGGTTTTTGTTCAACAAAATAGTGATTTTTGTATGATTTTTTTATTGTTGTATTGGGCTTGCTTATTAACAAAAAATTTTACAAAATAATGCACGTTGGACGTAGTAATAATTTTATATCGTTTTCTTTTCCAAAAAAAATCCTCGGCTACGCAAATATCTCCCCGGAACCCAATATTTTTGTGGTAGAAACGAACAGGCCCGCTTCTTAAGCTTAGATGGAGAGTTCAAACCCTGGCACGTGACTTTCACTATTGTGACGTTTACAATTTACAACTTTCTTCGTGTTTATTTTTTTGCAATCTTTGGTTTAAGCAAAACATCTTGAGGAAATCAGGCCTTAATGGTCTGAAATAGCCAACCTGCAATGAACTAGTGTTGTCATCAAAGCTCATGCCATTTGTAAGAAAAGGTCCTTGGCCTTTAGTAGGATATTTACGGGCTATTTATATTTTTCCCATACTTTTAGTATTACTAAAAGTATAATCATAAGTACATATATGTGTAGTAAACACAACAATAATCCGGTGTAACTCGTAACTCGCGAAACACTAAACTTGCGCCGGATTGTAATGAAATTTTCTACTTGGCCATTATTGTGACAGTCGCGGTGGCAAGTTCTACCAAAAACTAAGTGTATATATGTTTCACTGTAACCTACATTGTGTACTGTGTGTTGTGTTTGTTTTTTTGGTCACGTGGAGTCGTTATAGGTGAATCTAGAGATAGAACATTTGATGAGTGTTAAGTTGTACTCTCATGTATTATGATTTTTGTATATGTTATGGCCATGTAATGCCTATATCAATTATTATTTTTTACCATTGATACATTTTTGAATAAAACGAACAGGATTTGAACCCACGATCTTTGACAATACGTGTCAACGCAACTGAGCTACCGAAACGCTTGTTCGCATCTAATAAACTTCAAGTGTCCTTCTTTTCTTCTTAAGGAAATGCCTGGCAATATGTATTTAGTGACAATGTTTCCCTTAGAAAATAATAATTAAGAATAGGTCTTTAGCGTTGCGTGTCACGGGCTCGATTCCAGTACGGCACAATTATTTTTAAGGCCTACAGATGTAGATAAATATCGGGATCTCAGTGTGTGTATTCACATAGTTCTTTGCGTGATTTGTATAGACAGACATATGAGGATTGGTGATTTCAGCAAAATAAAAAAACCTTTAATTAAAAAAATACCCACATGCCATTTAAAAAAGTCTCTTGTTACTTCTATTGTTGCATGAAGAATAAACTAAAGAGAAAATGTACCAAAAACGCGCCATATTTCAAAAAGACATTAGTAGATTGATGCAATACAATTACGCTAAATATTCATAAACAAAGTACTCTCTTAATCTAACTAAACCAAACTTATTTGAACTTACAGCTGAAGATCATAACACTGCAATGTACACAGCATCCGAAACAACAATAAAACATACAAAAACATCCCCAAACATTACAAAACCCGTTTGATTTTATCCCCAAACAACAGTCTATATCGAACAAAATGTAACTATTCAAATGTAGATCCCAACGATTTCCTTAATATTACGCGGATTATAGAGGTCGCCACTGAGCGGGGTATTACGCGAGAAATTTGCGCCTATACTATAAAAACATAATAAAAACGGGCCCTAAGAAAAAGCAAGCCATTCTCGTCATTGCAAACGACCACATTACGATCTATATGAGTCGAATAACCCGAGGACTGCTACCCAGAGATCAATACGCATGTGTGGAAGACATTCTCATAGGAAACGTGGATATTTTTGTGTATGAGAGAATGGTTTGGCTAGTCTGTTGGTATGTAAATGTTGTTTACAAATGTTTATTACAATGTACGCAGTAAGTCGATGCTTGTGTTGTACAAACTTAAATGCCATTGATACTACATATAAAAATATATTTACAAGATCCATATTGATTGTACGTTCAGCGACAACACTACACAATTCATCAGAGTGATAAATATTTCAATTTTGTCGTCCTATGAATACATACTAAAAATACAAAAAATCATTACATCATACTCTTAAAAATAATTCTGCTTGATTGACATTGGAAATATGTCAGTTCGTACTATTAAATTCCAAAATGTCAAAAAGAGTATTATAGATTCGGGATAATATGAAGACAACATGCTTTAAAATTGAGGCAACTGTAATGTAGATAAATTTATTTTATAATTACGCGTTGTTTTAAGGCGTCTATTTATAATATTGGAATTGGTATTCGGAACTAGAAATAAAGTCAATGCAGTTCTGTTCGTGTAAATCAACTTTTGTCGCTCACTGTAGCATGTACAGTCAGTATCAAAAGTATAGTGGTAATATCTTTCGCGATCACAACCTATCGAAATATATATCTTTTATCCGGATTAATCGCGTGTAATCGAGTCATCTTCGGGCCATGAACGCTGCAAATGTTCGAAACATCAGGAATAACATGAAGCAATAATACTCGAGATTAAGCCCGGTAAAAGTTGTTTTTATTAAAAAGGATAGTGATGTTCAACAATCAATCACCCTAGCCTTTTCCGAACTACGTTGGGGTCAACTTTCAGTCTACCAGATGCACCTCATTACCAGTATTTTACACGTAGCGACTTCCATCTGATCACGACAAACCCAGTTACTGGGAATACGATATCTCCTGATAATAAGATTACTTGTCATAGATCTTATTTGACAAAGTGTTAATCAACGTATCACATTATTTAAAAACGTCAACAGTAACATCAAAAAGTATTCAGAAACTCTTCTACTCCATTTCATCCCTAAAATGACTCAACGTACACCCAATCCAACAGATCCAACATCTTTGTTATATACCGATCAATCTCTCCAACACAAAAACAAACTTAACTACTTACAAAAACATTTGCAATTTAAGCCGCTTGGGACTTACTTTGTAAGATTTTTATTATCAAAGCGAGTAATCCTTCTCCGCCATCGAAGCCCGAATTTGTTATTAACAAGATGGAACACAATATAATCTGGTAACACCGAACCGTTGCTAATAAAATTGGCAAGCTCTAAGACCTTGGCTATAGTGCGTACATTGCGCGGTTGCTTAGGCGATCGCGTCTAAGTATAGCCAACACTAGCTGTGCCCCGCGGCCACACAAGCTTTTTTCTTTTAGCTCGAGCGTGACGTTAAATAGCTCATAATCTTCCTCAAAAATTTGGCTATCAAATGCAACAAAATAATTTTTTAATCCAGATATTTCCAGTGATTATCGCGTTAAAACAAACAGACTCTTCAGTTTTATTATATTAGTATACAGATAAGAATCTGTTGCTTACGTCTCTGGCTTGAAGCGTAAAATGAGTTTGGGGGCTGAGTTGCCCGCGTCCGTAGAAGTGCACCCTTAAAATGGAATCCCTACACGTGGACCCTGGGTGGTGCAAAACTGGCAACACAAATCTGGTGGGAGACTTTGGCCGCGACTGGTAACCACCCACCGGAAGAAGCCATGCCATGAAACGATCTAGTCGTGTTTCGGGATGTAGTCCGGTGCAACCGTTGTGGGACACGGGTTTGGGCAGTTGCATCGACTCCCCAACTATCGTTCTCCCAAAATGTATCCACTCTACTACATAAGAGTGAACAGATTTATTCTGGATCTAGGTGCTCCATCCTCGGCAACACCGTCTCTTACCACCAGGCGAGTTGGTGGCCAAATGTAGATAATTTTATTATAAAAAAAAAAAACTTTCGTCTTGCCATAATTTTAGTCAGGTTACGCAGACAAGACACTGATAGGTATACTGCAAGACAGCCATTTCCACAAAAAAATACTTGCGTCCACAGAGAAATTACTAAGGCAAACGCTATAAGCAGATGTCCGAAGCCTAGTAACACTGAAACCCATGCAGTATTTTTAAACGGTCTTATTCACTAACTGATTAGCAACCACATTCGCATCATTATATGCCTATCTAGTGAGCGATGGACGCGTTACTGGCTGGATTAACAATGAATTAAAACCATATTTAATTATATTTATACATGTTAAGGCCAAGTGATGCCTTTATTCATTTTTATTTCCTAAAGTAACATCGAAAATATTAGAGACATACGGGACTCTGTTAATCTGCTAAAAGATATCACCAGGCGGCTTCTCAGACGAACGAATTGAACTTGAAATGTAATGAATATGCGAATAAGCGATACGATAGCTTAATTGGCAGAGCAATGCAACGGCATGACAAGGACCGAGGGTTTGAGTCCCGTTCGTGTCAAAAAGTTATCAATTTTTCCTTAGACAAATAAAAAATAATTCTCGCAATGCGCTTTGGCCATATAGTCGCTACCTACATCGCACTCGCACCCGCCTATGCCTCCGCTCGTTCACTGTCGACGAGCACTAAGATGTAATCGTATTGGGTCCAGTTAGGAATAAACACAATGTCTAGGTATTTACCTGGGCAGCTAGGACGACGGAAACTAGAATTAGGAGTTCGAGACACGTAGCCAAGTTTCTTTGAACAACTAGAAGTACGGACTTTAGTAGTAAATGTTAAAATTATGTCGTATTTTGTGTAGAAATTCTGTCAATTCTTAAATGGAAATGAAGTACTATAGGCCGCACGTCCTCGGTAACACTTTGGCCCATCGTAGGAGGGAGTTTCAATAGTATGCGAGGCCAGCTTACACTGGTTTGTTACCACTGACGTGAGGCCTACTGTACCATATCGTAACACAGCATCACGTCTATATTTCTCAAAGGATAAATAAGCATTAGTTAGCTTTCACTTAGCATTACTCTTGTCTCTGTCACACAACTGTTAAACTAAAAATGCAAGATAGAGACAAGAACATAGCTAAGATATAGCACGTGTTAAGTAATTTAATTTATCTTGATCCAAGGGTTTGGCAGAGGTCTACTAGACACCCACATTTCACCAGTTCCATTATTATTGAATGATTATATTATTATTATCATGAGCTCGTAGTGTCCCACTACAGAGCTAAGGCCTCCATTCCCTCCTTCGGTTGATGGCGGTTTGGGGCCAGTCGTTTAGATGGGAGTCCAGTTCATCTCGCCATCTCCTTTTGGGCTGCCGCGTAGAAGGTTCCTGCCGCTCAGCTACAGCATATGGTAGTTTTTGCCCATAGCTCTTCCAGAATGCAGCAGATGTGACCAGCCCAGATTTATTTTAATTTGGCAGTTGTGTGACCTACCTCTGCAATTTATGGTTTTGGACATAGCACTGAGTTTTTGACGCGGTCTCTATGCCTTGTTTTATTTATTGTTTACAATTATTATTCCTCTTCTTCGCGAGTCAAACTGACCTTGTACCATTATCACCTAAGACCCCTGTAATTGGTAGTGAGCCTATAGCCATCTACCGGGCACAATTCCAAATTACGATCTGCTACTAAAAATTTCATAACAAAAAGCAACCAATAAATCTTCGGTCATCCCGAAAACCGAACCTAGAACTCTGTACTCAGATGCTCATTATCGGCGCTTGCGGTCATAAGACTTACGAACCAGTTGAAATTAAAGTTCCGAGTATGCAATTTAGGAAAGTCAAATAAACCTTTTACCGTATTTTAAAAGTTATTGATGATTAGTGCAAAAGTTCGGCTTATCTTTTGTTTTTGCATTCCCCTTATATTCTCCCCTCCCTCGGTTCAGCTGAATTACGATTTAAGTACATTCAGCGACAGAAATCGATTAAGACGTATCAAAACTGCACCGATTGTAGTGCTGATTATTGTGATCTCATGAGACGACTTTTTGCTTTTTCTATAATTATATGTTGTCAAGATTGTAATGTGTTGTATTCCAGACAGTTAGATAGACAATTTTTGAGCTAAGACATTTTATAAATTTTGATGTGTCCAGAAACTGTTGTCGTTAAACATACCTATCTATATGACAGATTTCCTTTCTTGCAACAAAACCCTTATACAGCTAATAATAACTTAACTGGTAGCCCATATAATTATAATTAAAATTCTCGAAGGTACACAACAATTCGACGAGGTTCACATGACCCGAAAATTTAATTCATCAACGTCAATTAACCTTGAAAAGTTCCAAAAAGGTCTTTCCCCCGTAATATCTAGTGGAGACAGGTGCATGCAACTGCTGAGCGGGTGGTCTTACGTTCGACTAAAGTCATAATATTTTGTGTAAAAAAAAAAAACCCTGTTGGCTCATTAATTACTGGACACAATAGATTTTTATTGTTATAAAGTACTATTTTGTAATTTTTTGAGTCGAAAATTTAAGCAAAATTTGAACTGGTGCCTTCCGGAAAAATAATCCAGGTGCAGGCTCTGACCACTAAGCCATGTCGACCTCTGCTCCCTACACCTAATTCTTCTGCCATATTTTTATGTCTTTTCTCGGTTCAGTTACCTGTAGGTAACGAACTTTGCAGTTAATTCAATGTCGTACAGATATGATAACCTCAAGAAATATAGATAAAACCCTCACTATTATTTGGTTCAAAAGATTTTTTATGGCTGTGTTTGATTCCCGAATCTAGAAAAGTGATATTGAGCTTTTTGATTAAGAATTTCAATAGCAATTAAGAATTTCAATAGCAATTAAGAGTTTGCTTTTATTTATTTATATATTCTTTATTGTACACCAAATAAATAACAAAGGAAATTTGCTTAATATTAATTAATGTACAATGGGCGGCCTTATCGCTTACCGCGATCTCTTCCAGGCACCCTTAGGCTGGAGAAGAAGAAATTATTGTTGAGGTAGCTTGTGGCGTACTACTTATAAACATACATACTATAAATACAACATAAATATTTTATATATATGTATATATACAATAAATATTCTATTGTGTATGAATAAATATTACATAAATTAATAATACAATAACCAAATGAGCGGACGTAGAGCAAATAAGGACTGTATAAATATTAAATTACAGTGTATGCTTCTGCCTGACCCTTAGGGACACAGGCGCAATAAAAGACACAAAATAGTTTATTCACCCAAAACCTTTGATGCTAAAATATAATGCATAGAAGCACTAAATGCGTTACGATGTAAATCAGAAGCTAGTGAAGGCACGGCTATTTTTTATCGAACCAAAGAGGCCTTCGCTTAGTGCAAAACACTGTAGTGACCTCACCAGGCTCTTCTAGTCCATATTCGAAGTGAAATATGGGCGTTTTAAAATATTCCGCGCGGGAAATATGTGTATGGAAAATGTCAACTAGATACGGCTGCGCAGAGAATGTATTTACAAAGCTTTTTGTTTTATAATAGTAAAAATGTTTGATGACGGCTTAATTAGACAACATGGTGGGCGCAGTGATTGAGTGAATCTTCGGCTGTTGCACCGCGTGTTGCGGGTTCAATTCCTGCTCTGAAAAAATATTTATATGATCAGTAGACACGTTTTTATTCATGTGTCATTTTATGTCATAATAAAACTTGGAAAGCAGTACATGAAGAAAGTCAACAAAATCTATCCAATATTAAGCGTTGGTTAGACTACAACCTTCTGTCGCTGAATACAGATAAAACTAACTATCTATGCTTTCACAAAACCAAAGCTTCAGAGCCCAAAAAATCCTTCTCTATTAAAACTCACACTCCTACATGCAAATTTCCAGATTGCTCATGTGTGAAAATTAAGTGTAAAGAATGTGTTAGATACCTGAGTGTGTTGATCGACGACAGGCTCTCTTTTAAGGAGCACATAGAACTAGTCACAAAACGCACCAGGAAGTTGATTCACGTAATGAAACTCCTACGTAACCCGGCGGATAAAAATACCCTAAACCTGGTCTATATAGCATTGTGTGAATCAATTCTCTGTTACTGTATATGTGTTTGGGGTGGAGTCGGTATATCTACTATGATAGGAATTGAGCGAGAACAGCGGTCCGTCCTGAAAGTCATGCACAGAAAGCCACGTAGGTTTGACACAGACTGCTTGTATAAAGAAGCATCGGTACTGAACGTCAGACAATTATACATCCATAAAATATCGCTGAAACAACACAAATTAACTATTCAGTCGCCACAATATCATCAACTCCTTGAAAGAAGAGTTAAATGTTCTCCTCATAAAGTGAAAACTGCTTTCGCACAACACATGCAGGAGTTCATGTTGACTCATATTTACAATAAAATTGCAAAAGTGTGTGACATCAAATACTGTAAAAGTAACCAAGCTAGAAAGATAATTTACAAATGGTTGCTAACTCAATCGTACTCTGAATCTGAATCGTTTATTAGACGATTAATATAAACAGCAAATACAATCGCACACATACACGCGCACACAGAAGCACACACACACACGCACACGCACACACACGCGCGCACACAGAAGCACACACACACACACGCACGCACACACACGCACACACACACACACACACACACACACACACACACGCACCCACGCGCGCGCGCACTATGTGTGTACACTCGCATTTCACTCAAACGCTCACTTTTTAAAGCGGTTTTTAATTTTATTTATTTATCTGGTTTTGTAGTAAGTAACTTTAGTAATTACCATTTACCGTAAAAATTCGGTATCGTACTAAAACCGTCAATAATTAACAGATTTGCTTCAGAACGCTACAAAAAAACAGAAAGGTCCACTCAAGGACTCCACGAGACAGGCTCGACCTAGTGTGGAGTTCACCAGTAACATGTTTCCTCATGATAAATTGATTGTATGTATAATTTAATCCTCAAGTTATAGCACGTAAGGAAATGTAATCGCCGTTAATTGTTATGGAAATAAATATTCTATTCTATTATTTATTTTATTTGACTGGGCGTATCTTTGAATGTGAGATTTGTGTTCGAAAACGCAGATGAAGGATAACTTATTTATCAAAGCTTTATTTAAAAAAATATTGTCAGAGGACATTTTTTACTAATTATCTACTAACAAAAAATAATACGTAATCAAAGGTTGAAATAAAACCTAACTTAACCGTTAAATGACTGCGTCGTTGATCTTATGGTCCCAAGTGCGACTGCTGAGAATGAGGTCTTCGGTTTGATTCCCAGTTTGGCCAAAGTATGTTTGGATTAAAGATAAATCTTTGAAAAGCATTAGCGAACTCAAAAGTTATAATATTAAATGGGAAAAGAATACGGTTGCGAGCAGGTTTCGACCTGCACCTCCCGGACAATCCATTTAATATTATAACTTTAGAGTTCGCTAAGCATGCGTTAATGCTTTTCAAAGATTTATCTTTAATTGTTAAGGTAATTGCATCTTTACGACATTGTATTAACTGCAAAGTTAGTCGTGTCGGTTCGGCCACCTGTATAGGGACTGAATAGATAGCAATAACGTCGCCAAAAAACGTGTTAAAATGTGGAAGAAGAATTCGCGGTAGTGACCAGAGGTCGAGATGGCTTAGTTGTCAGACCGCCTGGAGTATTTATCCGGGAGGCGCAGGTTCGAATCCTGCTCACGATCGTATTCTTTTTCCATTTAATATTGTAACTTTATGTTTGGATTTTTCTGTTACAAAATCCTCAGCAGCAAACCAGGTCAATTACGCCAAGTAGATGGCAATAGGCTCACCATCTCATGGGACTCACATCAAAGTGGACTTAATACCAGCAGTTGCGAAATGTGGGTGTTTAACTGTGTACACCTCTGCCTCCACCTTCGGGTATTACAGGCGTGATTGTATAAATGTTTATTGACATTCTATTTTTGTCTCTTACACACTACATTGTCCTCTTCGCATTTCTTTCTTTTTTGTTCGTAATAAACTTAAAATATGCTGCGAAATTTTTCTGAATACATGTGTGTGTGACTGTGATTTGATCTTACGAGTAAATTCCATTCTCGAAATCCACTCAACCGTATCATGCCGACAAAAACCCACCGCGTCATGTAAATCCAATAAGCCAAAAAGCATAGAGTAACAGAATCAAAATCTCATTGGACACGGGTCGGTATTTGTGACGCACCGGCTCGCGGTATTTATTACTGGCACCTTATCTCTCGTAGTTTACGAGTCCATATTTTAGGGGGCCCTAGCAAGTCGTGATTTTCGACAACCCTACTATAAAGTGACGGCTTAAGTGTTGCGAATGCGGGCCCCCGACTTAGTTTTTATTGGGCCGTAATGTTTGAATATTTGTTACTGCGAAAGAAAATAAAGGAGTAATTAGCTGACGAAACAGGACTAGAAATAAATTAAATGTGGATGAATTCGGGGTAGTGAGCAGATGTCGAGATTGCTTAGTTGGTCAGAGCACGGAGTATTTATCCGAGAGGCGCAAGTTCGAAACTTGCTTACGATCATTTTTCTTTTTCTTTCCACAAAAAATTCTAACTTTTGAGTTCGCTACGTATGCTTTAATGCGATTGAAAAATGTATCTATATTTGTTAAGGTAATTGCATCTGTACGACATTGTATTAACTGAAAAGTTAGTCGTGTCGGTTCGGACTTGTATAAGAACTGAGTAGACAGCAATGACGTTACCAAAAGAGATATTAAAATGTGGAAGAAGAATTCGCGGTGGTGAGCAGAGGTCGAGATGGTTTAGTTGGTCAGAGCACCTGGAGTGTTTATCCAGCAGGCGCAGGTTCCAATATAGCTCACGACCTAATTTACCTCTCCACAAAAATTTATAACTAAAATTAGGTTAAGAAAATTACATTATTTATTGACACATATCTGAAACAAAAGTATCTACATTTAGCAGAGCTGAGGAGACACATACAAAATTATTCTTCGATATTTTTCTTACGATGTTATCAAAGCTTCTGTGACGTCACATCTATTGCATATGTGCTGACCAAAGCGTTACACATTCATCGCCCATGGGCCAATAATAAAGCATTTCCGTCAATCGTTTCCTATTACTTGTGTGCGAAAAATAAGCAGATGGAATATTATACAGATCAGAAAAATATTTTCTCGGAAGTCCCTATAAAATATAGTTCTGTTTTTATAACAAATGTATCGCTTTGCAACAGATCAAGTAAATCCATTCTTCTCACTCGTAAATATTTACTATCAGTTAAATCATAAATATTTACAACCAATATCCAAAATCCATAAAAAAGTAGACTTTAGTAGCAAAACTTAACACGTAAAATCTTTATGCCTAGCCAGACGATGAATTGCAACAAATACCAAAAAAAGGTCGAAAAATACGTTCACTTTTTGAAATAAAAATAACATAATTTTAAGCACTTGACGATTGTATTAACTTTTTGAAATAACGACGGAATAAGGTTCAGTTGAGGCGGGTCGGCCGAACACGCCGCATGTTATTTCGCTGCGGTCGATCTGCGGTCGGCGGCCGCAGCGCAAACGTCACGCGGCGTGACGGGCACGTGTTGCGGCCGCGTCACGTGACACCGACGGAATTGCGTCCTGCAACTAATGAGCGCTTTGACGTCTTTCTGCGGGCGGACGGACCTTCGTTATGAGAAATGGGTCATGGTTTCTGTTAATATAATTTGTGATGGAAACCTTGTCGTGCTTTGTTGATGATATTGTGTTTTGGAGCATGAATTATTACAGAATTTGACCCTTTTCAGATTTACTTTTAAACGGTCTTATAGCATATAATTTTTTTAAGTTGCCAGGGCTTAATTTGTACCAAAAACACAGTTTGGAGCAGGATTTGAAGCTGCACCCCCGGATAAATACTACAGGCGGTCTCACAGATAAACACATTTATTGTTAATTTAAATTACATGTCAATATAAAAACTACAATTAGTATTATTTAAAATAAATTTTACGCTTCACGTTTAATTACAATTATTTTTCATTTAATAATTATTACACAATAAAACATCTAATTAAAACATCACAATATTCAGCATTATTATTCAATAACATACAAGTTTTTTTATTTTATTTTTATTCATAGGGTTTTCAATCTACACCATTGCATTCTGTACGAGCCAGCACTTAAGTTTTGCCTTAAATCCCGTTCTCGTTATAGCCTATCTCAACTATTGCTCTCTATTCTGAATTCTCGTCCCATAATAAACGTCTTATAGTGACGTCATTGCCATCTATTGAGTCTGCATACAGTGACCATCTGTAAATCATACAAATTTATTTTTGGTGCGGGCATCGGACAAAAAAAAACATTATTAGGATTATAAAATTAGCACCTTTACTTTCACTGATGATCGAAGACTTTACGCTTTACTAACACAAACCTTAAAATATGGCCTCCTATCTATCTTCATAAGCATCTCATCTTAGGTCCATTTCGTAAGCTACGCCTCTCTTAGGTAAATCTTCTTTTCCATTAGCACTGCGAAAACGACGTTAATATTGACTATCAATCAATATTTCAGTTATTCAATTTCGTTATTGCAGAATTTCTTGTCCGCTCTGAAGGTTTCACTTTATTTAACTACGAACACACAGACGCGCACACACACACACACACACACACACAAACGAACACACACGCACACACACAACCATCTTGCGGTTTTATTGCCATACGATATTCCAATTTTTTTTTTGTACTCTTTTCTTATATTATTTTTCAGTTTCAGTTCTTATTTTGGTTTTTATATAATGTGAACAAAGATCATTGTAAAAGTAAGGAACTGATCTCCAAGATACAGTTTTTTTATCTAGTTTGGAGGTCAGGGACTTATATATTGTGGAACAGGTAAGAAGTTCATAATAAAGATTCATGATACAAAACATTATTATAATTGTTATTATTATTTATAATATTGAGGCTTTAGTAAGAATTGCTAATGTAAGTACGACTGGAGGAATCGAATAATGACCCACCCAACTGCATTATATTTCGATTGACATTGTCAAAATATTTAAAATCTGCTTGTTTGTTTGATGGCTAAACTTATACCTTTTTACACGACTGCCTAAAAAAAGGAGTGTTATGTTTTTAGGATTCATATATGTATGTATGTATGTATGTATGCTTTTTAGCTTTTTTATTCCTCCATAACTTCTAAATACCTGAACCGATTACTACCTATGTATGGGGTATCGTTAGAATCCTTACATAGTCCCGGGTAACTCTTCCATTTAACGGTTACGGTTACGGTTCTTTTTCCATTTAATATTGTAACTTTAACTTAACTATAATTAAATATTTGTATGTCAAAATTGACAAAACATAGCGCACTCTCTAGTTTTTAAGATCCAACTAAAATGTTAACATACCTATGTTTCACAAATAAACTGATTTGATTTGATTTGATTTGATTTGATTAACACATTTTTTTTTTTAATTAGTTTATTCTTGTTTACCTACTTCAAATAAGGAGGTTCTTAGTCGCATGTCCATGGTAACAGTTCGACCTGGATCTGGCCTATCGTAGTAGGGAGTTTTAATTGTATGCGCTTCTAGCTTACACTGATTTTGTTACTATTGAGTCCGTGCAGCCTTCCCAACGTATATGTTCGCAATCTTAGTGAAATTCATATTTCAATCGGTTTTTTTTACATAAACGAAGTAACATTTATACGACATAACGGTAGGTAAACTGTCTATTGAAATAATATTTCAATAACATGTAAAATAAGATGGAAGGTTATTTCGTTACCTCTACTGTAACTTGATTTTGTTTAAATCAGCTGAGTGATGATTCCGTTTCCCCAACTGTTACTTACTAACTTTGTTTTGTTTAATATGACGGCGCGATTAGCTCATTGGTCAAGTGATTTGCTGCTGCGCCGCTTGTCGCGAGTTCTATTCCGCACGAAAAGTATATATATATATGATCAACTAATAATTAGACTGGGTGTATATGTATGCCAGATAGGAAACGCTGGCGTCATCTAATTTATAAAAATGACTTGTAAAAGTGTCTTCAAATGATCTATTTACACAAATAAAATCATTTATTATTTTATAATTTATTTAAATAATTATATTTATTTTAGATAATATTAACAGTTGTACATAAAGAAAGCTTTTCAAAGAAATTTCTGGCAGATTAGTCAACACTTCGCGTGACGAGAGGGCTGGCCTGTTTCTCGGTCAGAGAATTAGCATTGCCATTCAACGTGGCAATGCTGCCAGTCTTCTGGGCACATTGCCGGATGACAGCGATGCGGAGAAATATTTCGACGCGTAAACCACGCTTTGTTTTACGTTATAGTCTTTATTTTATTATCATTTTCTTGTACATAGTTAAGAAGTCTATAAGTAACTAATTATAATTTATATGAGTCTGTAAAACACACCCAAAATACAGGAAAAAACCTAAAGTGGACTTTAGTGGACGTTATAGACTTTTATATTAATAGAAAAATTCTTGAACATCATAAATGTTATGATAAAGTGAGTAAAAAATTATTAATTTCTTCCTTAGCTTATATCATTATGAGGCCATATTTGCCATGGACCCTAACTTCCTTGTTACATGAAACATTTCGCCTGAGGCAAGGGAAATGCTCAACTATGTGGAAAAAAAGATTTGCATGCTTTGTACCCCTCGGATCCTTGGATATGAAATACGTATTTAATTAAGCTTTATATTATAAGAGAATGAAATCAAATGATAAACTTAGTAAAATGATACCCGTGATTCGTTTAATGTTTTTCTAGCTAAACTTGGTCTTATTAATTGTTGCACAACATAACATAACATAGGATCACGCCTGTATTTCCCAAAGGGGTTAGCAGAGGTGTTGTACACTCACATTTCACCAATGTTGTTATTAAATCCCATGTAATAGGTGGTGAGCCTATTGCCACAGGCACAATTCCAAATTCCGGGCTGCTACTGAAAGTTTCTAACAGAAAAGCCCAATAACACATTGCCTGACCTGGGACTTGAACCCAGGACCACTATACCAACGAGGCAGTCAATAAATATAGTTATTGAAGATACTCACGTTCATTTTTTGGAATTGCCCGACTAGATTCGAACTCGAACGGAGCCCTTACTAACGAGCTGAGCCTGCAGCGATGTCGCGAGTCAAACGATTTAAACCAGGTCATATTAGTCAAGTCATTGACTAGGATAAAATAGGAATATAAAGTACGTATTGGAATAATTTAAATGTAACAAAATAATTATAAATAGGTATATATTTGTACAAAGTTAGTTTTTTACACTTTGTGATTTACCCACCAGGACAATTATCTGCAAATCAACATATATTATTTTCGTATGGAAATTGAACCTGCGTTACGCAGTGCAGCAGCCAATCTCTCGACCACTACGCTAATCACCAACCGACAACCAGCGACATGTTTATCTCAGTCAAGCACACTCAAATTTTTCAAAAAGATTATGTTGCGAAATATTAACGCATAAAATGTCTTCACTCACAAAACTCTACATCACCCAATTCCGACATCCAAACCCAAAACAATCGAACTTACGACCCAGCCAATCGCCGTGCTCAAGTCTATGATAAATGGCTTAATTAGGCACTTAATAGAAAAAGCCTCCATTCGGAACAATAGGCTGGAGCGAATGAACCGGACAATGATATAGCCAGCTAGATGGAACTAATGGTACTCTTCAAGTTAAGAGTAGTTTCCAGAATTAATTAGACTAATTCTTTGGTGAAAACGAGATGAATAGTTACAACAGTGTTTGAAAGGAGATTATACTGTAATAGATGCCTCAAGACTTTTGTTTCAGCCTCGAATATTTTAATTAATTATAAATTTTATGATCCACGTAATTGGTGAAGCTGTTTAGGGTTGATGAACAAAAGGAGAAAACCGATAAATGATACTTTCTTTGACGTTGAACTGAAATATTAAATTTTAATCATCTATCTATATTTTGACAATGGTTTAAGATACACAAATTCTTCGATAATCAATCTGAGAAGTTGCACATTCATGAAAACCTATAAATGTCATTTTTAATTGATCATTATATGACCACGTATTGCCTATATTATATGTTATTTTCTAAGGAAACATTGCGCTCATTACATGCCTTGGATGGTGGCTGGTTCGACCAGCAGACACTGTCTGGTCAGTCCAAGGGGGTGATACTACCAGGCTATCACAGCACACACTCACATTATAATCAATTTTGTAATACTGTAAGAGATCAACATTTAATAACATAAATACATTAAACTTCTAATATTGTTTTAACTAGAAAACAAGAGTGTAAAGAAACAGTTCCTAGCTTAACCCCATGTTCCACTAGATACGCGAGAGCGATATATTATCTGTCATTACCAGCAATATCGTCGTAATGATAGCCCCGTAAGCGAGGAGGTACGGCCGCTTAATAGACCTATAAAGCCGAGACAGAAAATAACGCAGTAGGGGAAAATAATAAGAACAGTGTACAAAAAAGTAAAAAAAAAAACTAGTTACTTGTATTGCGCACACCTGAGTGATGAATAAGTCCCCAAAACAGACCTAATGACATTTTTTGTCAATAAGGTTTAGTGTAAATAAAATAATATACTCCCAACCGTATTCCGGTCACGGCGGTCTAGCCAAGTACGCAGGAGATAATATAGTGCACAAGTGTATGCGCAAACACAGGTGCACTCCCTCTTCCTTCACTCACATAGTTCGATGGGACGACAATCCGACACGACCGGAGAGAGATCAGGCGCAGGACCGACGGCTTTACTTGCTCTCCCAAGCACGGGGGTGTCACACCACCAACTTCCTAACTCCGGGCTGTTAATTTCCTAACAGAAAAACCCAATAACACTATGCCCGACCTGGGAATCTTGCGACCACTAAACCAACCAGGCAGTAGATAGATAAAATAGTCTGTAAATAAAATAACGTTAGTATAAATGTAGAGACTTCTCTTTAACATTTAGAACTATTTAACTAAGTTTTAATTTATGCTTCTGTAGGCTTAAGATACTTATTAATTTAAAATGGTTCTCATTGAGAAGCCTTTCATAATGGCGCCTACTCATGACTTGAAAATTACATACATTTCAATAGCTCAAGTAATATCAGATCGACACTTAAGTTCTGCTACTACACATTGGTTTATTCATAATTTAGATGATTAAAATGAAAAAATCTCTTAGGTTTTCGCGATCTCTACACATTATTTAAAACAACTTTTAACCGGATTAATCGCGTGTATTATTGGTTTTTGTTTTTCCTGGCGTGTCGTCTTGTGACCACGAACGCTGCAACGTGTTCGAAACGTCAGGAAAAACAAAAACAAATAATACACGCGATTAATCCGGTTAAAAGTTGTTTTATAATAATGAAAATAAACTGTTATTTGTACAAAAAGTTTGTGATCAATTTTGATTTTCTTTTAAACGTTCGTTATACTGTTGGTAAACTTGGGCATCAATGTGTTTCAAATTTGAATTTAGAGACTAAAGCATTTCTGTTGAATGCCGCAATTTCGTACTCTATACACAAAGTGAAAAACAAAAGCTGAATGTTTTCCTTATTCCGTCATAAACTGCAACACTCTTTGTCCTCAGAAAAGCAAATACGTTTTATGTACATCTTCAATCAACATCCAATTGCCTCCCCAGAGTCTTGAGTATACTCGAAGACAATTATACACTTCATTTAAAAAGAAATGCCAACAATGAGCGCGTCAAAAGAAATGATTCACATTAATCGTACCCTCTTTAAAACACAAAACAACGTGACGCCGGTCCTTAAAGCCTCTTTCACGCGAAAAACGTCTGCCGATTAGTTCACGTCAGCTCGTGTTCGGCGTAAACGGCCGAAAACGCCCGAGCGCGCCCGAACGCTGCGTCACGATGACTCGTAAACGTCACGGAAAAGCTAAGTCACCATCTATTTGAGTTGATGGACGCAAAATACCGATATATTGGTATTATTGAATTATTAGTATTTATTGATGATGTTTTCATTTTTGATGTAAATTTCTTTTTTATTTTAGAATATTGAGGTATATTCAGTATCTAAATTTAGATCAACTGCGTATCAATGCAAGACACATGCCTCCCTAATCCCGTCACCATCAATTACAAACTTAGTGTAATTAACTAACGCAACCAAATTCACATTTTATGTCCAAAATAAATCATTCCACACTAACAAATTCTCGTTACTATCAGATTTCAAGCTCATAAAACGCACAACGTACAATTTGCCAGCAAACTTGCAATAACTTCATCGTAAGTACATACCGCGTTGAGACGCTCCCGTGACGTCACACGACGCCGAGACGTAGCATGTATTGTAATTATTACGTTCAGGGATGCTCGCCTTTAAATTTAATGAGCATCTTTATTATACAATGTTACATTTTTAGTTAAATGTATGCTTTTATGCTTGTTAGAGTAAATTGAGCATGTTTAAAAGTAACTGATGATTTGAAAATTGTTACCGAATTCTTTTTAATGTTTAGTGAACACTAAATTTGTGGTGTTTTGGATGGAAAATTTTGACTGCGGGTGAGTTTTAAAACCCTAGACTGTTATCGTGATCACCACTCGTAAAGCGAATCTTGCTTACACCTTTTTAATTAATATTTATTTCTTAACTATACACCTTCTTAAAGACATACATCATAATATCATCGTTTTCTATTCAGTCTCTATGTCATTTAACCCGTTCACTGTTCCATGTACATCATGTGGTACATGTCGATTGTTTAACTATTGTGAACCTGTTAAATGGTACCACATACCATTCTACATTTCTTGCATTCAAATATAAAAAAAAATCTTGCTAACTCCAAGTATACAAGTAAAATTATGAAATATATATCGTATAGTCATATTGTCCTTCATAACCATAAACGCAAGAACTTTCCGACTAAATATCTGGAGATATCAAATACAGTAACAATTCTGAACTCTGTTCAGAATTCAGTAACTATGTAGACTAACTTAACTCATCGCCTGCCATTGAAAATCTTATAACTAATAAACTTTGAACCACTTCTCTATTAACATTACTATAATTATTCGGTCTGATATTTGGTAGGCTTAGCAATTATCAATGTATCAATATTTTTAGGGTTGAACTCAAAAGGTGCCAAAACCCGACAGCGTCAACTATGTCCAACTGCGACTACTGAATGTGCTTTAATGCTATCAAGGCAAAAAAAAACATAAAAAGTTTAGGTCGTACAAAAATTTGGACTCGTATTCACTGGTATTTTATTTATTTATATTTATGAAGAAAGACAATTTCGGCAGTTTACTCCAGAATTTTAATTCGCCCAAACTATAGGTACATATATCATAAAAGTTCCACTTATTTCTATCAATTGGTTATCATTTAAATAGACCATCTCTTCTCCTCTTCAAACTTTACGTATTTTGAACCATCAGACGAGCAAATCCGGAATACATGTACGCCTTAAACATCACTAATTTAAGGTACATTCATAAACAAAATTAAACTCCACTCCAAGTACAGTTGAACACAAAACGCAGTTACTCGCGATAATCGCACGGAGTCGTAGGGGAACGCTTAAAAACGTCGCGTCGTCGCCAGCGATCCGTCAGGGCGCCTCATTCACTTGATCACCTCTCAGTTTACCGCCTTATTACGCACCTGTGTAGGGTTGAACTGGCCGGATTAAAAATAAAACAATTAATAAGTAGCATCTATATAAAAAAGTACACTTAAGTGTGTAAAAATTAAGAACCTCCTTTTTTTCGTCGGTTAAAAAAGTTTAAGTGCTCATCAGGAAGAACGTGTCAAATCGGAAATTAAAAAAAAAATCTTGTGAAACACGTTTTGAACAACTTGAAAGTCTTGAAAATTATGTTTTTGAACAACTCGAGTTATTTTAGATATAGAAGAGTCACTTCGTCACAATTTTCTTTAATTACCAACAAATTTTAAATTAAAAAAATAAACGAAAACATATAACAAAATAACCAATATCGTATTAAAAAAAATACTTCTTTTTCTACCTTTTAACTTGCAGTAAATGGCAACCCTACCTTGATACGCCTCGCAATACCGTATTTCTGCTCATTAAGCCGACGACGAGACGAAATCATGACGTGTCGTGCACGGAACAATTTACCAGTTCCAAATGCGTGTCGCGCTTAATTATTGAAAGCCATTTAGCGATGTTTTACAACAGAACACGTGTTTTAGGAAACGGTAATAGCTGTTTAAATGTAATGGTCATGTTGACCGTGGCAGGGGGAGGGTTCGGTGTAGAACAGTATTGCGAATATTGATTTGGGTATTACCTAGCTTTGCAATTGTGCTAAAATAGTAGTATTTATTTATCGATTTCGAACCTAATTAATTCTCACTATTAATATTGGTCTAGTGGTCCCAAGTGCGACTGCTGAACATGAGGTCTCGAGTTCGATCCGGCAGAGTGTTCTTGATTTTTCTGTTAGTAAATTCTCAGTAGCAGCACGGAGTTTGGAATTGTGCCTGGTAGATGGCAATAGACTCACCGCCTATTACATGGTACACCTCTGCCTATCCCCTCGGGGAAAACATGCGTGATGGTATGTAATATTATCGTTTGCAAATTTGCGTATGGCCCGTGGCTTCACTTTTAAATCCGAGCTATCCGAAAACCAGCAGGCAGCTTAAGCAAGTTATAGTTGTGTGTTGTTCAATATTTTTGATTTTCTTTAATGAGTAAGTTTTTTTTTGTACATTTACTAACCCGTTATGAGACCGAAATATTTTTTTTTCTTTCATTTCTCTTTCTTTTTATAATAGCACTCTTATATCTCTGTCCCTTCGGGGATACAGGCGCAATGATATGTTATATTCATATTATGAACAAATACTACGTGAGCCAATAACGTATTTTATTTATAAGTGCAGGCAGGTAATCATTTCGCAATATTTCATCTGAAAAATATCCATGTTCAAATATTTATTAAAATCAGTTCATAAAAATATTGATATTACTGATAGCTCTATTATATTTTATCCAGCTACTCGCAAATCGATCCGGAAAGTAAAATAATAAAAATATTACTATTGCAATTAAAGTAAATTGAAAACCTCTATTACGAGTCTATTATTTTATCTGATACTATTCCCCAATATAGACAAAACCTGACTAATAAAATCCTGATTCGGTCGTTATTAGAACCAAACCCCAAACAAGACCAGACGGCAAATAAGATCGCCAAATAAAATCAAAAATTCCCCGACCGAAACGTCGAATCATAAACGGAGGTTAAGAAATATACCCCCAAAAAAGTAAATTCAATACACTTGTTTAACTAAGAATATTGAATGAACGACCCCAGTCAAGCGTAGTGGAAATTAATTAAGTCCCCCCCATAGCTGTGTCGAATAAAGAAAAATCGGAAGAACGAGATTGGAGCGAAGAATTTTAATAAAGCAGGGTCACGTAAACATTGATGGTTGGTCCCTACTTTCGTGACAAAATGGAACACTGCGGGACTAGTGATGGACCTTAAAATTATTAAAAACTTAAGACTTTAATAAAGATATTTTTTCAATTTTCTTTTTCTGTCGTACGGCAGATGAACACTCTAATGTCAGAGACAACCGATAGGTTTCTGACATGGCTTTACAGACCATCGAGAACATCTCTCAGTTGTACTGATTTCACCGTTTCCTTCCCCGTTCTAAGCAAGTGGTATTGTACACCCACATTTCACCAACCACTAACCTTTCATATCAACCAAATAATACCGAGCCTAAACAATGAATAACTAGGTAGGTACGTACTTAACAATAATTATTTCATATCCATCGAAAATAATGATTTCAATTAAAGTGAACTGATGAAATTTAATTTACATTTAGAAACAAAATAAATGTTGGCAAAATGCCAAAATATCGATTTCTTGAGCACATGCACATCTCAGAAAATAGTTGTACATTATTAAAACATAAACATTGTATAAAGGTGTAGTTTTGAACAAAGTTCTGACATAATAACTTGCCTTTGAGACTACCTGAGCTTTGCTGATAGTCTGCAAGGATATTGTTTTTCATACTTTAAAAAAAACTAGTTTTATATCTTAAACCTGTTTAGATATGAAGAGAAGTTATCATAGTTGATTCTTTAACGAAAAGCTAAGGCTCAATTCCACCAACTAAAATTTAACGATAACCAACAAGTTACTGTGACATTTTGACAGAATTTACATAGAAAAGCTAAAGATGCAACCGAATCTAAAAGCCCAAAAAATATTGTCAATTAATTAATTAATCGACCCAAGTTGACATAAGTAGTGCAAGCATAGCATCACGACTGTATTCCTCTAAGCGGTAGGCAGAGGTGTACACGGTTGTACACCAACATTTCGCCAATACCGTAATTAAGTCCCATGCAATAAGTGGTAAGCCTATTGCCTTTAACTGAGCCCAATTCCAGGCTCCAGGTTGCTACAGACAATTCCCCAACAAAAACAAAACCAATTAAACATTACCTGAAACATAACTACCTTTTTTACCGTAGGAGAGTACCATGCTTCGGCACGAATGGGCCGGCTCGACCCGATTAATACCACGGCCTCACAAAAAACCGGCGTGAAACAACTTGCAGCTTGCGTTGTGTTTCGCCGAGTGAGTGAGGATATCGGAGGCCCAAACCCTTTAAAAGGCCGGCTACTCCTCTGGGGTTGCGTGTGTCCATGGGCGGCGGTAATCGCTGATCATCAGGCGAGCCGTCTGCTCGGTTGCACTTATCCCATCAAAAAATCGAGCTCAAGACCTCACGCTCAGCAGCCGCGGGCACACAACTGCCGAACTGCAACTGAGAATTTCCTAACAGAAAAAACCATGACCCGAAAATCGAACTCAAGAACTCACAATCACTAGATTAATGAGTGAATTCCTAAAAACAATTACCAATAAATCAATTACTATTCAGCCTAAGAATGCAGTGAGTGGGATGATATTAATTGGGTCGGTCATGAAGCTGACGCCATGGTATTGTCCTCCATGGCTGCGTGATCAACTATAGGGGTTTTGTGTTGCCCGCCTTTTGTTGAGCACGCGTGTGGCCCTTTGATAAAATTGCAATAACTAAGCGGTTATACACTTGCAATGTGTGTGTGTGTGTGGAGTTTTATATGTAGTGGTTTAGACTGTATTTTTAGAAGGTACCCGTTTCCTTTGATTTATATGTTCGTGTTTAATACGTTTATATTTATTATTCAATATAAATAGTAGGTATTTATAAATAATAGTTGTTAATTTTTTATCAAGATTTAAAGTAATTTCTCTTAAGTGGAATTAGCATAACGCGTACATTTATTTATGTATGCTTCATTCTATATTGATTTCTAGGAAATAATAATTAGTGCTAGAAATAAAACAAAAATTACAGAAAGTTACTGTAATTTTTATTAATCAAAATTAATTAATAAATTGCTTTGATGATAATTACATCGAATTCAGGCCATCAGCGCAAGAGTGGCTTTTTTTTTTTGAGGCACTAATTTTAATTATCACTAGGAAAAGGATAGGCCATTGTTGCGCTCACGGCCTCAATTCTCCTTATAAGGACAAACAGTTTAATGTCAGTTAAATTTAACTTCCTCTAAAAGTCCTGTCACAAAAACAAAGTTAAAAACCCGAACACTCGATCATCCCGATTTCAATATAATTGAGTCATGAAGTGCTATTTAATGAAATACCGCTCCGTCACTAGTGATGTGACGGCCCAACGATACGATGACACGTAGGCACAACACTAATTAATATGGCGGCGACAGACAATGGAGTACTCGGGTCGATGGAGTTGTTTTAATCAAAAGGTTATTTTAATGCAAGAGGGGCTCGTGGCTAAGTAACAGCTACACAGACCGATCGATCGAGGTTAAGCTGCGCTTGTCGCGGTCGTTCTGTGGATGGGTGACCGTCATTTCATACCGAGAACCCTCCGTGCCTTAGAGAGCACGTTAAGCCGTCGGTCCCGGTTGTCATATTCAAGATCTATGACAGCTATTACAGGTAGTCAGAGGCCTGAAAGTCTGACAACCAGTCATACCACGAGATATCGTGTTACCCAATAACTGGGTTGTGGAGGTCAGATAGGCAGTCGCTCCATGTAAAATACTGGTATTAGGCTGCATCCGATATGACTGGAAGCCGACCCCAATGTAATTGCAGATATATATATTTTAATGCAAGAGTGTGTGAAGACGGGTGGTAATGTAGCGGCAATATGCATAAAAAGAAATTGACTGTAGGCCGGATAACTCTTCTTTTCATATATATTAATAAAATGGTAATGCACAACATGCCTCTCCTTCTTCTCCCTGCCCTGGTCCCAAGTTATTTGAGGACAGCGTAATATGTTGTTCTCTTCCATTCTCCTCTATCAGTCGTCAGGTTAGCGTTCCCTTTTCATTCATAATTTCCCTCACACAATCCATCCATCTTTTCTGTGGTCTCCATCTTCCCCTTCATCCACGTACAGTCATATTCATTACCCTCTTAGTCACATGTGTCTCATCCCTCCTCATCACGTGTCCGTACCAAGACAAACGGTTTCCTTTCAACTTTTCCGTCACTGGCGTTACTTTGAAACTTCCTCTAATATATTAATTTCTTTCATCCATTCTTGTCGCTCACACACATTCATCTCAACATTCTCATCTCCACTACATGTTATCTTCTTCCATCTATACAACAACAAGCCACATAAATAAAAAAGTATGATAAAAGAAAGAAAAATCCAATAACACTTTGCTTGACTTGCGAATCGATCTCAGGACCTCACACTGAAAAACTCCATCTGTGACCACTAAACTTAAGAGGCAGTTTTATAATAACTCCTTTAGACTATTTTAGAGTACAAATGTATCATTTATACCAACCGCCACTCCATCAAATCTCTCCTTACAGTGACAAGAGTATTATAATTGAGTCATAACTTAAAATACCGCTTCGTCAGTACGACGCTCAACTGATACCGCTCGTGACGTGTGCGGCGGTAATTAATAATGGAACATAACTAATGACCTTTGACGGATAGTAGCTTTGAGGGTAAGGGTATCTCTTTCAAGAGGGCCCTTTTGTTAGGTAATACCTTGTGTGTGAGCCTCTGTGTCTAGTAAAGAGTTTTAAGCCATAGTCCCCAAAATATGGTACACTAGCTGGGACTTGTAGTTGGAATTCCCCCTTTTCCGCAGCAACTCTGCTTTTAAATATGTCCTATTGCAAGACCTAAAGTCCTTTATACAAAATTTCATCCAAATTCGTTTATTAGTTTTTACGGAATTGATTAATGAACGTTTAAACAGTATGCACCATGGATAGCACGGACACGACGAATGACGGGAATACACGAACACTCCCGACGCCACAAAAAGTACATCATCGGTGCGAGCGAAGCGGCATGCAGCACGATGCGACGCCAGTTTGACTCGCGACATCGCCGCGGAAACAGCTCACGACTGAGGACAGATTTCGAGTTCGAAACTAGTCGGGCAGTCCCACAAAAATGGACGTTTGTAGTAACCGGTGATCAATAATTAAAACATTCAGACATAACATCACTCCTGTATTCCCCGAAGGAGTAGGCAGAGGTGTACACAATTGTACACCCACATTTCACCAATGCTGTTATTAAGTCCCATGCAATAGGTGGTGAGCCTATTGCCATCTACCGGGCACAATTCCAAGCTCCGGGCTGCTACTGAGATATTCTTAACAGAAAAACTCAATAACACTTTGACCGACCCGGGAATCGAACACCCAGCTTGACTGCTGAGCATGAGGTCCCATACTCAGCAGTCGCGCTTGGTACCGCTACACTAACGAAGCAGTTCAACATTCAGATGCTAAAATTAATTACTAGCGACTTTCCAACTTTCCGACTCCTCTTTGTTATATTCCTTTCATACAAACCTTGTCCTTTACCTTGTACTTTTACCGTGGGAGAGCCATGCTTCGGCACGAATGGGCCGGCTCGACCGGAGTAATACCACGGCCTCACAGAAAACCGGCGTGAAACAACGCTTGCGTTGTGTTTCGCCGAGTGAGTGAGGGTATCGGAGGCCCAAACCCTTTAAAAGGCCGGCAGCGCGCTTGCGACTCCTCTGGGGTTGCGGGTGTCCATGGGCGGCGGTAATCGCTTACCATCAAGCGATGAGTCTGCTCGTTTGCCCACTATCCTAAAAAAAAACCTTCTTGGTTTCATTCCGGCATTAAGAAAGGTTTTGCGTTTTCTGTTAAGAAATTCTCAGTAATAGCCTGGAGTTTATAATTATGCCCAGTCGATGGCACTAACCTCATCAGTTTCAGTAAAATATGGTTGTACAACATTACAGGTCTGCCTACTCCTTTGGTGAATGTTTCATAGCATCACGACGCTATTCCCCGAGGGGGTCGGCAAAGGTGTACACTGTTGCACACCCACATTTTACCGTTGCATTTATTAAGTCCCATTACCTTATAGGTGGTGAGCCTACTGCCATCCACCAGGCACAATTCCAGACTCCGGGCTGGTACTGAGAATTTTCTAACAGAAAAGCTCAATAACATTTATAGGAACCCAGGACCTCACACTCGACAGTCTGCCTTGTGCCACCTTTTTTTTTTTTATTATCGTGTGGAAATCCTCATGGATGCCCTCTACCTAATGGCGAGGGATATGTCGGACTCCTACCGACTAAAACCACACGGCCGTCGCAGCACATAAGAGAGGGCACCGTTAACTCGGGTGGATCAAACCAGTGCCCACTCTGTGCTATGCCTATGGCACTCCACGGGCGAAACCGTTAGCCTCCCAAAATCGTCGCGGTGTACAGGAACACACACTGGAGGGTCTATTCAGAGTCGATGACCCTTCTTTTCCCCTACCAGTAATGGTGGGGTTGCGGCTTTTTATCCTATCTGGGATGAGCGCCGAGACGGTTAGCTCTCCGTCGCCTTCGTCTCCGAGCCGGATCGGCCTTCTCCCGATCCCGCTCTGCGGCCTCCTTCTGGAGCATAACCGATTCACAGAAGGAGGCTACAACCCTCCATGATGTCGGCTCTGCCAGCATAGCTGACATTACTGTCGGCAAAGACAAATCCTGCCCGATCTGGTTAACCAGGATCCGCCGCTCAGAGTCCCATGCAGGGCACTCTTCGAGCGTGTGCTGTGCGGTATCGTGGTCACCTTCACAATGGTGGCAATTAGCCGTGGCTTCACGTCCAATCCTACTCAGGTATTCACCGAAGCAACCGTGTCCGGTAAATACCTGAGCAAGACGATAGGTAATGCGCTCACCTCTCCTTAACCAGGACTCGAAACACGGCAGAACGGCCTCGACAACGCGCTTGTGTGCATACCGCGGCTCCTGGAGCCGCTCGCGCCACTGTTCGAGTGCGTGTCGCCGCTCTTGCCGCCTAAGTACCTCAAACGCCCTGAGAGGCACGCTTGCGCCATTTTGGCGGAAATTGCGGATTCGGTCATAGACCCTTGCGTCCATTTCCGCCAAAATGTCTAAGGGTGGGAAGCGCGCCAGGATAGTTGCCGCCTCAAAGGATACTGTCCTGTATCCTCGTGCAATCCTGATGGCTATTTTGCGTTGCAAGCTGTTAAATTTAGCTCTTAAACGCTGGACGCCTGAAAGTCGGTGTGACCATACGGGTGCCCCGTATAGAGCCATGGATCGCACGACACCAGCGTAGAGGCGGCGAACTTCCTCTCGAGGTCCTCCGAGATTGGGTAGTACTCCATGCAGCGCACCTACTACCCTTTCGATCCGGGGAACAAGGCGGTTGAAGTGCTCTTCGAAACCCCAGTGACTGTCCAGCGTAATGCCAAGGTATTTCATATATCGGCCTACCTGGACTTGCGCATCACCAACGCGAACCGACAAACTGGGTGATTCCCTACCACGCTGCCGTTTGTGGAACCATAGAGCCTCCGTTTTGTGAGGCGCTATTTGCAGACCCAGTCCTTGGATTTCAGCCACGACTTTTGCCACACCGAGCTCAGCAAGCCGGATAGTATCTTCAAAGCTGTCCCCGCTGGCCAGTACTAATGTGTCATCAGCATAACAAACGACACTGACGCCAGCGGGGAGATCGACACGCAGAACCGCGTCGTATGCAAGGTTCCACAAAAGAGGACCCAGCACTGATCCCTGTGGAACCCCGCATCTTATCTCCCTACGATGAATGCAACCATCTCTACCCACATACCGAATATACCTGTCATACAGATATGCCCCGACAATGCCCTGTAGATAGGTAGGCACTCGATGGTGTACAAGTGACTCCCTAATAGCACCCCAGGGCAGAGAGTTAAAAGCGTTGACGATGTCTAGGCTTATCGCCAACACCACTCCACCCCGGGAGACCGTCTCCTCCGACAGCGAGCGGACGCGAAGGATAGCGTCTACTGTGGAACGCCGCTGCCGGAAGCCATACTGACTGTCGGAAAGGTCGGGACCAATCCGCGACAGGTGCTCGACGAGACGTACGGCAATTATTCTCTCGAATAACTTAGATGCCTCATCGAGCAGGCATATGGGACGGTACGCGGAGGGAGAGTCCGCGGCCCTGCCTTCCTTTCTTATGAGAACTAATCCGGCCTCTTTCCAACTGGAAGGGAACACGCTCTGACGGAGACAACTAGTAAATAGGCACCTCAGTCTGTCCCCCAGAGCAGCCAAAGCTAGCACCCATGCTTGACCCGGAACTCCATCAGGCCCAGGCGCTGTGTTGCGAGCTCTCAGACGACAAACGGCTCGGTCTAACTCTCCACCTGTTACTTCGAGCTCATCCGACCAATCGGTCAAAGTCACTGGGGGCACTGAAGAGCTATCCCGGACTGCCGGGAAGAGAGTGTTGACAACTCTGCCCAACAAGTCCGGGTCAAGGGTTTCCGTGAGAGGTGGGACCCAAGGACGTAGTTTACCCATTACTATCCTGTATGGTCTCCCCCACGGATCCCTATCCAGTCCCTCGAGGAGTTCAGTCCAGGCCTGAGATTTAGCGTTCGCAATGGCCAATTGAAACGCCTTTGTAGCCGCCCGGTATAACACATAAGCTTCGGCTGTCTCCTCGGCTGTGGCTCGACGTCGACGTCGGGTCCGAGTGTAGCGGCGTCGAGATCTCAAGCAGCTCCTGCGCAGTTGCGCAAGATCATCTGACCACCAATACACTGCCTTCCGCATGGCGGATCTAGCCCGCGGCATTGAGGCGTCACAAATCGATGTCATAATCTCGCGAAACCAAGTTGCCTCAATCTCCGGATCGGGCAAGACTACTACTTCGGAGTTCGAACTCTCTGGCCACGCTGCGACGTTGGCAGCTGCGACGAGCAAATCTCTGTCAAGCTTTTTGAGTGACCAACGTCGCTGTAGAGTGCCATTGGTCGGACGTTCGAGACGCTCAGGAGACCGGAGGGCCACTTCGAGAATAATATGGCGATGGTCAGATAGAGTGACTACCTCCTCCGCAACTCTCCATCCTGATACCATGCGGGAAGCAGGAAGACTGGCCCAAGACAAGTCAACAACCGACTCTCCCTGCCACCGAACACATGTGGGCACAGATCCTCGATTAAGAAGTTGCAGGTCGAGCTCGGCTGCCCAGCTCTGTAAAGTATCTCCCCTGGGCCTATCCCGACGGTTTCCCCATAGTCTTGAGTGCGCGTTAAAATCGCCCAAGACTAACACAGGACGTGGTAAGCAAGCAGAACGAATGCAACTTGCCACTCCGTCCAGGTATCTCTCGTACTCGGCAAGGGAGATATTGGGAGAGACATAGCACCCCACTATGGCCAGAGAGCCCCACTCTATCGCGATGAATCCGTCCCCCCGTTCGAGGAAGGAACAGTGTGGGTCGCCCTTTCCACCACTCCAGTAAATGGCAACGGAGCCAGTTCTATCGCCGAACCACCGAGGATGGACCGGAACATTGTACGGCTCTGCCACAGTCGCCAAGGCAACCGACCACTCCGCAACAGTTTAAAAGAACAGATTCTGTGCATTGCGGCAGTGGTTAAGGTTGCACTGCAATATCTTTAAGGGAGGGAAGGCAAGACATCCATAGCCTCCGCAGAGCCACTATTTTCTGGCTCCAGTGTGGACCCCACTGACAGAGCACGTACCTGTTTGCCCTTTCCTTTTCCTTTAGGGGGAGAGCACTTTTTGCTCCCCAGTCTATGGTCGGACGGCCGACCGAGATCTGTACATAGTGGACATCGGTGGGTACGTGCCGTGCATTCGCTTGCTTTGTGACCAGTCACACCACAAGCGAAACATCTGTCCCCTCGATCGATCGCACTAGGACATTGGCGACGGACGTGACCATGTTCCAAGCATCGGTAGCAGTAAAGCGGCCGCGCCTCTAATATTTCGACCCTCGCTGAAGCCCAGCCCACACGAACTCGCTTACTTAACGCCAACTTTTTTATCGTTGCGATAGGGCACCGGACCCAAACACTCCCCAGAGAACGAGGCTGGCGACGAATTTCACCCACTCTCACGTCGTCTGTCGAGCAACCACCTGCCTCAGCGATGGCAGCTGCTACCTCTGTGGCCGAAACAGCATCGTCTAAGTCATAGATCCTCACCTCCCCGGTTTTAATAGGACGGGCAATACGAACACTCATGTCAGCGAGGACCTCTCGCATACGAGATGCCAAACTGTCCGCCTTAGAGCTGCAGTCGTTACCGGAGATTTCAAGTAACATCCCACCCGTAATGGCCCGTTTTTGACTTACAGTATCGATTCCAAACTCAGAGAGCTTTATGCGTTGCCTTAGTGCTGCCATAACTGTCGCATATGTGGCATTGGAATTCTCCAACACAGTGACCGTAATGGCTGCTGCCACAGGAACTACAGGTAATCCTTTTTCTTTTCCCTTTTTCTTCCCATCTTTTGCCGCAGAGGACGACGTGGACTCCTTTCCTTCCTTGGTTTGAGAAGGGATGGAAGGCGCTTTCTTTCCTCCAACTATCGTAGCCCATGATTTCAACGCAACTGTCGATGTTGAAGGGGGTGGATCTAGACATGGCACTGGGGGTAGTTCTTCCACCATAGGTATTGAGGTCTTTGTACCTTTTGTCTTTTTACCCTTCCCCTTTCCTTTCTTTTTGCCATTCGTGTCTGACCCCGCTTGCAGCTCATTAGAAGCCGAAGACAAAGAACTTGCAGCATCCGCAGCCAACGGAGGGCGGAGGCGCTGTTCTGGAAGCAGTCTGCTATCCAGTGCCTCAAACCTGGCGTTCACCATATTCCCAACTTGTATCATAATGGACCGTGTCAGTTCCTCACAGAAAGATGAAGACATCTCCTTAACGGGGGACATGACTGTGTTTGAAACCTGTGCCTCACCCTGCCGTCGAAGGATATAAAGTTCCTCCGTCAGTTTTTCTAGTTTCGTTGAGAGGATTGCAACCTGTGAACGAAGATCCGCGTTTTGTTGTTCCAGCCTCTCAACGTTGCTTGAAGAGAAACTGCGTTGGGCAATCTCCACCGCTGTTACCTCTGGTTCCTCGCTCACTCTTAATGGCAAGCTTTGAACCGACTTCTTCTTTGGCCCAGGCAGCTCTCTAGCCCCCGTCGGCCGTGTTCGCTTTCGCGTGCGTGTAACTACCGACGCTGATGACGCTTGTGAGACTTGCGATATTTGCGAGCAGTCTGACTCGCAACTATCGTCGACTACACCGCCTACTACCGGGGTAGATAGTCGCGTGAAGCGTTCACGTGACCTAGTCACTCTGCCAATTGGCACATTTTTCACCGCAGATGGCTCTGCTACTCTTTTACTTGTCACGGAGTCTATCGATTCCGAGACAATCAACGCGTCATTTTTTAATATTTTTTTTATATTTGTTTCCATGCTGTTCCCACGAGTATGGGGGAAATAATCGGTCCACCCAGGCAGTGCCCCCTGTACCTGGGTAAGCGTAAGGTGTAACCCAAATAGGGGGTCCGCTGGTACCCTGAAGGGGGCGCGTTAGTGACTGTTGTAACCCTTCAGCCATCCATACCCTTGCCACGCGCCAGAACTTGGTATTAGGGGTGATTATTTATAGAGGTTTTCTTCCTCGCGGTCCGGGCAATTAAGCCAAGACCCTCGGTCCTGAACGACACCAGGATTACGATTTGACGACAGTGGCAATGAAGCCTGTACCGCTATTCGCACAACACAACTTAACGGAACCCGCCGCAAAATGCGGACACTGCCCGGTTAAACGGGCAGCCCGCCCCATTCGGCAATCCGTGATGGACTCCGCCTCGTATCCCTTAGTCTGGCCCCTCACAGTGAACCTGCCCGGCATGAGTGACTCTACCAGTATAGCTTCAAAGATCACAGGGACACACAAGCCCCACCACGACGACAACGTTTGGATACAGGTGGGGTGCCTTGTGCCACCTAGAGCAATGAGTCAGTTTGTATATTATGAATCTTTTTATGAGTCATCATTGTTGTACTATCTATCAAGTTGCTTGTAAATGTACTTTACATTTACAAGCAACTTGATAGACTATAACGTGGTTATATTTCTATGCAATGCATAACTAATGATCCACAGCATCGTTGGGGCAGTGACGCGTCCCCTCCCGACGTATTATCTATGCAGTACTGTAGAGCACATTTATATAACCCGATACTTCTTTATAGTGTGGTTGTTTAAACAACCCGTAGGTCTGTGGCATGGCTTTAGACAGCATCAAGAACATCGCAGTCAGGTGTGCTGATTTCGTGTTTCCTTAACTAAGATAATTAATTTCATAAGTCTTCAAAAAGTCAGTCGTGCATGCCTTGAATTCAAACCTAAGACTTTTAAATTGATAACTAAATGATGACTGACTGCCCGGTTGCTCTAGTGGTCGCAAACGCGGCTGCTCAGCGTGAGGTCCTGGGTTCGATTCGCAGGTCAGGCAAAATGTTATTGGGTTTTCCTGTTAGGAAATTGTCAGTAGTAGCCCGGAATTTGGAAGTTGGTGGTGTGATACCCCAATACTGCGCGTGATCTCTCTCCGATCGTGTCAGATTGCCGTCCCATTGGACTATAAGAGTGAAGGAAGAGGGACTGCACCTGTATTTGCGCATACACTTGTGCACTATAATATCTCCTCCATACATGGCTAATCTCCGTGGAGATAGGCCGCCGTGACTGAAATACGGTCAGGAGGAGTATTTTTTAACTAAATTATTAGAAGAAGGATCGAAAGGCACGCCTTATATTAATCCTTTCACTCAACTCCAACCAGTACTTACATTAAGACATCATCAAAACAACAAAAGTACAATACAAACAGCAAAAAATAGCACTTTATAATTTGAAACTCGGCATTACCTCTACAATATCTCGTCACAGAACATTTAGAACCAACAAAGCCTCCTTAATTATCATATTGTTGTATAAAATAGTCGTTAAAAGTCAAAAAGTCGATAACATTCAACTTGGCCCATTGTAAAAACAAGCCTCTTGAGAAAGTAAATAAAGCTGGGGTTACACGAGCCACGTAGCATTGTGCTACGTTTAGACTGTTACAACGAGTTGAGTAACTCGTTTTGCGTAAAAATATATACGTCAAAAATATAGACGTCACCAAAAGACGTGTTAAAATGTGGAAGTTAGTGGTCAGAGCGCCTGGAGTATTTATGCGGGAGGCGCAAGTCCGAATCCTACTCGCGATCGTATTCTTTTACCACTTAAAATTTTTACTAAAAAAAAAAAATTTTAACTTTAGAGTTCGCTAAGCATGCGTTAATGCTTTTCAAAGATTTACCAATATTGTATAATTTGAAAGATATGCTATATACGTAATTTCAATTACGTGTCTCTCTAACAAATTATTTTACCAAATTTGACCTTTAATAAAATTTACCAAATTGTTAAATCTTAATTTAATTTTAGCAACGTTATCTACTAAACGTAATCACTATTTGTACACAATTTTTATTAATAGAACTTAGAGATCAATTTTTATCGTAAAACTGTGTTCACGTTTGTTCACAAATAAATATTTATTAGATTTGATCATAAAAGAATGCATCAACGCATCAACTTAATCACTCGCCGAAATATTGCACGGTTACAACGCGGCACAATATTTTATGACGACAAAAAATCTTCAGTTAGGTCACGTTGGTTCACTAATTCGCTCCCCGGGGTCGCTTCTGAAATCATGTCCGGAATTCACTATATTCGGACACTCATTTTGCTAAATGAGAAGCTCTTTACATATTTATTGGTAGATGATTATGGACGTATGTTTGGGGAAGATGTTATTGGTTTCTATACAATTGAGGAGGAAAATCCATTTCTTGACTTTCAAAAGTACCTTTATATGGTCTAATTGGAATAAATGACTTGACTTTGACTTTGAAAGCTGATTTTTTAATAAAAACTACTTTTAACCGGATTAATTGCGTGTATTGGTTTTTGTTTTCCTGACGTTTCGAACACTGCAGCGTTCGTGGTCGCAGAATGATCGCCATAATGTAGTGCCATGTGTAGTGTACGCGAAAACCTAGCATAATATAGGAAGTTAGTTTTCTTGCAACATCCTCATAAATTTTTAGAAGGTTTCTGTAAACGAAACCTTCTAAAAATTACATAGACCTACACCCACACAAAGATACACAGTTTAAGCTTTATATTATAGCCTAGTAACAACCAATATATTTATAGATGTAAATCAAATATAAAAAGATCAGTAACTGTGTTACCATTTTCTTTATTTCTTTGTGGCTATTTTTTTATCTCTACTTCCACACATTAACGGTACCACAAAAAAAAACCTCCGATCAACCACGACAGACGGTATCCGACAAAGATACGAACAACAAAACGTACACAAAGCTGCTTATCTGCTTATCTCCTGATCTCGCGGGATAAGTTATTGTGAATGTAGTTCACTGACAGTTGAAGGAGATCCCTGTACTTTGTTACGATTGCCAATGGGCTTAAGAATCGGGGAAAGCGTTTGTCATTGATTTTTAAAAGACTTCAAAAGGAATAGTGCTTCGTTGGTTTAGTGGTCGTTAGGGCGGCTGCTGAGGGTAGCGTCGTGGGTTTGAATTCATCGAGCAGTGTTATTGGGTTTTTCTGTTTATTCGGAGTTTCAAGTCGTGGTAATAGGCTCTATTTGGGGATTAATTATTGTGTTATGTTGTTTGTAAAACAATACATGCCCCTACCTAATCCCTGTTGTGAATATATCGTGATGCTACGCTATGCTAAGTTCAAAAAAGAGAGGTTCTAATGTCATCCCATACATTTATTCGAGATACTTTCCGTGTGGTTAAATCTTGGAGTACAATGTGAAGCAGAGACTTCTCAAAAGTTATTGTATCTGATATTTTTTAAACTATTACGTTGCATGATAACGTAATAGTTATCATGCAACTATATGTACATATACGTACAAGACGTTACTATAACACTAACAGGAATGAAAGCGCAATAATATCGTGGTCACGAGCAGACCGAGTCTACTTGTGACGTCAATCATTGCGACCTGGTCGAAACGTCAAGCGAATCAAAGGTATTTTATCATCATCATGATCCCCTGCACTTATCCCAATTTATTTGGGATGCATATATCTAGTATGCTGCTAAAGGTATTCATTGCGTGTTAATTCCTGTTAGTTTTATAGTAACGTCTTGTATTTACCTCGACTTCCCCCAATCTACTACAAGCATTTGGCTATTGTATTAAAATCGACCCTTTTTATCATTTGTTTGAAACTCCATTATCAGATTTTTTGCTGTTGGCTGTGTAGTTTAAATGGATTTATGCTCACAGAAAATCGTCAAAAATATTTCTCTTCTCAGTACGATATTACTATGCAAGTAATATATTTAACGTGTGGCACCTGTATTTATATAATAATTAAATAATTCTCAAAGTTAAATAGCAGTAAAATTAGCCAAATTATGAAAACATAATGCTTTTTAAATAAACATTCGACAGCAAGACACCATCGCGAAACCACTCTCAAACAATTGTACTGCCAATAATTGAAAGTTAACAATAATTGCGTATCGTAAACACGTGACAATTTAATACGTAATACGCAATGAACACCACAACACTACCAGGACGCTGAAATTTTACATCCATTACATTTCGCACCATTATTTTTAACGGCACATCTGATTTACGTAAACGACACACGCCATGTGTAATACGCGACACACTCGACCAAATAAAAACAGAAACGGTGCGACACAAAAAGGGAAGAGACATCGTGACGTTTGTAAACAAAACTCAGTTTTAAAATGATGGTCCGGTGCGTCGCATCACGCATGGCGTGGCGAGTGAGCGCGCGGAACGTTTTAATGTTCCTGAGCTCGCCGAGCCCGCCCGCTCATGCCCCGGTAAGCGTCTATGTGCGACGCCTAACTCCTTTCAAACGGCTCACGAATAGCCCGCTTTATCCAAAGTCGTCCTCGCGCATTCCCGTTCTCTTTTGTTACGGATTGCCGCAGAAAACCACTCGGACGTTTTTGCTTTCTAATTTGTGTAGTATAAAACTGTCACGCGAGGACAGCGAGAACGGTTATTAGTGTCGTCGCTAATAAGAAGGAACAGCCCTCCCTTTATCGCCGGCTTTAATTCTTACGAATGCAAGGAATTTTCGGGCCTGACGCGACGGGCGAAATTAAAGATACGCGATTTCAACCGGTGCGATGACAGGGGGAGTTATAATTATGAAAAGTAGGGGAGGACCCTCGCCCACCTCTCGCGGTCAAAGATGAGTTTGCCAGTGAAAAAATATTTTAATATAATATGGTGTTGCCATGCTAAACGCTATCGGGACTGATAATCGCCGCCGAGCCTCTTTGAGCGCCTTAATGAAGTGTTCCGTAGAGAAAGATTATTATATTTTTATTAAAAGAGCCTGCGAGTTGATGAGAAAATTTATATTGTACTATCTTTCCGAACGGAGCCTTCACTTTTATGGGAAATTGTTCTCTAAAAAGAGAAACAATTAAGGGCCGTTACGCGAACAAAGCGAGTAACAACAATAAAAACGTTAGGAACTCAATCTTGCCCGACCGTTACCGGAGTTAAACGACCGATGCCGATTTCCGAACATCCGTTACAAAATTTCAATACGAGTCATTAACATAAAAAGGAAACAATAACCGTTTAAAATTTCGATTCGGTATTGCCTTTTTTTTATTGGTGAAAAATCGCAATTTGCGAGAGTAGAACGTACGAAATTTAAATTTGAATTTCCGCCGGCGGTCGGCGGCGCTCGGCTCGGACCCCGTAATTAGAGGCTAATGAGAGCAACTGTAAGTCTTTCTGTCCCGCTGTGACGCTCATTTTTCTGAGCATATTTTGTACCGTTTCGCTTTTATTACGTGACGACTGCTCGTCATAATGTTCGCGAGTTTTTATACTTGTGTAGCTATAAAAAAAACTCATTAACTTTTTGATCGTAACCATGAGGGAGTGTACTAATATTTGTTTTTGTACTACATATTACGATGTTATGTACAAACTTCTCCTTTGACTGTGGAGTACTTCATAATTTACTGGTGTGTTGACCTGAATATTTTTTCCATTACTGGATTCTAACGATTGAGTGTAATAGTCACTTTGAACTTTGATTATCGCGGCCCTTCTTCAAAGCCTAGCCAATAAATAGTAAACAGTTCTTGGATCTACTTTTCTGAGCTCGTTGTGTTTGATCAGGTGAATTTATATAGGTACCCGAGCGCCCTACATCCTTTACACTTTCTCAATTGCTTTTTCCCTTGTCAATTTCCAGTATATGTAGTATGCCTATATAAGGACTTTGTGGTATTCTTTTATCGAAGTTGTTTTTCCCGAATCTTAACATCTACCTACTTCATTTCGTTGGAGAAATAATGTGACGCGACAAAACCAGTAATCATGAAGAAACGCAATTACCAAACGCAACGAAATACATTAACTAGTTTCTACTGTGCGAGCTAAGATGGATACCTCGCGGGAATTTTTGACTAATTACACCTCTCGGCGTCTCCCGCTCCTGTGATCGTTCACTCGTTCATCCGTTCATCTGTTCACTCAGAGGCGCTCTCCCCAGTTTTTCGTCGACAAGAAACTTTTGCCAATTAAGAGGCTGGCACAGCGGCGCAACTTCTCAGGGACTTTTGTTCGTCAACTAATTGTGACGTGTATATAAGACAAATTTGGGCTGCCTACATATTATCTCTTTTGCGTTTGTAACGTATTTCTGTGTATGTGTTGCTCACTTTCTTATTAAAGAGTGAAAGTTTAAGGAACATAAAGTACACAGAAGTTGGGGAACCCAGTTTTAGAAATAACATTTTGGTTTGAACTCTGTATATTTATGTAACAGGAAATCAACAGTAGTGTTCAACATAATAATTATTATCGAGAACTTACCTCCCTTCATTTAGGTTTATAAAGTAGTTTTGATTTCTATAATTTGTTGCATGACTAATATCTTTTAATCATTTAGTAGCTTTCAGTTTTCGAAAAGACTTCAATTGTTAGACAGTAAGTGATTCTAAAAATATACACTTTCCGAGAAGTCTCTTAGATATGTTGTTATATTTTAAAAGAAAAGTCTACACTGTGATGTGATCTTACAATGGCTAAGTACCACTTAAGTTTTGACCTCCGGACTCCAAGGAAAACAAATTAAATTTCGTTATATTTTATAATAACACTCGAGCTAAAGGAATTTTAATTTTGTACAGTGGGATGTCATGGTTACTCAGTGGTTACGCCGGTTCTGAATCTGAGTCGTGAGGGTTCTATCTTTGCATTTACCGAAGTAACTTTTTCAATGTCATATGTACTTTCTTAGACAGGTTCTGATATGAACAACATCAGATGAATTTATACATCGTGAGGAAATCTAGACTTGAGACATCTGAGATGGCCAACCCGCAGTGAGCTATCGTGGTGATCAATGCACGTGCCTTCTTTGCATAAGAAGACCCCCTTGCTCTATAGTGAGACATTAAGGTTATTTTATGTTTTTAGTTGCCTTATTGGCCTCGTGGTCGCAACGGCGACTGCCGAACGTGAGGTCCTGGTTTCGATTCCCGGGTCGGGCTATTGGGTTTTTTCTAATAGTAAATTCTCTGTAGCAGCCCGGGGTTTGGAATTCTGCCCGGTAGTTGGCAATAGGCTCCATCTATTACATGGAACTAAGTAACGACATTGGTGAAATGTGGGTGTACAGCTGTGTACACCTCAGCCTAATCCTCAAAGAATACAGGAGAAATACCTTGTAAATCGTATTTTTCTAATAACGTCTGACAGTATGAGGTCATTTACGTTCCTATTCTTAACGTAATCGCAAATAAAATATTATTTATAGCATGTATTTCTCATCACTTTATAAATAACAAATACACTAAGATAAAATTAATAAAAGACAAAAAAGTATTGCAAAAATAAAAATAAAAAACTAAAACATGATTTGCGTTAATTGATAAAGTTTAGACAGCTGTCATAAATCACTGAGTAATGAAACAGCATCGCAGGAACAGTGAAATTCAATTAATATAATTTTAACTTTCACTGTGAAAGGTTTCTGTTCGTCTACGTTCTTAAGTTGTTAGAACTTGACATGTTGCTGCCTGGCGCCGCATGTTCAGCACATTATAAGACCACAATTAGGTTCAGTCTGTCTAAAAAATCATGAAAATAATGTATTGGGAATAATTGCTAAAACACTAAATTACTATCAAAGTACTCACTTTGTACTGGCAGCACTAAATTAGTATCAAAGTACTCAATTTGTACTGGCAACACTAAATTACTATCAATGTACTCAATTTGTACTGGGAACACTAAATTACTATCAAAGTACTCAATTTGTACTGGTAATACTAAATTACTATCAAAGTACTCAATTTGTACTAACTATACTAAATTACTATCGAAGTAGGTACTCACTTTAATAGTAATTTAGTATTGCCAGTACGACCAAGAGCACTAGTTCCCAAAACATTATTAACATGACTTTTTTGACAGACTGTATTATGACGAACTCAGTTTCAAGATCAAAGAGCTAATTTTAAGTTAAACTGTCTCATATGATAAAATGATGTCCATTTCTAGTTAAATTTTTCCTTTGAAACAGTTTTTGCATTAAAAACTTTATTCTAATTGTAATAAGATTTTCTTCTGTCATCATGTCAATCTGACTGTTAAGCTTGGGGGTCTTGAGATCGAGGCTCTGTTACTGGGCTTTATCTATTAAAAAAGTTAAATTAGGCGCGTGGAGTTAATATTGAGCCCGGTACAGTACTACCACCTATGGGACCTAATAATGACTTCAGTGAAATGTGGGTGTACAAGAGTACACTTTGCTTTTTTTGTTGAATTGGAATGGACGCTGGGTCGGACTTCTACAAAATAAAAACCACACAATCTTACTGTCACCTTGACTAGCCCTTCAGCAAAAACAGCCGTAAGGCTATGTTATACTACTACCTGACCTCCACACCCAAATATAAAAATCATATCGGAAAACACCCACAAAAATCACAGACACACAGTTGATCTATGTGCAATCTAAACCGCAGTCCGACCCTTTACATTACCCGAACACAATCAACGAATAACAATCATTACAGTTTGTAATTTACAGATAAATTTACACGGTAGTGTGGTCAACCACATATTTAAACCCATCAACAATAATGTTAAAAGGCAAAACATAAAACACAGTATATTTTAAAGCTTTCTGTTTGAGTGCTCATTAAAAGGCAAAAATAAAACGGTAGCTATTAAGCCGTATCGGTTGGACGACACGACAATACCCGAAGTGCTTTTCACTAATGATGTAGGATACGTATAATGATTACACGAATGTCATTGAATATGTGCTGGAAGAGGCGTACTTTATAGATAATGTGGAAGGAGGTTATATAGGTAATTTCTTGAATAATTGTATTTTTTTTGGTTACTTTTGTATCTTGAAATAATAACTATTTACTGTTCTCATTATTTTTTTGTTATATGGGTTTAATTATTAAAATTTGGATGACAATACATGTATAATCATTATTTGCTATTCAAATCAATTTTCAATCGTACCTTAAAATCACATTATAGTCGAATCTCTTCAAATCACCATCTAAACAAAACATTATAATACAATTTAATCAAAGAATTCACACATACACCACAGTACTTAGTACTTATCATCGGACGAACACATACAGAACGCCAACATAAAAAATCCATCAATCTCGGCTGACATATCGGACAATGCAAAACTGGAAACCGACCACAGAGCATCAATTTTGTCCAATTTCCGCGTGTCGCTCCATCCAGATGCACTACATCCATTGTGTGGATGGCCACCGCTAATCCATTAGCCATACGACTTTTACACAATACCCGATGATGTGAGCCAACCGAAACCCGAAAACGCGCTTTGTTAACTCATCGGTAATATCAACTTGTTTAGTTCAGAATCATTGTCGACAGATGGCGGGTTGTTTAGTTGTGAGTTAGTCCGGTAGTGAAAAATAACACTTTTCATAATGATTGTGCTTAAAATAAAATTATTAATTTGTGTGGGCAGATAAATATGGTCGTGAGATGCTCTGTCAACTTTCTCCTCGCTATTCCGAATTCTTCTTCGACGTCGCATGGTGACGTTATATTGTGTAGAGTGATTGAAACGTATTCTTGTTTAAAAAGAAGTATAAATTTATTAGCGTCCGACACGCATACGTTAATGTGTACTTTTAAATACGTCAGTCAATCGTGATATATTTTACGTAATCATGAGGTACAACAAATTATCAACAGTCAGTCATGACAGTTCAGTACAATCTTCAACAGATACATCATTTTCACTCTTGTAATTTTCCATTTTCGATGTACGTATACTGTAATTTGTACTCGCAACATAACTATTATGATAAGAATCATAATATTTATAATACTGAACTATTTATAAATGTTATTTTATGTGTATGAAACGTTGTAAGTGTTTTAGCGATCATTATAATGATGGGTAACTGTATACGTTAACTTTTTTTAATGGTACATGTTCTGTATCTAGAACAAATATTAAAGATTAGTCAAAATATAATATAGGTAACATTTTCGTCGACTTTTAATTTCGCCACAATATGCGGACCGGAAACCTTGATAAGTCACTAATTAAATTTTTAGCCAAAAGGCCTTTTGTGGCTTTAAAATTAAATTAGCAACCGCCAGTCTGGGCTGTCAATTTTTGGCTTTCATTTATACCAATTATGATATTTTTCTTATAAAGATTTTTATATATTATTAATTCAAATTTTCTATCTATTAACATCACCATTCAGGAAAATAAGTAATTTTTTATACACCATCACATTCTTCAATTCATCAGCAGAGACGATATTGGGAACAGTTACTTCTCGTGTAATTACCAGCCAAAAGATTAATATCAAAGTCTAGATATGATCCTCAACAGACATGCATATTTTCATCATCATTGTCGATTGGCAATTTCATCGCGTTTAAGGGAGTTTTTGCGGATGAAACCGCAAAAAATCCCTTAAACGCGATGAAATAGTCACGAAGTCGGAAACGAAATCAGACGTTTTGCGTTTTTAGTCGTGGTATCGAGTTTGTAAAAACTGACTAACCCGCCGATTGCTATGCTAAAAGTAGAAAGTATGCGAAGGCTCTGAAACCGACTTCTCGACTCAATTTATAAAAATGACTTCAAAGCATTCTCCCTACAAAATCACAAATCTCACACAGTATCTACTAACAGAATCCTATAAAATTCATTAGCACGTAAGAAACCGATGCTCCAGTACAAACACAAGACGATCCCAATCGTATGAATACGCTTAGTATAAATAAGTGAAATGTGTTAGACGCTATCGGGTTCCTTGCACCTCATTAGCGAATGCATATAGGAGAAAAACTTTCCTTAGCAAGGTGCATAACTATCGAACTTAAGTATCGTAAAAGCTTTTATTTATATTTGTACGGAGAAAGGTTATTTTTGTGATTTGCGTGGGTAAAACCACTGGAAAGTTTGTGTCGTTTCTACTCGTATTTTTATCAAAGACTCCCCGAGTCCCCAAGTCTCCATGTTTAAAGAAACTGATCTTGTTGTTCGTATTCCAACATTCTTGTAGTAATAAAATGCAAAAATACAAGCCAAACATAAAAATTCAAACGTCGAAACAAGGACGGAACAACAAAAATCGTAAACCGCTTTTTGAAATTACGCAGCCAAACAGAAATGCAACCGAGTCGCCTTAAGACGAACAGAGAAAAAACACACTGAGGGCAAAAAGTTCATACACTTCCAAGACACAGTAATCAGCGCAAAATATAGTCGGTCTCACGTACGAATCAGCGCGGGGAACGCGAAATAAAGTTTTGATGTAAAAAGTTCTTTTTATTTGCCGTGTTGAGAACAAACTTGGGTGGTGTGCTGTATATGCTATATGTATGAAAGTGTAATGATTTCTTTAACATAATTTTCGTGGACTTAGTGAGCGTTCTCTCTAAATTTTAAAGGGAGTGTTTAGATGTTTGTTTTTGTAGCTGCTGCTTGTGGTATAATATTTTCATAATGTTTGACAGTATTTGGCAACGACTTTATCATGAACAAAAATAACAAAAATTAAACAAAGGTTAAACAAACTAGTACCTAAACTATTGATAAAATCGTATATTACTAATTAGTCATTATGCGAACCTGATAATCTGCGAATAGGATGTGTATGAAGTGCCTTTGTATGGTTTATATGAAATAAAAATCTTGACTTTGACTTATTACATTCTGGTAATTGGACCTTTTCATAATATGACATTCTGCGAATTGGACGTTTTGCGAATCGGATATTTCGCGAATATGACTTTTTTTTCGACCTGATATTTTATGAACCGGACATTTTGCGTCAAAATCGGATCAAGCAGTAGATAAGATATTTCAAAATGTAAAAACTATACTTCCGATATTAACCGGCTCTGTTAATAATTTTAAGGTCATATTTTAATCAAGAAATCCATCGGTTTCGAAATCCAATTTGTTCCGCAGTTTATACCGTCGTTGTTATCAGTAACAATAAACGAAACCAAAGTACTTTATCAGACCCGAGTTACCCCTAAAACTCTGCCCCAATAGCTACCAAAAAAAGGTCATTCTTTATTAAAATAAAAAAATCCCGTTTTCACCCATAAATTATAATTTTACGTCGCCGTCGAATATCAGGACCCTCATTCGCCCATAAAACATCGATACGCTAATAGAATCTCCCGGTATTTAGGGCCCGTCCGCACTGGGAACTTTTACCGGCGGGCACGGGCGGCACGGGCGGGTTACCTCGCGTTCCGAGCCGCGAGCTGAATACAAACGAGCAAATCTTAACCCTCAATCTGCCGGATGCATGTGAGTTGCGATAAACTCCTCACGTGAACATTGATTTTTTTAATAAAATTTTAAATGTTGTGTTTTCTCTTTGTTTAGTACCTAGCTACATAGAATAAAAATAGCTTTACGTTTCTATTTATTTAAAACTATTGTGGCTTCCGATTTAAACTTAACTTTTTATACATTGATGGGCTGCAATTACTATAAATAAAAATAATAATAATATGCATGGTGTTTATGATATTCTAAATATTTAATAATACATTGTCCACAAACTTCCGATTACTTATATTTTAATTAAATTACTATCAGATTTCCAAAGCAGCTTTCAAAATTAAGTCTGGAAATATTCCAAAATTAAAAAAAAAAACTAATTAACAATTTTGTAAATACTTGAAAAACACAATAAATTAAGTAATTACTCTCTTGAACTCAACTCCCTCAACCTCAGATAAGAATGAAGCGTCCTCTCAAAAAGCATTGTTCTTGAAAGAGGAACGTTAGAGGGAGTCGTGAGAGGAATTCTGAACACATCGGCGACACATGTCAGCCCTCTCGATCGGATCGCGATCTGTGCGAAGACTTAATAAAATGACACTCTTAAAACTTTTAAGGTTAAGTGAAAGGCGAGAAGCGTATTGTCTATAAAAAGAATATTAAACAGATACATCTTTCAAACTGCCTCGTTAGTCTAGTGGTCGCAAGCGCGACTGCTGAGCAGGAGGTCTCGGGTCCGATTCCCGGGTCGCGCAAAGTATTATTGAGGTTTTCTGTTAAGAAATTCTCAATAGCAGCCCGAAGTTTAGAATTGTGCCCGGTTGATGGCAATAGGCTCACCACATATTGCATGGGACTTAATAACAGCGTTGGTAAAATGTGGGTGTACAATTGTGTACACCTCTGCCTACCCCTTCGGGGAATACAGACGTGATGCTATGATGATGATGATGAAGAACAACTCTTATCGGCGGCACATGACGTCAACGTCTCGATCAGATCGCGATCTTTTAAAAGACTTAATAAAGAAAAGTACTCTTAAAACTTTGGCCACTATGAGTTAGAAGCGACGAGCGTAGCTAGCTCTTTTACAGCATTTTGGCCGTCAAGATATTTTTAGTATAGACTGACGTGAAGTCCTGGGTTTTATTCCCAGAGAATTTCCTATAAGTAAAAGCCCAATACACTCTGTGCTGGATATTTCTAATAAGAGTTTTATACGAAAAAATTACAAGTATTTTCTATAAAAAACCTCAATATGCATCGCGTTTAAAATATAGAAATTATATAAATATTATCTATTATAATAATTTCTGAATAGCAGCCTAAAGTTTGGAGTTGTGCTTTTCGCTCACCATCTATTACATGGGATTTAATAACGGCATTGGTGAAATTTTGATGTCTAAACTGTGTATATATCTAAGATTACCTTATGTTATATATGTAATGTATATACAATATAATATTATTTCGAGCTTGCTCTAATCTAACAAAAATACTTTAAAATAGTATCTTTTGAATTGATCCGAGGGAACGGCGTAACACAACATAGCATCATAGCATCCCGCCTGTATTCCCCGAGGGGGTAGGCAGAATCTACACAGTTGTAAACCAACATTTCACCAATGCTGTTATTAAGCCTATTGCCATCTACCGGGCACAATTCCATACTCCGGGCTGCTACAGACTAGAGTCAAGAGAAAACCCACTTAAAAAAAATGCGTACGCCGCGCCAATCCGTGGCCGTCCGTCGCTTCACAACTTTTTAGGACCTATCTAAAAACCAGCGCGGCAAAATTTCGGTGTGGCCGCTTATGCTGATAAGCGACGATAGCGACATTTTTTGGTCTCGTGCAGGTGGCCTAGTGAAACATCTAGTATTTAAGTTCAGTACTTGTAATGTACCGTATATAATATTGTTTTAATTTAAGTCTATTCTGCAGCGACACTAGAATAAATAATTTATTTCTTTCAATTTTTTTTTAAATGAATCTTCTATCGGGCACTAGTTCTTCCCCGCTACCTTCCATGACATAGCCCACACATAAAGTGTTAACATGTGCCACCGAGTCTGTCTCATGATCCCCCAGATCTTTGTTACCCAAACATCCACGGAGTATATGTTTTTTTCAACTTTATTGAGAATTCATCGGAATTCCGTGTTAACTCTTTTATGTATTTGTTTATTGGCTGATCGCTTTGTCATTGTTTTCCTTTTCTCTGTATTTTTATTAAGGAAAATAAGATAAAAGTTTTAGATGTACATTCTATCTTACAAGTTGATTCAATTTGCTCAATTATTTCGTGGTTAAACCTTCGTGCGCGTAGCGAGCAGCGTCGTAGATGTATCGTAGCACTATCGTAGCGTGCTACGAAATTACGTAGACCATTGTTTTGCAGTAAATAAATTCCTGATGTGCTCGTCGGTGGTGCATTATTGAAGATAAACTAAACATATTGATATTATGTCATATCGAGTTCATGTCTCATAGTATTACAAAAGCTCTATACTCGTGCCATATTTATAGAGCAATAGACAACTTTTTTTTTTTTTTTATAAAAAACTTTTCCGCACACTAGGAATTTCTTCCTGTATCGTGGGTGCGTTTACAGACATATAATCTCACAAGGACACACACACCCAGACCCGGAGCAATTATCTATAGATCGTACAAATATTTGCTCCGTGCAGGAATCCAACCTGCGACACGCAGCGCAGCAGTCGGTCTCTCGACCACTGCGCCAACCGCGCTGTCAAATTTTCTTAGACATGTAAAACTTCTTTAAAATTTCTACGAAATTTTTAGCCACCTTTGTTTATTTGCAAGGGGCTTGTGGCTAAATGACGGGAGCTCAAGATAATTAAGGGGCTGGTAGCTAAATAAAAAACGCACAGATCAATCGATCGAGGTTAAGCTTTGCTTGCCGCGGTCGGTCTGTGGATGGATCACCATAATTTCATATCGAGACCACTCCGTGCCCAGAAGAGCGAGTTAAACTGTCAGTCCCGGTTATGAAATGAAGATCTATGACAGCCGTTATGAGTAGATGCCTGAATATCTGACAACAAGTCTTTCCAAGAGACCACTTTATTTTAAAGTCAAAGTCAAAGGTTTAACGAATATTCCCTGCAATACCTCCTGGCAATATTCCCTGACATGCCACCTGACTACATTCTCCGAAAGGCCGCCTGAAAATTAACAAAGTGAAGCCTGCAATTAGCAATACTTATTCAGTTACTTGTTGTTTAAAAAATATATTACACATACATGCCTAGCATCACGCCTATGTCCCCTGAAGGGTTAGATAAAGTGTATACACCCAGTCTAAACCTATACCAATACAATCTCCAGAAAATATATACGCCTCAACTTGAAATCACAAATACAAACTCCGGGCTGCTATTGAAAATTTCCTAATAAAAAACACAATAACACGTTGCCCGACCCTGGAATTGAACCCAAGACCTCATGCTTAGCAGTTGCGCTCGCGACCAATAGACCAACGAGGCAGTTATAGCATTAAATACTATAAATTCTCACAAACGCCAAATTTCCCGTTTCAATTAAAGCAGTTTCAAACAAAACCACTCAACACATAAGTATATAATTTAAACACAAAACATGTAACCATTGACTCCCTTTAACGATGCAATGAAAGCCCTCAAATGCATTTCCTATATAATACAGTACAAACTAATTCTATGGCGCAATACACAATATAATTTCAATAAAACGTACTGAAACTAATCGCCATTGAATGGACCGTTCCATCCTTCGTTCAAATGCATTCAAATTAGAGTGAACTAAATTCACATCGCCTCTATGTGAAGCAAACGACTTTTTGACTAACTCAGCAATATGGTTTTGGTACGATATTGTATTAATTTTAATTGGGAACCGGAATTGATTCGGAATTTTGGTTTTGTGACGGAATTGTAATTTGAATTTGTGTATCGGTAAATTGTATATAGTTTGATGGAGCTGTAATGAAACAAGAGAACCCGGAGCTGCATTAAATGAACTGTGAAACGGAAAAGTTGACGTTGTTACTTAGTAACACATAAACAAAGCATCACGCCCGTTCCCCGGAGAGTTAGGCAGAGTTGTGCTGGATACCCATATATAGACGGTGAATGCACCCTATCTTGCCCCATTTCGGCGGAGGACTGCTCACGGGGGGTTTTAGTGGGTTAGAGCCCCCCATACCCCCTTCCGTCACTCCCCGTGGCGGAGAAGAAATGCGACTGCATTTCCCGCCCTCAAAAAAAAAACCATATATCACTGATGCCGTTATGAATGCCCATGATATAGGTGGTGAACCTACAACAAGAACAGGCCACAATTCCGTAGTCTGGGATTTTATACGAAGAATGACCTAACCCAATAATACTGCCCGATCCGGGACAACAGTCGAACATAAGACCTGACGCTCACTAGCCACGCTTGCGGCCACTAGACAAATAAAACAATAAAGCAAAAAATAAATCTTATCTTATCTTAACTTAACTTATCGTATCTTATCTTAATCAGATAGTAAGATCGTTACTCAGTTATAGGTTCACATTATTTTCAATCTCTTTTTTTTGAACTATATCTTGTTAAAAGATAAATCTTTGTAAAACATTAACGCATGCTTAGCGAACTCTAAAGTTATAATATTAAATGGAAAAATAATTCAGTCGCGAACAGGAACCTGCGCCTCCCGGATAAATACTCCAGGCGCTCTGACCACTAAGCCATCTCGAACCGAGCATCGAGGTCGATCCTCGTTTATTTAGAGATCACGTCTAGTGCAATATATAATAGAACATACCACAACTTTTAAGAGAAAACAGCTAACACAATAAGCTTTGTAACTCAACTTCGATTGGAAATCAATATTTTACATTAAGATAAATCTTTGAAAAGCATTGACGCATGCTTAGCGAACTCTAAAGTTACAATATTAAATGGAAAAACAATACGGTCGCAAACAGGATTCGTACCTGAACCTGAATAGATAGCAATGACGTCGCCAAAAAGACGTGTTAAAAATATGGATGAAGAATTCGCAGTGGTGAGCAGAGGTCGAGATGGCTTAGTGGTCAGAGCGCCTGGAGTATTTTACTTTACTTTACTTGAAAGACATAAAAATTTGTGGTCGGCGATTATGAGATATACTAATGAAATCATTCAATTATGAAGATGTCTCGAGTAATCTCGATTATAACAGACCAGTAATTCCAAATTTTGTTAGTAGTCACGGTCGACGCAGAGCAGAAAGAGCGAAACACGATCAGTAGTGTTCTTATCTATAAAACTAAAACAATAAACTTTACTGTTAAATTACTCCACGAAAAAAGCCAAAAAGTGACTCTCGAGTCTCTCTACTTTTTACAACAGGATTAGTATATTAGTAGGTACAAATTAGTAACGTCATTTGATTATGAAAAAATATTAATTACTAATTTCATAATCGATTATCAGCATTAGTATTAAACAGTAATTCGATTATACCAATCATTCATAATCGTCGACCACTAATAAAAATGCACAATCTCGTTTTCTAGTCATAATTTTGTGAAAGACACATTAATAAGGAAGAAAAATTCCACACAACGCTAGGTACGAATCCAATGGGAGCAGGATCGAGTCCTGCTCAGGGTTTAGTTTTCTTTGCACAGAAAACAAATTAATATTACTATTAATGTTTGCTTTGATTAGAAATAATGCGTGTATTGAAAACACGACAAAAGACATGCCAAATTGTTTTATAATAACCATTTAATTAATATGTCTGACTGCCTCGTTGATCTATGCGATCTATGCGATTGCTGAGCATGAGATGTCGGGTTCTATTCCCGGGTTGATCAGTGTTACTGATTTAGGAAATTCTTAGTAGTAACCTGGAGTTTAGAATTGTAGATGGCAATAGGCTCAACATCTATTATATGACACAATAACAGCATTGGTGAAATGTGGTAAAATGTACACCTCTGCTTACCTTTGGCGTATGCAAGCGCAGTGTTATGTTATGTAATTAATTTGTAACACCTACATTCTGTACAAATAAAAATATATTCTATTATATACAAAAATAAGAATTGTAGTCTTATACATAAAAATAAATAAAAACAAAACTTGCATAACTAACAGTTTAAAATAAGTTCTGTAAAGGAAACACCCGTAGTGTTAGTGTTTAAACAAGTTTCTCAACGATGACGGCTATAGCATATTTCAAACAATTTCAAAGTGTAATGTGCGAAAAATAAGGTGCTCATATCGCTCGTGCCTGGCTCAGCGAACCCGACGCGGCTCTAGAGATACTAGATACGATATTGAGATGTTATTTATCTTTTGTAAGGGACTCACTTACGGAAATTTATGTTTTTTTTATACTTACTAATAAAAATAAATAAAACGAACATACACATAAAATAGAACCACGCCTGTATACCTCGAACGGGTAGGCTGAGGTGTACACAGTCGTATAACCACATTTCATCAATATTTTCATGAAGTGGTGAGCCTATTGCCATCTACCGGGCACAATTCCAAACTACGAGAATTTCATAGCAGAAAACCCATTTTTTTATTTCCGAATCGCACCCAGGAGCTCGGGTTCAACGGCCACTCTTGCAACCACTGGAGCAATGAAGCAGTTAATAAATAAAAACTGTTGGATTTGTAATGTTGCAAATGTTATTTATAATGTTGAATGTTTGTAATGTGGGCATGCAGATGAGAAAATAAAAAAAATCGTAGATCTAATTATCAACTTATAATCGAATTTTGTTAACCGAAAATTAGAGAAACGAAGATTAAAAGTATTACAAATATAAAAAAGTATGTTATGAGCTACAAAGTAATGGTTACTTATCGAAAAGCGCAACGTAAGCGAAACAATAATATTGGAGCAGCACAATATTTTCAAATTCTTACCTTATCTTACAATGTAAACAGAAATATATATGAATTTCCACTACCACGTTTGCTCGCCAAATTCAAAATAAAATTCATCCAGCGCAGCGTATCTAGGTAATCTGCATCCACGGCCATCTGAGCTCCCCTCGCCTCTGTGAGAGCTAGATACAAGCTGATCCGTTTTGTTTCCTCAATGTACAACCCTCCCCCTCAAACCCCTCCCTACACGGAGTATCAAACTCACAAAACTTTGGAAAAATATCCTTTATTTATATACAATATTATATCGAGAAGTTTATCCACAACTTTTGAGTAGGTCTTAATTTTTAATACTTTTGTAGCAAGTTTCGATTTAGAGTTCGATTTTCTTGCAATTTTTGTGATTTGGTTGGTATTTTATTTGAGGATAAATTTGAGTACGTCTTGTTAGATAGACTCAACAAGATAGTAATCCCACGCAGGAAGTGCGATATCATTTCAGAAAAATATAACATTATTACAGTAAAGTGGTGCTTTTGTATTTACCACTACTTAAAAAAGCATCAGACATGATTAACATAGATATTGTAAAAAAAAAAAATTTTTTTTTAATGGCCTCTTGCAGAAACCCAGATGGGTTTTGATTGCGTAACCAGACAATATCTAAGGCGAGGCAGTTTGATGCCTCCAGCCAGAGCATATTTTAAAAGGCCAACAGAAAAAAAATGCATTTCCAGTCCACAGTACTTAAATGTAAACGGTGACGTGAGCGCAACACTCGTTAAAGCAGCGCCACTTTATAATCGCGTACGTTCCAAGAACTAATTTAGTTATAAATGAGTTCTCACAGGCTTTCTCGACGCGGGCGGCGGCGCGGGCGGCACCACAAAGTGTTGCGATTCGTCTCAAACAAACTCATTACTGTTCTCACGTAATTATAATAGTATGCTCGTTTGGCCTTTCCGAGATCTGTTAGGTTCTATAAGGTGTAGGTTTTTGGAGCGTGTGCACTTTGTTATTGAGATTTTAATATTATTCATGTGCTGTTTTCGTTTATTTTATATTCTATATTTTCCTTGGTTTCCTCATTCATTACGTGATGATGTGATGAATGTAGAAATTATTAAAAAATATGAGTCCAAAAAATTTGGTTTATGCAAACATTATGTGTGCATGTGAGATTAAGTATATGTCTGTAAACGCACCTACGCTACAGGAAGAAAATCCTAGTGTGGGGCAACGTTTCTTTTTATAAATGAAAAACAGCATTACCCTCCTTTAGGCTTCGCCGCAGTCGGTTAAACATAAAATGCATTTGTTTACGCTAGAATTTCAAAAACACAAATCTCACAAAGGCAAAAACGCAAGCTACGTTAAAATATAAATTACTTGTTCGCTCTCTCAGTGCACGATATATAAGCCTACTCCTCCGTTACGACCTTCACAAAAAATATACGTAGGTAATTTATTTTATTCAACACGTATCTAAAATCAATCGAATCCACGTGCTCTCCCACCTGTAATCATAAAAATAATATCACCCACTTCCCATGTAACCCTGGTACTCGGCTTGTCAAACACCTAATTCGTATGACACATCACCCCCGGGTTTCGGCGAGATTTTACGAGCCCCACAAATTGAACTTGTTCAAGCTATGACTGATTAATATTTGTGTCGGGGGACCAGGCTATGATGGTTGTGAGGCGGTACGCGAAACCGGATTAGTAGACGTTGTACGGCGTAATATGAATAAGCCTATATTGTGAGTCAGACGTCGTGTACGCACAATTTCCTGAAGGCTTAATAAATCGCTTGTTTAATACTAATTAGGCATCATTGTGTTATATCATGGGTATAATTAGAAAACTCACTATTTACGACCTGGGAAATGAACTTTACCGCTTTGTTTTATATTACTTTTATCATGTGCACTTAGTATATCAATAAGTTAAGTGAAAAACGCCTAACGCGTTCTTGTGTCTTTTTAAATTCAGTCAGGCCTAACTTTATCTAAAATGTACATAAAAAACACCACAATTTATATTTGTATTTCCCCACAGTTTAAGCATTACGTTTTACCTGTAAAACATTGTACCAAAGTGTTACCAGTTCATTTAATTCGGAGTAATGTTGCCATGTTTATCGGTCCCACATTAAATGGTGATAAGTATCCGTGAAAAGTTTCAGTGTGAGCTTTCGGTAAAATTTATTGGGATTGGCGTCGTACGTATACTTTAGTTTAAGTTATTTATAGTGTGATCGTGGCCTTTTTATTGTTCCAATTGAAAATTAAATTGTAAGTGTCATTGAGTTATAGACGTTTCTTTAATTTTAAAATACCGCTGTCTTACGAAATTGTATGTGTATGCCCAGACCCAGAACAACGTAGGCCTTCTAAATATTTGTTCGAAGTGGGAATCAAACCCATTGTGTATAAGTCAAACAGCTCAGCGATTACGTTCGTGAATTATGAGGATTAAACATTTTTTAAGTCTTTGTTATTTATTGAAATATAAAATAATTTTTGAACATGGCTCGGGTTAATAACTTACCAGTACTACATCAAAAGAAACTTAATACAAGACTGCAGACAAAATTAGTTTTTTTGTAAAACTTCTAATTTTAAAGTTTGTTTTTTTTTATCCAGGTACGGCAAGCCTCACGTTAAAATTTTAAAATCGACACCTACGATGAAATAAAAACATCGACAAAAATATCACAGTTTATAATTCGAACAAGCGAATTACTGTAAACACCTTCAATCTCCAAACTCTTGTGGGATCAGTAATGATTACGTTCTTATACCACGTTCCTATATCGAGATCATTTTGAAAACTTCAAAAGGGTGCAAATCTCTCGGCGCAAACACGTTGTTCGAGTCACATCTCTAAATAAAATAGTCGGCAACATTATTCGCTCTAACGATGTGGAAGATAAATTTTCGGGATCCCTTTACTGTTTACGAGGTGTAACGTGAAAGAGTGAGTGTGTGGTTTGCGCACCTTAGAATATACGAGTAGGTTGGTAAGAACGCGCAGTGGGAGATCCAACCGCTGAATGAGTAGTAGTGTAGTTTTTTTTTTTAGGTTAGATTTAAGGGATTGATAATTTTGATGATTTTTTATATATTAGGGATTTTTGATAATTTAAAATAACAATAATAGAATGATGATTAAATTATACATTTAGATTTTATACATTTTCTTTTTTATTTATAACTTCTAGTAACTTTTTTGTTTTATTAATCTTTACTATCATACCGTAATACAACTTTCTCTACATTTTCTTTATTATGATTAATCACTGAAAACATTTTCTGGTAGTCAAACATGTAAGCTCACGCACGTATAACTATGTACTTCATAACAATTAAAATCTATTGTGTCTGCTAATTAGTGAGTCAAAGGGTTAAAACCTAAAATAATAATTCAAAAACTTATTTTAAGAAATTAAAACCTTCTTTACCTCTCAACACCAAAACCAAACACATATTAAAAACAAATTAGAAAAAATCTAAACAAAACACCTAACACATTAACATTGTAAAAAGGCCAACCTCCACACCTCTCCAGAACCGCCACAACTAATTCAGGTCGTTTCCTTTGCTCAGTGAGCGTCATCTTAACGTATGCATAGAGTAGCGACGCACCTCCGGGACCCAAGACAACTCCGTAATGTAATAACTTGGCTGAATATTGACGAATGAGCTACGATTTTTGTGCTCTTTTTTTTTCTTTTACACCAGAATAAAGGGTGTTCGTAATACGATATTCACGGTAAAGTTTACGGTTTTCATTCGAATGTACGAATTTATGTGAGTGTCGCGTTTCTGGGGATTTGTAGGGGTTATTAAACCCCTTTATTATTTTGGATTTTTGATTAATTAATTGTCATGTGATTTGTTTTTGTATTATATTGGGATCGCGCTAACGGTAGGTATTGCTATTGCACTACAGATTTTATCACATGGCTGGATAAAAGTACATTAATACATATATTTTTTAATTTCATTTTGTTAGTCTCCGAAATTCATCAAAGATCAATCACATATCAGAATATCTGATTGTAGGCGTACAGGTGGCTTAAACTTATGTTACTACTTACGTGTATTCTTCGGGTTTGCCCGACTAGTTTCGAGCTCGAACGGAGCCCTTAGTCATGAGCTGAGTCCGCGGCTATGTCGCGAGTCAGACTGAGTAACCGGTGAACAATAATTAATGTGAATACGTCTCACGAAAGTTATTATACTAACATTTGTTTAGCCACCAAGCTGGTAACTTTGTTGAACTAATTGTGAACAGGAATAGGGATAGAAATAATACCACTATTATGTTCTGATCTAAGCTGGTTTTTTATTGCAATAAATGTTAATGACGATATTAAACATCGGTAACGAAACCATACCGCGATCTATTTCGACGCCAACGCCATCTATCGAGGTTGAACTAAAACTTTTAAATGATTTATATATGGTTCGTTCATTAACATACCGCCCACCAAGGACATTTAGTGGCGAAATGTCCTTCTCAAAGTACTTATTATTACATTTGTACGATGTAAATAACAATAATCTTAATAAATAGTAAAATAATTTCGTGAACTTCAAACAAGAATAGTTCATAAGTTCACCTTAAAACTACAAAAAGCAACTTAATAAACAATCTTCAATAGCTCAACATAACTCAAAAGGGCTGTGATCTAAAACAATTTGTAAAACTCAGTATAATATATCGTTAAAATTGTTACAACAGTGTATATAATGTAAAGTAAACCATAAAAGTGTTAAAAATAAAAACATGTAAAACAACTTGTAAATATAACATTTGATCTTAAAACTAAAAAGGTAAACAATTGATCTGCAATAAATAATTATGTAAAACTGGGTATAAAACCTTTAAATAATTCAGGTAGCTATTGGTAAAATACATAGCTTAGAAGTTGGTCTCTTAATTGTGGATGACTTGGTACGCAATGTGACGACACGGGTTATATTATCGTGACCCGGGTGTTTGTCTATGACGCGACCTAACAACCAACGACTTGGAGGTAAGTCGTCCTCTTTAATTAAAACTACGTCCCCTATATTGGGCTCTGGTACTTGGGATGACCATTTGTACCTGTTCATCAGGTTCGACAAATATTCCTGGGACCATCTTTTCCAAAACGACTGCAGTGACCTTTGCACAAATTGCCACCGAGTTAAATAACTTACATTTGACGTTTCATAATTCTGGTCCGGAACATTGACTATAGGTTCTCCGATTAGAAAATGTCCAGGAGTTAGAGGTAGGGGTTCATCAGGATCAGTACAGTTAATGACGCTTATTGGTCGCGAATTTAAACATGCTTCCACTTGGTTGAGGAGTGTGGTAATTTCCTCGTAAGTGAGCGTAGCATCCCCAATAACCCGCTTTAAATGAAATTTTGTGGATTTTATTCCCGCTTCCCATAGACCACCGAAATTGGGAGCATGCGGCGGGATAAAATGCCACTCAGTTTTGTTTGCCTCAAGGTGTTCTGCAATTGATGGCTGAATAGCCGCCAACTGCTGCAATTCTCTGGAGGCACCTACAAAATTGGTGCCGTTGTCACTCCACAGTTTAGCACAGTGACCTCGCCGCGACACAAATCGTCGAAAAGCGGCTAAAAATGCTTGTGTGCTCATGTCACTGGCGACCTCTAAGTGCAGAGCGCGTGTAGACATGCACACAAACAAACAGATGTACCCTTTGTACGATCGGTACCCACGTCCTTTTGTTGTTCTGATACTTATGGGTCCAGCATAGTCCACTCCACTATGTAAAAATGGTCTCGCTGGAGTACATCGAGCTGATGGAAGGGAACCCATAAGTTGGTTTCTAGTATTCGCTTTTTGTCTGGCACATATTACACATTTACGAACATATTGTTGAACCAGACTTCTAGCACCTATTATCCAATAGGCTGATCTTAAAAAGTTTGTCATCAGCTGAGGCCCTCCATGCAGAGTTTTCTCATGCGCATCTGCAATTATTAAGTAAGTCAGATGACTTGAATGTGGTAAGACTATCGGATGCTTGATTTCTTCATTCAGTTCTGACCTTTCAAGTCTACCCCGAATTCTCATTAAGCCTTTTGCATCGAGAAACGGGCAGAGTGGTTTTAATTTGCTCGATTTTAGTGTTAAATGACCTTCTTCTTTTATTTGTTTATATTCTATTGTAAATATGTCTTTTTGCGCCTTCTTTATACAGCTCTCTAATGCTTCTTCTAACTCATGATTTTTTAAATATTTAGTTTTGTTTGTTTCCCTTTTCAAAAATCGTCTACAATATGCTATTACTCTAACTAATCTACGTAATGATGAATAATTCTTGAATACTACATGTTCCGTTACTAAAACGGTGTGTGCCTTTATTGTTTGTTCTAGATCTATATTTAAATCCTTTGGCCTTTTGTACTCAATTATTTTGTTTTTAAGAAAGGAAGGTCCCGCAAACCACAATTTATGATTGATTAATGAGCTGGGTAGCATACCCCTTGAAGCGCAGTCTGCTGGGTTCTCTTTGGTTGCGACGTGGAACCATTGAGATGAACTCGTTGTGCCCAGTATTTCAGAGGTTCGATTCGCCACAAACGTTTTCCACCTACTAGGGTGACTATTAAGCCACGATAGCACCACTGTGGAATCGGTCCATGCTATGATCCTTTCCTTTGAAATGTTAAGGACTTCTGCTGCCTCTGTCAAAAGCTTTGACAAGAGCACTGCGCCACACAATTCCAATCGAGGAATGCTTATTTGCTTGATGGGAGAAACTCTGGTTTTTGCAACCACCAACGCAACATGAATTTTGCCGGTGACATCAATTATCCTGAGATAGACTACGGCTGAGTATGCGGCCTTGGAGGCGTCACTAAAACCATGTAACTCCAGATCATCAGTGGGCCCTGTACCAAGCCAGCGAGGGATTCGAACATTGGTAAGTAATGACAACTCTCCGCGGTAAGTACTCCATTCTGTAACTAGTTCGGCGGTTAACTCCTCATCCCAACTAACACCTGCTAGCCATAATTTCTGAATGAACATCTTTGCTAGGACCACACTGGGAGCTAACCATCCTAATGGGTCAAACAAACGAGCTATGTCGGATAGTATTGATCTTTTGTTTACAGGTGCAGTCGTCAGCGGTGGAAGGTTTACCAAGTATTGAAACGTATCTTCGTGGCGGTTCCAGGTAAGACCCAAAATTTTCACAGTACTATCTTCTTTAATTTCTATGTCTTTATTCCATATTTCCCTTTCCTTTACTCTCATGTCTTTTTTCTCCTTATTCATTATGTCCTCATTTTTTATATTTGTTTGACCTGTTTGCTCTGTTCCTTCATTCCCCAACCATGCATTTATCTTATCTAACAATTCCTGATTATTACTGTTCCATTTTTGCAACGTGAATCCACCTTTATCTAATAATTGTATCATTTGTTTACAGATTTCTACACCTTCTTCGACGCAATGTGAACCTGTCATCAAATCATCCATGTAAAAACTATTTAAAACTCTGTCTGCTGCAAGTGGGTAAATATCGCCTTCATCATATGCAACTTGATGGAGCGATCTAACCGCTTGGTAAGGTGCAGATGCTGTTCCGAAGGTTACTGTTACCAGTTCATAATCTTGAATTGACTCTTCAGGATTATCTCGCCAGAGTATGCGTTGGAACACAGCATCTTCGTCCGCTATTCTGACCTGACGGTACATTTTGATTATGTCCGACACAATGCCAATCGAGTGAATTCTCCATTTCAGAACAGTATGTCGTAAGTCTGCTTGCAGCGTTGGGCCAATCATTAGCGTGTCATTTAATGATATTCCATTTTGGTTCTTTTCAGAGGCATTGAACACAACACGAACCTTTGTCGTAGTCTTGTCATCTCTTATTACCGCGTGGTGTGGTAAGTAAACTGCTTCAAACTTTTTACTGTCATGTTCCTTTACAGATTTCATGTGCCCTAACTGTAAGTATTCATTTATTACCTCCATATATTTTTTCTTTAAACATGTGTTCTGATTTAATCTTTTTTCTAATGATTTAAACCTTGTTTCAGCTATTACACGCGAACCTCCGCCCTTGCAAGTAGGATTTTCGTCTCGGAACGGTAATCTCACAATGTATCTGCCTTTATCATCTCTCTTAATCGTTCTGTTATAGAACTCTTCGCATTTTACTTCTTCTGGACTGAGTATTTTCTTTGTACTAGTCTGTTCTTCTATCTCCCAAAACCTTTTTAACATATGATCTTCGCTGAATTGGGCACAATGTACACTTATATTTTTTGCGTGATGCTTTGACCTCTCCCTACCTTCTGTGACTACACCTGAAAGGACCCACCCTAAAGTGGTGCTCTGTGCGATCAGAGTACCCGATGGACTCTTTACTATCCCTTCCTTCAAGATGTAACAGTAAGCATCTGCACCCAATAAGATATCTATTTTATTGGGTGTGTTGAACTTAGGATCTGCTAGACATAGACCGTTGATGTTAATCCAATCCAGTGAAGATGTGTTTACACTTTGCTCCGGTAAGTATGATGTTATCTTTCTTAAAACATAGGCATTTATTGGTAATTGAAAATCAATATCAACTGTTGACTTAATTGTCAGATGTACCATGTACTTAGCAATGGTTGATCTGTCATCTCCTAAACCTGAAATGAAGCCTTGAACTGGGATTTTCTTTAAGCTAAGAAACTGGACTGTGGCCTCTGTAATGAAGCAAGCCTGTGAGCCTTGATCAAGCAAGGCTCGGATCGTCTGAAATCCACCCATCTTTGACTCGGCTTTTATTAGCGCAGTGGCTAATAAAACCTGTCTGGGCTTGGGGACTTTGCCTGTAGATAAGCACGCTACTATCGGATTATCACTAGTTGAAGCACTAGTGCTATCGATAGCAGGCTTTGGTGAAGCATCTTTGCCTTTAAACTCTGGCTCTGCGGTTGGATGCAGCAAGGAGTGATGGCGCTTTTTGCAAACTCTACAGGAGGTCTGCTTTTTACAATCATAAACTGTATGATTACTACCTAAGCAATTGAAACAGATTTTGTTTTTTGCTACAAAATCGCGTCTGCTTTCTAAGGACTGTTTCGCAAATTGCTTACAGAAACAGAGCTTATGAGATTCAGAGCAGTATTCGCATCGCATATTAAATGATTTAGTAGCTAACATTGCTTTTGAGCTATGAGTATGTGAGCTATTACTAACCATATGTGCCACAGCCTTCCTCGGTTCTATACATTCTAAGGCGCGGAAACGACTTTCAATAAATTTTCTAAACCGATCAAAGGTGGGCAACTTGTTGCTAGAATCGTTGGAAATGCTTAACTCCCACTGTTTCCGCGTTTCATTATCAAATTTAAACGTTACTATATGGATAATAATAATGTCCCATGTACTCACATCGATATCCAAATTTTTAAGTGCACTTAAACAATCCGTAGTTGTATCTAATAACTCCTTCAATGACGTAGCCGATTCTACATGCAAGCGTTTTTGACCAAACAATCTTTTTAAAATACAATTCGTTAAATACCTTTTATTAGCATAACGACTTTCTAATTGAGCCCAACATTGGCTGTAGTTTGCGTCTGTGATTGGTGTGTGCCTAATCAACTGTTCGGCTTCACCAGTGACGTGACTTTTGAGATAGTGCAGTTTTTGCACGTTATCTAAAGAGCTATTATTATGAACGAGAGAAGTAAAAAGATCTCGAAAAGTTGTCCATTCTCCGTATTTACCAGAAAACGGCGGAATCGTGATTTTGGGCAACTTAACGAATAAGCTGGATGACTTAGAAGAATTAATTGGTGATTCACTATTTTGTGGTACTTGTGTTATTACATTAATTTTATTAAGCGTTGATTTTAATAAGCATTTGCATGTTATGTACGTCTCTTCGGTTGTATCGTATATATCATCAACCTTTTTTCCTATGTCCTCCAACTTAAATCGTCCATAAAGTTGAGATTTGGTTTCCTTAAATGAGGACCAATCTTGTTCTAACAATTCAAGTCTTGCTTCTATGTATTCAATAGTAATCCTATCTTTTGGACTCTTTTTAAAATTAATTAACGCCTTATTTATTACCTCTTGTAAATTTTTCAATATATTAATTTGGCCTTCCATCATAAACAACAAACAATAACAAATAAAATGTAAATATGAACGAGCAAAAAATATGTTTAGTTATGATAAAAGAGTGTATAAAAATCGATTACACAATAAATAAACAAGTAAAATAAATATATTTTAGTTCCCAAAACAAATCGCTATTGTAAAAACTTAAATTAAAATCACAAGTTTTTGTTTCGGAACAACAATGCATAAAAGTTTTCTAAGTCCTGACAACTACTAAAAATTTTACAAGTTTTTTAACAAACATATACTCCGGTAAGAATCGGGCATAGGTTCCCCGTTCCCCCGTTTTATACAAATATTATTCTAAGTCCTTAAACTAACATGCACAATTTTAAAGTCTTTACTGATAGTTCATAAAATTTTCTAAGTCTATAAATACTTCGAAATTCTTCTAAGTTGTAATCTTCCTTAAAATAAAGATAAAAACTGCTTGGCAATAATATGTTAATTGATAATTGTCACTGCTACTATGTATTATATTAAATTGTACTCACGATTACACTTCACTCACACAAACCAAAAGGTTGAACTGGTAGCGCCCTCTTGTGGTGACTCAATGAACTTCATTTTCCGCCCGCCCAGCTAGACGAGGTTGTTGCTTGGTGTATATGACGCAATCAAATACACCAGAGTTGAACTGGTGATGTACTACTAGTGGCGCCCTCTGGCGTCACGTTGAACTGCTGATCCCGCTGCTGCCGAGCTCGTCCACCTTGCTGGACAAAGCTGTCGTTGCCGATGCGGGTGCCCAGTACTTTAGCCGCAGCGATCCACTGCGAGTACGTTGGGGTGCGGTCCAAAGCTGGCACCGCTAACTCAAAAAACTCAGACTGATCTGGGTCTGATATCCAGGGTCGATGGACCAATGTTTAGCCACCAAGCTGGTAACTTTGTTGAACTAATTGTGAACAGGAATAGGGATAGAAATAATACCACTATTATGTTCTGATCTAAGCTGGTTTTTTATTGCAATAAATGTTAATGACGATATTAAACATCGGTAACGAAACCATACCGCGATCTATTTCGACGCCAACGCCATCTATCGAGGTTGAACTAAAACTTTTAAATGATTTATATATGGTTCGTTCATTAACACATTTAATCATTTGGAAACTAAAAGTTTTTACCAAATTGATCGGATATAATAAGTCAGTTTCTAATTGTCATATATATAAAGTTATTATATTAAATGGAAAAAGAATACGGTCGCGAACAGGATTCGAACCTGCGCCTCCCGGATGAATACTCCAGGCGCTCTGACCACAAAGCCATCTCGACCTCTGCTCACCACCGCGAATTCTTCTTCCATATTTTAACACGTCTTATGGCGACGTCATTGCAATCAATTCAGTCCCTATACTGGTGACCGAACCGACACGACTAACTTTGCAGTTAATACAATGCCGTAAAGAATGCAATTACCTTAATAATTCAAGATAAATCTTTGAAAAGCATTAACGCATGCTTAGCGAACTCTAAAGTTATTATATTAAATGGAAAAAGAATACGGTCGCGAACAAGATTCGAACCTGGGCCTCCCGGATGAATACTCCAGGCGCTCTGACCACTAAGCCATCTCGACCTCTGCTCACCACCGCGAATTCTTCTTCCATATTTTAACACGTCTTATGGCGACGTCATCGCCATAAGACGTGTTCGAATCCTGTTCGCGACCGTATTCTTTTTCCATTTAATATAATAACTTTAGAGTTCGCTAAGCATGCGTTAATCCTTTTCAAAGATTTATCTTGTGTCATATATATTTTACGTTTATATCACCCGTGACAAAAAATAGACAAAGTATTATGTTCTATTGGTCAATATCACTTTGCCCGACCCGGGAATCGTTCCCGAGATCTCCTACTCAGCAGTCGCGCTTGGGACCACTAAACAACGAGGCAATTCTCCAATAATAACGCAATAATTATGTGCTATATTCGGAAGCATATGATTAACTTGAAGTTTAATACATTTTTACGTTCAAACATTAATGGCTCACTTAAGAGTTAATGGTTTGACATAAAACCGTTGTCCATTAATTATTGCTGTACAGTTATGACGTCACATGATATACAACAACATAAAGGTGAACACAGATTTTGTTAGTGTTTAGTTATTAAATAATACAGACATTAAATCAAAATGCGAGACTGCCTCGTTGGTCTAGTGTTCCCAAGCGCAACTGCTTAGTAGGATAGTATCTGCCTACCCTAATGGGAAACAGGCGTAATTGTATGTATGTATCGGGTTAGACTGGAAGCCGACTCCAATGTATTAGGGAAAAGACTATGCAAATTATGATGATGCTCATAGTCGATCCGTTGTCTATCCCAAAGTTCTATCTAGTCAGACGGTCAGGCACATTTACGAGTCACTTAACGCCTAATGGCTGGACATAAAAACCGGTGCCCGCTAATTATCCGATGACGTCACACGACATGTCCGCACGCCACGTCTAACATCATAGTTTAATTAGTTTCAACTATATGGCTTTAGGGTTAACAGTAAAGAAAATCATTCGGAGTAATGGGTAGGAAAGGAAGTAACGGTCAGCTTCTTGGAAATACTTGGCGAGTTAGGGTTGAATAGTGTGAAAGAGAGGAGGTTATTGACCTTCAGTGTGTCAATAAAATATGTGATAAATGCGAACGTACTGTAGTTAATACTACTTAAATTGATATCTCATTTCACTTTCAAAATACCATATCCTTGACGAATAAATATCTTTTATCTTTTTATCTTTTAAATAAAATATTTTATTTATTTATTTTATGCACGCTTATTATTAGTAAAACCTTTAAAGTACCTAACTCATTCAAGATATGTCTTTGAAAAACCTAACTCAGTTTACCAACGCATTAATTTGTTTTTAAAAATGTCAAATATTATTTAAAACGATGAATAAAAATAAACTATCCGTATTAATACCTTTTATGTTAGTGGAAACAAATATCTTTAAAAGTTTATTTTATACTTAACCAAATTAATTTCATAGCACATTAAACATTTTACGTAATTACATTAAGCGTTTGAGCAATTTAGTAATAACCGAAACACGTAACGCAATTACATAAAAACGTAAACACAACCCTATTTAACAAATAATTTATTTTCACAAGCATGTTTACAAGTACGAACCATTGCACTTAGCAATAACATTAAAACCACCTGCGGACCTATAAATATATCATTAAAAAGAGTGACAGCCATACTCATAAAGCACGTTGGACTTAACATGGACACGGCACGCCAACAAAAAGTTAATTAAAATAAATATTCGAGTGGTTTCTAATGTAATATATGTGACGCCGGCCGGCTAGGGTTGTGCCCGCTGTCCCGTTAGTATTAAAACGGCAATTATTGTAATTGCTAGCAATGCACGCGCACTTTGTGGGCAAGCGCGCTGCACGTTATTGCGCGATTTCTGTATATGTTTATGTTTTATTTTAACGTTTTGTTTGTGTATTTTGTTCAATTTATATATGTGGGAAATTATAAATGTATTGCTTGAGAATGTCGACACGAAACACCAAGAAGATTTACCACTGTTTATTTATAACTATTCAAACTTAAGAATTGCGTATTTTGCTCTGGAAAATATAGCGTGACTGCTAAGTGTGAGGTCCTGAATTTGATTCCATTCAAACTAAGTTTCATTGAATATTCTGTAAAGAGATTTGTAGTAGCAGCTCGAAATTTTAAATTGCAGCCAATGGATGACTAAATACATGCACACGCATCGGTGAAATATGGTTATACAATAGTTCACCTCTGCCTATCTCCATGCGAAATAAAGAGGTGATGATGTTTCATAAAAAAAAATACAAAAAAAGACAAATAAATACGAGGAAGAAGAATTCAGGGTAGTGAGCACAGGTCGAGATGTCTTAGTGGTCAGAGCGCCTGGAGTATTTATCCGGGAGGCGCAGGTTCGAATCCTGCTCGCGACTGTATTCCTTTTCCATTTAATATTATAACTTTAGAGTTCGCTAAGCATGCGTTTTTTTTTTTTTTTTTTAATTCTTTCTTTTTATAGGTACTTTTCCGCGTAGCGTATGACAGTCCCAGAAGCATGCGTTAATGCACATTATTGTTATAATTATTTTTTTGTGTATTGAATTACAAAGCTAAACTATGACGATAAACATAGGTTTACACAATTGGACCGCAATTAATATTGCTGTCACATATTCGGTTCAAACATATCGGTACTGCAACAGTGCCCAGTGTATGAACATGTTTGTTTTGCTTGAATTGTACTTGATACGCTGTTGATCAATATTTTGCCATCCGGTCCTTTGGGTCAATGGGTCACCGATATATTTAGTTAGAAGATAGAATGTCTTTTAACATATATTGCTTAATTTTGGCCCGGTTAGTGGAGTGTGATAGTAGGATAAAATCAGAACCTGGCGCATGGATAACATTTGGTGTGACATAGCTAGATAGAAGGAGTCCGTATCGGTGGCGGTTACCACGAACAACAGCATTCCCAATGAGGGTTGACGTCAGGCAGGCGGCCGGTCATAAAACATTACCAAAATTTTAGCAGCATGCAATTTGAAGAAAAAATCGTGCTGCGCCGACCTCCAATAAATTGGGATAAGGGCAGATGATGATTTATTGCTTAATTTGTTTAATAAAATCAGAGTCCTCATTAGACCGAGAAACTTTAAAATATAGAACTCCATCGTGGAAGAGATGCCGGACATTTACCGCGGTACCAGGCTTCGGCACGAATGGGCCGGCTTGACCCGAGTGTTACCACGGCCTCACAGAAAACTGGCGTGAAACAACGCTTGCAATGTGTTTCACCGAGTGAGTGAGGGTACCGGAGGCCCAAACCCTTTAAAAGGCCGGCGACGCACTTGCGACTCCTCTGGAGTTGCAGGTATCCATGAGTGGCGATAATCACTTACCATCAGGCAATCCGTCTGCTTGGTTGCACCCTATCCCATAAAAAAACATCCCATATTAAAGATCTTTATTTATTGGAAAGATATATAAATATAGTTTATATATTCACCTATTGAATATATAAACATCCTTTATGGTTAGATATTATGTTTTCCAGCAATTATGCAGACTTCTACCGACTAAAACCACCGAGTGGAGCGGAGTTTCGATATCGCAGCTACCCATAACCACGAAAGCACTATTAAATTTAAAAATAGTTCACTTTACACATTTTCTTTATATTCAAACTAAGTTGTCCCAAAGGACCAAAAAAAAACTCAAATTCTTCAAAAACAAATTAGTGGACTTGTTTTAATTAAACCTAGACTCAATATATACTAGGCTAGTGATACACGGCCGGTTAACTACGACGGGGTGGACAGTGCAAACACAGTTTAATGACTATTGGGACCGATCACCCCTCGCGTTGTTTTTTATTATCATAAATATACTCTGTGTTTATACCCTCGTTTTTTCCCTATAAATCAGGGTGTGTTAGAGAATATTGTTATGACGGTAATAATCTCGCATTATGGAGATCTTTGTTCTTATTTTTATTTGTTGTGTTTTCCTGGACTGCTGCTAGAGTACACAAGGAAAAGAAAACTAACATAGCATAGCGCTTATATTCCTCAAAGGGGTAGGTAGAGGTATACAGAGCTGTACACCACATTTCACCCATACTGTTATTAAGTCCCATGTCATAGGTGGTGAGCCTATTGCTATCTACCGAGCAAAAGTCCATATGAGCTGCTATTGAGATTTTCTAACAGAAACACCCAATAACACTTTGCCCAACCCGGGTTGAACTCGAACATAGCCCTTAGTTTGACTCGCGACATCGCCGCGGGCTCAGCTCATGACTGCTACGTTCGAGTTCTAAACTAGTCGGGCAATTCTCGAAAAATGCACGTGAGTAGTAACCGGTGAACAATCATTGATATAAATATGTGTCACGAAAATTATTATTCATTCTTAGCTTCCACACAAACGCACACCACACTAACGCAACAGTTACCTCAAAAACACCTATAAACAATATCAACAAGCCAATTCAACTCCAACCTCCGCAGCTAGTTAATTTTGTGCAGTGAAGGGAAAATAAAAAGTAATTATAAGTTGGTCATCTCTGGCGATATTATCTCGGGCCGTCCCCGGGGGCGACGCTCCTCAAATATTTGCTCTTATATTAATTTTTATTTGGTATCTTCATCAGAATGAGAATGACTTGGAATGATAGAGATTGTTATATGTTTGTGGTGTTGAACTGGGGCAATGAGCTGTTGTAGAAATCTTTTTGTTCCGATAAATAGGTTTTAATTATCGCCCTATAACATAACAATATTTAGTTTCACGCCTGTATTTCCCGAATAGGCAGTGGTGCACATAATTGCACATACAGCCACATTTCATGTAGATGCCTATAAGAGTAGAGGAAGACTGAGGGAGCGATGGATGGATTGTGTTAAAGTGATATGGCTAGAAAAGGAGTGACTGACGATATGACAGCTGATAAAGATGTATGGAATAAGAATACATGTTGCGCCGACCCCAAATAAATTGGGATAAGGGCAGGAGGATGATGATAATGATGATTTCAACAATGCAGTTATTAAGTCCCATGTAATAGGTGGCGTGCCTATTGCCATCTGTCAGGCACAATTCCGAACTCCGGGCTGCTATCGAGTATTCTCAAATAGAAAAACCCAATAACACTTTGCCTGACCCAGAAATCGAACCCAGGACCTCATGCTATGCAGTCGCGTTTGGGACAATCAGACCAACGCGAGGCAGTTTTCTTTTTCGACCTCTCGGGCCTATTAAAAGGAGATTTTTATTAGGTAGTACCCTAATAATGTACGTCATCATGCTTGCAGATGGAACATGAGTAAATAAAAATTCAGTGATGGTGCTGATGCTATCCAGTATCAGGTAGTTCATTGGCTCTAACGTTCTTAATATAAGTGAACCGAAAATAAATAGAAACATTTCAATATCAGCAAATTAATTTCAATATGGAGTGTGTAAACATTGATATGCCTACGTGAAATTTTTATTAAAACTTTCGTAATTAATTAATATTTAAGTTGACTTTGTTTGTGGCGTCATTAACGAAGTAGCCATTGATGATATTAAGGTCACGGTTTTTAAGCCCATAGATATCTCAACTTAAGTCATTTGTAAAAAAAAACACAAAAACTAAGACTAAAGTATTCTTAACTTGATACATAAGTTTCATGACATAGCATAGTATGCCTGTGTTCCCCGAAAGGGTAGGCAGAGGTGTACATGGTTGTACACCCACATTTCACCAATGCAGTTACTAAGTCCCATGTCCATAATAGGTGGTGAGCCAGGAATTTAACCCAGAACCTCATGCTCAACTGTCACGTTTGGGATCACTAGACCAACGAGGCAGTTGTTAAGTTTCAAGTTAACAATAAATACAATGTGGACACACAGCGTAAAACATAACCAAAAGACTAAAATACTTACAAAGGAAAACTAAAAAACAGTTTCCGTAACTACTCTCTTTAACTTCTAAAATCTTCTCACTACATAAAACCCAGAAACGTACACGAGACCAGAAGTTGACGACAACTGCATTCGTATCGAAGCAACAGGTCGACTCGAAGCGAAGTGAAATAAATTATTATGATCACCAATTTATATTCATTAGGCTATGTTTTGTGTGCCGAGAAAATATAATAAACGATATGGTGTCTCGTATACTCCTTATGAATATTGCGACACAAAGTTTGCCGACTTATATTGGGGATAGTATTAGGAAGTCGTGTTATCTTTTTCTTGGTTTTTATCAAAAAGGAGTAGTTTACAAATGAAATAGTTCTACTGTTGGTAGAGTGAATGTATTTATTTACGACCTGTAGCTTCTTCTTCTTCCTGTTGTTGATGAACAACCTAAACCACCCGTAGGCCTCTGACACAAAATCGAAAACATCTCTCAGGTGTGCTGGTTTCCTCACCATGTTTTCCGTCACCGTTTTTAGCAAGTGATAATTAATTTCTAATAACGTATTTTTTTCGGAGGGAAACCTTCAACAAGCACCTGGTTTAATGGGGGGATAAAACCGGGGACTTTGGGATTTTTTTTTACTCCGGGGGTCACCCTCAGCACTTTGAGAGGAGCTCCGCGTCCTCTTAAGAGACCAGCACCGGAACTCCCTGCGCAATGCCTAATCATGGCGCATCCCTGAAGAATTTCTAATAGCCTGTAGTAGTCTGCAGTAATTTAGTGTTGCCAGTTCTAGCAAAGGCACTGGTTCCCAAAATATCATTTTCATGAGTTTCTTGACAGACTGTACCTTTGTTTTTCACTGATCTTCCTTCGTTCTCTTTGTTCTTAATTCCAATATTCTGTGCGAGTCAAAAAGTGATCAGATGTAATAGTATTCCTCAATAACCAGATGCGGATTTCACTTACTGTCTTATTGATCTAGTGGACGCAAACATGCCTGTTGAGTATCCAGGCTTTGGTTCGATTCCCAAGTTAGACTTTTACTATCAAGAACTTCTCTGTAGTAGCCTGGAGCTTAGGATTGTGCCCGATAAATAGCAACAGACATGAAACTTCATAACAACATTCATGAAATATGGGTGTGTAAAAGTACGATTCTACCTAACTCTTCGAAATATACATGCGTGATGATACTATACTATGTAGATTTCAGTAAGTACATACCTATTCAAAAACCAGTACACAACATTTTAAAGTTCACATAAATCAAATTATTTACCCCAGCATCACAACAGAACACTTTTCCAACCCAACCCCAGTTGCACCCTAAAAACAACATTTACAAAACACCCCACAAAACAATTCAAACTGAAAATAATAAATCCCTGTTACCAAAGATTCATTAAAACAGTCCAATTAAGCGATATTTACATTTACGCTTAACGCGTTTGATGAAACTCTTTTGAAACAACAACCGTAAACATTGGAGCGGTTCCGAGTCATTGGGAGCAAGTGTTTGTATGGCCACCCGACCGGACGGACGCTGCGTTTGCCGTACTTTGTGCTGTAGATTCGTAAATAGCTGGATGTGACGCGATGATTAAACTATCATGATTACGGTAATAAAAGACAAGTTTAAAAGGCCTTTAAAAGGCCGGTAACGCACGCTTACCATCAGGCGAGCCGTCGGTTGCCCCTATTCAATAAAAAAGTGTTTTATTAAAATAATTATAGCTATGTCATCTATAATTATTTTAATAAAACATTTTTTATACAATTTTTTTTCATACAAAGATAGTTGCAACAGGTCACATCGTTTAGAAATGAAGACACTAAGAAGTGCTAATATTTTTTCCCAAGATCTAATGACTACGATCTTAGGACCAAAAACTACAACAAAAATCTTGCGATATTATCAACTTTTTGTTTATAAAACTAGCGACACAGACACACATTGGTACCGAAGGACCAAAAACTATAGAAACATCCATCTCCTGCCGACGCATCCAGCATACTAACATCCATTCATTCGTGATCGCGAATTAAAGCCGTGTTTTTGTACAGTCCCCGGATAAGTTAATGAATAGCGTACGTACGTGTTCGCTGGACGGACAATATTTGCCCAACACGCCCTGTTTGCCCGACCCCAATAATTTAAGGAGTATATTTTGTCGTTCAATTCGGTCTGGACATCGATACGTCTGTTTGTGTACTTTATTGCGTGATTAAATGCGTTATTGCTGTTTTTGGTTGTTTTTGTGGTTCGGTTACATGATAACCGACGGTGACATAATTCATAACACGATTTGTTTTATGTAGTTTTGTTTAATTTTGAATAACTTACCTATCCTTAATGGGATAAAATTTCGACATTCTCTCAGATCCGTTCGTTATTTATTATAATCTTGAACTTTAAACCTGACGTTGGGTTTATTATGATCTATTAGTTGCATGCAAATTATACCAAGTCCTTACTTAGAGAATGTAGTGCTAACTACCATTGAAAGTTCTTAAACTTTTCCTTGTGTTTTGGTCCTTATTACCAAATAAATTCCAAAAAAATCCCCTATTCTTTGCGAAAGTAGGTTTTGATTAGGCATTGCTTACCTTAGGCCCGCATACCAAGTTTCATTTGACAAAAGAAATGGCCCAATGATTTTCTTGTCCCTTTCCGATCAGATCTCGAATTCCTAAAGAGGCAAATATTACAAGAATATTGTAACTTAAGTTCTTTTAAAGCCTAGCTGATTGAATGACGTGATTGATTAGCACTTTTTGGTACAATTCCAATGTTATGGAAATATAAAATGATTAGGCGCCCTTTTAATGACGCAATGTGTGAAAATAACATAATAGTTAACAATAAACCTGACCAATAGCAAATTTTGTAGACTTGAATTTCATATCCGTCCAATTTTATTCTATTATTATGAAGACATCAAGCTTCATAAATTGTTGAAACCCTTGTCAACATGCAATTTCAATTTGTTTGTAAATATTTACAAACTGTAAATTGAAACTACTATTAATAGTTGAAGTAAAACAGAAAACTTGTGTTAGTATTGATTGTGACGAAGGAGCGCGGCAAGTCGCTCGGAGCGTCATGGATCCCAACTCGAGTTTGAGGATCAAATATCAATCTGCGGGTTCGATCCCCCTTGCGGATATGATTGGGGATACATTCCGCTCGCCTCACTGAATACTGAACGATGAGAAAAACTTATAACGTGTCTCCGAGACGTACCGTGAAATTTGGATTTTTGGAGTGGTGACGTATCTTGTAATAGGTATGAAATTGATATTAAATATATTTTGTTTGTCCAATAACTTGAGTAGGTGCCTATTGAAAGCGCAATCAAAATCGACACCTAACTTAAGTTTGATTACAATCAATTTTTAACTAGTAAAGTCGCATAGTAAACATGAAAGTAAGCGAAAACTTTAATAATAAATGAACCATAAGTATATCAAGAGAATATATAATATATTAAACTTATTCCTAGGAAAAATTGCTACCTTTATACCCTTATAAGCCCTTATAAGAACTTTATTTACAAACACAGTGTATTATATCGACAAATGGATAAGAGTAACACAGGCTGTTACTTCAATTGACAATAATAACTTAAGCAGGGAATTATCACAATATATATAAACACATCCTGTTTTTCTTACATCCACGAAAGACATAGAAATCTTACGAGACGTAATGAGGTCTCTGAATTGTAATGTTTTTGTTCGTAGAACATTCGAGAAACGTCTTTGGAACTCATTACTTTGTTAAAATTTCCATGTTTACTTTGTTGATGTCTTTTATATTACATGTTTATGTGCGGTTGTTGCTTGTTCCTGAATTTTAATTGAAATAATAATATTGACATTACCTATTATGCAAGATTTTTTAAAGTAATATTTTCCCTCATTTCCTAAGACCAACAAAAATATCCTCGTTGAAAACTTTCTATTAAAACAAAATTGGAGGCACGTAAGTCTCAGTCTCCTGAGTAAGATTACATCACAACTCAGTAGTATGTCCACATACTGCAGTCATTGGAACCCGACAGTAGTAAGAAGTATGTACCTCCACTGAACTACTGAACAAGTACTGTGCTGAACTCATACCAACTTTATCGAAGTAACACGATCAATCTTACTTTCGCTTAAGGAATAGATTTCATTTCTGGTACGCGAAATTTTGTAGTTACCGTTATTGCCTTGCTTTCTATTTGATTTATTATTGCACTAGTGACTTCACGCAAGTCCGTCTGTCTGTACAAAATTTGTCTACTGGGACTAATAAAATTTCTAAATATTTTCTTACTCAAAAATTTTGCTTAAGTTTTACTTTAAAAGTTTTTAAGATAAGACCTTTGTGATTTTTTTATGTTACGATATTAATTATGTCTAGACCATTGAACTTATTTATACAGTAAACCTATTACAGCGCAAGTTTATAGGTTTTTATAAGCTGATCAGAGTCAAATCATGACATTGAAAGTATCATCAGAATATTAAAACCGTTTATTAAGCCGAGAAATGAGGATCATGTGACGAGGAAAGTTTTGAGTATGAATGTAGGCTACACGAGTAGAGGACGACCGAGGAAATGATGGATGGATTGTGTGAAAGATGATATGACTAGAAAAGGAGTGACTATCAAGATGACGGCTGATAGAGATGTATGGAAGAAAAAGACATAGTGCACCGACCCCAATTAAATTGGGATAAGGGCAGGGATGATGACGATTATTATGCCATTTTAATTTGAGAGTTTAGAAAAACTAAGACTAACATTATTATTTCTCAAATAGATGTACTTGATTACTCGGCACTATGTTTAAAGGCGCCATGCTGAGGATGGTAATTATGTTAACACAAAAAAAATGTTTTTCATAGATTTAATTCCTGCTTGCAGACCTATTTGTTTTACAACAAAAAAATATTAATACTACGCTGAAAAGTTTAGTCCTTGCATTGTAATTCCGTAACAAGTTATGATTAGCTTACAGCACATAAAACTGATAAGCCGACCCAGCAATCTAGTTTCGTGCCACCAAACTACCCGTAACACTACATATTTGATCCAAGTCCCCACTCCGCCAGTCCGTACCGTTCACACCTGCATTCTCCACGTAAAATATTGAACCGAAGGCCCCAAAGACCGGGGCCCCGCCGCGATGCAAATTGGCTCAGGGGGCCTCCCTGCACTCCAGATTATGTGACGAACGAATAGAGTATTGTGTTTTATGAGACATTGTGACAAGAATAGAGGGTTGTTGCAAATTCCCTGCTTGGAGAGAGAGTAGAAAGGGTTTTTTTTTGGAAGAGACTCCGGAGGTTTTTTAAAGTCTGTGGGAGGTAAATTTATTTGTTTTAGGAAGTTGGTAGCGTTCGTTTTATAGCCTAAATAGTTGCAGCTAATAGTTATGGTTAACTTTTGTTTGTAGTCCAAATATTTGGTTTGCAATAGTCTAATCGTAATAATCAAAATATTCGACTAAAAATAATTTATGATCATATTCACTTCTAAATACTGAAAACAGGACTACTTGTTTTTTAACTGTCGTGTAAAATAAAATAAAATAAATTTAGGAATATTATATTTTCACTGGGTAAAACCTTGTATTGCATAGGAATCTACACACCAACACCCGGATCTATCAAATCAACCAGAAACACGATGGAAAATCTAAATCCATTCTCAAACGTTTCTCCGTCCGGGGCCCACTCATTCGTACACGCACGTTACATCTTGTCAGATGAAAGTCCTCAATGCGTTATCGAAATCTATTTATAAGGTTGTGTCGCATCGAGTTCGGGCTCATAATATGTTCGGGGTACATCAGGACCTTTTCACGCTCGGCTTGAGACCCAACAAGCTCGGATAAAAGGGGTACACTGGGGGGATTAAATATAGTCGCGAAACCCAGGTGATGCCTCGGACCTCTGATCGACAATACGTTTAGTGGAATAGACTTTTGATGTCAAAGGGAGGCTGGACTGAGAATGTATTGGTTTTATGTTATAGTGGGATGGTAGTTCTGTGTGACGTTATGGTTACGTCATAGTTTCGTATGCATAGCACAGCTGATTACTGCCTTCAAACGTTTTGCAAGATTATCAACATTTTATTTATATTTTCTGTGGTACATTGAAAAATAATAGATGCGAACGGAACTCGAAGCCACGACCCTTGTCAAACCATGACACGGTTTCTTAACTGAACCACCGTGTCGCTTGTTCGTATCTCTTAAATTTCAAATTAACTTTTCAATGTTTCTTAGAAAAATAAAAATCATTATATGTATATTATAGGCCTTAATATGTATAAAATTAATTATATCAACATTTATTTATAGAATTGGGAAGTTAACATTATTAATCACCCTACTCGCTAAAGTGCAAAATTATACTTGATAATTATAATATCTTTATTGTATATTTATTTAATAATCCACATAGATCCACATATAGATTGGAAATCACATATTCACAAAGTAAGAACAAAGTTATCTAAGTTTACATACGCCCTCAGAGAAATCAAGAAAACAACAGATCTCAAAACAGCATTAGTTACATACTACGCGTACGCATTTGCATGGCTCAAATATGGAGTCATCTTATGGGGAAATAGTACTGATGCGCCTAGACTATTTACTTTACAGAAGAAAATGATAAGAATCTTAACGAATATTAAAGATACCGACTCCTGTAAACCCCACTTTATAGAGCTAAAAATATTAACGCTGCCATGTCTTTATATATTTGAAACTTGTAAATTTGTAAGAAAATATCCACATTTCTATACCAAAAGAGGAAACATCCAAACTAAAATTAAACTTAGGCTTGAAAATAGACTAAACTTACCCACTTCTCGATTAAAAATGCACTCTTCTAGTACATTTGTTATGTCCATCAAAATATACAATAAGTTACCGGAATACATAAAAAATACAAGTACATATAATATATTTATCAATAAATTAAAACAATTTCTAATAAACAAAAGCTACTACACTATCGACGAATACTGTAATGATAAATTTCAAGTACAATAAAACCACTTTTACTTATATCAAATTAAACTTTATAAATTAATTTGCTTCAAATAACTTAATTACTGAATAATTATAATAAATATATTCATAGGTACTTAATATACATATTGATGGTAAAAATGTAATGTAACATACTATTAGTTTAAGTAACTCTACAATTGTAAATATTGATTAGTTTATAAACTTATAGATATAATTATAGTCATAAGAAGTAAACCGTGCAATAAAACCAAACATACCAATAATACAAATTAAAACCTTATATAAGTATAATAACCTAAACCTAATATATACTTATATAACCTCCTTATATACTTAAATAAATATACACATAAATATAAAATATAGAAACATATTATAAAAGCAACACTATCTAATTACTAAAACGAAACTATAATTACTATTTATATAAATACTTAATTTTCACCTAGCTTTTCAATGTTACTCAAAACTATGTTTAAATTTTTTTCAATTATTATTATTTTAAAGCGCTCTTCATCCTGTCCTCTATATAAATCTAACTTTGCTGTGCCCGACAGGGTCCATAATTGTTTCTATTTTTCAACATACCAACTGTTACATGTACACATTATGGAATGCAATAAAGTATTGAGTATTAATAAGTGAGTCAACAGATTATGTATAAATTATATCTGTAGATCCTATTGAATGTCCAAAGAGGACACATACCTCACTTATATTTTAGTGAGTCTATGTTGTCCAGTTCAACTATCGAATCCGTCTTTTTTCTTCCACTTTTCCCAATCTGTGTCGTGTCCACGTAGTCCCTGATACTGGCATCGTCAAAATACCACCCGCGACTCGCGACATCGCCGCGGCCTCAGCTCATGACTAAGGGCTCCGTTCGAGTTCGAAACTAGTCGGGCAATCCCGAAAAATGCAAGTGAGTAATAACCGTTGAACAATAATTAATATGAATGTGTCTCACGAAAGTTATTATACAAAAATACCACCATTTCTAATTAATTTACATCTATGACGTATCACCGCAAGTAGTGAACTTTACACCTTAGTAATTATATGAAACAATATCTGGGGGTGTTCATCAAACGTCTTGCGTTTCTGCGACTGCGGTCGCCACGCGTCATTACCGCCCTTTGACTCCCAATGCGGCACGTAATTACACGCAACATATAGGTATAACTATATGTACTACATATAGCTATATGTGCTACATATAGTTATATGGTAGAAATGGAAACAATATATCCGACCAACCATCTCGGTGGCCTGCAGAACATATCATAGCGGCACGCCTGTATTCTCCGAAGGGGTAGCCAGAGGTTTACACAGTTGTACACCCACATTTTTATTATTTATTTTGTCCCGCTTAATAGGTGATGAGCCTATTGCCATCTAGCGAGCACAATTCCAAACTCCGGGCTGCTACTGAGAATTTCCTAGCAAAACTACCCAATAACACTTTGCCCGAACTGGAAATCGAACCCAGTAGCCGCGCTAACGCCCATGACTAACGAACATTTTTTTGCAACAGTCAATTTTATCAAACCTACATTAAAAGGCCTGTGTCTAAAATCATGACCGCGTAAAAGTTAACAAATTGTAGCGTCGCGTCACCGGTAGGCCAATAAGAAGTCTTGTGTTACTCTGCGGCTGACGAGTCATTAGCGGCCTTTGACATCGGAGCCGTACGCAACGTTACAACATTATTCGCGCCATATTTTGAATTAACAACGACTAATGATGTCGAGTATAATGACAGGTTGAACTTAGTGTTCAGTGGTTAAAGGTAACTCGGTGAGGGGCTTCTTGTTAGAAGGTTTATTACGTTGAGATTTTTATAAAAGTTTTTTTTTTGCGGGATAGAGCCCAACCGAGCTGACGGATCGCCTGATGGTAAGCGATTACCGCCGTCCATGGACACCCGCAACCCCAGAGGAGTCGCAAGTGCGTTGCCGGCCTTTTAAAGGGTTTGGGCCTCCGGTACCCTCACTCACTCGGCGAAACACAACGCAAGCGTTGTTTCACGCCGGTTTTCTGTGAGGCCGTGGTATCACTCCGGTCGAGCCGGCCCATTCGTGCCGAAGCATGACTCTCCCATGGTAAAAATTGATCTGATTATAAAGGCGATAGCGTATCGAAATAATAAGAACGACATTTTGTGAGAATTCAGGCTCTGTTACTCTTATACCAAACAGAATAATAGAAAGAAAGATAAGAAAAGATTATTCTTGCACGTGTATAGTAACAACTGACACTAAAATATATAAAAGAAAAATCTATACTTAATAATAATTACCAATGCCTAGTACAAATAAACAAGGAATGGTCCTTGGCTCAGCATAGTGCTACTACTCTATGCTGATATTCTGCTAATAGCGTGAACAGTTTAAAATTTTACGTAAATTTCTTCAGCTTTGCCCACAAACGCATTCAATAATAGCGTACACCGTACTAAAGCTCAAAAAGACAGCTCAACTAACCCCAGTATATTACACTGCCAAACATAAAGTATCATGTTCAATTTGCAAACATCAAAGTGTCGTTTAAAAACACAGCGGAGTAGACAGCAATAAACTGCGCGAAAGCATTCGCGGGGCGCGCAATGAATTCTAAACTATTTGTGTTACACGCAACGGTCGTCGAAGCTCGCACTGTATTCACGCTTCACGCACGCAAACTTAACACTGTATTATTATATAGAAAAGTGATAAGACGTCTGACTACGAGCTCTATAATTCTTCGTTAATCGGGATTTATTTACGGATTAATTGGTATATCAATTAAAAAACGAAGCTTCGAGCCGAATTTGTGTGTCAATTTTGTAGTCCTTCGATCCGCAATTATATAAAACTGTGTTTTTTTATTATCAAAACGCTATATAAATGTGTAATGTGAAGATATAGTGGATGAATAACATATTCACCAAGCCCATGCCAAATACCATAAATTCAGGTGGTTTGTCTTTATGTTGGCAACATTCTTGTTTTGTATATACTATTTTACTCGTTCCCAATCGTTACAAGTTATCAGCACGTGTGTATAAAGTAGCCAGTACCCCTCAGTCCAATAACTTGCACGCTGTGACCTACATTTCTTTCACAGGAATACAAAACATGCACAACACACAAATGCTATATTGCTCTCTAACTCTGGAACGGACAAACACTTTTATCTGTGCGTACAATACCTTTTGCTCTTTGACCGTCGCTCTGCTGTGCACTGCGCCGTCCAAAAGCAACGCGTTATATCACCGCGTTGTTTTATTCCATGCCGAATAAAAACCAGTGACCGTAAACCGAAGAGGTCGTGATATGGAGGTTATAGTCACCTCGTAAATTTTGTCCTACGCGACATACTCCTTCACACTCGCGCTGATGTCACATTTTCAGACCAGCGGAGCGCGAAATAAGTACATTTTTGCCCACGCGACGTAATATAAAAAAATATAATGACATATTTTAAAAGTAAATCCTGGATGTGCGGTATTGACAGTTGATGGAGAAAACTTCCCTGGCACGCACTCGTTCCTTAGGAAATGAATTTTTTGTCAATATGTTCACGTGTGCCCGAGATTTGTTGGACAAATATTTTTATCCGTAAACGTTTCTGGAAATGTTTGATATGTCGCGCATAGACGTGATTTCCTTTAGCAAAATTCATGACAGGATATTGATGTAGGAGTATCAAACGGTTACATGATACATTTAATATATTAATTATACCTATTTTAATAAGACGTGCATTGATTATTATTATTATGTAGGACTCTCGGATCTTTAAACTTTCACCTTCTGAGAAGCGTCCTACCAATTATTGTTTTATCAATGCCATATATACCCTTTGCATTTCTTAAAGTTCTATATTTATAATTAAAAAATACAAATAATCCTCCTCCTCGCACGCAACTTACATAAATAGTAGAACCGCATCTTCAACCCCTCTAAGATGTGGTTACACAAACTTCTAACGGACTAGTATTCATTAAAAACCCTAGCTAACAAAACCCGACACAATTTAAAACAATAGACGAAAAATGCCGTTATTTACTTTCCGACCAATCTACCTCCGACTGTCATATAAATTGGACAAAATTCTTTCACAGAACAGTTTTAATGAGACCTTTACGGGCTCCGAGACTTTGATGCGATAACTTTTTTCGATATTTTTCGTCTCCATAGAAAAATATGTACTATCCTTTTCTTGTGTATACATTTCTGTATAGCTGCGTTCCTTTCGCTCGCAGTAACTGCAAACGAAGACCGCTCGAGGCATCTGCAATCAATGGAGCGTACAAATTGAAATAAGATAGCAAAATGTACCATAGCTCATAATAAGAGGCTTCGCTTGATACTGCCTTTCATCCTAAAAGATTTTCTCTGTATGTAAAACTCGCTGCCGTTAGATACTTACTCAACTTATGAAAGTAATTCCCTTCGAGTCATGTGGGGGTGATTGGGTCGCAAAGTAAATCGGAAGACGTTTACTAAATGCGTAGAGTTTTGGTGAGTGATGCGCCATTGAAATGTATATGTTTACAGGTTATAATTAAGTTTTAGTGGACAGCATGTTTATAAAATTTATTTTATTACAATACCTGTATCAAAGTGCTACTTATACAAGTATATTTTTAAGCTAATAAGTACTAACTGATATAAGCGGAGCGAGGTACGTCAAAACTTTGGGTATAGAAAATTACGACCGCGAGCGGGGTTCTAACCCGCACCCCCTCGATAGGTACTCGAAGCGCTCAGCCAATCAAGCCACCGCGACCACCGCTCAACAAGCCAAATTTGTCTTCCATCACGTTAAGACATCGTCAACCATTCATTCGATCCCACAAAGTGATTTACGAATGATTCGGTCATATTTTTCTATCATCAAAATTATAACTTAAATGATGATGTTGCTTTTCTTAAAACTCCTAATATATTCTGAATAAGATTTAGACCTTACTTACGTTGTAAATGTACACCAATTTATAACATGTTTTTCCTTTTTATTACAGGTATGTTTCCAGCAGCACTATACCTTAAAACTCTCATAAAATCTGGTAAGTTGATTCACTACACGTCATATCGTTACCGTCACCTAGTTCCCATAGGCTAGGACACTAGTTAGCAGAGTTGTAATTAAAAGTATAATGAGCAACAAGTCCCAGCACGAATGATTCTGACGTCAGACCTTCAGTAAATTGACGCGAACGGAAACAATTTCCCTGCAAGAACATTGGAGCCGTATTGGTTTGGTGCAAGTTATAAACGGTGAGCGATTAAGACATTTTCTTCTGTTATAGGCTTAATTTTTTAAGCTATTTGAATACTTAGATTTTAATACTCATAATCATCTAAATATTTGTCACCTATAAATTCAACATATTATTACAATAATTTATTTATTACATAATTTATCTACACATATTATATCGCTCACAAAATATCAGAAGTAACAAAAATATTTGTCTCTTCCATATATTTTATAGAAACTTTAACATACGTACCTAAATTAAAAGAGTAACTTACTTCACTAGTCTTTCTCTGAATGAACGTTTTTCTGCTCAAAAAAGATATTAAATTATTATTCAATATTAATTTAATCGCGTAAAGATTTTTTGTATTATATAAAAATGCAGGCTCTATCGTTAATAACCGCTCTTGCTCCCGCTCTCGCGCCCGCTCGTCTCTCACACCACCCCGCACGAAGTTAGCGCTACCGCGGGAGACAAGTAAGTTTCTCAGGGGTTTAATTAGCCTTTAACTTAATGGTGATTGTGTCCTCAAAGCGCATCGGCGTGCCCAGACTTGTACATGCAATGCATGGACTTACTTCCAGTATGTACTTGCAATGCGGGGTTCGTACGTGTCGGTCGGTTAAACTAACTTGCTGGAGTCACGGTCAAGTCGCTTTATTTGAGGACTGATCTTGCAATTTGATGTTGTTTCGCTTCTTGGAGGAGTTGTCTTTTTTCCGGTTGTTCTCTAATTACTACAACTGTAGGACGTGGATGCAATCGAGGGTGATCAGAGAGGATAATTGACGTAAGGGGTAGAGGATTACCCAGTACATCGATACGATAAGGGCCGAAAGTGATGAGGATGAATACGCCCGGGTGGTCTTATTTATCATCAATGCGACTTTGGCGTCTAAATGGTCATGAACCCAAATCTTTTCTGTACTTATTAGACTATTATGCTAATTCTAACATAATAAAAATATTAGTTAGAGAGCTATTAGCAACATTCTGAAGGAACCTACACGATATTAATAACCCGATACAAACTTAGCCCAGCGGTGGACATTGATAGGTCTGTTCGAAATTAATGCAAACAATATCAATACAAATTACAAAATCATCGACCGAACTACTTGCTGTCGTGAATATATTGACTATTAAGGTTGTACACACAAGTAGATACTATGAGATATCTGTATCTATCGGACCACATAACTTGCTATATCGATCTTCATAAAAATAACAGGCGTACGCACACAGTGCAGTATATTGTATCGTTAAGTATCTACAGATATTGAGTGAGATTTTTTTACCGTAGGAGAGCCATGCTTCGGCACGAATGGGCCGGCTCGAGCGGAGTGATACCACGGCCTCACAGAAAACCGGCATGAAACAACGCTTGCGTTGTGTTTCGCCGAGTGAGTGAGGGTACCGGAGGCCCAAACCCTTTAAAAGGCCGGCAACGCACTTGTTACTCCATTGGGGTTGCGGGTGTCCATGGGCGGCGATAATCGCTTACCATCAGGCGAGTCGTCTGTTCGGTTGGCCCCTATACAATAAAAAAAAAAAAAAAAGATTCTTTCAGATACATACCTTGAGGACGTGTAGGTCGTCCAAAGACTAATGTTATAAATTTACATTTATATTTGCTAAGTGTGGAATATCCGCAGATACAGATACTGCAAGATAAAATATTAAATTTTATTATCTGCCCGTGTGTGACAAACTTTACTAAAAACTCGGAATAATTAATACAAATAATTCATGATCATCGTTTGAACGTGTTATTTACATTTTATATGAATAATGTAGAATATGGACAAATATGTGTGACCACATTCAAAAATACCCAATTGTAATCAATTAGGTGTGCGATGAAACGTAAAATTGATGTTTAATTACGTAAATATTACATAAATGGAATGCAAACAAATTATATCAAGTAGCTGCAAATTATAGAAAGCTTTTAAATATTTCTTGAGGGGCTCGTGACTAAGTAACATCCGCATGGATCAGTCGATCAAAGTTCAACTGTAGTTTGCTGCGGTTAGTCAGTAGATGGGTGATCATATTTTCATATCGAGACCCTCAGTGCTTTAGAGAGCACGTTAAACCATCGCAGGAGCATTTAATTTCGTCCGAATATCCAAATATCGAATCCACTTTTTAACTGCCTCGTTGGTCTAGTGGTCTCAAGCGCGACTGCCGAGCATGCGGTCGCAAGTTCGATTCCCAGGTCGGGCAAAGTGTTATAAGGTTTTTCTGTTATAAAATTCTCAGTAGCAGCCCGGAGTTCCGAGGGCTCACCATCTATTACATGGGACTTAATAACAGCATTGGTGAAATGTGGGTGTACAACTGTATACACCTCTGCCTACCCCTTCAGGAAATACAGGATTGCTGCTATGTTTTGTTGTGTTTATGTTATGAATTATTTTTTTCAACATGATTACTATAATATCCAACGTTAACCAATAAATTTGTAGATAACTAATATCTTACAAAATAAATGTCTTTGTCTTTCTCTTTGTCTTAGTTTTATGGAAAAACTACCTGATCCGGCGGACTTCGTACCGCCTATAAGTCGACTATAAATATTTTTATTTTTTTTCAGTCAATTTTTTTAATTTTTCACTCCGTAAGAGCCATCCTCGTACTTCAAGGAATATTATAAAAAAGTATTAGCGAAATCGGTTCAGCTGCTCTCGAGATTTGCGCTTAGCAACACATTCAGCGATTCATTTTTATATTATAGAAGATAAAGTAAGTAAGTTATTAAACTAGCTTGATTTTATTTTGGAACATTCACCGTAAACCTAGCTACTATAGTTACAGTTAGTAATTTTTGCACTAAAACGAGATAAGACAGCTTTTATGAAACTAAGCTTTCACAAAATGAAGCTCACTTTTCAGTGAAAAACTGCTACATACAACGTTCAAATGAGACAACTGAAAAATTTCGTTTTCTAACATAATGATAAAGTAAAACTATTTTGTTATAAACCTCTATTCTAATGCATTTCTTTTCCAAAGTTTAAGTGCAAATTCTTTACTAAAAGAAAATTTATTTTTATTACGTCTAAATTTTTTTTTTTTTTTTTACAATACGTATAAAGTTACAGAAGATTCAAACTTACTGGATTTGTTTCTAAGTAGATAACTTGTTTATTATTTATTAGTTTTTCTTACGAAACAAAATAGTGAATTTGTGCATATATACGACTACAGAATTGGTACGATTACGTTATATTTTTGTGATTAATGAAGCTAAGCAATATCAGCATTAGTTTTTAAACTTAATTTTGTTAATTATTGTTCAACGGATATTACTCACTTGCATTCTTCACTCACTCTCTCTCCCGAGTTTGACTCGCGACATCACCACGGGCTCATCTCACGACTAAGGGTTCCGTTCGAGTTCGAAACTAGTCGGGTAATCCCGAAGAATACAAGTGAGTAATAACCGTTGAACAATTAATCATTGTTTAACGGTTATACTCACTTGCATTCTTCGGGATTGCCTATATGAAAAGTCTCTCACGAAAATTATTATACAAAAACCTAATTTTGGTGTACACAATCGCACAAAAATACTGGTACAAACTTCCTTTTTTGCAATTATATTAGTGTATGGAATCACGAGTTTATAAAGCTTGTTTAATTTACTAAAGTATTACAAGTACCCACTTCACTTTCTTCCCCCCAATATAAGCCAATTACCATCCCCACTACAGTCAAAATCACACGCTTGAAGCAATTCAACTAAGTACGCAGTTAAGCCGTTATTAGAACCTCCAAGACCCGTGTGTTTCTGATGTGTTCTGACGCAAATGGACGCACTATGTCGTCACAGTTACTGTCTACTGCGGACGATGACCGGCTGCCTCGTATCACGCATAAATGACACACGGTTGACCCGGGTTCCTTAGACAGAAGTATGACAGAAAAGTCATTTAATAAACGATGTTCTTTTTATTTATTTATTTATGTACACAGAAATGGAATAGGATAGATAAAAATAAGTAATTACTCAGATAAAATAAACATTTCAAAAAAAAAAACAACAAACTCATAAAATACATACACATATTGGGTTTTACATAAGACATATATAAATAATTGTTAACCAAAACAATTATGAGGCTAAGGAAAAACAGTGTTCCATAATACGTTTCTTTATTATTAAGTTTCTTCTTAATTTTGTAATCAAAGGACACGTTGTCCATTAAAAATTTGTAGTGAATCGCCTATGTCATCATTTCAGGAGTGGTATTGCAGAGAAATTAAAAATTAATTTGCCTGTATGCAAGATATCACACGGTACGAATAATTTACTCTTCCTTCACCGAGCTACACAAGACTAGACTGCACATCCCAGATTCAGGAATAATCGCGCATCCAAATTGCTCACATAATCCTCTACGATGGTGACCGTGTATGGCTACTAACGGCTCCTAGCTCAGATTACATTCCACCAGCGTTATATCCACCATATGAAAGTTTTTATCACCACATTAACTTCTATTTAAGGTCGTATGCGCCTGTTATTAAAGTTCTAATTCCGGCAACCCTGCTGTGTTTGGCCCTAATTATGGGGTCCCGACGTGTCATATTAAGATGTTTATTTCTATGGCTTGTGTGTTAAGTTGGCGAAAAGATGCCACGTGCTGTCTTTTATAGTTTGGATAGTGAGATTATTAACGTTGCATTTTTACTTTCATAAGATACGATGCATTCATAACGTAGTATACTCGTACCTGAGATATGAATAAAGAGCAGTAAAATTTAATAAACAAAATACAAATCCATACAACCATTCATACAATCACGCCTGTTTCCCACTGGGGTAGGCAGAGACTATCGATTTCAACGTGCTACTATCCTGGCACACCTTTTTTGCTTCCTCCGTGTTCATTCATGCATGCTCGTTGGTTTAGATTGCTCTTTACCCGTCCTTTTTTGAGAACATCTACATTCGGCGTGCCCAGACTCTTCCTTCTAATTTCACCTCATACCTATCCTAGTTTTGTCTATCGCCTTTCATCCATTCCTTCTACACGCCCAAACCAGCCTAGCATTCTCATTCCTCGTCACTACATCATCTTTCACTCCACAACTTTCCTTTGTCACACTGCTCCTCACTCATTTTTCAAAGTTACTCTATACATACTTCACAAAGCTCTCATGTCTACTGTATTGATTTATTCTGTGAAACCCAACTTTCAAAAACAAGTTGCTAGAAACGTTATTACGTCTATATATTAACATATTAAATTAAACTAACATTGAAAATACAAGGCAACAGAACACAAACAGAAAATTGAAAATTTCTGCGCAAAATATATTAATCCAAGTGCTAAATACGTTGAGCTAATACACACTTTTAAACAAATTAATTATAATTAATTAAAAAGTAATGCAAATATAGCCGAATTATATTTACTCAGATTCCAGACTCATCCCTGATTTACAAATATTAATGTCAAGCATCTAACTCATACGGAGAGAAGCTATATCAGCCTAGATTTGATTATATATTAAATTAGAACTAACATATCTCAAGGCAGTTTGATGTATCAATTCAAGGAAAATTAAGGAAACCTAATAGGCGCCCGGTAGCATAACAAATATTATTAATTAAGTAATTCAAATCCTTTATTCTGTAAAAAGGCTTTACAAAACTCTTTTATATAACACTTTTATCTAGAAGGATCTATCCTATAGAAGGATATAATCTATTTCCTATCTGATTACCTCGAAGTCAAGGCGAAACAAACTCAAAGGTATTAATTGACTGTAGTAGTATTAATTCAAAATGCATCCAGTTTATCTTTGCTTCGCACTAAAAGCCAAATGGACCAATAACACTGTTTAATAAACGAGAAGACTATTAAGTACCCGTGACATGTATCACAGTTTTTGATTACCACTGGCTTAATATGGTAGACGAACGTCCTGAGGAAGCTAAAACTCCTGAGAAATGTTCTCGATCTGGTATAAAACCATCTCAGAGGCCTGTGGATGATTTAAACTCTGAGACTAGGTTCTTCATCGATCACACAATAACAATAACTGTTTTTTTTTTCTGTATTTGTATACAAACGTCATCGTCACACATAACTCTAAATCAAGCCAAATACTAAGCTCTGGTTCATATCAAGGTATCATCTGCTTCTCAAATAAACCTACCCCTACTTAATGCAGAAAACATTTCTCTTAGATACATTTAGACGAAGCAGTGAGCTCAAGCTATCACAACAATATCTACGTATAGTCCCGAGTTCCTCCCCCTCCGGTTAGCAAAATGAGGTTCAAACAAAATAATAAAGGTTTATTTAAACACGGAACAAAGTTTAACCGAAAACGTATAAACGAGAGACTGGGAGGCAAATAAAGAATCCGTTTTATATTTGACGGGAAGCGCCAGAGTGCGGGGTACAGTAATTTGTCTACACTCCAAAACATAATATTTCATCAGGTATTTTTTGTTTATTCATTTGTTACGCCAGCGGCTCGGCTCGCAATCACGCTTCGATAGAAATTTGGTTAGAGGAATGTGTGCTTTGGTACGAATATGTCTCTCTGGCGCGCGTATCATAAAAACGTCAACTTGTCGGGTTTTTTTTCTTTTACGGCTGTAGATATGGGTTTTTGAGCTCCCTTTGACATGGTGAGAGGTTGGTTTTCGATGGATTGTGGCCGTAGTTTTTGTGACAAGAAATGCAAACAACTCCACTCAGTCGTGTTGTTTGTTTCATATTCGAGCTTTTTTTACACAAATCCGACGTATCTAATGCACTTCCTTTCTTTGTGATAGACAACACTAATGAGATCAAATCCCTATTAATTGGTTTCATTACATTTTTGATACAAACCAGATGATACGAAATATATTTTGTAAATGATTAACACGACGATTATCGCCGCGGGCACAGCTCATGATTAAGGGCTCCGGATGTCTTCGGAACGAGTCGAAAATCCCGAAAAATGCACGTGAGTAACCGGTGAATAATAATTAATTAACACAAAGTAACATACTCACAGATTTGATGTAAGAAATTATTTTTTGTTATGGAAGAAGGAAAGCTAGCTAGTCACAAGGTGCTTATGGTAACTGTCCTTCCCTAAGATACAATCTATCTCCTAGCCAAATTTCATTACAATCCGTTAAGCCGTTTTGTTGTAAAAAGGTATCAAACGAACTAAAAAATAAACAAACAGAGTAAAGTTACAATATTGAATGGAAAAAGAATACGGTCGCGAACAGGATTCGAACCTGCGCCTCCCGGATAGATACTCCAGGCGCTCTGACCACTAAGCCATTTCGACCTCTCATCTTAGCTTAGTGGTCAGAGCGCCTGGAGTATCTATCCGGGAGGCGCAGGTTCGAATCCTGTTCGCGACCGTATTCTTTTTCCATTCAATATTGTAACTTTAGAGTTCGCTAAGCATGCGTTAATGCTTTTTCAAAGACATATCTCAAACAGAGTAACTTTCGGATTTATAACATTTGTATGGATTTTAGGTATACCAGTTTACTATTAATTATTGTTTGACGGTTATTACTCACGCGCATTCTTCGGGATTACCCGACTAGTTTCGAACTCGAACGGAGTCCTTATTCATGAGCTGAGCGGTGGTGTCGCGAGTCAAACTGGCGCTGCACCAATTTACTGTTTACGCTAATCAATCAAATTCAAATCAGTCCAGTCTCCATCGGTTCCATGCGAGATCGCAGTACGTCTCACATAAAACAAAGCTAAACAAAAAAAAAAGAACTGCTGGCCACCTGATTTACTAGCACAAGTCACGTTCCTCCAGCCCATTGATTCCGTACTTAAGGCGTTTATGTAAATGTTGCTTATCACCGGCATACCCTTCTGTACGCAACCACAAGTAAGCGGTGGTCACTCGACTTGACACTTTTATTGCCACAAGATATCACTTCTACGATATAAATATCAATTACCTACGATAAGGCGAAGGTTTGACCTTAATAGTAACAAGGACACTATAAAGTTAGTGACCTAAATATGTAAAGTAACTTTAACAATTGTTTCAGATTATATACATAAATGGTTAAGTTAACGACTGGTTTTCGTGTATTAATACATAATGCCTGTATTTCTCGAAGGTGTAGGCAGAGGTACACACAGTTGTGCACACAGTTCACCGATGTTATTATTGGGTTCCATGTAGTAGGTGGAGAAAAGTTCCAAACCTCAAGCACTACTGAGAATTTCCTAATAGAAAAACCTAATAACACTTTGCCTGACCCGGGAACCACAACCAGGACCTCAAAGCCCAGCTCGTCAGCCGTCATCATGAGGCCAACAAAACAGTGTTTTTATGACTATACTTAGTCATAGGCGTTACGTTTTTATGTCATTGAGTTTTTCTGTTAAAAAATGCAGCCCGGAGTTTGAAATTGTGCCGGCTATATAGAAAAAGGGAAAATTTGGGTACCTATACAACTGTGTACACCTTTGCATATCCCTTCGAAGAATACAGGCGTGATGCTATGTAGTGTTATTCAATAAAAATATTCTTTTAATTCCTGAAACAAACAGAAAAAAGAAACCTTTATTTTTCCAACTTCCTCAAGGAAAGGAGCAACAAAAAATGATCACCAGCCATTACAATAATTATAAAAGGCTGTAACATTATCTGAATATCGCATCGTCTATAAAGATACAATCTCTACGGGAACTGAGGCCTTCGGTACGGGGAACAGTTACACTGTATTTATGAACTCACCAAACTTTGCAAAATATGAACACTTTTCATTAAGAAACCCCCCCATAAAACCTAATGGTAACTACGTATATAAAAATATATCTTAAAAATCATTTACGTTTTTGAGGGTACGAGAAAGTTTTCGAAAACAATTTGGAACGTAGTTTTAATATAAGGTCATGCAAATGTTAAAAGATTTGCACAAAGTTTTACGAGTAAGAAAGTGGCTGCCTACAAAATTTATATTTTTATCACTCAAATTATTTTAGCAAACTTCAGTATTAAATCAACGTGTAGGCGGGAGATAAGGCGAAAAACAACCTTCTATTATTAGGTTTATAAACTTGATAGAGCAGCTCTATTTTTGCCTAATCTTTATTTTCTTAAACATTTTAAAACGAAGCGCTCTATAAAACTTTGCTGCTAAGCTAATTCACTCAAACTACCTAACATGACAACAACGAATGTTGACGCAACAAATTCAAAAACACCTCTCTAAAAGCATGACCGCAAAATATCCAAAAACACCCGAAAATTTGGAAACCCGTAACAACATGCTCCAGCGCATCTCACCCGTCTACCACAAACATTTTTCTAAACATCACTCAACGCAACCAATAACCCAGTTTACAACTCGGCCTTGTTATCTGAAACAATCGTATGTCCTGAGGCGTCCGCAATCACGGCCAACACTGAACCCTTACATTTAGATCATCGCCCGAGATAACGACTGTTTTGTACCACGAGGGCGAGACAGGGGGGCAAGGGCGCGGGGGACGCGACAAGGGACCGAGTCACAACTTCATTACCATAGCAAGTCGGAGTCAGCAACTGAAGCTAGCTGAGTAGGCAACCCACCTTTTATTTGGAGATTTAACTCACTTAACATTCTGTCGAAAACGAATTTCGTACGTCCCTTTTGCTCCTAGAGTGCTAGCTCAATAAGCGAAGCGGATTTTGAACCTTATTCTGGATAGTGCAGTTTCTATTATAGACTTTGTCAGTCCAAAGTTTTCAAGTTATGAATGAATAGAATGGTTTTCGCTAAAGTGAGATTAAAGCTGGAAATAATGTACCAGAATGCTTAAAAAAGATGCTTCATAATTTACACTTTTTAAATACGTTAGGAAGGTAATTCTTGGCACTCAACAAACTCGTCAAAAGTTGACAACGGGCCGAATACAACTTATACACTGCTCTTTAATAATTTTAGAAATTTTATGTGTAAACAACGGCACAGACTTATTATAAGTACAATAAAAATTACATTACATAACAGCATTACTCTTCAGAGTACAGTAAACATAAAAAATTACAATACCATGTAATAGTCATCACCTAACACCGTGGTTGTACAAAACGCTCGTAAAATTCATACCGTCGCGACGCGTCGTGCAGTGAACAAGCGTCCTTATAATGAGCGATGTCGGCTCTCATGTAATTTCCTCATACATTCATCATGCACGCTGTATAATTTGATCGAAAACAGCGTGGACCGCGTCCTCTGTCCGCCATTTACTTAATGAAATGAGCACGGATAGATTTTCTGTGCCTTTTCTAATAATATTTCAAAAAATATAGAATTTGTGTATTTTTTCTCAATTTGTCGATTTTCTGGCTTGTTCGATCTAGAGGGTGAAAATAGATTTGATTTATCTGTCATCTAATATTTTATAGCCGTTTGTTTTTAGAATGTTATAGGAACAATTATTTTTAATTAAAGATAGAAAGCATCACATTTATTTTGGTTCTTTTAAAATAGACAAATTAATATTATGGACAAACTAAAATAAAGGTAAGTATATAAAGCTAGCCTAACATAGACAAAAATAGACCCTAGCTAATTAGCTATGCAAGGTATATTTAACATTATAACATAGGTACGCTACTGAATTGATTTTATTTTATTTTTAATAATAGCAGTATACTAAATGAAATGTCTTTTGAAATGCTGTAAAGCTCTTTCAATAAAGAAAAAATATAGCTATCAAATTTTAATGACCACCGAACCTTTAAATTATCTACCAAAATTATTACAGAAAGGTTTGTAAACAAATTTAATGTACCGAAGGACCAATATCTCTATTGGTGTCGAGTTATTTTTGCGTTTTATGTCTTTATACGGCTCCGAACAATGGTGCTCGGTAATTTCACGCAGTGCCCGGAATGGGGGCGACGTCATAAACGACGTGAATCGCGTTCATTTGTTAGTAAACACAACATTTATAATGTTTTTAAGTTTACTGACGGTTGAAACGTTGGCAAGTAATTATATCATTCATTACGCTGCTTTCCTGTTCTGCATAAAGCATTTGATTTTAGGATTGAGACGGGATGAGACTCGAGAAATGTTCAATGCACGTTGTAAAAAGGTACTACTTTACTTTACCGCTTTTAAAGCAATATCAAAATAATATGAGACTTTAAATCTTATACTTAAAGATATAGAACACTTCACACTGCTGTTTGCAAACTTTATTAATATAATAGAACATTATATCTTCCTAAAAATGTAAAAATCCCCTTTCGCTTGCACTGTAAGAAACTATCACATAAACGGCACTAATTCATTAAAACGTTCTATCGAAAACAACGCTTGCTAGAGACGTGTCATACACAAACGCGTTACCCATTATTTGGTGCGTATTGTCTCTCGGCCGCGTACCGGAGGACCACGCAGAGATACGCCAGGTGAGATAATAAACATAACGCGAACGCGTGCGTTTTATCGTCTAGTTTATAATAAGCCGCTCATATGCTATTACATACTACGTGAGATGTGAGAACGTACTCGGGTATAGTTAATGGAACTTAGAATATAGTATAATGTGGATTCATTTTTGGTGTGGTTTTATGTTTTTATTGATAAGTTTTCAAACGTACTCAAGTGTTTTTTTTTTTACAAAAAAAATTTACTTTATAGTTCGCTACGCATGCGTTTGAAAGATTGATCTATATTTGTTAAGGTTTCGCATCTGTGCGACATTATATTGACTGCAAAGTTAGTCGTGTCGGTTCAGTCACCTGTATAGGGACTGAATATATAACGATGACATCACCAAAATACGTATTAAAATGTGGAAGACGAATCGGGGTAGCGAGCATAGGTCCAGATGGCTTGGTTGGTCAGAGCGCCTGGAGTGTTCGTCTAAGAGGCACAGGTTCGAATCCTCCCCACAACTATATGTTCCTTTCAACAAAAATTTACAACTTTAATATTTGTTTCCATTGCCTCTTTGCAGCGCTCATGATTCCCGCATGGCTTCTGTAAATATGAATATAATATACAGCATTATCTTTATAACATGGAGACATCTTTATCGACAAAATTTACAAACTTTTGTTCAGTTGTTTATAATATCTTCTAGCAATAATGTATGTAGTCAGTTCTACACCTTAGTACAACTCTATTCAGAGAGATTACTATTTACAACTCCAATTACGACTCATAAAAAAATAACAACGACTTCGTACTCCGTAGAATGGTAACATCGTCCCATATTTAAGTACTTTTAACACAAAGAAAGTCACAATGAACTGAAGTCAGCTATTACAGCATTCTTGTAATCGCACGAGTGAGACAATATTACTTGTGTTGTAATAAAAAATTACGACCACAGACGCATTCAAACGACATTTTATTTGCACGATGTTATGACTAGGTGTACCTATACATGGTTGTTTAATGTTTTTGTTATTTGCATTTGAAAGAATCTTGTGTATTTTAAATTGACTGTCTGAAATCGCCAATATATATTGAGCAAATTGGATAATCTATGGTTTTTCTTTGTCTGTGTGGAGAAGTCTTTCCCCACAGTCTAAAAGTTAATTACAGGTAATCAAAAATTTTAATTTTATAATTTAACTTTTATTTAAAGTTTAGTAGTGCTATATTTATAGTGCATTGTTTTTGACATTCTTCTTAACATAGTTCGAACAAATTAATATAAATGAGAATTTGAGTTTGTTTTCTACAAATTTTAGCTCGAATATTAAACACAACTCGGAGATATCGAAAACTATTTTTGTCCCGAATAACTGCAAAGTATTCTATGAAGATCTATTAGGAATCTAATTTGAATTAGGCACGTTTTTATTTGGTGATCGGGTTAAATTTAACACAAACGTCGCGCAAAGACGCGCAAAGAGCTAGTGAATAAATATTTTGCATGAAATATCTAAACTACATGAAATCTAACTACCTACTCCACGAAACCATTAACCTTACAACCGTACATCAAATCCCCTAATTACAACTTATCAAAACAGCTCCGAAGTCGTAAGAAAACAGGCTAAACACGGGCGGCGCGTTAAGCGAGCATATCTGATTATAATGTAATCCTTAATATCGCGTTAGAGGTGAATAGCTCGCGATAACAGCGCACGGTGTGAAGCTTGTACCGAGCAAGCGGCACGTAGCTAATAATGCTTAGAAGTTCGTGAGACATACGGGCGGGAAGGACGGTAAGCTGGTCGTCGAGCATTTTGCTACCTTAATGATTTTACATCGGTTGATACTACAGTGAAAATTCTGTTTTATTTATTCTGCCTTTGTTTTCTTAATTTAAAATCAATTTACAATAAACGGTGAAGGAAAACATCGTGACGAAACCAGCACCTGACAGATGTTCTCAATGGTGTGGAAAGCCATGTCGGAGACCTATGTGTGTGAGGTGGTTTAAACTCTAACACTAGGTTGTTCATCAACCACACGATAAGAAGAAGAATTTACAATATGTAGAAGTATATAAAAAAAAACATTTTCATTCAAAATTATTTTCTGTCCAAATGAAGAATTATTGCTTCTAACATGAGTTGTTAAGTATCAAAAACAATGAACCAAAATATTTTGTCAGGTAATCAATTTCAAACTATTTCGCGATCCAATCTTTGTTATATACGGACATAAGTGAAATACATAATTAGAATGAAATCGTCTTCGAAACTCTTAAAGGTTCACCAAAACCGTACTCCTTCGCCCGCAACCACATACTGTTCAGCTAATCGACCTCAACAGCCGTATGTAGACCTAACTCCACCAAACTTGGTAACCTTAGACACCATAAAACAGTTTCAAGTGCCAGATAAAGATACATAGTGGATATACGTGAAATTTATAAAGGCGAGAGGACACGTGGCGGCTTGATGAAGCGTACCTACCTACTGAGATTGCTCTTAGTTTGTCTTTGAATTAGTTTCAACTCCGGCCTTCAGCCTCAATAAGTTTGGGAATCACGTTGTAAATATGTATGTAAAGTTGAATTTAGCTTAACTTGGCTAAAGCTATTGTGTCTGTGATTGGGAAACTAAACTTTTCAAGGGATACAGATTAATCTTGCAAACGCATGTGTAGTGAACTCTAAAATTTCATAAATTTTTCAATGTGGCATTTAATTTTTCCGTCACTCGTATCAATATTGGCATCATAATACGGCTTCTGAACGGGACAGATTACCGGAGGTGCGCCAGACGTACTCAGCACCCGCAGAGGCATTTTTCATGTACTGGGGTTTTTAAGAAGCCTCCTGAGCTTATCGTATCGTCGTCTCAGATATGTACTTCAAGGTGAAGTTCTCTCTAAAGATCTAGAGTGTGCAATTTAGCCAGAAATATACATTATGGGCAATGTCTATAAATTTTCAAACGGATACATAAAAAGCCATTTATATCATAATATAATACAGCAAACAAACAGTTCTTTATAAAGTCAAATAATCTTATACCAAACATACAAGCCAACAAATAAAGTCAAATAATTTTATCTCAAAAAAGTAAAAACCTCACATTATAAATAACCCTCTAAAATTCAATGCGGCGTGCGGAACCTGAAAAGGGGAATAATACGAAAGCGATTGCGTCGCGGCCAAAAATCATAGGAATAAATTATCTTTATTCGGTTTATTCGAAAGTCACCGCATTCTATGGAGCTGTGGTGTTGGCGGGTGGCCAAACAGTGAAAGTTTAGAAGACATTGGCCTACCAAATTTGTTTGTACACGAACGTAGCAAGGGGCCCGAGCCAAGATTCTGTGGCTGAAGAAATCGAAAGTAGAATCTACTATAAACATTCAAAAATTTTATGGCATTATTTTGGAGCGGAGCCAGAACTTATCACATTTTTTTGGCATATCTTTGCCATCGAAAACTGTCAAAGATACCGCAGAGAAGCTTGACGCGATATCCTTAGTTATGATATATAATCCAAAAGTTTTTACCAACATAGGAAGTTTTATATTAGCTATGGAATTTAAGTACACTCAGGAGCATACAACCCATAATTTAAATAACAATACCGACATCAAACAACTCAACAACATCCCATATCATATTCAAGGCACAACATTTTTACTCCTCACATTACGGGGTTCATTTAACCCAAATTACATAGATCAACTAAGTAGGGCAGTACCACAAAAGCTTAATATACTGATGCCCCAGGGAGACTGTGGAATGAGACGTCCATACAACTGAACTGACACCCATGAATTTACCGACAATGTAGGCGGAGGCGCGGCTCTAAACAGAAGTTACGGTGTTAAGTAACAGCCTGCCTTATACCTCGGCATTATAGGGTTATACACGCCTTTCCGCGACGCTTTATGTTGGTCGTAAAGTCGCTTGTCTGCTCGCATATGCCCACCTTAGCAATGAGATATTGGCCTATAAAAGTATTTTTATTTTAGCCGCGTAATTATGAAGGGCAGTTGGCATTAGCTTGGTTTCTGTGTCCTGTGAATGGAATCGCTTTATCATACTCAGTTGAGTGTATTTTAAACTCTGTTATTATGTACATAATTATGCCTCATTTGGTCGATGTACGAGTACACACAAAATGACTAGCTAACTGGTATCCACAATTATCATCTATAATTTAGACAATTTAAAGGTCGGGTAGAAATAAACATATTTGCATCTGACCTTTCTTAGTGGCTATGTCAGTTCGTTAAGCTAATCGCTAAATACTTAAAGAATCGATCTCCTCTATTTTAATACTCAGCCTTCGCAGTTGAGTGGGTGTTTCAAAGAAACTATAATAAATCGATACGTTTATGAAAATAAACTACTCCTACAACTGGATTAAAGTTTAAACCGATAAATACGTCTATATTACCGGACTTTCTGTAGACCTATTTAAGATACGCAATTCCACCATACATCATTTTGTTATATCTCAAAAGGTTTAGGTAGCGTTTTCGTAGAAAGCTCCCAGACGGCTTATTTTTTCCGACACCTTCAACAAATATCATTATATTTTAGCGAATATATACAAAAACTTGACAAATTATATACTAAATAAAACCTTCCTCGAGAATCACTCTATCCATTAGTGAAAACAGCATGAAAATTGGTGCAGTAGTTTTTGAGTTTATCGCGATCAGACAGATAGAAAGACGCGACGAAGGACTTCGTTTTATAATATGTATATTATTTGCTATTCGAAATAAATGAATGAAAATTAATAGCAAATAATAATAAAAAACCGTGTGATTTTTAATCGAATCGGACTTATACCCATTTTCTGTAGAAGCACTGTTTTTTTTAACTCAGACTCGCATCACCCCGACTTTCCAACATAACACGATTAAGTTGAGAACACACTTAGCTTTAAGTGTAAAGTTAATTACTTGCGTTTCTGTCCTTCCCTGTGTCGGCCAAAACAAACAGACGGATTTGAGAGTCGCCCCTATGTAAATGACGCGGCCGACCGGTGGGGCCTGAGAGGGCTACAGAGTAACACGAGAGAACTCCTTAGGATGTGTGCCTACGTGCCTGTATCGTGACCGACTTTGACGTGCAGTATATCTTAGAAGGGGTTAGGGATGACGTTTCGTGGTTGGATGTGGTTAAGGAAATTAATTTTACTTGTGAATAAGGTTGACTTTCTGCTGATATTTCTGGGTTATTGTTGATGACATTGTTTATCTTGTGATTAAGTCATTTCAAGCTCTTTTACACGTTATTTTTTTATCTTTATGGTGTCGAAATTATATTGTTTCTTTTTTATGTCAAATGTCAGTGTTAGTGGTCAGATAAATTCTTAATTTGTAAACTTTTGTCTTGTCGAGCAACCGTACCAGTCTTCGAACCTCTTTATTTGACCTCTATGCTAAAGTTACAACCAAAATCAACTTGAGCACATAATCATTAGTAAACAGATTGAAACCTACAGGCTGTTCTAATAAAAGCTTTGTTAAAAAATCATTCCGAATTAAGTTAATTGTTCTTTCCTCTTCGTATACCAATTCGCTCAATATTTTCAAGACAGCCAACAATATCCCTCCGATTTCTTGTCACAACAAACGTCACATAATTCGGGTATCGCTGAGCGCAACACGCGTTTTTGTCACCCAAGAAAATAAAATTTTCTGTAGCACCGCAAACACATTACACCGTCGAAATGTGTGTATTTGTGCGCCAGAGATTGTGTACCTATTTATTTTTCGTCCGAGCATCCCGCTCCCCCGCAGCCTTGAGTCCCAAGTCCTGTCCCCCCTCACGTGACACTCGCATTATTTGCGCGGCCCCCGGCTGTTTGCGCACGTGTGAGAACGCGCCAAAACCTACTCATACTACTATATTTATGTGTTCGGTAGCCACAATCGAAATTATTTATGCTTTTTATATATGGAAATCGCGGCCTTTGTCCCGCCCGTGGTCGCTCGTATTTTTATCCCTAAATTGCCCCCTTCCCCCTTTTATTCGACGACTGACTTAATAATATTTCTGTAATTAAAATCTCGTCCAGAACGTTTTCAACGCGGCCGGGGTGTTATGAGCAATTTATGCGATTTTTTTGCCAAATGAGTATTTTTAAAAGCGGCAATTAATCGCCTTGATATTGCGGCAGGTTGCCATGTTTTTGGGACTTCCGTAGATTAATTTGGGGTAAAAAACGTCGTTTATTTGTCAAGTTGTGAATGTAATCCGGACTCATATACATTGTTACGTAAACAAATGCGTACGCAACCGAAGATAGGGACGTTGGGGCATTACATTATTGTCAAAAGTAATCTAACAAACCTCCAAATCCAAACCCTTCAAATGGTCTCTCATTTACAACTTCCTATACTTGTTAAGTCGTATAGAAATTTCCATGAAAATAAATACGATAAAATCATCAAAACCGACTTATATGCCCAAATTTTAATTCCCAAAGCACAAAAATACTCTCTTCCCCTTAAACATAAGCATATAACCACAAAATATTAATTACATACGTTGGTAGATCGATGACGTCAGCCGAGGGAGCGAATATAACTGGGAGGCTCTCACGTCTCATTGATAACGGATTATCCGCCAAGATTAGACCACCGCTTGCGACCTCCAACTATTCCCTATAAGACTTTATTATACATACGTATAAGTAGGCCTTTGATTGGTTTTATATGGTAAAAGGAACATTTTGTAAGGAAAAGGATTATTTATTTGTCTATAGTGGAGTTGTAGGCGTGTTTTATTCATGTGTGAATTGTGAATTAATTCTTTCTTGTGTCCGAGTTTTCTTTCTAATATTATCTAATGTGGTGTTTTATTAGAGATTTTTGACATAGTTTTGTATGTATGACCTGAAGTACACACACACACGTTTTATTATATAAAGTTATTGCCATATCTAATGTAGCACAATGTAACGCCCACGTCTAATTCAATATTAACAGTAAACTTTACTTAAATAGACAACGTAGGAATATATCTTATGACAATAGCTTGACACGACTTCTCAGAGATAATTACAGCAAAGGCCGAAGCCATCAAGTTCTAAACAAAAAAACTAAAAAACTGACTTGTAAAAGAGGCTTTAAAAGATGTTTTGCAGAATTAAAAAATCATAGACTGCCTCGTTGCGCGTTGGTCTAGTGGTCCCAAGCGCGACTGCTGAGTATGAGGTCTCGGGTTCTATTCCCGGGTCGGGCAAAGTGTTATTGAGTTTTTCTGATAGAAAATTCTCAGTAGCAGCCCGGAGTTTGGAATTGTGCCCGGTAGATGGCAATAGGCTCACCACCTATTACATGGGACTTAATAACAGCATTGGTGAAATGTGGGTGTACAATTGTGCACACCTCTGCCTACCCCTTCGGGAAATACAGGCGTGATGCTATGATGATGCTATGTAAAAAATCATTCATAATTTACCCTTCGTCACACTAAATTAAGAAATGGAACAATTTAATCTACTACCCTACTTTCGTACTTCAAAAAACTGTACCTACCGCCCATTACTCACCGCTCTGAACCACTCAAAACCGAAGAAATTAAGAAGGTTAAATTCCATACAATACAAACAAAGACGAGAAAAACTCCTCAACCGTGATCTCTTTAACAAGCGTTTGAACCGCACTCAATACTGGGGTTTTAAAGTGCGGCTTTTCAACCCGCGGAAATGCGAGTTTGGGGCCTAAATACAGATAAACACGATTTCTTGTCATTAAGACGGAGTACCATTAAAAGCTGAGCGAAACTATGCAGAGGCGAGCACTTGTGACCGATGACTGATGATTTTTTATTAAATAAAGACACAATCTAATTACAAAAACTTTTAAAATGGCACCTACTCTGAAGTTGTCAATTTCATACATTGCAGTATAGCACACAAAAAATCTCAAGACATATTATCTCAACACTAACTTCAATGAGTTTGATTTTTAACTATATCGATCATGTTTAAGATCACATTCATTATATCTATGATATAAGTACTGAACGACACGTGACTTGCTGCAATTTTACCCGACGCTACAAGTGCGTGTAGTACTCAACCTTCTTAAACTTGGCCTAGCAAAAATAATAAACCATATGACCTATAACAACGATTTAGAATACATCAACATCCGAAACAACAGTTTCTCAATACAATATAAAAAATTTTTTAGGTACATTAAATCACAAATGACACTCAGTGAAAACATCGTTCTTCCTTGAAAGTATAGTTGAATATTTAAATATAATAACTAACAAACATAAAGCAAACCATTAATCAAAAAAAAAACACTGTTTATGGGATTAAAAAAAACGCATCAATATTTTTTTTATCGAACAAGCATAGCTTCCAATATACCATCGCCTTAAAGAAACATTTGTCAGGTTATAAAACCACCGAAGTCAGAGTTCCCTTGCAATTGGAGTTACCCCGGAACCGAGTGAGTAACCCTTCTCAATGGGCAGTTACCACAATGCCCGGCCCCGTTTTACCCGGGAAATTACTAACAAAACATATTCTTTGTCGCTCAGAAATGTTCGGAAATATTGTAAGGAGTCTCGGTTATGATTTAGGGGTTACTGTTGATGATATGGTTCCAAAAGAAGTTGGATGACCCATTTATTTTGACGTATAGGGGTTAGATTCTGCTGTTGTTAGTGTGTGTAACACTAACATATCTATTTTACGGTTAAAAGTTGCAGTTCAAATACATTGGATATGTAGGACGATATAAACATTTGTAGGAGTATTGTTTAAATAAGTTTACGAGATGCATTTGACACGTGCACAAACAAATACTCCCATAAAAATGTTTTTCATCCCTTAAATTGTACAAAACTTTTCATGATCCACGGTTCAGAACAGCAACGTTGTATAATTCACTCCCCATAAAAAAGTAGAAGGAAAACACAAAATGACGGAAACTAAAAAATATCACCACGACATTATGAAAAGAAACTTTTGTATTTCATTTTTCTTAGAAGGCAATAATACGGGAACTTCACACTTTATCCGAAAGGAGGTCAGATAGCAAAACAGAAGTTATGACCGTTCACTCGTATCTTTCCCAAATATAAATAACAAATTTACTTGCAACGACGATCCACTCAAAATTTCCACGTGGACTCAGTTCTTTATGCAATTGACCCCATCTTTTTATCGTAAGACGAAGGTAGCAGGCATTCAGCCAAGCCTCGACAAATGGGTCTGTTGGCACGCTGCTATAATGGAGAAATATTGTACCTAATTGGTATTCTAAGACAGTAATGAGATCGGATTTAAGTAGCCGTTAGCGGGTGTAGAATTATTTGAAACACAAGTTGAATGAGAAAACGATGGAAAAGTTGGAAAAGAACTGGAAAGAAGAGCTGTGTTGAAATAGATGCTTATAAGAATTACTTATTGATGGAAAAACATTATATTCAATTTTATTTATTTGTTACATTAGGCCAATTACACTTAAATGTATAAGATTTTATAAATTTAAGTAAAATTTGCGAATAAACGGAAGCATATAATCACACAATTAATAACAACTTCAAAATTAATTACGGTAGTAAATATAGTAATTACAATAAATTAATTAATCATGACAAAAATAATGTCAAATCATCATCATACATTCTCAAAAAATGACAAAATTATCATAAAACATGTGGCCATTTATCAGAAAAACATAAATTAACAATATAACATTCAGTATTGGGGTCAAGGAATGCATTGAATGCCCGCAAAGAGTGATCAAAGTTTTTTTTTTTTGGACTTGTCCTCTTTCAGTTTAGTCATAGGGGTTTGATTTGATCTGCGTAACCGAACAATAGCTATGGCGAGACAATGTGATTCCATGTATTTTGTGAACATATTACGTTTTAATATACATGCATAAACTTTCTTTTCTTTTCTTTCTTTCTTTCATATTTTTTATTTCCATCTTTTATTTTATAATTAAATCATCAACATCATAACGATAGGTGTTAACAGAAAAGGTAAAATAATCTTTATGCAGATAATGAACGTACTTGAGTGGACATGGGCAGCATGGCACTCAAAGGTCAGTCAAATGGGTGACTTGCATAGACAAAGGCCTAAAACTGACCACAAATCTCTATTCCATGCCCATCTCATGTCACTTGTTAATTAAAAAGTATTAAAATTAAATCCATTTTGGGACCCAACCAACCCTCTTATAATACGACACGACATAAATAGTACCTAATTCTTAGAAGAGACCTCTCAGCTTTCTCTGCCTATTCTCTTAAATGTAGCACGACACATAATAATAAAAACAATATCCCTCATAACGACAAGTGTCACAATCAAGCGCCGCATTATTAGCACTCCCCGGCGATTTTTAATAACGCCCGGTACCCACGATTTGCCCTAATGGACACTTTTAATGGCCGAATGAATATTTAAAAGTGAATGCCGTCAAATTTAAATATTATAAAATTAATTCAACGAATATCCTCCGCATTTATTGGTTTTCATGAAAACCCAATCGTTAAGGTAGCATTATCGGTGATTATGAATAATATTCATTTGTAGGTATAATTTGTTCTGGTCAAGTTATGTAGATTTCGTTTTAATTTGATTTTTAACACGTGGCGCGAAGACTCGGTTAAATAAGAAGTACCTATCAAAGTCGCGCTCTTAATTTGTGTATATTCATGTAAAATATCGCAAGACTGTAACACGCCTCACAATTCTTGTGTACATACTGTATGTATGTAATTACTTCCCCAGGCATAACATGCCTACTCTGTTGTTATAATTCACTTAAATCTATAGTCTACACAACCTTGATTGTGTTAGCAGCGCTGACGTTCGAACAACCTTCCAACTAAATTAGTATTGAATACATTACCGTGCACTACAGTGTACGGAGAAAGTAAAGAAAACTATATACTCCCCATTACTCCTTGGCCATTGCACGGCCACTCATTAATAGTAAAAAGCAACCGCAGCATGGCCCGGGTAGACAGCGAATGAAATGGGTAATAAAAGTAATAAAGTGTATTGTTTGCAAGTAGATCGATAGCCAAAGACCCATTTAATTAATGACCAATCTCCCGAGACTCACCGGCACTTACACTAATTAATTAAAGTCTGCTGCAAACGGAGTAATAAAGTGAAGTCTCATGTTTGCTTTCATTGTTTTAAAAGAAAGCCTTTGTCCTCCGTACGGATATCGGAGTGTCAATGTTATTAGGCGCACGAATGAAATTTCCCTATATATCGACGCTTGGCGCAATCAAGCAGATTCGATTGAAGACAAGATTGAGCCGCCGTTCGGGAGATTAGATGGAGCACCTATCACTTTGCGACGGCCCGATCACCTGGACGGATCCCCGAAAATGGCGACGTTTAAAAACTGGAATCCACTTTGTGATCCGAATGCGATGAGTCGTATCGATTGTGTTTACTCGACTGACTCGATTACTCGAATCGATTCGCTTAAAGCACTCGATTTAATAGCATAATCATGTTTGGAATAATATTACGCGTTGTTTATTATTCGTACTTTAGTTTGGAACTTTTCGAATCTCATTATTAGGCAAGTTGTGCTGCGATGGTGGAGTTTGTTTTTCTTCATAATTGAAATTGATTAATAGGTCAGGAATATAAACAAGCTGTATTACATAAACAAACAACTTAAACTATACTAGAACGATAAAGGGAAGTGTTTATGTTAGGTACCTATACTTAAAGGACTCTATCATTTCCATCGCTAAACCTTTGAAGGAGTTGTTTTCTCAGTAAGTAATATAAAAACAGAGAAAACGGTAAATATATAAAATTGTTTCATTGAGTTCAATAGAAGGCAATATTTTGAGCTACCTTTGATGTTGGCTTATTTAAACAGAGGGGTTTCTATGCCTTTATTGCGTCACTCCAAAATGGTTTTCCCTTCGATATATGTTGAAACATACATGTATTACGTAAAAATTTTGTTTACCGAAGACTTCTTATATATTCCATGTGTCAACAACTCTTAAATATTATATGAATTTAATTTCTATCGTACTTCAACGGTTCCGCTCTAATATTTCTGTCAATTAACATCGTGAAAGGTTTTGTCTGACTAAACAAAAGGGGCGAATTAATGTTCTATAGCATTTTTGATTAAGTTTATAATAAATAATAAGAATCCGATGTTAGGAAATAAATTCTTGGAGCTTTAATAAAATGTTTTAGCATTTTTATTTGGATAATTAATTAATTTTCGGCTTTGTACCAACTTTATTTTAAAAAGATATACATATCTCTTGTTACATTTATGAAGTAAACAGAGTAGGTATTTTAGAGAACAGTCATATTCTAGGTCAGCTCAAAAACAATGTCCCAGTTTATTTTTATTAATTTTAAAATACTAATAAAATATTACAGGCTTTATTCGAAAGAGGTATTATTGAAATAAAGTAAAGTACGAAATATTTCAAGTATAAATAAAAAAATAAGATAAGCAATACATATTATATTTGATCTCAGTATCATTTAATACACTGGCCTGCAAAACTAAGTATCACACTTTTAAAATTGAAACTTTTTAAGTACACAAGATATACTTTCGAAATAAAAATCACTCAAAAAAGAGTTTAATTTTGTATATGAAAACTTCATAGTCGAGAACCATCTTTTAAGAAATGGCTGAAAAAAGCTTTAAAAAAAAAAACTAATAAAAAAAAAAAAAAAAAACTTTTTATTTTTTGTAGTCCTTAGTTTTGCAGGCCAGTGTATGACTATGTTATAATGTTCGGTTAAGGCACATAAGAATAATAATAATGTTATAACAACTGAATAAGCGTTCTTAATTTCAATTTCTAACCCCGCACCTGATCGTTGTTACCGATAATTGTACCATGCACAATATCCATTACGGAGTTACATGAACAACACGGCAAAAAAGTGAAAGAAATTATTCCGTGTAATTTAAAATATATGTTAATCTTGTAGCACGTATCGTTCACAACGTTAATAATACTTCTAAACAGTAACAATGCAATGGACAATGCATTTCAAATCTATGCAAATAAAATATCTATTGTATAAATAATAATGACAGACGTGTTGCTGGGGAGTTTGTTGCGCCACTTCTTCTTCCCAGCTAAAACACTAGGACTCGGTGAAGGGGGGGCTTTTTTTAGGGGTTGTCTTAATGTTTCACGTTTAAAAAGCACAAATTATTAGCTTAATAATTGTAATAAATAAATTTTGATTTTCATATGCTTTCATTATTATAAAAAGACAGTACTACAGTAGAATACCAACATCTCTATCTCCACTTCTCCCTCCTCTGGGGTAAAAACTCTACTGATTGACCTTACCAACTTTTACAGTAAGAGATGTGAGATATTTATCTATTATTCTCATATCAGTATAGAAGGCCATCTTTATTCGGTCTCATAATGGAGAGTAATCAATTATTCCATCAACGTAATGACATTACGTCAGGTTATTGACGTAGAACCTTCGAGGAAGCGTGCCGTACTTACGAGCAAAAGATAAAAGATATAACAACACAACTAAATGTAAGCTTTTTGTATGAGAAAATAATGGAACGATTTTATGTTTTGACAAAAGAAAACAACGTTTCAACTTAAACTAAAGTATTTTTTTGACAAATAGACTAGTTACCGGTGATTTGTGAATTGTTAAAACTAGGTATATGAGTATACTAGCTTCTGCAAGCGACTTCGCCTGCGTGGACTTTAGAATTGGGTCCAGCCGGGATAAAAAATATAATATTTTTGTATAATAATATTGTGCACCGGTTACTACTCGCGTGCATTTTTCGGGATTGCTTGACTAGTTTCGAACTCGAACGGAGCCCTTAGTCATGAGCTGAGCCCGCGGCGACGTCGCAAGTCAAACGGACTAAGGACTCCGATGCCAAATTTCAACTAAATCCGTTCAGTAGTTATTGCGTGAAAGAGTAACAAACATCCATCCATCCTTACAAACTTTCGCATTACAATATTAATAAGATGGTTGCAAAAAGTTGTGAAGGACTGGTAAAAATCCCAGATGGCTTATTTTTTCCGACACCTCCAACAAATATCATTATATTTTAGCCAATGTATACAAAAACTTAACAAATTATATACTAAAACCTTCCTCGAGAACCACTCTATCCATTGGTGAAAACAGCATGAAAATCGATGCAGTAGTTTTTGAGTTTATTGCGAACAGACAGACGGACGCGGCAGGACTTTGTTTTATAATATGTAGTGATACACTTCTCATTACAGGGCCTCAGTTATTTTAATTGAATATCTCCAACCCAAATCATTCCATCTCTGGCTACGCTCACATACATCAAAACGTCTCTATACTACAACTGCAATGTACAGAAAACAAAGGCACACATTCTCAACGACACGATTTAAAGAGCAGTACACACGCTCGATTGAAAACCGCCCATTATTTTTACGGTCGCCGGCCACCACTCATCGCGATCACGGCTGCACCGCTGTGTGTACACGGCTTTCTACAGGCATAATAGATTAATCTTGGAGCACAATAAAAGAGAATGAGTAAGGGCAGTAAACATATTTTTCTGTTAAATTTTTCCATCGCCTTATATGCAACCTTATTTTAACTATATACTAAAGCCGAGAGTAGTTAATTCAGAATCAGTAACAGAATCGATTGTCATCATCTTTACATTTTGTCCAAATAATGTTTAAACATAATTCGCGGTCCAAAAAGTACGGCTTCCAGCTGCGCGTGCGTGTAACTTTGTGAGTTTTATTACGAGTAAATATTTTTCAAATGTTTTATACTGGATCTGCAAATCAAAATATTTGACCCTTGTCTCGGGTTTTGTATAAACCTACAAAATTTTTGTAAAAATAATGTTGTATAATTTTGCCTAAAAATTGTTTTGCTTCTTAAACAAAATTACGTACGTACCTACCTTTGCTTTATTCTGGTAATGGCACCTTAGGGTTGAGGTCGACAGCTGCACTGACGTCGGCTTATGAAGAAATGGGCTCAACTGAGACATTGACTAGTGTCTTTTCAATCAATCAATCAATCAATCAAATCGTTTATTTGTGATTCACAGGTATTGTAGGTCTTAATTAAAATGAGTTCATGCCGTGATCCGCCACACAGGGCATACAAATTGGAAAATATACAAAATACTTATTGCCTATTAAATACAAACATATATTATAATACTTAAAATCTATTATTATTTTGATAGGAAGTCACTAAGACAGTAATAACAATTTTCTATCAAGAAATTACATAATTTATGCTTAAAAATATTTGTATTACTGATATCTTTTATATCCTTTGGAATGTTATTATAAATTTTAGTGGCCATATTAAATACACTTTTTTCATACAGAGTGGTTTTAAATCTTCTGCTAACGTTATTATACAATCTACTTCTATTGCGAGATCCAGATTCTAATGTAAATAATATTGGATTTTGTTTTATAAATAGAGCCGATTCTAGTATATAAATTGATGGAACTGTAAGTAGACCAAATTTTTTGAAATACTCTTTGCAACTATCAGTCTTTCTTAGACCACACATAGCACGAATACATTTCTTTTGACATTTAAAAACCCGGTCCCAATTAGTATCATTTCCCCAAAAGATTATTGCATATCTTAGCCTGGAAACTACATAACCATGGTATGCGACAAGTAGTGATGGGAGGCTTACTTTTTTGGAGAGGAGATAAAGGCTGTAAGATGACTGGGATATTTTTTTGCATAAGAATTCTATGTGTGTTTGCCATTTCAAGTTATTATCTATGTGAACTCCGAGAAATTTTGTTGTTGTGGTTAATTTTACTTCTTTTCCTAAATATTCTACTTTTGTATCTAATGTGTAATTTGTGTTTTGTTTGAAATGCATAAGTTTAGTTTTATCTAGATTTATTAATAAGTTGTTATTTTTTAACCATTCTATTATTGAACATAGGCTCCTGTTGATGTCAGTTTCATTATTATAAACGACTGTACAATCATCTGCAAATAGCACCATTCTATCATTAGTTGACTTGGGAAGGTCATTAATATATATAAGGAAGAGCAGTGGACCCAAAACACTGCCCTGAGGAACACCGAACTTAACTGTGTGTGTTTCTGGTCACAGAATGGAAACTAGTAACTAATCAGGAAAATCTATGCTTACTAAAATCATAGAGCCGTTTCAGAGGCGGTTCCGGAGAGGTGTATTCGAAACTAACTTCTTTCAGACAGAGTGACAAAAATTCTAAAAACTGTAATTTACAGTCAGATTTTGCGGGCTGAGTGACCCGCGTCCGTAGGAATAAACCCTTAAAATGGAATCCCTACACGTGGCGCCTGGGTGTTGCACAACAGGCAACACAACTCTGGTGGCAGGCTTCTGCCGCACGAAGCTATGCCGTGAAGCCACCTAGTCGTGTTTCGAGATTTATTAAAAACATTTTCATCAAAATCCGTCCAACAATTTTTGCGTTATTGAGTAACAAACATCACAAACTTTCCTATTTATAATATCAGTAATGTTAAGGGAAAACGCCTGATTTCATTAATAAATACTGTTATGAAATCAAATTAGAGCCTATGAATAAACTGAATTATTTCATAGTTAACAAGACGATAATTAAATGCCAAGCCGAGGTAATCCGAAACATGACTACAAAACAAATTAAACGCCTACATTTTATTTCGAAAGCTATTTATTTCAAGAACAAAAACTTCGTCTATTACTTTCAACGTTTCTTTCTACGAAATTAATAGAAATGTTAATATTTAATGACTTAAAACATTAGTGCACACAATTCAGACGTGTCATATGAATGAGTTAGCATAACAATTACATTGAGGAAGGGAGAAGGAGTTATTTCCTAGAACAGTACGATAATTACATCTCGCCTGTTTTCCTTGAAGGCGTAGACAGAGTTGTATTGGTAGTGCAGCCACATTTCAAAATCACATGTAACACACCAAGGCAAATGAGCTTATTGTCCGTAATTATGATAGAAAAATCCGATTACACTTTACTCGACTTGCGAATCAAACCCATTACCCGCGCATAACCGCGTTTGTAACAACTAGACCAATGAAATAGTCAGATTTATTTATACCTCAAAAAACCTCTAAGTAACACCTAATGGACTAGAAACACGACCTTTTACTTTTCTACAATGCTCTTATAAATATACTAATCAAATATATTGTAAAATCGTTAATAATTAAACACTGCACACTATACCACTGTTTTTCATATAACTGAGCTGAACTCATAGAACCATAGAAATAATAATGAAGCATAGAACGTATGCCAAAATGGCGGCGTTTCAAGTGCTAGAAACTGAAAGCAGTTTTATTTCTTTATTTTAATACTCAGTAACAATATTTTTACAAGTGTAATATTGTTAACGGTAATTTACGTTGGTTTACAATCGATTAAATGTTTTTATAGATAAATTAAACCTGTTAACCTTGTTAACGAATTTTGTATAAGCGCCATTTTGAAAAGGGCGGAGCTTATTCAATTAGATTGGTTTATTAAACATGCGTATGACTCACTAACATACATAACATCACCAGCAACCACACTCCCAAAGTACAGCAAAACGGTCCCAGCATTATTACTACGTATAAAAATTAAGAAAAATGTTTGGCAATAACAGATAGACATTACTGCGGTCGAGTGGGCCTGTATTTGCATATTATTGAGGCAATTAATAACCGGCGTTGAGCCACGGTGGGCGTGCTGTGCCGTTGGAGATAGATCGCACGTATTTGGTGTAATAGAATTGAAAGGTATTGATAGAAATTTAAATTACCTAAAGACTATAAAACATTACTATCTCACTGCAAGGAACGGACCTCTTCTTATACAGAGAAGGCACGGTAGAACACCACGCCAGCTCACTGCGGGTTAGCAATTTCAGACCATCAAGTCCAGGTTTCCTTAGAATATTTTCCTTCACCATGATGCCTTAGATTTAATAAAAAAGTACATACAGCATTAATACAGCAGACGGTTTTGTTACCAATGATTTGCGGCCTACTGTACTAGTGAGCAAACGAGTTTTTGGTCACTTTCTGGCATCGGGGGAGAGCCATGCTTCGGCACGAATGGGCTGGCTCGACCGGAATGATACCACAGCCTCACAGAAAACCTGCGCGAAACAACGCTTGCGTTGTGTTTCGCTGAGTGAGTGAAGGTACCGGAGGCCCAAACCCTTTAAAAGGCCGGCAACGCAGTTGTGACTTCTCTGGGGTTGCGGGTATCCATGGTCGCTGGTTGGAATCGCTTACCATCAAGCGGTCCGTCTGCTCGTTTGCCCCCTATCCCATAAAAAAAAAAACTTAATGGTATGCGGTCAACGCTATCCATGAACATCCACAACCCCAGTCAAGTCAATCAAGTCACTGATGAGTTGCCGACCTTTTAAAAACACATACACTCTTTTCTTGAAGGCCACCCTATAATATTTAATAGCAATCCTTTTCCAAAGGCACTGTTATCAAAGGTAATAAAGGGACGAATTATGCACAAAACTAGACGAGTAGCTACATCAGGCTTGGATGAAGTTCATCATAACATTTGCATTTTAAATATCTCAATCAATATTCAAAGCTAAACGGCCCCAACGAGCGACTTGCTAAACGAATTAATTTTAACAATAAATGTTCCATAGGTAGTGTTACTAAAATATAAGTTTTAAAGCATATTAAAGATGAATCTTTGAAAAGCATTAACGCATGCTTAGCGAACTCTAAAGTTATAATATTAAATAGAAAAAAGAATACGGTCGTGAGCAGGATTCGAACCTGCGCCTCCCGACTAAATACTCCAGGCGCTACCACTAAGCCATCTCAACCTCTGCTCACCACCGCGAATTTTTCATCCATATTTTAACACGTCTGTTGGCGACGTCATTGCTATCTATTCAGTACCTATGCAGGTGACCGAACCGACGCGACAAACTTTACAGTTAATACAATGTTATAAAGATGCAATTACCTTAACAATTAAAGATACATATTTGAAAAGCATCAACGCATGCTTAGCGTTTTCCATAACTTTAAAGCATATATTTAAAGTTCGTAAACATAGCATAGCATCGCACACGCTTGTAGTCCTAAAAGGGGTAGGCAGAAGTGTACACGGTACACCCACATTTTACCAATGCTGTTATTAAGTCCCGTGTTAAAGGTGGTGAGCCTATTGCCATCTAAAGTACACAATTCAAGACTCAAGGCTGCTACTGAGAATTGCCAAACAAAAGACCCAATAACACTTTGCACGATCCGGGAATTGAATAAAAGACGTCACGCTTAGTAGTCATCCTTGCGGTCACTAAACCTATGAGACAGTAAAACAGTTCGTGTTGATAGTAATTTCGGTGTGGGCCCTTTAGGGGATTTTGCATTGTTTTAATTTTGTTACAAATTTAAGGGGGCCCGTTGTAAATGGTGAGAGGCTAAAAAATTGTGGTATTGCGTGAGTTGAGCTCGCCATCGTGTGGTCCAAGTGTATAAACAATGGCACTTTTTTGAAACAATCTTAAGTACCTAAATATACACTTGAATATTTTTGTATAATAAGTCTCCGTTCGAGTCGGGTCTAGTCGGGCAATCCCGAAGAATGCTCGTGAGTAATACCCGTAAAAAAATGTTTAATTTGAATGTTTTTATATTAAATACAAGGATACCTATAAGAAATTATTATGAAGATACTTACTACGATTGTGACCTGTTTATCTTTTAAATTCAATTGTTTTTAATAATCCCATACATTACGACATTGGCAAAATGTTCAGAGCATTGCAGACTCAAATTAAGAAAAATATATTCACATTTTCCCAAATTAATAACAAAATATGCGTAATAATAAATACTTTTTTTGTATATAATACCTTTCGTGAGACACATGCACATGCATTCTTCGGAAACGGAGCCCTTATTCATGAGCTGAGCCCACGGCGATGTTTCCAGTTAGACTCGCGACATCACCGCGGGCTCAGCTCATGAATAAGGGCTCCGTTCGAGTTTGAAACTAGTCGGAAGAATGCGTGTGAGTAATCATAATCATAATCATATTCTTTATTGCAAATCCACAATGTAAAGATAAGATGGTAATATAAATAACATGGTAGCAATCGTGGACCCTGATGGGCACAGCAAATAGTAAATTAGAAGAGAGGAAGGCGTTGTCTATATAGAAATATTTGTTTATGCTCAAGTATTCATATTCCTTTTTAATGTATCTAAGTATGTACTTAGTATTGTTATTATGTTTGTATTTTTAGTAGGTATTTAGATATAAGTATATTTTTTGTATTTTAGTACATTATATTATTAGGTTATCCGTTCTAAATTTTGTATAAATTTATTGTGTTATATTTATATTATTGTATTATTTATATTTGTTGATTATGGTGAATATTTTAGTTTTTTTTTTTTGTTACAGCTGAATATTTAATTGTTCATTTTTTTATATTTAAGTTTACTTTTATATTATGTATTAGTTTATTATTTATTATATTTATATTATAGGTAAGTATGTATAGGTTTTAGCAGTAGAAGGTGTTTGTTAATATGATTATATTTGTATAAAATTAATATTTTCATGTTATTTGTTTATCCGTAAGATATTCACTAATCGTGTAGTATGCTTTATTTATTAGTATTTGCTTTAGGGTGTTTAGGACCTTCGTGTCGCTAGGCTCATCTTTTATTTTGTTGGGTAATTTATTGTATATTTTGATGCACATTACATATGGGCTATTTGAGTGTAGTGTCATGTTGGATGTAGGTAGCATAAGCATGTTTTTGTGTCGCAGTGATCTGTTTGTGTGTCGGTCTCCGCGCTTTGTAAAGAAGGTGGAGTACCTTCTAACGAATTTACATATTTCTAGAATATAAATGCATGGCAACGTAAGTATTTTATGTTTTTGGAAATAGGGTTTACAACTGTCTGTTTGTTAGTTGAGTAATAACCGTTGAACAACTATTAATATAATAAATACAGTTCACTTGCAACAAAATAGCGTTTAAAGAAGAACCTGGTCATCAAAAGTAAATATTTTGACAACTATGTACATTAATCCCCAATCCGCCCCGCTCACCGTCCCGCACTTAATCACCAGCTCACTATTTATCGCGAGCTATTAAGAGCACTATCACTGACGTTCTCGTAACACTATCTAAATGATGCTCCACTTAGCAATTAAACTTTCAATCTATTTGCCTGCGTAACCCCCCAACCTCCCACCCACCACATGACGTATCGCATAACACATCGAATAAATTCCTGATAGATACACTTTTGCTGTAATGCACGAATTCGAATGACGCAGCGATTGAGAAATCGATGCCACAATTGTTATATTTCCTCTCAGAAAAAATATGAGTGTGATCAATCTTTGTTCCGAAATTAGTGTGTATCTGTGTGTGTGCAAATAAGATTCGTCTGTGTAAATTACTCCATGATGCAGAAGAAATTACTAGTATATGCATTTGCCCATTCCCATCGAATTCCGATACATTATCGTCAGTGATATCATACATCACGCAACACAGGCCTCGACACGACACTGTGGGGGGTTGTCTGCAAACCCTAATGTCTAATTTATTACGCCAAAGAAAACTGTTTGACTAAATAGTCCGACTACCTTTTTACCCAGTTCGGCAACTGTCGGCTTTATATTTGAGCGCGCTCGTAAAAGTTCGTAGTTGCAACTTGGGTAGTTGTATTAGCTAAATACGGTGCAGTTTGTAACGAAAAGTAACCCAGTCCTTAGTTGAGTCTTGCAACTAGTGCCCCAAAATTTGCTGGTGACATTTTCCTTTTCCGTCTTTATATGGACTTTTACATTTTTTTGTCGTAGTACTTCGTTTCGCTATCGTGCGATTTTTTCCCTAAATATTGTTGTTATACCTTGTTGTGTTTCTTTTTCCGGCTAATCCTTCAGTTAGGGAGACCTATAACATACTTCCGTGGGTTAACTTAAAACACCTGCATTTATTTCTGTATTTATTTCTCATCATATACATAATGTATTACATATTATCATTCTTATTAAATTTTTTCAACTCCACTTAATATTGTATTATTTTATATACTCGTAAATAAAAAATAAAATATATACTTACACAATATAAACACATCAACACGGTCTAGGGATATTTTTAAAAAAGCGAATTACTATCAATATGTTAATTATTTATATGACATGTATATATTTAAAAGATACGTTATTTAATGTTCTACCATTTTCTAGTAATGGTTAAGGTACTTCGATTAAAATTTCAGGATTTTATGGAAAAAAAATGAAGCATAGACGGAAACCGTATATGAATTAACTTTTAATTTATGAGTAAAAACTGAAAAAAATAGAAAAATCTTTTAATTTGTGTTTATAAACTTGAAGTTAGTAGTCTGAGAAAGCGCCCATGATGTTCATAACACATCGGCAACGATTCGGCATGCTCAGAACAAGGTTGTCAATGTCTTGCTGCGGAATATTGTCCCATGTCCTTCTGAGGTGCGCAAAAAGTTGATCTTCTGTAGCCAGATTTTCAGGAACTTCCTTCAGAGCTCTTTTTTGCAGCATATCCCACGCATGCTCAATGGGATTTAGATCTGGCGATTGAGCAGGCCAGTCTAAGGCCCTAACATTGTGTGTATGTAACCAAGCTGCTACCGTTCTCGCCGTGTGTGCCCGGGCATTGTCGTGCATGAGTAGGTAAGTATTGGGGGTCCCGGATCAAAGGAGATCCGCGACCCCCAATACTCACTCTATTCGAAGAGATGAATGCATTCAAGATTCTCTATTCGAAATGACGATTGCATTAAATTTGTCTATTCAGGATCTCTACTCGAAATGATGAATGTATTCTAGTGACTTACTCTATTCGAATAGATGAATGCATTCAAGATTCTCTATTCGAAATGACGATTGCATTAAATTTGTCTATTCAGGATCTCTACTCGAAATGATGAATGTATTCTAGTGACTTACTCTATTCGAATAGATGAATGCATTCAAGGTTCTCTATTCGAAATGACGACTACATTAATTTTCTCTATTCAAGATCTCTACTCGAAATGATGACTGCATTCATGTTCCTCCATTCAGTCAATCTATTCAAAATGATGGATTCCTGATGCCCTGTTCGAAATAATTTATGCATGCCCGGATCAAAGGAGATCCTCATCCCCAATACTTACAATAGTCTCTCTTGTATAATAATTTAATACTTACTCTAATTACTTTGTTGATACTAAGCCGAACTGCGTCTGTTCATACAAATCTAATGCTACGATCGCTTGTTTACATATTACCATTCCTGTAAAGGCGGTTGATTGCATTCCTTTCTTGTTTCTACTCATCTTGAGCCTCTCAGCTATCGATACTCGTATATTAATTTATTTATATTCGGAACTATGTATTGAATGCAAATAGGTTTATTTGAATGCAAATACCATAGAAAATAACATCTCTTTTCAAACAAATGTCAATGTGATTAACAATTTAGGAACAAAACGAGTGAAACTTGAATTTGAATAGTTTATTTGAAAAAAAAAAAACTAATTTGTTTCATCTTATTTATGTACTTCTTTATAATAATGCTTGTGACTGTACAATAAAAATATGATTATGTTCTCAGAATGAATTAGTTATCAGATAATCAATTTAATGCGCCAGACAATAAAACAAAAGATATTTATTAAGTACATACGTTTATTTACATTTTTTTATGAATTTTGCTTATAATTTCATCTGCACTTTTATATATCTCGTCATTGAATACATTCTCGACTACATATTGAGCGCATACATTCGCTTTACAATTACATACCGCACTTTTGGTGAAATCCTTGACGTCGAAAATTTCAATTCGTATTATTTTGCCTCTTGCAGACTTTGTAGGTTTTTTGATGTAGGAGTATATCATCGCACTACCTCGCTTTTTATTTCTGTCGGAATTTTGAGCCGAATCTTCGAACTGGAATGGCTGAAATGGTCTCTCTTGTTCTAAATAGTTGAGCACGTTCCGACGGAGGGTTTGTTCAGCCGGAATCGGTGAGTATGATGAATTGGGGATATAAATATCGCTGGATTCCTGTAACAAATAAATTATGTCATTTCAAACATCGATTATGTTTCATTAGAATTTTGTCAATAAATAAAATATAATTTTATTGAAGAGTACTTACCGACATCGTAGAGTAGATAGACAATGTGAGTGTGCTTATTAAAATTGAGTTTTTCTTTATATACATATTACGCAGTTTTTTTTTTTTCTCTTTAAGGTTCAAAATACATCGAAATTTAGTTTCAAATTTTCTAAAGTAAGTAATCCGAAACGCACATTTGTTCGTTCCTCTTACCTCCACGTGTACTCCATATAGGGTTTGTGCTTACATGCAAGATCCGTTAAGATATACACGAGCGGATAAACCGCAGCGTTATCTCTTCATTACATTTAACAAAATACAATTTTATTATTATTATTATTATTATTTTATACCTCTTATATATCTTATATATTATCTTAAAAATTAAAATACTGTTAATGTTAAAATTTTAAGTGTAAGTATAAAACGCTGCGGTTTTAACGCTCGTCTACTTCTACCTACGACTGGGTTCGCTTAGCAACAGATTAGTATGAAGATTGTAGTTCTGTGCAAATTAACCGACTTCATAAAAGTAAGGTTCTGTTTTCACGTATATTCATATGAATCTCAAATTTACTGGAAACGATTTTAATTATTATTTGTTATATAGTATACAAAAAGTATGTTTTTAATGGTGTTGATTTATCAGTACAAGATAACCACATGTACGGGTTCCAGGGTTCGATTCTCTGGTCTTGCCTTATTACTTTACCTAGTATGGAGTTTCTAACTAATGAAATCTGCTTACTCCTCGGACGAAATACACGCGTGATGTTAGTTTATTATTAAATCTGCAGAGTATACAATCCTAGTGATGAACTTAGGTTTTAGTATGTCAGCAATTTACAAATTTGGATGTGCGTGACGTGATTTTACGGGTATATAAACGCATCTGCAACAAACTCTGCTACCAAATCACTTCCTGAAGTCTTTGTGCTCCAGACCTACTTCATTGAGTATACAACAAGAAAAACACACAAATTTTTGAAATGTAAGTAATTTTGTTATTATGTTTTAACATCATTCATATGTTCAATCAATATTAGCTTTATTTTATTATTTTATTCTATTCAATCATTTCATCTATTCATTCTTTTCATTATTTTTACATATTCTTTGTTTTTACTCATATCACATATTCATTCATTCATCTTTTAATCTTTTCAATCAATATTAGCTCAATTGAATTATTATATATTCTATTCACTCATCTATTCATTATTTTTGTTAATTGTATCTACTCTTTGTTTTCACTCATTCATTCACCCGATTAAACTATGTTACCACTTTACAGTTGATCTTTTTAGCCAATAAGAGTATTCAATGAATTAATGTAGTTAGTTACTTTATTTTCATTAATATTTGTTTAATGCACTCTTTTCATCCAGTCAGTCACATATTCACTATATTTCCCATTCATCTACGCTGTCTATTTATTACTTTATCTAATAGTTTTCCTTTATATTTTCAGGTCGAAGCAAACTGCAAGCCATCTCTTCTCTTCTGAGGATGAAGCTGAAGAGCAGCAGCAGCAGCAGTCGATGAGGAAGGTGAAATCATCGTCTTCGTCCAAGATATCGTTGGCAGTGAAGAGACCGGCGGAGGGAGAATCTTCAACTGTCGAGGATAAAAAGAAGAAGAAGAGGAAGACTACCATCAACCCCATCTCCACCAGCATGAAACCTACGTTGCATGATCTATTCGGTGGCGACAGCGACGACGATCAGAACCAAGAGGCCATAGGAAGCACGCAGGGTAAAAAAATACCGCCGCTCCATTCTTATTTTACCCGACGAGTCGCGAATGGTTTGTGTAGGCAAACCGATGATAAGAAGTTGGGGAGACATTATGTCGAACTTAAAGTTTACGAGTGTGGAGAAATCGAGCGCACCGCACCTATAAACCGGTGGAGACATGCGATTGTAACCATAAAAAATCGCACTGATGATAGCACGACAGCATGGCAGCATTTAAAAGAATATATAAATGAAACTCGTCAGGAGTTCAAACGCTGTCCCGTGGATTTTATTAGTAGTTACTATTAGTCGATGTATTATGCTGAAAATACTTATTTATCCTATAACCACATTTCTTATTATTAATTTTAGACTTTGTATAATCTTTTTGTAACACTTGATATATACATATGTACGCATGTAAGCAAATTATCTTTTTGTTTTATTTTACAGCACGACCCCTGTCTGCTCATCGAAGGCAAAATAATAATAATCCAAAATTTATAGAATGTGATAAATGCCGAATTGAATTACCGATAAATGAATTCAGATATCATTTGAGAACTAATATCCATAAATCTAATAGTTTATTACGAACCGAATTTGAGAATATATACATAATTTCAAGTGCTTTCAAAAATAGAATTGTAACATATCGTTTAAACCCTGCACAAAGTGTTGAGTACCACACACCCGAAGCATTTTTGTGTCAGAATAAAAACGACATCATAAAACTCATACATATGTCCTTATTGAAAAATACTTGTGTCAAGTTGAACTTCGAATTGTTTGCCCACTTTGTGTTGCTAAAAACGAGTGAGCAACAATTGAAATCATTCAATACGAAATATGAAATTATTTATAATAATACTGATATTAATGAGTTGTATACAAATGTAATCGAACTTTTAAAGTGTAAAATGTCAGAATTCGAACACAAAGAATCCGGATGGTCTTATCATTCACTTAGCCATCTTGAAATTAACGTTAATAAATACTGTCCATTGAGAGGTGGCACTTACATAGATTTACCAACAAGAATTAAGAATACCAAAAGTTGTATTAATATACAAAATAATGACAATCATTGCTTTCTATGGAGTATTGTAGCCGCTTTATATCCTAGTAAGTCGAATGTTTGTAGAACAAATTCGTATCCACACTACAGTTCTGTATTTAATATTGAAGAAATGTCTTTCCCAGTCACATATCAAGACATAAAAATATTTGAAAGAAACAATAATATAAGTATCAATATTTACGGAGTAGACAGTAAAAATGAAAATGTAACTGGACCTCTCTATTTAACAAATAATAGAAAATGTACTCATGTCAATTTGCTATATTTGGAAAGGAAAGGAATATCACATTATTGCCTCATTAAAAATCTGTCACGATTGGTTCGCCGACAAATGACAAATCATAAGGGTAATTTTATTCTGTGTGAATCATGTTTACAATATTACAGCAGTGAAACGAAGTATAGATCTCACGTATGTTCAAAACTTTTGTCAATTTTACCTGAAAAAAATAGTAAACTTGGTTTTAAGAATTATGAAAGAAAACAAAAAATTAATTATGTCATTTATGCAGATTTTGAAAGCCTATTAATAAATTGTCGGGAAAAAATATCTGATAAAACATATAATTTAAAAAGACATCAACCCTCATGCTTTGGATATTATGTCTGTTGTTCACACGATGCAACTCAAAATAAATATGTGACATATAGAGGCCCAGATTGTATTGAAGTATTTGTTAGTAAATTAATAGAAGATGTAAAGAAAATAAATGAAATATTATCAATTAAGAAGCCAATGAAACCTTTAACAGAAAAAGAACAAATTAGTTTTAAAAATACTAATACGTGTCATATTTGTGATCACTTATTATTTGATGATAAAGTACGTGATCACGACCATGTGTCAGGAAAGTATAGAGGAGCCGCTCATGCTCACTGCAATTTGATGTTTAGAGTATGTTCATTCGTACCTGTGATTTTTCATAATTTATCGAACTATGATTCTCATCTGTTTATTAAAGAATTAGTAAAATATAAGGGCCATATTAAAATTATACCGAAATCCAAAGAAAAGTATTTAACTATTACCAAATACGTACATAACGAGAACGATAACCGTCCTATTCAAATTAAGTTCATAGATTCATTTCAGTTTTTAAGCTCAAGTTTAGATGTATTAAGTAAAAGTTTATCAGATCAAGATTTTGTTCATTTATCAGTTGAATTTAATAACAAAAATATACATTTACTAAGAAATAAAGGTATTTATCCTTACGATTATGTTGACACTTGGGAAAAGTATGAAGAATCAAAACTTCCTCAAAAAAATTGTTTTTACAACACAATGAAAATGGAACACATTACCGATAAAGAATATAAACATGCAAAAACGGTGTGGGATACATTTAACGTTAAAACTATTGGAGAGTATACTGATCTGTATATGAAATGTGATGTTTTACTGTTGTGTGATATTTTTGAAAATTTTCGTAACATAAGTTTAAAGTATTATAAACTAGATCCTGCGTATTACGTAACAGCACCTAGTTTGAGCTGGGATGCTATGTTACTTTATACACGTGTTGAGCTTGACTTAATTGATAACTTAGAAATATATCAAATGCTAGAAAAGGGCATACGTGGTGGTTTGGCGCAGTGCTCACTACGTCATGCAAAAGCTAATAATGTATATTTGCCAGAATTTAATGATCTTGAACCTTCTAGTTATTTGATTTATCTTGATTGTAATAATTTATACGGTTACGCAATGACTAAAAAGATGCCTATTTCTGAGTTTAAACTTTTTAGTCAGGAGGAAATAAGTTGTTTCAATGTCATGAATGTATCAGATGATAATGAATATGGTTTTATATTAGAGGTCGATCTTGAATATCCTGATAACATACATGATTTTCATAGTGATTTACCTTTCGCTCCAGAAAAATTCATACCCCCAGGAGGGAAGACCGCTAAACTTATAGCTAATTTATATGATAAATTTCATTACGTAATACATTATAGTCATTTAAAGGAATGCTTAAGACACGGACTTGTTCTGAGAAAAGTCCATCGTATTCTTACATTCAAACAAGAGGAATATTTAAAAAAATATATTGATTTGAATACTAGCTTTCGACAAGCATCCATAACTGCATTTGAAAAAGACTTTTTTAAGCTGTTAAATAACTCCATTTTCGGTAAAACTATTGAAAATAAACGTAAACAAGTAGATATTAAACTAGCCACAAAATGGAGAGATACAGATAATATTACAAATAAACAACTGGGTGCTGAAAAACTAATTTGCAAACCTAATCTGAAATGTATTTCTATATTTTCAGAAAACTTTGTAGCTGTTCAGCTAAAACCCGAAAAGATTATGTTAGACAGACCTATATATATAGGATTTACTGTTTTAGAATATGCTAAGTTGCATCTTTATCAGTATCATTATAGTATAAAAGAGAAATACATGAATAATGTTCGGCTTTGTTACACTGACACTGATAGTTTACTTTATTTAATTTACACTAAAGATATTTACTATGATATAAAAAATAATTTAAACGAATTTGACACGAGTAATTTTGATGTGGATAACCCTTATTTAATTCCACGGGTAAATGCAAAAGTACCTGGACTATTCAAAGATGAACTGGGTGGTGATGTGATCAATGAATTCACAGGCTTAAGAGCAAAACTTTACTGTTTGCTAGCTTCTAAAATTCAGATAAAAAAAGCAAAAGGTATATCAAACTCAGTCACAAAAAGACTAATGATATCACATTACAATAATACATTATTTAATAACGAAAGCATGGTGTGTAAAATGAATTTGATTAGGTCAATTAAACATGTATTATATTCACAAGAAATAAGCAAACTGGTAATGAATAGAAACGATGATAAAAGATATGTTCTCTCAAATCAGATCGAAACATTGCCTTGGGGTCACTATAAAATTGTATTGTAGTTATCATAGTTCTTAAGTAAGCATTATAATTAAGTTTTATTGTAAATGCATATGTAATATATATATATTTATACATAAAAGATTGTTTTACTTAATAATTATCTATCTCCAAACCACAATCCTATCGACAAAAAAGTATATATACAACGTCAATTCTATTTATTTCACATTTCACAATGAAGTTCCTCAAGCAAAACCAGACTTTACAAGTGAAAAATATAAAATTAGAAAATGAGTCAACCAAAGTCAGACATAGTGCACTCTTACCTAATACGATCAGGTGTATCATATGTGGTCCATCTAACTGTGGGAAAACGAACATTATGCTTAATTTAATTTTACATGAAAACGGACTGAAATTTAAACATATTTATTTATACTCAAAGACGGCTTTCCAACCGAAATATTGTTTTTTGAAAGAAGTTATGCATAGTATACCCGGTGCTAACTTCTTTATCTACAATGATAATAAAAACGTAATACATCCGAATGATGCTTTATCTAATTCAGTAATGATTTTTGATGACGTTGCATGTGAAAATCAAATTAATATTCGTAATTATTTCACAATGGGGAGGCACAAACAGATTGATTGTTTTTACTTATCGCAAACCTACTCCAAAATACCTAAGCAACTTATACGAGACAATGTTAATCTTATGATCATCTTTAAACAAGACGATATAAACTTAAAACATATATATAACGAACACGTAAATACGGACATGGAATGGTTACAATTTAAAAAACTTTGCTCTATCATATGGCAAGATCGGTTTGACTTTTTATTTATAAATAAAGATTGTCCACTAAATGAGGGTAGATATAGACAAGGATTTGATGTATTTATTTATTTATAAAAACATGCATAAATACCGACTCATTGTAAAAATATATCAATTGAGGTCTAGTATTTGTAAATAACGGTTCGTGTTAATCAGGAATAATTATGGAGGCCAATATTAAAGAACAATTGATTAAATCAATAGACAGCATAAAAAATAAAATAAAATTACTACAAAATGAGGAAGATGCAGCTAGTTTGAAATTTAAAAAGGTTTTCAAACCAATAACAGATCCATTACAAGCATTAATTAAAGTGAATGATAAAAATAGCGCTACTTCGGATATCTCTAAAGCTGACACTGATACAATGAGAAGATGTAGCTCATCTCTGGATTATGAGAGCTTTAAGGAATTTATAGAAAAACATTCTAATGATGACCCTCAACATTTTAATTACTCCAGTGATGAAAGAGATAATGATACATTAATGTCACTCAATAAAGAGGATATGATAGAAATTTATGACAGTAATATGAATGTACCATTTGGAATACGTAGTGAAAACAAAAATCTGATGATGGGAAAGTCTAAAGTATCATTTTCTTTTACAAATAATGCAAAAAATTCACAAAAATCCATTAAAGTCATCATTAATGACAAGAACTATGAATTAACTCCTGGTCTAAAAGAACTTTTACTTCGTAATAGACCTAACCTCAATCTCGTAACAGAAGTTGACAAAAATATCTATAAAAACATGCTAATTAGTACGCACGCTCACAAACGTGACTTTAACCCGAACGGACAAATAAAAGGCGACAAAAGTTCAAAATATCGGCAAATTATTAAACCTCTATTTTCTCAAGATATCATTACGCCAGATAAAGTACCAGTGATGAGGTCAAAAACCGGTGGCTACTTACCTAAATTGAAAAAATATAAAAGTCACACCGACTATGTTTATCGGGATGACCCAAATGAATTAATCGACAGATTAAGACTTCTAGTTGCTTCTAAAAATGCCGGTAATTCTAATCATGATAATGAAATTATATCCATTATAGAAGAGTTAAAAGAAGCTGGTATTATAAAATAATAAAAAGCTTTGAAACTTCATTTACACTTAGTTATATAAAAAGTGTAGACCATGAATGTTGATAGAAATACATCAGCGTCAATTAATGAAATCAATTTTGACCATACTGACCCACTAATAAAAAGTAAACCGAGTATAGATATTTTTAAATTTAAAGAACAAATATTGATGAAAATTGAGCATTTGAATAAATTGATTACAACATTAAATGATAAAGTAAAAAACGTTGAAAAATCTATAACTTTAAAAGAAATATCTGGAAAGCTAAGCAAGCATTATGAGCAAAATAGACGTCATTAATGAAATTCATAAAAACGCCAGAGTAAATTTTCCAAGAAGAGAGGTAATACTCAAAGATATTGATGATCTATGGCAAGCAGATTTGATGGATATGCAAGCGATATCAAAAGTAAATGCAGGCCACAAATATATATTAGTAATAATAGACACTTTTTCAAAGTATGCATGGGCGATTCCATTGAAACAAAAAAATAAGCAAGAAGTGTCGAAAGCATTCCAAATTCTAATTGAGAAAGGACGTGTTCCAAGAAATTTGCAAACTGATCATGGGAAAGAGTTTTATAATAATTGTTTTAAAAATATTATCAATAAGTATAGCATTAATCATTATTCTACATATTCTACTAAAAAAGCTTCTATTGTTGAAAGATTTATAAGAACTTTAAAAAGTAAATTATACAAAGAATTTAGTCTGAATGGCAATTATAAATGGATGAACGGTACGCTTGACAAAAACTTACATGAATACAATAATTCTGTTCATAGAACTGTAGGACAATCCCCAGCCTCAATAAATCACACGAATAAAACAAATATATTACAGAAATACATAGACACAGCTCAATCTCGAAAAAAAATGATGTGTAAGAATTTTTGCGTTGGAGATTATGTGAGAATAAGTAAATACAAAGGATGTTTTGATAAAGGTTATTATCCGAATTGGTCAACAGAAATATTTAAGATATTAAAAATACAAGAAACAAATCCAACGACTTATTTAGTTGAAGATAATAGATGTCGACCTATACTAGGAGCATTTTATGCCCAAGAACTTCAGAAAACCTCTCATCCTCACATATACCTAGTTGAAAAAATTTTGAAGCGAAAAGGACACCAGGTATATGTTAAATGGTTGGGACTCCCGACCAGTGAAAATAGCTGGATTGATAAAGCAAATGTAGTAAAATAACTTTTATATTTAAGCAATTACAAAAACATTTTTAATCATTACGTATTTATTCTCAAAGGAATAAACACATAAATATATAATTACATTGGTTTGGAGGAAAAATAGATAACAATGAAATCAACACGGAGCACATGTAAAAACGAAAAAGAAATGCTCTCTCCCCACAAATACAAAAAAATAATATCTGGAGCCGGTTTCAAGAAAACATTAAAAAATATTGTTTCACATACCAAGAAGCATATCAAAAAATTAAAACCTAAATGTAAGAAAGCACTGATGGAATTAGCCTATGCAACAGCCCAAGAATTCGCATCAGATTTGCCTATAAAGTTACCCAGGATTATACCAGTACCGAAATCTGGAGGATTTTTACCATTAGTACCAATATTTGCCGGTTTATCTGCTGCTGGAAGTTTGGCAGGAGGTGCTGCAGGGATTGCAAAGGCGATCACCGCATATAAAACAGCTAAGAAACAGTTGCTTGAATCAGAACGACACAACAAACAAATAGAAGCCTTGATTATTGGAAAGGGGTTACAACTTAAACCCTACAAAGAAGGTTTTGGCATTTATGTTACTCAGAAAAAAAACTAAATTCTCGGCTGCCCAATAGACCTCTAACTAATATTGATATAATGAAGCACTCGAATAATATCCCGTTTTTTCGGGGTGTTTATATGAGAGATGAATTACCTGATGCACCAATGCCAAAAGAATGTGGAGTGATTAATCTTGATTCTTCTGAAAATTCAGGTACTCATTGGGTAGCCTATGTTAAAATAAATGACTACATTGAATATTTCGACAGTTACGGAAACTTAAAACCACCTAAAGAATTAATAAAATACTTAGGAAACAATATTCAGTATAATTATGATAATATACAACGTGATCATTTGTATAATTGTGGACACTTATGTTTGAAATTTCTTAAGTCTTTTTGGAAAAACAATAAAAACATATAATTAAATGAGTGTTTTAATTATATAACCTAAAACTTCTTAGAAAAAATATAAATGGTGAAATTGTGATATTTAAATTTCATTCTTTACTTGTCGGTGATGAAAAGCACTAGCAGTTTAGTTTTCATTTAAAATAATTTTACAATATTTATTCTTTATATTAAAAGAATGTTAATTTTTAATAAAAAACACATTGAGAGAGGAAAGTCTAACATTTCGCTACCTATATCCAAAGAAGTTAGACGTATTAGTGCAGTGAAAATTAAAAGAATTTCTAAAGAGAATAGAAGATTTCTTCAAGACATTGGATTCAAAGTATAATATGCTTCAAATCACCGATTTACCGCAACATGACAACTCTATTGAGAGTTATGAGATCCATAGCTACAATCCATATAATAGTAGCTTTAAAGAAAATGATGAAATCAGAATACCCATACAACAACAGGATTTATATGTATTACCGTCAGGTAGTTCCATTTATATAGAAGGACATGTGAACGTATCTGCGAAAGATTCGACAGGAAAATCACTGAAAAAAGATGTTGATTTTATTAACAATCCTATACCATATTTGTTCCAAGATATTAGGTATGAATTGAATGGTGTTGAAATAGATCGCATCAAAAATGCTGGTATTACTACAACCCTGAAATCTTATATCTCCATGAATGAAGGTGAAAGTAAAGCAGCAGCAGTCTGGGGGTGGAACTTAAATGGTTCGAAATCAAAATATGGAAATTTTAGTGTTATTGTGCCATTAAATAAAATGTTAGGTTTTGCTGAAGACTATAACAAAATAGTTATAAATTGCAGACACGAACTTATATTACAACGAAGTAGCTCTGCCTTGAGCTGTGTGCTTATGGACAAAAGTGATAACGTAGAACTAGATATACAGAAAATACAATGGCGTGTGCCTCATATTAAAGTTTCTGATCGTAACAAATTGCTATTGCTTAAGAGTTTGGAGAGGGATCGTTCTATACAGATAGCTTTCAGAAATTGGGATTTATATGAATATCCATTATTACCACTAACAACAAAACATTCTTGGTCAATTAAGACTACTTCTCAACTCGAGAAACCAAGATATGTTATCATTGGGTTGCAAACTAATCGAAGAAATAATAAAACTAGAAGTTCTTCTATATTTGACCATTGTAATGTAACTAATGTCAAGTTATATTTAAATTCGCAATACTATCCATATGACTCACTTAATCTGAAATTTAATGATAATAAATACAGTATATTATATGAAATGTATGCTAAGTTTCGTCAGTCATATTACAACTTTGGCATTGATCCCTTGCTTGACTTAAATCAATTCAAAGAAAGAGCTCCTCTTTTTGTGATTGATTGTTCAAGACAGAACGATTCACTTAAAACTGGACCTGTTGATGTGCGATTGGAAGTAGAATGTTCTGAAGATTTTCCGGAAAATACATCTGCTTATTGCCTGATCATAAACGATCGTCTTTTCGAATATAAACCATTAAGCAATATTGTGAGAAAATTATCATGAATGTTATAGTGGATGTACAAGGGTTTAAAAGTCATGAAAACGAGTTTATTCCAAAAGAAATAGCAATAATGTGCAAAGGACGCATACAAGTACTATTGATAAAACCACCCCGACCGTTTTATGATTTAACAAAGAAAGAACGCTTGCAAATAGCTTGGATAGAAAGAAATAGAGGGATATACTGGAACGAAGGCTCTATACCATACGTCAACTATAAAAATTACATAATTGATTTTTTAAAAAATAAGTGTATATTTACAAAAGGTAATGAAAAAGTGAAATGGTTAAAAGATATCTTAGATAATAGTAATATACATAATTTAGAAATAAAAAACTGTCCCAGTTTATTAACATTGTATAAAAATTATTCAACTTCCCCCGATATTATAAGTTGTATTAATCATAACAATATATGTGCTTTAAAAAATGTATTTTGTTTATATAAGTGGTGTGTAGAAAATAATGTTTTTTATTTTAATCAGCAGTAATAAAAGTCATATATACTCTAATTTTTAGTTTTATTTTTGGTTCACCTATCATTTCGTTTAGAAATAAATACTTTGAGGTTTGGTTTTTAAATTATCAGCTATATGCAGAATGGCATTAATATAACAGCCCTTTAACACAGTCAATCTCATTAAGCAAAACAAAACAGGTCATTCGATTTGTATGAATAGACGCAGTTCGGCTTAGTTACAACATACTAATTATAGTACGTATTAAATTATTGTTAATCTAAGAATTCTATTAACGTAAATAAATGAACCCGGAACACCTATAATTTTAACATTAAATAGCATCAACCGCTCTCCAAACACACAGAACAGCTCTTGTCTGTTAGCATGAACAGCTCATGCGGTTTGTCCAACAGATGCTGTTTGTAAGCAGTTGCAACATACAATACATATACACACACACACACACAAACACACTTTCTAACGCATCTAGCAACGCCTGCCAGTTGCCAGGATTAGTAATAGTCGTCAATCATCAATAAAATTATTAAACGCATATTGTCGTAATGTATTTATCGTCATATTAATTATAAATGACGTCGTAGTACAGACGTATAGTTACAAAAGTGGATGAAGTGGTTCGCTATTTTGTTACATATTTGACGACATCTTTGGCTTAATGGTTAAGACATGGGCACATCACAATTAGATGCAATATAACACGTTCTTCAACCATCTAAACCAAATGTCGTGGGTTCGATTCCCACACGAGCAAGTTGATATTTGTTCTGGTCTGGATTTTTTGTTATTATGTTTCTCACTACTCTTTGAATAGAACGTTCCGAATATAAGACTTTTGTCAGATGGAATAGATAATTCTAAATACAGAACTCATTTGGAAAAGAGAGTGTTGGGGCATCTGGATGAAAAGATGATACAGGTGCGAAGTAAAGCGCATTTGAATAGAGGTTTCTAGAGAGATGAATCATATCAAAACACAAGTTTTCTGAATAGAAGAATAATTTCGAATACATACTTTTGAATAGAAACTACTGAATAAATCTATCATTTCGAATAGATATTTCTAAATAGAAGTCTCATTTTGAATAGAGAATTCTGAATACAGTACTCATTTTGAAAAGGGAGTATCGGGGCATCTGGGTGAAAAGATCATACAGGCGCGAATGAGTAGAGACATTAATGTAGTCGTCGTTTCGAATAGAGAATCTTGAATGCATTCATCTCTTCCAATAGAGTAAGTCACTAGAATACATTCATCATTTCGAGTAGAGATCTTGAATAGACAAATTTAATGCAATCGTCATTTCGAATAGAGAATCTTGAATGCATTCATCTCTTCGAATAGAGTGAGTATTGGGGGTCGCGGATCTCCTTTGATCCGGGACCCCCAATACTTACCTACTTGCATGAGCAGGAAATCTTGCCCCATTTGTGTTCTGTGGGGCAAGATTACGGGCCCCAGCACCTGTTGGACGTATCGTTCTGCCGTCATATTGCCCCGCACCCAAACGAGATCCGTCCGTCCTCCAAGACGAATTCTTGCCCAAACCATAATTGTTCCTCCTTGGTATGGGTGAACTTCCTGAGGGTTCTGAAGACGGCTCCATCGTCCAGGAACTCGCCAAACACGCGTCCTACGTGAATCTGGATGGAAGCCGAACCTGGATTCATCCGTGAACAGCACATTGGACCATTGTTCACGGCCCCAGTCCACGTGGTTCCGAACCCATTCTAATCGTCGTCCACGATTGCCTCTCCGTAAAGGTGGGACCCGGAGTGGTCTACGAGAGCGTAGATTGCTTTCATGCAGTCGCCTTCTTACAGTTTGGTCACTCACAAGCACTTGGTGTTCCACTCGCAGCCTTTGGACCAATTGAGTCGCCGTTGCATTTGGTTGAGCTCGCGCAGTAATTTGCAAAAATCGGTCTTGTCTGGGGGTAGTGATGCGACTTGGCCCCCGGTGCCTCTCCGCTACTTCACCTGTGGCACGATAGCGTGTCCACAATCTTGAAATTACATTTTGGTGGGTCCCTATGGCCTCAGCAACATTACGCTGAACAGACCCAGCTTCCAGCATTCCCACAGCTCGTAACATCTCCGCCCTCGTCAAATGTTGGCGTTGCATGGCTACAATACCTCAATTTTAACTTTATCTTTCGTTTAAAAATGAAAAAAAACTGTAACTAAATGTAATTCGTATTGTTTTCTAAATTTCGCACAAATGAAAATTCCCTCTCCTACACATCAAGACATTTTTATGCCACCGAAACAAAATAATTTTCAAAAATTTGAATTTGGAATTAGTCTGAGATAAATTACAAACAAATCGGTGTATAAAAGATTCCAATGCGGCCAGTACTTTTCGAGTTATTTAATTGAGTATGAAATATCCCTAGACCGTGTTGATGTGTGTATATAATATATATGTATTGTGTAAGTATATTTTATTTAGACCTTGTATGTATGTGTCGATGGACTGATTTAATTAAAATATAATAAATATGGTAATTATGGCTATCTTCACTTAATTAAATCATGCAATGTATCACTACATTAGCGACCCCGACGTGACAGAACTAATATAACCAAAATTGAACCCTTCTACGGTGACAACCCCAAATCCCAGTGGTCCGACCAACCTAAGTACCAAAACCAATTAAAACGCCGACCCACCAACATAATGATTACAACGTTAACACCACTACACGTTCTAATCGACAATGCCCAATTCCAAAAGTTTTTCCCCCATCAATAATCAATAACAACCCACTGGGCCACAATAGGCGTTAATAAGGGTCTGCGCTGACCTATTTCGCGGCTAAGTTGTGCTAAGAAGGGCTGCTAGAGAAGATAAGGCGTGGGGCAGCCGGACGGTTAATTGTCCGGAATAGATACCGGCCCTGTCGCCGGACTGAGCCACGGTTTCTATCGATTTTCCTGTATTTGTTGTGGTTTTTTTCTATGCTAATCTGTGGCAATGGAATGTTTGGTAACCTGTATAATGGCGAAGCAAATGTTTGGTATTGGCTTGATGGTCAGGCTTATAATTTGGTGGTTAAAAGTAATACAGTGCACTGTGATGCATATAGGAAATTAATAATCTTGTATATTTAAACACAATATTTGACTTTGCTCACCAAAATTCCAAGGTTACAGTATTCTATATGAATTCATATTTTCTTCTTTTTGAAATTTTCAAGTTGATAAGACTCTTTAAATACTCCCACATAACACTTCCAAAAACTGAGAACAAAAAATGCGTGAAGACAAAAATTCTTTTAATACCATCGAATTATCCGAAGATATAAAAAAAAATCGTTTCACAGACAAGTCAGAAGGCGCACGTAGAGGTGTTCAGCGTTTCCACACAAAGCCACATCCGATATCGATAAAACCCCACTCGTATTATCATAAAAACACTCAATATTAAAAAGCAAACGATTCGCTATAACTCTGTCCATCGGTACGCACCATTCACACGAAATTCGTATTCAGTAGGCGCGCCGTAAGTCGGCGCTATATCTTTTCACTGCCTCCATAAGGGCTGGTGTACGCCAGTGTGCTTGCAAAGTAGTTATAAACTGCTACTAAAGGCAGCACGGACCGCTCAACGCGAAGACACTTAAAGTATACGTGTGGCGCGGCCTTTATCTTTTTATGCCTCGTTTAATATTGCGGCTCGACGCGATTAAGGTTATTGGATCGATTTTCGGGGCGTTTCTTGTTTGTTTATTTCGTATTAAGTGCTTTTATGTCCTTTACGATTTCTAAGGTACGCATTTTTGATGCCTCGTTGGTCTTAAGTTTAAATGTCCGGTCCTTGAGCCACGAAATGGAACTCGAGGTGCTCTGATTATTTTACACCGGTTTGTTTTTATTAACTTATACTTTGAAGTGATCACTAATCTTCACGTTCTCTTAACATCTAACTTGCTGCAGATTAAATATGTAACAGTTTTATACCAATTTTTAATTAATTGAAAGATTATTTAATATTAAAATCCAAATCCATTTTAATATAAGTATATATATTTTTAAAAGGCATGCAATGCTATGCAAATCGATCTTAAAAATAAAAATAATTAATTTAAACGGCGTGCTTTTTTTACTATTTTTTTTTTCAATCTTACTTGTGGATGTTACTCGGGCAAGTGCAAGAATTCGAACGATACCAGATACATCTAAATCAGTTCAGGCGTTATAAAGTTATGGTAGAATAGAGAAACTCACAAACATATACATACTTACATGAATCCTTAAAAACAAGGAAATATTGAGAAATAATAGACACGAGTGGGACTCGTACCCGTGACCTTTGACGTACCGTGTCATGGCTTTCCAGCCTGAGCTACCATTAATATAGGCATAACATGGCCTTAACATGCATAAAAATAACACACCTTTTTTGAGCAGTCTTGTAATTATAAATTTAGAGTTAATTCATGGTTTAAACTCTACTCAAATAAAAAAATATCCTTTAAAATCTATTTTTTCGACCTCTACATCAAACTTAGAATATTTAATCAATATTGTGTGCCAACAGCGTTCTAACGATAAGTAGACACACCTCACATCATCTATTTCTATTTACTACATATGACGTCACTTAAGAAGTAGAAATTTAAGGGGAGCGCACAGAACTCCATAATTATAATACTAGTTTGAATATGAGTCATCCCTTAAAGCTTTCTCAACAACACAAAGTTAATAAAATATTAGCATGGGATATTTAAACATTACTTCTCCATGGCAAATATTCTTAATATATAATGTATTTGTTTGCAAATAATTTATTGGTAATATATTAATAAGGTGCGTAGTATTCGCAACCGCCGCGCATGTATGACCAGATGTGGATGAAGCAAAAGGCATATGTAAGGATCGTAGCAGGTGGCGTTCTGTAGTTTCTGCCTACCCCCATGGGAGAAAGGCGTGAGTTTATGTATATTAAAATGAGTAATTATACTTTATTGGCATATTTTGTGGGGCTCGTGGCTAAAACACAACAGGACAGATTATGCTTTCTGCAAGATTAAACTGCGCCTAATAAGATTACTTCTACCATCTGACACCAATAAATGAATTCCGAATCTACACTTCCATGAATTAATAGTGTTTCTCATAAAAATATTTGTGTTCCCTTTTCAGCGGGACCAGTTACATTTAAATATTTACTAACGATGCTAATTTATTAGCTGTTTGTTTCGCTTCCTTTAATTTAATATTAGAACACCAATTAATAAAACTCAATTTTAGATACACTAAAAATCTATGCCACTCTCTACATTATAGTTTATTTTGTAAGTTCAACTAAGCTTGCAACAAAGTAAACCTTACTTTTTCTTCGAGATTAACATACAAATAAAGTTGGATTACGCCGCCGGCCGATCAAGACATTACGTTGATAGTGGAGCCACGCAGCGGGCGATCGCGTGCTCGCTATCGTAACCGCATTGCACTGACACCTCTATCTACATCGCGCGGTAAAAACCCGAAGACGCGCGATTTGTATCAAGCTATAATGAAATTAAATTTTGCTAAAGTGGGCTGGTGAAAAATGTTGGTGCGTGTACTACAGTGGAATTTGTTGGAAAATGTTATAAATTAAGGCTTTCCTTAAAGTATATTTGTTGGTGTCTATAAAGCTTACTTATTCGGTAGGAGACTAATACAGTAAAATAAACCCGTAAGTGTAATCAAATTCACAAACAGGCGTGATTATAAAATTGAAAAATTTCATAATAATATCTTAGGTTTTCGCGATCACTACACATTATAATTAAACAATTTTTACCGGATAAATCACGTGTATTATTGGTTTTTGGTTTTTCTGACATTACGAACGCTGCAATGTAAATAATACACGCGATTAATCCGGTTAAAAGTTGTTTTATTATATTGAGATATTTCATAATTACTAGGTATTTATGCAACATAGGAAAATAATTTTGTAACAACCTTAATGTCTAGGCGTACAAGAAAATTATCTCGATTCCAATCTCTAGAGTGTCTTCATCAAGTAGCCGCTCAATTTCTAATAATTCAGAACTAACTGGGTAATAAATCAATTTATCAAACTTAACACAATTAATAACTTTTAGTTCCAGAACTTAACATGATTTTGTATATTAGTTCGATATAATCAATAAACTATATTAAGTAAGATAATCAATAAACTATATTAAGTTAACTGCCTCGTTGGTCTACTGGTCCCAAGCGCGACTGCTGAGCAGGAGGTCTCGGGTTCGATTCCCGGGTCGGACAAAGCGATATTGAGTTCTGTTAGGAAATTCTCAGTAGCAACCCGGAGTTTGGAATTCTACCCGGTGGATGGCAATAGGCTCACCACCTATTACATGGGACTACAAAACAGCATTGGTGAAATGTGGGTGTACAACTGTGTACACCTCTTCCTACCCCTTTGGAGAATACAGGCGTGATGTGACGTGTTTAAATTAAGTATTAAGTACGTATATTAATTATCAATTCAAACTTGCTTAAAATATTATTAATTAAATGACTACGACTTTATTTGACTGCTATTATGACTTGCTACTTCTATTAAATTTAATTAATTCAACACTCCAAAAAGTTTAAATAAATTTATAAGTAAATTAACTCCTTTCAATACCCTTCTTTACCATTCTAGATTTAAACTGTTTTAGTGATTAAAAACTATATAAATACATAAATAATAACTAAACAAAATTAAAGTAATATACTTTTATAATAAAACTACTTTGTAATTAATAATAGTGTTGTGAAGACAATATTTTAACAAAGATTTAAATGGTTAATTCTGTGTGTACCTATAATGGGCATTTCATTATTTATTTGAAAATTGTGACATTTTAGAATATTTAATACGTACAGCTGTTGGAATACAACAAGATACACACTTCGACAGAAAAAACGCCTAAACCTACCATCATCCCGATTACAAATACATGCATCTAGCCCACTAGTCATGTCAATCAAAATTTACAATAAACTACCTGAGACACTAAGAAATGAAAAAAAGATACATATATTTACAAACAAGTTAAAAAAACTCCTTTTACGCAAATGTTATTATAGCGTCAATGAGTACCTAGATGATAAAAATATAGTTTAATTCATATTACATCCCTAACTATTGTAAATTATATAAAAACGAAAAATTAATAAATAATTCTTTCCTATCTATTAAATACTAATTTATAATGTAAAATTTCTATTTTATCAATGTGTATTAACGATTATGTAATGCCTTTTTTTTTTTTGCTGTGCCCTAACAGGGTCCATAATTTGTACCTAGCTTTAAGCCTCTTCAACATCTTTTGTAACATTATGGAATGCAAATAAATATATGAATATGAATATGAATATGAATACCATAAATAAATAATTAATTAAATTAAAACATTGAGAAACTATATTCAAAAATAATTTAATTAGTATTAATAGAACTGTAAAGGTCCCCGGATTTTATGGCCACACGCACGGCAAAGGATATTTGACGAGCTCACCAAATAAATTAATTTGCCATAGTAACGCTATAACTATTTGAAACATACTGAAGCTTAAACTTTACACTTCTAAGTTTCATTTGCAATTACGTTACTATATTCGTCTTTCGTAACGTAGGTAAATTTGAATTCCACTTGAAAGACATTTACATAAATTCGTATAAACACAACGTTCCATATTTTTGTTACCTGCTTACACGGATGCCAAGCAAACAAAACAAAAACAAATACGATCGCGTTCCATGACCCCTCGGTCAAATTACACAAACTGCGAAAACAAGGGCCTCCGGAGACGAGCTCAAAATACAATTTTTGATAAGTTACGGTAACCGACACGCGTGTTAAGGCCGCGGTATTCGGTCTTCATCGGTTTACGGCCTGCCGATCGTGCGTAAATAGCGTTTTGCCATTTTAACACGCAAACTCACCCGGAGAATGTTTAAAACGACTTCAACAAGCATTGTTGAAGACTTTGCAATGGGCTCGTTGTTCTAATGTAACTTGATTGTGAAACAAAGACCGGTACGCTTTAGTCCCTAATAAACTTTGGCAGCGCGACAGTCTTTTGTCCAGAAAGAAGCCAATTCGTATTCACTTGAAAAACGGTTTGGAAAGCTGTTTTGTTCGCAGAGCTAGTTTTTATTGCTGTGTATGAAGTTTTGTTATTGAAATTAAATTATTTATTAGTTCAAGAGGTTTTAAACTATGTCCATATAAATGTAGATGTAGCTTTGCGTTTGTGTCTGAATATTTAATGTGTTTAAGAGAAAATTCTGATGCTCAAGATAACTAGGCATCGTGTACGATAACTTCAAGGTTATAAATAAAAAAAGACATGAAAAAAATGCTACTAAACTTCTGCAAAAAAGGCCCTGCTTCCTTAAACTCCATGTTTTCAACATTAAAACGCCCGAAGCACAATACAACCGGCCAAGACAACAAACAAGTACAAAGTACAGTTAACCCGTAGGCTGCTGGGGCCACAGCATAAATCCCGCGGGAGCAGATTTTAATTAACTATCGCCTTACGTCTAACAGGTGTAACGGGCGAAAGAAATAACCCTCTCCGCGCTCCCTGAAACACGAGACCCATTTTGAGGTACTAAAAGACGGCTAATTGAAAAGCTAATATTCACGGTATAACATTAATTATCCTCTGGAGGGTTACTGCGTAATCTCCAACGAGAAATCCTTATTATTTTAAGTGATACGCCGGCGCGGCGGCCATGTTAAATATTAAACGAAACTGCGCGATGCCTTTTAATAATAAGCGTAGTTTAGCTCATCATGTGTTTTGGGAATAAAACACTCGAACCTTTGTTAATGTGTGTTATCGTATCGAGAATTTTAAGCACGGATAATGGAGTTTCTAATTCATTGTTAATGGGTTAATAATCTTTTGAGTTGGCTCAGAGATGTACATAAGTACGTTTATGAGATGTTTGTACTTAATATAGCAAACACACATTTATTACGGACTAGCTGTACCCAGCACTTTCTACGACTACTATAGAAACTCGATATTTTTCCAGATTCAAAAAAAAATAAGTATTTTATTTTTGAATCCGTTTAAAAGATAGTTTATGCAGCACTATTGACACGAAAATTATTATTCGAAATTATAATTAAAAAATAAAATTAGATTTTGATTCCAGAGTAGGGTAGCGGAGATTAATGCAATTATGAGTATTCTCTATAGGTAACTTTAAGTGTTTTGACTTTGGTATTTATTACTTAACCTGTCCTTAAATATTGTAACATGTATAAAATATCACGCCTCCCGGAGAGGTAAGGCGGAGATATACCTACTGGTACACACCCTCATTTCACCGATGCCGTTATTAATTTTGAGCTTATTTCCACCAGAAACAGATGCACGATTTCCCAACAGAAAAACCCACTAAAACTGCCTGACCCGGAAATCAAATCCCAGGACCTCACGCTCAGAAGCCGCACTCGCAACCAATGACGCAGTCTCCATAATTTTATAATGATGAACCTCCTCAGAAAATTTCATAACATAACATAGCACCACGCCTGTATTCCCCGAAAGGGTAGACAGAAGTGTACATACTTGTACATCCACATTTCACCAATGCTGTTATTTAGTCCCATGTGGTGGTGAGCCTATTGGAGTGCCACTCAGAATGCCTAACAAAAAAAAACACAAAAACATTTTGCCCGAGCTGAGAATAAATCACCGGGGGAGAGCCATGCTTCGGCACGAATGGGCCGGCTCGACCGGAGTGAAACCACGGCCTCACAGAAAACCGGCGTGGGAACAACGCTTGCGTTGTGTTTCGCCGCGTGAGGGACGATACCGGAGGCCCAAACCCTTTAAAAGGCCGACAACGCACTCGCGACTCCTCTGGGGTTGCGGGTGTCCATGGGCGGCGGTAATCACTTACCATCAGGCGACACGTCTGCTCGTTTGACCATAATCCAATAAAAAAGAAAACAAGCCCTGTATCTCATGCTCTGCAGTCGCACTTAGGACCACTTAACTGACGTTGAAATTAGAGGCAGAAAATTCCAAGTGGAATTTTATCTATATCATAATAATTGTCACTAATTCGGATAAAAATACTCCAGGCGCTCTGACCACTAAGCCATCTCGACCTCTGCTCACCACCGCGAATTCTTCTTCCATATTTTAACATGTCTTATGGCGACGTCATTGCAATCAATTCAGTACCTATACAGGTGACCGAACCGACACGACCAACTTTGCAGCTAATACAATTGTAACTTTAGAGTTCGCTAAGCATGCGTTAATGCTTTTCAAAGATTTATCTTGAATTATTAAGGTAATTGCATTCTTTACGATATTGTTGTGTGAGAGGCGCAGGTTCGAATCCTGTTCGCGACCGTATTCTTTTTCCATTTAATATTGTAACTTTAGAGTTCACTAAGCATGCGTTAATGCTTTTCAAAGATTTATCTTGAATTATCACTAATTCGTTCATTCGAAGCCTTCGGGAAATCTTCAAATGTTTACTGCAGCGAACTAGTCATATTACTGTACGAGAGCTAGAGGGAAAATAATGAAAAAAAAACTTCAACGTTTTGTACTTAGATAGCCAATAAAACTCACTCAATCGTTTATAAACTTAATGCTTTGTTTGACATAATACGGTGATCTCCTCCTTATGGCTTGTCGGTTGAAAACGTGTGATCGCTCAGCGGAAAGTACTGGATACAGTTAGAGAGTATTGAGATTCCCTGTTAGATAGTTTGGTAAATTATTTAGCATAACCTAGCGTCACGCCTGTATTCCCCGAAGGGGTAGGCAGAGGTGTATACAGTTGTACACTCACATTTGACCAATGCTGTTATAAAGTCCTATTGCCGTCTACCGGGCATCTTACCAAACTCCGGGCTGCTACTGAGGATTTCGTAACAGAAATACGATTCATAATCAGTTTGACTCGCGAAATCGCGGCGGGCTCACCTCATGACTAAGGGCTCCTTTCGAGTTCGAAACTAGTCGGGCAATCCCGAAAAATTCACGTGAGTAGTAACCGGTGAACATTAATTGATAGAAATACTCAATAACACATTATATTTAGACTTATCATCAACATCCCGCTGCCCTTATCCCAATTTAATTGGGGTTGGCGCAGCATGTCTCCTTCTTCCATACATCTCTGTTAGCCGTAACCTCTGCAGTCACTTCTTTTCTAGCCAATTATTATATTTTTTACATATGTCAGGCACAATGACAATTAAAAAAAAAACTATATCGTCCTTGTGAAACCGTGACATTGCTCTCCCCTGAGCAATCGTGTTGCTTGATCGCATCAATTAAATTTCAAGTTCCCCTATTTCGTCTTAGGGAAATGTATGATGATATTTATTAGCAATCATTTACAGATTACTAACTCACTACATTAGTAAATGCGAGCAAATCACACGATAGTTCAGTTGGCAGAGCTATATTACGGCATGACAAGGGGTTCGAGTTATAGAATAGAATAGAATAGAATATCGTTTATTTCTTAGTATATGGTAGTTACACATGTTACAATATATAATGTTTCACATAAACTACCGTATCCGGTGTAGAAATATTATACATTTTTCAAATAATATTGATGAATGAAACATTTTATGAGCTTATTAGATTAGAACTTAGATAAATTTATACATTTAAAAATTACATTTAGATATGATTAATTTATATTTAATTACAAAATTACTAATTTTACAAATTATTAGTTATTATCTATTTATTTTTTATTTTATTATATTTTTTTTATTAGTGTTTAATATTTTTCAATCTTCCATAAAAAATAAAATAGTTGTTTAGGCTGTTGATGTTTACGTATATTGGTTCACCATCACCTATGTCTTTCAAATTAATGGGCATATTGTTAATGGTGATGCTAGCACTCTGTAGTCGAAGAAGACTATTGCTGTCCGCTATCTTGATGTAATAGTCGATTTTATAACATATTCAGATGACACTCCTGACTACTCAGGTATCTGTTATCCAGTACAAATCATCTGCTTATTTGTTTTTAAGACAAAGTTTAACATCTTTCTCATAGTAACAACACGTGGTATACAACATTTATTCTCCTGTTTCGTCTTACTTACTGTCATTATGTTTTTCTTATTCGTATTTTCCGCTTCGTACGAGACTTCTTCAAACTAAATCTGACGTCGTTTAGTTTCTTTCATAAACGTTCCATAAATATGTACACAAAATGTAATTTCGAATTACAATCTGATTAATTTCTATTTTTCAAAGAAACATTGAAAAAATAATAGACAAGAACGGGGCTTGAACCCGCGACCTTTGACGTTCCGTGTCATCACTCTACCAACTGAGCTACCTTGTCGTGTTCAAACCTATTGAATTTTCAATCCTCTTTTTATACGTCTTAAGGAGACGCCTGGTGATATTTATCTAGTAATCATTTACAGATTTACTTAACTCAGCGTTGCGGGTTCAAGCCCCGTTCTTGTCTATTATTTTTTCAATTTTTCTTTGAAAAATAGAAATTAATATAGGCATTACATGGCCTCAACATGTATTAAAAAAATATAATTATATATGATTACAATCTGATTGTTTCATGCCAATCTTTAATTAAAAATTTCGTAAGCAAAAGGAAACGTATATTCGATGGTATAATGCAATAATTCTCATTTTTATGTAAATCAAATTTCTCGGAATAAAAAAATACTCACGAAATCTAATAACACCGGTGCTCAGACAGCCTACAGCAAAATCAATATTCAATTAGATTGCATAAAACATTTTTCTCAGGCGCTAATCGTCGCCTTACAAATTTTTCCTTATTACAATAAGTGTGATGTTTTCATTTGGAATGTCAAAAATTTCAACGATATTTCAAAGGCGGGGAACAAATTGTAGCGATAAGAACGTCACAGAAGTTAGGGTGTGTTTCAGTGGAGTTGTTATCAGTTGAGGGCACTCCGGGCACTCGGGGCGGCGGGGTCAACGGCGCACGTCGCGCGATCCACTAAATCGAATGAAAAATTGTACCGACTTCATTGAAGCGTTGTGAACGTTCACTAACCCGGCGAGAAGCGTTGAGCCACGAATTGGGAAAAACGTGGTAGCAAGGCAAAGGTGTGCATACGGAGAAGTATTTCTCGTCGAAACATCAGCCCCTTGGGACACACGCAAAAATACACGAACCCCTTTTTGGTTCATACCGCCTACTTCCAATATCCGCGTAATATTTTAGACGTGGTGCTATTTCTGCTTCCGAGGAAACAGGTAACCGGTAGCTACAACTTATAAAGGTTTTGGTTACCGTGACTTTTATGATTACTTTTCCTGCAGGAGTATGGAGGAAAATGTTTGAGATGGAAACCATAACCGTCGAACTTAGTTTGTTTACAAAGAAAAATCCCTAGATCAGTTATTAGAATAGCAGAACTTCCAATATTATTAAAAGAAACAGTTATTGACCTGTTAACATTTCGATTATTTAAATATTGTGTCTACTTTGTGGACAGAGAACATAATATGGTGGAATTGCAACTTAAAAAAACTAAGTTGCGTTCTTTACAATCGAATTAAAATAGGTAGGCGTATCGCGAAACGTAGTTTCTTCCAGACATACTTAGAATGGAGAGGAGGAAATTCATGTCTGTGTAGTTTATATAATACGAAACAATTATCTATGCATATAAAATGTATGTAAATAAAAATCAATTGTGTGTAATATCATCATTTGAGAACGGCTTGACTGATTCCTCTGATTGTTTTTGTTGTATTCGGTAATGCGGCGTAATGGTCAAACAAGGTTTGTCTGAAAGAGTTTTTTCGAACACTTTGTAGGGTTCTGTCAGTCCTCCTGCGACCACTAACACTGCAAAGTGTTCGAAACGTCAGGAAAAACAAAAAACCAATAATACACGCGATTAATCCGGTTAAAAGTTGTTTTATTATAATGTGTAGTGATCGCGCAAACCTAAGATATTACTATGAAAGATTTTTGTTTAAAACCATCTTAGAAATCGGAATATTTAACAGAAGACACGCCTTTATTCCGCAAAGAGGTAGGCAGTACACATTTGTAATGCAGTTATTAAGTCCAATGTAATAGATGCCGAGCCTGTTGTCTCCTAACGGACATAGTTCCAAACTCCGGCCTGCTACAGAGAATTTAGTAACATAAAATCTCAATTATATTTTGCCCAACCTGGAAACCGAACCTGTGACCGTCAACCAACAATTTTGATAGTATTTTTATATAATTGGCACCCATACGAAGCTGGGTCACTCGTTTAAAATAAAAACTTATCATCTTTTCTTCCTAGACATTAAATATAAACCCTGCCAAATTAAAATGACTTATCTTCTATTACAAATTACCTACCATAGCACTTCTCCATGAAACGCAGAGCCCGCCAGCACTCCCGATAATGTGGTTATAATAGATCGAACGTTGTTTACACCGAATTTTCCACTATTCTGCTGCACCGGGGCGGCGGCGGTGAACTTCATACGAACAACTTTAAAATGAAAGATTCCAAGTAGCGCGTGTAATATTGAATTCTCAACCACGTATACTCCGACGGGTCTTGGATGTAGTTATTATAAAGAGTGGATTATATTCTGCTTTATTTGTTTATTACTTGTGTTTATAAGTAACAGCCGCACAGATCGATCGATCGAGGTTAAGCTGCGCTTGCCGTGGTGGGTCTGTGGATAGGTGTCCATAATTTCATACCGCGATCTCTGTGCCTCATAAAGTACGTTAAGCCGTTGTCGGTCCCGGTTGTCAAATTAAGATCTATGACAGCCGTTACGGGTAGTCAAAGGCCTGAAAGTCTGACAACCAGTCATACCACGAGATATCGTGTTACCCAGTTACTGGGTTGTGGAGATTAGATAGGCAGTCGCTTCATGTAAAACACTGGTATTAAGCTGCATTCGGTTTGACTGGAAGTCGACCCCAATGTAATTGGGAAAAGGCTAGGCAGATATATACTTGTGTTTACAAGGACTGGATCAAACTCTATTTTGATAATCCTATCGAACTTTTTAATCCAAACTTTATAGTTATTATAAAGGCGAAAGTAAATCTGTCTGGCTGTCGACCTCGATTGAGGTCGAGATGGCTTAGCGGATAGAGCACCTGGAGTATTTATCCGGGAGGCGCAGCTTCGATTACTGCGAGCGACCGTATTTTTCTTTCCACAAAAAAAGAAATACTTTAATGATTGAATGATTTTTTCTACTAAGCATATTTACAGCCTATAGATCGTGTGTAAAAATATTTCGAATTAATTACTAATGGAGGACCTTATTAAAGAAAGAAAGAAAGAATGGTTTTATTCTGGACCAGCACAGGAAGCAAAAAGAATTTAAACTTAATGATATTATAATAAAAAAAATCTGCCCCATATTGCTCTCTCATTGGTCTAGTGGCCCCAAACGCGACTGCTGAGCATGAGGTCTTGAGTTCGATTCCTAGGTCGGGCAAAATGTTATTGGGAAAATTTTCAATAGTAGCCCGGAGTTTGGAATTTTGCCCGGTAGATGGCAAAAGGCTCATCATTTATTACATGGGACTTAATAACTGCATCGGTGAAATGTGGGTGTACAAATGTGTACACCTCTGCCTACCGCTTCGGGGAATACAGGCCTATGCTATGTTATGTTAAAAAAAACTGCCAAAGCTACAAAAAGTAACACTCAATCAGAAATGGGCAAGTATCCTATTCAACATATTTCTCCTTATAACATAGGAGCATATTTTATTAAAGCAGACTTCTAGCTGAGGCCTATAATTTCAGTCAATAGAAACGCTTATTACAAATCTTAACGTCTATAAAATTCTCAGAAATACCTCCAAGAACCTATATCGTACACCCACAAAATTGTTCCAAGCACTCATAAAATAAAATAATCCGGTTTATACGAATTTAAGCACGGTGTAAATAGTGCTTTCGTTGGCAAAAAAATAACGCTAGCGAAATAAATTGTATATGTCTTTGAAGGGATTTCATATGATTTTACTTTACACATAGCACCACGCCTGTATATTCCGAAGGGGTAGTTAGAGATGTACTGATACCAACCGATGTCAGCCTAGTATCTACTACTGTGAGGCGGAAATAGAAGACATAGTCGATACATTTCGGCGAGTGTGCCTTTGAGTTGCACAACTTAATTGCTCCATCACCTTTCCATCGTCTGACAACAAGACGCCCGGCAAAGCGTCATCGATATATGTTAGATATTCCACCTGTGCGTACAAAGCATTTTGCTTCCACATTTATCATACGTACCGCTAAAGAATGGAACTCTTTGCTGGAGTCTGTATTTCCCAATAATTAATATCTGGGCGTCTACAAGTCGCGAGTGAATAGGTAACTTCTAGGCGTAGCGTGTTCCGTCGTAGACCGCATCGTCGCTTTACATCAGGCGAGGTTTGGTAAAATGAAATCCTATAATAAAAAATAAAAAATAAATGTAAAGGTCTGTGGTTCTTCGTGGCGTCACTGCTCACCGCACTACATCTTTCGAGACTGGCAATAGCGGTTGGCGCTTCAACATAGTGAAGTTATTCAATTCTCTCTGCCTAGCCTTTTCCCAATAACATTGGGGTCGGCTTCCCGTCAAACCGGATGCAGATTAATACCAGTATTTTACATGGAGCAGCTGCCTATCAACCTCCACAACCCAGTTACTGGGTTACACGATATCTCGTGGTAGGACTGGTTGTCAGACTTTCAGGCCTCTGACTACCCGTAACGGCTGTCATAGATCTTAATTTGTCAACCGGGACCGACGGCTTAACGTGCTCTCCGAGGCACGGAAGGGTCACGGTATGAAATGATGTTCGACCATCCACAGACCAACCGCGGCAAGCGTAGCTTAACCTCGATCCATCGATCTGTGCGGCTGTTACTTAGCCACGAGCCCCCCTATTGAAGTTATTCAATTGTTTTTTAATAAAACATTTTAAGATATTGGGTATATCTAACACTACCTTGATGGCAGAATTTTCCGCGAATCAGTACAGTGATACTGCTTTCACCTAAATGGTCCAACCTTAAGCAACTTTTTCCAATGACGTCATCAAATTAGAGCTGTCACGTCTGACGACACTATTCTATTCTTCGCCTTGACGTCTAGTCATTAACGTGTCTATGGAAATGGATCACTCTGCTGGGCTAGGCTAACAATAAGTCACTTAGTAAGACATTCTAAGGTGACCTACGCTTTTAGAACTGTCGTCACGATATCGTGACAAATCCAAAATAGTCTGATACTCGTACGTTGTTAAATTATGAGTTATAAGATTACCTACTTGCTTAAAAGTTTTTTTTTGTTAAATTTGTCAATTTATGTACAGATGTCATCTTCATTAGCAGCATTCTTCATTTAGCTTCATCTGCATTGTCTGCTTGTGACCACGATCAGTGCAACCTGGTCGAAACGTCAAGCGAATCGAAGGTATTTATTGCGCGTTAATTCCTGTTAGTATATAGTAATATCATGCAACGCGATAGTTTAAAAGTTAATATTTCATTAGCACTGTTCAAATATCTAATGTTTAAAGTTATAAATAGGTATTTAGCATTCCACAGAAATGTTCACTACGCATGCGATAATGCGTTTTAAAGATTTATCTGTGTGTAATTTTATTTCACATAACATAGCATCACGCCTGTATTCCGCGAAGGGGTAGGCAGAGGAGTACACAGTTGTAAAACCTCATTTCACCAATGCTGTTATGAGGTCCCATGTAGTCATGTAGTAATTAATAGGTAGTGAGCCTATTGACGTTAGCCTAGTAACGAGGCATGTTATATCAAATAAGCTTAATATACGAAAATATCTACTTGTACAAGTATGTTAAGTCGGGATTAATTAAGTATAACATACATAGCATCACGCCTGTATTCCCCGAAGGGGTAGGCAGAGAAGTACACATTCGTACATCCACATTTCACCAATGCTGTTATTAAGTCCCATGTAATAGGTGGTGAGCCTATTGCTTAATTAAGTATAACTATAACTAAATAAATAAAAATATATATATCAAAAACGGTTCTCTTTTGCATATTGAGTTATTATTTATTTAGAGATTCTACAAGCCTTCCGCGGAACCGTGACCAATAAAAAGCCTGTATATTAGAATAATTGTAATTTAATCGTTACTTTTTAATGTGGTACCCTAAAATTAAGATGAAATTAATTATATAAACAAAAACACATCAAGTAATTTTTTTTTACTAGTCTATATTACCCGGGTAATGTGAGGATTCTGACGATACGCCATACATTGGAATCGGTTCAGGCGTTTATAAGTTATGCTGGAATAAAGAAACTCACAAACACATACATACATGAACCCTAAAAACATAACACTCCTTTTTTGAACAGTCGTGTAACAAGCATAGTATATATATAAACTCAAACTCAAACTCAAATTTTTTATTCCAAATAGGCCATATGACAGGCACTTAAGAAAAGTCAAAGCTAGGTACACGGTTCCAAGAAGTTGGTCTTATGGAGAAGAGCCGGCAAGAAACTCCATAGACACTCTTTTAAAATTATGTGTTCTTTACAATTAAAATTTATTAATGTGAGAATAATGTTGAAAAAAGGCAGAATTTTACTTAAATAAAAAGCCAAAATTATAACCAGAGCTATTACGAGCTGACCAGTCCCAACAGACAGCACCCGTTCACGAGTATGACGTGCGCATCAGCATCGCTAAACTCAACCATTTTGAAGGGAACTCAACGACCCAATACACAATGCCACCATCAGCAAGACATTTTAGTGAGCATGACAAACTCATAATACCTGGTCATACGCTGTTATATGAGAGTACTTCTTTAATGTAAAGATTAACATTAATGTCCACATAATGCTCAAATTTTACAGAACAGTAGTGAAGCTATAAGACATAATACAATATTTATTAAGAAAATTACATTAAATAACTGTTAAAAAAAGAAACAGTTAAGAAAATAACAATACAGCAAACCAAATTTTTCGCAAATTTAAACTAGTAACAGAAGGTATATAGATTTTATCATTAAAATATTTTATAAATAGTTAATCATATTTAAATTCACAAACAATATTTTCAATACAAAACAGTACCCGACACATACCTGCGTCGGGGGCATTGATTATGATCTCCAGCCGTACCTAGATAGGCTAGGTATATACCCAGGTCTAGAAACTTCGGTATCTTCGCATATTTCATGTGCTATTACAATTGGTTGGAATTTATTATCGAAAGATATCGCAGTCGAAAGTTTTGGTATATCATTTAATACAAAACTTGTGTGATGTGAATGTATTTGAGAAAGTATTAGATAGAGTTTTGGGCACGGAGTTTTTATTCTCGGTTAAGGTGATCGAATTGCTTGTGTCAAAGTTTAAGCATGTACAAAAATAATCGCGTAGTTGAAGAACATTTTATTGCCACAGTTTAAATCTCGACTTGGCGTTACACACTATATATTATATATATTCTCCCAAATCTGTTGGTTTCCTCACGATGTTTTCCTTTAGCAATTAAAGCAAGCGATAATTAGATTGCATTGTTTTTTTTTTTTAACTACGCCCTTTGACTTGCTAGCTTCGGATATTTATACGGATTCACACATATTTTGTAACTTACAGCGTATGGTAATCGTAGTCAGTAAAATCAGTTGCTACCTTTATTATATGAGAATAAATCATAACTGCCTCGTTGGTCTAGTGCTCCCAAGTGCGACTCCTGAGCATTAGGTCTTGGGTTAGATTTCCAAGTCGGGCAAAGTGTTATTGGGTTTTCCTGTTACGAAAATCTCAGTGACAGCCCGGAGTCTGAAATCGTGTTCGGTAGATGGCAAAAGGCTCACCAACAGCGTTGGTGAAATTTGGGTGTACAATTGTGTACACCTCTGCCTACTCCTTCAGGGAATACAGGCATGATGCTATGTAAATCATTACCGCCCTTGCAATATTTATCTTGTGAGATAAACTTGACAAACTTGCTCCTTCAGAACATAAATAGCCATCGAATGTCGAGTTAATCTCGTCTTTTTATCAACATTTTCTTCGATCGTTTATATAAAGCTTTCCTCTCAGCATGAGGTGCAGTCAGATGTAGGAAATGGGCCAGTACGGCGCTAGAACCGATGGGCCACCTACGTTAATTTATTGCTGTGTTTACACCAACTTGGAGCCAGTTTCCTCAGTATTATCAACGCTGACACACGTGGCAAACTTATACTTATATAAGTATAAGGAAAACGTTGCACGAATTATTAAATTTATATCTACTTTGAAACAATTAGATAAGCTTATACTGAAACTCATATTCGAGCAAAAAAATTTAAAGAGACATTTTTATTACAATATTATTTCTATAACACAATAACAAAATAACTTCTCAAACAACGCACAAGCGAGCGCTTTACAAAGATGTCCTTTTGAAGAACCCACATCTCGACGTCTACGACGCACCTGTTTACTTTACATGACGTCTGTCAAACATATAAAAGGTGGCTCTTCACGAAGCACACAAAAAATGCTGTCGTCAAAGAACCTTTGACAAATTATCCTGTTAAGTTGACGAGTAAATATTCCGCGAGCGACGCCCCCACTCTTATTGAATCGCTACTCTTTGAATTGTTAGCTCGATAAGAAATAAAGACGTATCGCAAAATCAAGTCGCCGAGTGCAGCACCACATTTTACATTATCGTCAGTTTTTAAGTGTCGCCATATCCGACGTCGAGTGCCAAAGTTTTTAGCGTGTAATGCTTCCGATACATAAAACCATCCAATAATAATTGTGTTCGACGGCGACGCGAAAACATTTTGCTCGGAGGCGCCCCCTATCGGTCGGCTATAAAGGCCTTTCGCGCGATAAAAACTGATCTGTGAGTTTGTCCGCCAACAACAGGAAAACAGATCTTTGGCGGGCGGCCAAGTTACCTGGTTGTCGGTGCAGAGGTGCCGCCGCGCGTCGCCACGCACTCCCCCTGCGTGCACTATCTCCACACGAGTCGAGTCTGCACTCGCGATAAAGGGTTAACAAATTGCATCCAACTTCCAAGCACACGTCGCCGAATGTGGAAGCAGTAAATAGTTCCATGTTTGCCGGCGAAGTTTTGACTTCTTTCTCACTCGCCAACTGACGTTCTCATAATGGCTTTTCCGGAGGTAGGAACGAGCGTTTTCATTGTAACGCGACGGCGCGGCCGCCCGCGGCGCCGCCTCGCCGCGCGGTCCGACTGCGTCACTTCTCAATTTGTTCCACCAATTGTCGCCATTTAAATTGTGTTCCTCATACAATCCACGTTATTATTCTTTTATGTGAACCCCGCCGCCCGCGCGTCGATCGCGACGTGCAAATTGTTTTTTTCTGTCGTCTATATCGGCGCTTATTTCGCGTTGTCTCTATTTTCGCAGGAGGCGGGGATGTAAACATGGTGCGGGGCTTAAAAGTGCGTCCTAATTTATTTGAGGCGCCTTTTCGGAAAACGTTTCAGCTATGGTCTTTTATCCAGTTGAACAAAGGATAATACGAATAAAAGCCAGTCGAGCATAATCGTACTTTTCTTGTGGAGAGCTCCGCGAAAGATAAAATAGTCACCACAATTTTCCCGGTAGAGTTCTTACCTTTCAGTGGCGTGGTTTTTTTTTGCGGGATTCAAAGCTGATTCAATAAGAAGTTACGAGCGTACTTAGCGGGTATAACACTCGTATGTACAGTTTTTATGTTTCCACCGGAGAGAGGAATGTATAATTTTCGTTTTGATGTAACAAAAGGGGCGAGTTTGTTGATTGTTTATATTCGATTATCTCGAAACCAGTGGACCAATTTCGACGGCGCTTTTGTGAGCTCGCTTCTTAAAACATCTCAGATGATAATAACGGAGCTATCTGCATAATCAATGTGGAACTGAACGAGATGAGTTTTACCTACCAGTTTCTTTGGATAAACAAATTGTTTCGTTGGCATCAGACAATTGGCTATTTGAAACATTCAAGTTGAAATCGGTCAAGTTTATAGGAGCATTATAATGATTTATTTAGGATATTACTGTGGAGCGAGAGGCACCTGCCACTCTCAATATATCTAAGAGATCAACCCGTAACCGCGTAACTGATTTAGCTGCAGAGCCAAGTTGGCGGGTTCGGGTGGTATAACCTCATAAAGGGCTCCATCAGTCGTCATTAAGCGGACATGACGCTGATAGGCGCCGACGCGTCCCCGCGACCCGACGCCGACGCCGTGATCGATGTACATCGAACCGACTCCATGTATATATATGGTTCAACATCGATACAGATAAATCTGAAAACAGATAGCAATTATGTTTATATGATTTTTTATTCGACAATTATTTTGTTTACATAGTTTATTATCGTATAGTCCAAAACTATAATTATTTTACTCTTATCATAAGCATTCGATAATAACTTAATATGACTGATATTTGAAACCAAATAAAAAAATCTAGAACTATAAAATATTATTCCTGGTCCCCGTTCTACAATCCTTATTACAATAACTCCCTTATCGATTATTCCGCGATATCTTACTTGCATGGAGTAAGATTGATAGATCGACATTACCGCAGCTGCTGCATCTAACAGTATGTTTAACTACATTTTATTTTAACCTTGTACTAGGTAATAATTTAAGATTTAATATTCAATTATTTTATACTGTTTATTTTAAATCAATAACCCTAAGACACATTGACTAATACTTATATATTATTTAAACCTACACTTTAATTTCGAATTCATAATTCTAGATTTTTACCGGAATCCTTTACATAGCAAATCACGCACAAATGTATTCGCGTCCTCCCATCACACAATCGTTATTTGATTACACACCTTTCCGATTATCCCGCGGTCCCTTGTACCTGCGGGGAGCAAGATTGATACGAGCACGGCCGCACCCCCTGACAGGTTGTTATTGAAAAATTGAGCGATAATCCCGCAGCGACCAGCCTTGTTTAAGATTTCTTTTTTCGCAACATATTTTTAATAATTTCTACGCATTTCGAAAACGTTGTTTTTTAGGAGAAATGAAATCAGGAGATTTGCAGCTTTAGTATAAATTTATTGGATCGAACGACCAAATCTCACATCCGATCCAGCTAGTCCCTGGCTGTCCTCCCACCAGCGACGCCCTAAGCTGGGGCTCGTACCCCGCAGGGAGTGCCCTTAGCGTGATGTCGCTTAGTTTATAAGTGGAATGCCCTGCCTGGGGGCCTTAAAATTTTAAGGCAACCACAGGAAAGCATGGTTAAGCAGTCGACAACCTCCTAGGTTGACCTGCGAGATGCAATAAACAAAAAAAAACTCACGATGTTTCTTAATAAGTGGAAAAAAAACGATTGAATAACATAACCATCCTTCTGAGTCAGTCGGATAAAAAGCAGGTAATATCAAAATAGGAGGAGTAGGAATGATAAAGGATTTTTGGGGGCTGTCTTAATGTTTGTGACGTCCAAAAAGCTAAATTTATTTGCCTTATTTGAATAAAGAATTTTAGATTTAATAATTTTAGGGACAGCAACTTTACACAATCTTTTTTTTTTCCAAGAGTTAATAAGATTCCATTTCCAAAATTTCCAAAATGAGTTGTGACAAATTTACAGGAACACAAACAACTTCATCCATAGCCGGCTCTCCTCTACAATCAAAAGCTGTACCTTTCATTTAACGCACGATGTATTGTTGCAGGGTGCGCGTTCGTAAAGTTCAGCTCCCACCAAGAGGCGCAGGCAGCCATCACGAGCCTGCACGGAAGTCAAACTATGCCGGTAAGCACGCCACTACATTATAGAGCCACAAGTCATGAGAGTCTGCGGGTGGAAGTTCATTAAGGGCTCAATCTTTCGGCTCAGCCACGTACAGAATTATACGTTATAACAATAAAAATCTATTGTGTCGAGGCAACAGCTTAAAAGCTGCGAAAATCATGTTTATTGGAGTTACCTAACCATAATATTTCGCTAAAGCAATTCATTGGGTAGCAAGGGTCATTAATAACATAATATCGATAACCATAAAATGCTGGACTAATATCAATCACGCTACAATCTGTACAAACCTGCACAAGTTAGGGATTAGCTCCGTGTAGTGCTCTCCGATATCCTCTGACGATATACATAGAGAAAATTCAAATATTTGTATTATTTCAAATAGCAGCACGGGTTCAAGCAATTAATGGAGAAAAACCAGCCAAAACTCGATAGATTATTAAACAAAGCCGATTTTTTTTTTCGCTCATCTTCATAGTTCCGTAGCCTTCCTTAAGAATTGGGCTTTACTCTTCCAGATTTTTTTTTTTTGCTTTAAGAATAACATAACATAACATAACATAGCATCACGCCTGTATTCCCCGAAGGGGTAGGCAGAGGTGTACACAATTGTACACCCACATTTCACCAATGCTGTTATTAAGTCCCATGTAATAGGTGGTGAGCCTATTGCCATCAACCGGGCACATTTCCAAACTCCGGGCTGCTACTGAGAATTTCCTAACAGAAAAACTCAATAACACTTTGCCCGACCCGGGAATCGAACCCGAGACCTCCTGCTCAGCAGTCGCGCTACGGACCACTAAACCAACGAGGCAGTTAAGAATAACAAAAAGGTATATATAATTAAAATTTGACGCCTTTGTATAAGAATCGTGTTATACAAAAGGATATTTATTTAAACTAACTTACTTCTTAATACTTCGGTCTAAAGTACGTTTCACCCACTACCGTCAGTACATTTGGGACGTAAAACTATTTACCAATATTTTTCAAAGGAAATAGCTCATTCCTTTTCAATAAGCTTCTGCTAGAATCTCCATCAGATTCCTGCGTTACAGTTTTATTTAACTTCCTGTATTACTCGCTCTCGTCTTGAGTAAAATTGATGGGGTCTTCCTCCAAGGTTAAGTAACGGTAACTCAGTAAAATCGTGAAAGGGTTAACGGTGTTTGCACGTTCAAACTCCTTCACAGTTTGGTAAGCATGTAAATCCGTCGGTCCAGACTATTAAACAATGGCTTTCATTATAGCAGAGGGAGACTCACTTAGCTTTTGAACATAATTCCTCAATATCTGCTACATTTAATTAGTAGTGTTATGTGGCACTTACTGTGTTTACTCATTCAATTAAAGATGTAGAAAAAAAATACATAAAGAAAATTAAGACAGCCGCTGGGTTTGAACGCACGCCGCGTAAAACCGAAGTCTTACCGTCGTACATTATTACTACCTGTACATTTTATTAATACGTGAAATAGCGGGTTCATATCATGCAAGCTTAAAGTGACGTCAGTCATTACAAGAAAGAAAGAAATAAAAACAAAAACTGACATACACAAAACATGAAGTACGGTACAGCAAAACAGTTACAGAATTCAATTATTCATTCAGATATCAGTAAAGGCTCCAAGCTGAACTCTATGTTGCAGCATTGTGAAGCTGCAACGGTGATTTTTAGCTAGGGCCCCACAATGAAGCCATGGAGGATTACACCTTAAACTAAAAAACTTGTTGTTTATACTGCGTATAACAAAAGCCCGAAATAATACTCAAAGGCATATGAGTCAAGTCAGAAATGGTTTGGGACCACACCTGACGTTTCATAATTAAAAAATATTGATCAATTGCTTAAGTGGTGAAGGAAAACATCGTGGAGAAACCAGCATACCTGAGAGATGAGTCTGAAATACGTTGAAATGTATATTTTTCTTTTTCCCTGCCTCATCGCAAGGGCGATTGCCGAGCGTAAGATCCTAAGTTCGAATCCTGGATCGGGCAAAGTGTTATTGAATTTTTCGGTAGGTAAAAAAATTCTTAGTAGTAGGATGGAGTTTAGAATTGTGCCCGTTAATGGCAATAGGCTCACCACCTATTACATGGGACTAAACGACAGCATTAGTGCAATGTGGATGTACAACTGTGTACACCTCTGCCTAACCCCTCGGGGAATACAAGCGTGATACTATGTATGTATGTTAGTTTTCCTTATCCCCGCTACCGCTTATGTTTGACACACGTCACACGTCGACAAAAGCATTGAGTTATTCGCCTACCAACGTACGCTGGTAGAATAGTTAGTGAACTAACACAAACAGAGTGAACCGTGGCTTCACGCAACCCACCAGCCTACAATAAAGATTGTACTGATTCCAGATTGATTAGTGGCTCCTATATACAGTGGGCCATGTTGGGTCATATTTTGAAATTAAATTATTCCTCTTCACAAACTTCGCAAGAAAGAGTACATACTTTCTACTCATATTATAAACGCGAAAGTTTGTAAGTATGGATGGATGGATGTTTGTTACTCTTTCACGTAAAAACTACTGAATGTATTTTAATGAAACTTTACAATAATATAGCTTATACATCAGAATAACACATAAGCTACAATTTATAAAGATATTGTGTAAATTGTCTACAATATGACGATAAGTGTCGAGTAAGTAGGAAAAATCTACCATCGGCGAGCTATTCTGGCATGCGCTGCCTAAACCATTTGAGATATAACAAAATGATATATGGTGGAATTGTGAATGTGTGTATAGGTCTACAGAAAAGTCCGCAATGGCATTTGTCTATCTCTTAAGGATAACATACTGCATCCATTTTAATACTTAAAAAAATGGGCAATTATGAAGCGGTAATTGGAAAGCGGGACCGGGATCAAAATTTCGTAATATCCGACATCCACGCGGGCGAAGACGTGGGCATCAGCTAGTACATAATATATACGACGGCACGGTTGGCGCAGAGGTCGAAAGGTCGACTGCTGCGCCGTTGGACGCGGGTTCGATTCCGACACGGAACAAAATTGAATTGAATGACTGCCTATCTAATCTCCACAACCCAGTTATTAACTCGATATATCATAGTAAGACTGCTTGTCAGACTTTCAGGCATCCTGACTACCCGTAACGGCTGTCATAGATATTTTTAGACAACCAGAAATCAATATGAAGGGGTTATGATATGAAATGATAGTCACCCATACCTACACACTAAGCACAGCTTAACCTCGATGCAAATCAAATCAAAATCAAGCCAGTGAAAAATCTAAACTTAAATCTTTAGCATCTATAGACTCACATAATAAATTATGGGCCACGTCTTCTTCTTCTTAGCGAGTGGTTGATGAACAACCTAGTGTCAAAGTTTAAACCACCCGTAGGTCTCTGACATGGCTTTACACACCATCGAGAATATCTCTCAGATGTACTGGTTTCCTCACGATGTTTTCCTTCACCGTTTTAAGCATGTGATAATTAGTTTATAATACGGACATGACTTAAAAAAGACAGTGGTGCCTGCCTTCGATTCAAACTTGCGACCTTTGACTTGTCAGTCCAACGGTCATACCACTAGGCTATCACTGCTATGGCCCCTGTGATTCACGATGTCTTCCTTAAATAATCTCCAACGATAAAAACGTTACTAAAATTACTTAAATCCTATATTTCTATTTTTAACTCCACAATAAACCCTTAAGAACACAGTCGTGAAATACGAAGCGATTTATATTTAGTCTAAGAAAGGAATCTGACCTTTCCATACCTTCGTATGATCGTAAAAAGATGTCTCGCAGATCAAATTGATTTAGTCGAGCAAAGGTCGTATGAGTCGACTCGGCGGAGGTCAAGTTGAAGATAATATTAAGGTATGTTATGACATCTTCTTTTCGAAAGTTCGGTAATGAAGGTATGAAGGATAATAGAAATAATGGAATTATTGTCTTTGTACGTGTAATTATGTATATATTAAAAGTTGCAGAAACCTAATAACACCGCTTTGTCTTAAGCTCAGATGGGTCAACTTAATCTAATTTAGATAATAAATTTAACTTTCTAGTACCGAGTAATAATTTTGATTTCTAACAGCGTTACAGTCACGTAAAAATGGTCGAAACTATTACATAATCGGTCGACTAATAAATATAATTCATAAACTATTATTTATATTAAATACCTACGCAACAAATATACAACACTGATAGGTATAATTTATTAATAAAATTTAACATTTCCACGTTCGAAATGATTTCACGCAAAATTAATTTCAAATTAAGAAACCCCTTTTGCACGTAGCCAATCATACTTCAATCTTTTCATTTCATTTCCCAAATCGGATAGAAATCTGAATATTAAAAACGAACCAAACGCTAACAAAATGCATACAGAGTTGTAAATAAGTGCTGAAGTTCGGTTTCGGCAAAAAGTAGTAAAATCGACTGTCCGATCCAGCAGTTTAACTTTTTAATTAGTGGCTCTGTCGGACGCCCGGGGCCTACAGTGTGCCAGTATAAAACATCGATACTCATTAATTCGAATAATCGATTCGGTTTTGCTAATCTCTCGAATAATCTTTGAGTTAATGTCCTTAATTGCTGTCTCTGTAAAGTAATATTATGTTAGAGCTAATTTACTTTGACATCAATTGAAATTTGTTAAACCTGAAGAAAGAAAATGTTTACTAATTTTACTTGGTGGGACAATTTGTAAACTTACCAATATGTTTGTTACTTCTATTGATTACAGTACAGTTGGCAACAACAAATATACATATTATTGAAAGTATTGTACAATACAGCTCTATGCTATACATTTCATTACAGTATCGAAGGTACATAAAACTTATTCTATATTGCTCATAATCCCACTACACGTGTTCCAACAAATTGTAATTAGGAGCCTTACAATTTACCCTGCTTACCCTCGACAGGAATCCACTTATATTAATTGTTACAAAAGGTAACTTGGGGTAAAGGCGAGCCACTAAATGAAAGAAGCCGTCCTTCGCTTATTACATGGGCATAATATACAGCCCATTATGATATTAAATCAGTAACCGAATAAACTTTATTCGGTGACCATTGTAAAGCAATAAATTAAATTGGAACATTGATCACAAAATAAATGGTCAGTGTATATAATAACATATCAATTTTCAATCAATTCGTAATCAGTCACAATTTCATTCTCGAATATATTCTGCTATTATGTATGATTGAAACAGAGCACTTTGATTAATAACAATCTGATTATACATACGTTAACCAATCAAATCATCCACTTATGGACGTAGCTGCTACCAGTATCTATATGATTTAAATATAATCTTAATATGGTCTCTGATATATCCCAGGGACTCTCAATTACCTTATTAACTAACGAACAAATTTTCCAGAAAATAATGACTATGGCTCTGTTAATTAAAAACTTAGACAAAATCCCGACAACATATTCGTGAATTTAGTAAAAAATTGTGTTCTTTAATCAAGTGCAAACTAGCACTGGCCCGTTGACAAGCCGAACACAGTCAGTTCGAGTGAGGTTTTGTTGGAGTCAGAATAGAAATTCGGCGGGCACTCGGCGAGCCCGATAATTCCTTTTGCCGAGCGACGACACAAAAGCTCGCTCACTCCCGCCCCCCGGATTTGCTCTCAACTCCTCCTAATGACGTTTTTGTCTGGCCCTCTCTAGCTCTAGTCTTGTATTCTGTACAAATATTGATTGACTTGTATGGCGTTTCATTTGTAAAGGTATTTTCTTTGAACAAATTTCGAAGCCCGTTTGTAGGTATTGCAAATATATTTTTATTTCTATTTAGTTTACCACTTTTGTCTGTGCTATTTGACCTTGATAGCGTTCTACGCTTGACTTTAAAATTGTGTTACGAAAGTAATTTACTCAATAACTTAGTTTTCGTTTACAGTGTTCTAACTCGCTAAGATAATTTAGGCTGAACTAAAATACACTAAAAGAAACAAACCTAAATTCTAACACTTGTAAATTGTAATTAGTTTAAAAGTGACTCCATAGACGCGCTGTTTATTTTATGAACGTTATTCAACTACCAATACCCTGTGGCTAACATACTCACGGACAGAGGTACCTAAGGTAAAAAGGACAGAAGTAAGGTAAATTAATTTTATTCTGTATCCGCCCCGCTGGCATGTAATCCGGATAAATAAAATACCCCTTCAACTGAGCCTATTCATTGATGTAACATAAAAAAAATCATTCAAATCTGTCTGTGGGCTCAGATAATCTTGTACAAGGTCGTGTGCATTATGCCTTTTATCTTTTTGGCCGCAACCTTATTCCTGGTATACACAGTTCTATCCTATTTCGGCCTTATTTATTTCGTAGTACATAGAAGTAGATAATTTTGATGTTTCAGGATGGAAATATAAAAGAATTTATTTATGAGTGGAGGTAAAGCGGCAGTCATATTTTTATTGATGCATTTTATAGTATTATTCCTGTTTTCTTATTCTCAAACGACTACCGTTAGTAATAAAACTTTATAGAACTATGACAGGACTTCTACTCTATATTCTGATAGCAAACTAGGAATTTTTCTATTTACCTTAATAAAAATGATACCTACATCTCTACGTGCAATAAAAAAATCGAATACCCCACTCCAAGCTAAAAAAAACTCACGAAAAATAAACGAGTCTTCAACATAAACAATACGTACAAGTTTGGAGGTCAGCCTCACGGTGTTGTTTTTAATAATTGGCCCGGCGAAGCCTGCGCAGACCTTATTAAGAGTAAATTTCAAGTGCTTCAGGCCCCGCACGTAACAATATGGCGGGGTTGGACCGCGAAGGCTTGTTATATGGCCAGGCATAATAATATATCGTCGTATTCTTTCGCTTTGAGCTTTTGAAGAGCTTCATATTGTAGTCGAAATAATACGAAAGTAGTGACTATAGAATTTACCTGTGCTGTCCCTCCTTGGTTATTAAAGAGCATGTTTTTATTTTCTATTCAAAACATAAACAAAATCCTTAACTATACCGACGACATTATAAAGCGTATTATTTATTTTCTCAATTAATTCTGCAGCACAATTCGTTGCATGAGTTCAGAATCTAAAAATTTTCGAAGGACTTATCCAAAATCAATAATAATATAATCCAATATTTAAGAAAAATCTCGGTTAAACCATGGAATTTGGAAGTCGGCTTGGTAGGTAGGCTCAGTACTTACATGAAACGATTGGTAAATATACGTGGGAGTACAGAAGTACGACGTCTCCTCAAACTTTCGTGGAATCCAGACGTAATGCTAAAAATTTATATTAATATTTATTTCGCTAACCAAAAATTAACCAACCATAAATAATAAATTGTTATACTTGATAAATAAACACACCTTTGTGCCTTGTTATATAATAACTCCCACTTCTGGTTTCCGCCATTTCTAGTAGGGTTCCCGCACGTTTTAGGCCACGTTATGAGGGGTGTGATGACGTCACACGGCCGCAGCGATATAAGACGAAGCGGTATGGACTGACGGACGGAATATTAGATGACAAATATGCACTATATATGCCGTTGTAAATGGTCGCATGGTATAAGAGGAAAGAGTATACATGAAATTTGTAAGCGACAGAAAACTCTCGACAATTTGGTATAGGTATTTTATTGCTCTATTTTAGCCATATATATTTAACGGTCCAAAAATGAGGGAAAATAATAAATTCACATTGCAAAATAACAAACACACAATGGCGTCGCTTACATTAGAGCAAAAAAACCTAAGTAATTTCATATTATCTCATTATCTTTAGAGCATTAAAAATGTTCTTCACATTATTAAGTTATCTAAAGTGTACGATGTTGAAACTTAATTATATCTGTACAACATAAGTACTTGTTAACCAAAGAAAACCTAGTGATCTAAGTAAGCAAAATTAATGTAAACACCTCCTAAAATCTTATATAAAAATGAAGTATTCAATTCTTTATAACACGAGTTTAAAACATCCAAGATTTGGGAGATAACAAAACTTCACAGCAATTTGTCTTAAAGCGTAAAAAATTAATCTTCTCGAAACTAAAATAACGTGAAACACTTAAACTCATCTTGGTGGCTAAGTGGCCACACTATATTTTTCTTGGAGAGAAATATCAAATTGGGACATTAGCCGCGGTCGCTTCAAACTTGGACGCTCACGATAACCGGCGTTAGAGGGCGCTGCGAACTATTTACCCAGCTTATGGGCGAAGCGGGCGCAAAATTAAGAGATTTTCCCGCGCTAGTACAAACAGTGTGGAACGACCCTTATTAAAAGCGTCCCGTGTATTTTAAAATGAAGACGGGCGATGACGCGGTATTTGTTTAGGCATCAACGTTACTATATTAAAGGAGAGTGCGCGCATAATTAATATGGTAGGTACGTCTACGGATTTTCAATTAGTGTTTTAAATATTACATCGTAGTGGAGATTGCTTCGTTGTTTAGATTCGATTTATTATGTGTGTGCATTTTGAATGTTCATTCATGATCATTTAGTAAAATGTTAAAGTCACTAACTTAAGCATTTTGAAGCAATAACTTTAACTATTGTATATGTTTTACGCGAAAACCGTTGAACGAAGTTGACTTTGACTTTTGACTTTGAGCAGAGGTCGGGGTAGCAGAGTTCCTAGATTATCCATGTGGGGGTAGCAGGTTAAAATCCTACTCCCGTCTGTATTTTTTGTATTATATTAATTCTGAAAAATCTACACAATTAATAAGAATTTATTCAAGACCTTTTGACACATTCTCCCAAATAATGTAGACACATTAATTGTAGGCTTACACTTTATTACCTAACACTATTATAACGTGTAGACAGCCTAACCGCGTTGTTTGACGAAATAATTTGTCTGTAACGCGTCATTCAATTAAGTGACGAGTCTGTTGACGCGGCATGTTTGTCGCGCTTAATCTATGTCTCACCTCTGTCGTCCTGTGTGTCAGTAAACATGCGGTTATTACTGTTTAATGGTTATATTGTAGATTTTAGTGTCTAACGGTTCTTATGAAGCTTTGACTAAGAATTGTAGTCACTATAAAATCTACTGCCTCGTTGGTCTAGTGGTCCCAAGCCCGACTGCTGAGCATGAGGTCTCGAATTCGATTCCCGGGTCGGGCAAAGTGCTAAGTGTTATTGAGTTTTTCTGTTAGGAAAGTCTCAGAAGTTTAGAATTATCCCCGGTAGATGGCAATAGGCCACTTACTTAACAGCATTGGTGAAATTTTGATGTACATGTTACATGTTTACACCTCTGCCTACCACTTCGGGGAATACAGGCGTGATGCTATGTTATGTTATAAAATCAATTTTGCAATGATAGCCTAGCGGTGTGACATGTTTGGAAGGTCAAAGGTTATAAAAATATTTGTTCAGGTCAATAGTCACAAGTTTGAACCCAAGACATGCACCACTGACTTTACATAGTCCAATGCATCTTCTTCTTCCTGCGTTGGTCCCAAGTCATTTAAGGTCGGCGCAATATATTGTTCTCTTTTATTCTCCTCTATCAGTCGTCAGGTTATCATTTACTCCCTTTTCATTGATAACATCCCTCACACCATATTTTTTCTTTGGTCTCCGTGTTCCCCTCTATCCATCTACATTCTTCATTACTCTCTTAGACACATGTGTCTCATCCCTCCTCATCACTTGTCCATACCACCTCAGTTGCGACACCCCCCATAAGGCCCGCAACCTGCGCCGGCGCCGCTCCAACATAGGCTTAAAGGCAAAGCCCAGAGGAGCGGCCCTCCTCGGGTTCCGTTAGCTTCACCGTGGGTGACCAAGCCACGGCTACTAGAGCCCCCCCACCACGAAAAGGTGGAACCTCTGGGGGGGGGGGGAAGAAATGAAACCTAAATAACGCTGATGTAGTCTTTGTTGCGTTTTGTATATTTAACACTTTTACAGCTATTAATATACTCATTTTTGTGTCAATTAAACATTATTTAAAACTGAGGGGCTCATGGCTAACAGCTGCACGGATCGATCGATCGAGGTTAAGCTACGCTTGCTGAGGTCGGTCTGTGGATGTGTGATCATCATTTCATACCGAGACCCTTCGGTGCCTCGGAGAGCACTTTAAACCGTCGGTCCGGATTGTCAAATTAAGATCTATGACAGCCCTTACTTTCAGGCTGTCATAGATCAGACTCGTCAGAGACCTGAAAGTCGGACAACCAGTCATACCACGAGATAATGTGTTACCCAGTAACTGGGTTGTGGAGGTCAGATAAGCAGTTGCTCCATTTAAAATACTGGTATTAAGCTGCATCTGGTTGGACTGGAAGCCGACCCCAATGTGATTGGGAAAAGGCTAGGTAGATTGATAAACATTACTTAAAACACTCTCTCCAAAAACTGACACCCGATCATCTCGTTATAATAATATATATATAAATATGATATTTTTACAGCTGAGGCCAAAAGTTAATCAACATCACGTTTTTTATAATAAATATACAATATTTTCGTGGTGAAGCCGCAAAAATAGCCTCCGCAGATCACGTTACGAACCGTGATTAAAACGTGAGTTTCAGGTCTGAAAGTGGCTTTTATTTGTCTTAATAATAATACTAAAAGTTAAACATATTACAATGTTAACGATATTCCTTTATATTGTTAATTGTGGCCTTTCACTAAAGCACCTAATATTTATTTGGCTTTGTGAATACAATGGCTGAGATTTTACCCTCTTCGTTTAAAAGCAAGCGATTTATATGGAATATTGTGGGTTTGTTTCACTAGCTTACATCGTATTGTTGACATTTAAATACTAAACAATGAAGTTAGGAATTATTTCATGAAGAAAATGTATGAATTATTTTTAATTTAATTTCCTATTACATAGAAATACTAATATCCTCATATTTACGTCCACTTTACTAAATTACTTAAGGTTACAATCTCAAAAATGAAGTCGTAACTCATTACAAAATGTATTAAAGACAAATGCTACGCCCGCTACAGTGTCTACGCGGGCTGCTACGAAACTCTACGAAGTTACTTCACTTTCGCAGTAATTAGACTTTAGGTATGTCTCGACTCAGTAATATTACTTTGCTTTAGGAGTTACAATGCTGAGCTCTTTTACGTTGGATTTATTTAATTATTTTAATAAGATTTTTAATATCGACTGCATTATCCACGAGTTTTATTGTGGATTTTATTGTGGCCCGTGTTTTATGTTTCCAGTAGTGTAATGTAGTTGTAACTTAAAACATACGTAGTACGTTGATGGATGAGAATTTCAGGGTTAAATATATTAAATTCTAAGGACCATTCACCAACTCGTTATGCTCTAAAAAGGGTATTTTTAGAGCATAATGTTCAGTAAAATCTTTGCAACACTATCAGCTGTGTCAGTACACTGCAGGACACGGTAACAGGAACATCTGTGGAAATAATTAATTTAATTTAACCACAATGCGGTTACCCATAGCTGTGCAATAAATTTCTTCGGATACAAAGTATAATAAAAAGTGGTGTTCAACACGCATTGAACACCACTTTTTACCTATGTTGCTGTAAGAATTGATTCGGCGGATTGATTGGCGCAGTGGTCGAGAGACCGGCTGCTGCGTTGCGTGTAGCAGGTTCGATTCCTGCACGGAGCAAATATTTGTATGATCTACAGATAACTGTTCCGGGTCTCGGTGTGTTTGCATGTGAGATTATATGTCTGTAAACGCACCCACGATATAGGAAAAAAATCCTAGTGTGGGGCAACGTTTTTGCTAAGAAATAATATTTAGAACAGATATGATAAGATCTTCAGTTCTGCGATCATTACAATAAAAAACAACTTTAAGCCGGATTATCTAATCTATCTTCTAATATATATACAAAAATTTTAATTTGCTATCGAACTCCTCCGAAACGGCTTGACCGACTTTTTTTTTGGTTATTTGGTAGGTCTGAGAATAGGTCGTAGGCTTTTTTATACCCCTAGGTGATAAGGGTGTCCCTATCCAGAAAATGTATAAGGCAGAACAACGCTTGTGGGGCTCAGCTAGTTTATTTATGTGACTCTTGAAAAATCTCATGTGTAGTTATTGATAATATAAAAACAAATATATTTTTTAAGTCTTTCATTTTAATTAAATTATCTTTTATCTGTAAGATGATAATATTTTGTTTAATTGATTTATTTCTGTTATGTGGTGCGACTATTTTTTTGGTGTAATCTCTATATTTGCTCCTACGTGTACCGGTACAGTCGGCAACGGCCGGTTCAGATTATAGCGCTCGGAATAAGCTTTCAGTTTATTGTCATAGGCACCTACCATGTGCCGCGGCGTTGCTGCACGGATTCCGTGCAACACTTTATTTAAGTGAACAATTTTTTTGGTTAGATTTGCACTTTTTGTGTAATATTTCGGTTTTGTCGATTAATGACATAATAATAATTGTATATAGTTTTTTGAGGTTAATCTACGATACTAAATTATTTTTAAACGCATTATTGCAAACGTATTTTTCAATCCACATTTTTTTAGATTTCTATTGCTGCCTTTTTTCATTATTCAATTTTTATTTAACATAACATAACATAGCATCACGCCTGTATTCAATTCAATTCATTTATTGCAACATTTATTCCCTGAAGGGGTAGGCAGAGGTGTACACAGTTGTACATCCACATTTCACCAATGGTGTTATTAAGTCCCATGTAACAGCTGGTGAGCCTACTGCCATCAACCGGGCACAATTCCAAACTCCGGGCTGCTAATGAGAATTTAACAGAAAAACTCAATAACACTTTGCCCGACCCGGGAATCGAACCCGAGACCTCCTGCTCAGCAGTCGCACTTGGTACCACTAGACCAACGCAACCAAAGGCAGTTTGTTGACTCTATAACGTATGAATACCAGTACAAGAACATAAATAAACTTTCTGGTGTGAACTATTTCGTTAATATTTTCCTCTAACACGATCTAATCTAACTATTCAACGCTTTATATTCACATGTCAAATACATAATAAAATAAACACACGAACTTTATAGGTAACCTAGAATTTAGTTCAAAAATATCGTGAGGCGTGGGCACATCGCAGTCCATGATGCTCTAAATTATCATGTGTATACGCGGCGCGAAGCCCTCTACGGAGCGGCAACCCTTATTGAAAACATTTACATATGTATGTTCGTATCACCAGGACCTACGTGCTTCGCCCTCACATATTGTAAAGGAGAACGTTGGAATATTATCAAAGTTAGCGATGAAATCGACGATTTACTACGCAGCTTAAGGTAATGATAGAATATTTTCGATCGACTTTCTCGAATATTCGAGAACGCTTTATCGAGACTATGGAATCATCGTAATGGCTCCCCGATGGTTCGGAAGCGGGTTGTCGCGAACAGATTGACTGTCGTGTAAGCTGTTCGCTCGGATCCGGTTTTTGTGTTTCAACTTGTTACGAGTATGAGACGCGATAATAACACCAAATTGACGCTCTTGAGCTGTGGAGCGTTTGAATTTGATGGCAATTTGGTTTCCATTTTTTTTTTATTTTATCTGCGCTTTCGTCAGCGTTTTCAGTAAGGTGTGATACCTTATGAAGGAATTTGCTTTTAAAGGACTTATATAGAAGGTATCATCATGCCTGTATTTTTCGAAAGGGTAGGCAGAGGTGTAAATATTTCACCAATGGTGTTATTAAGTCCCATGTAATACCTAGTAAGCCTATTGCCATCTACTGGGCACAATTCCAAACTCCTGCTGATGAGAATTTTTCTAACAGAAAAACTCAATAGCACTTTGCCCGACCCGGGAATCGAACCTATACCTATTTATAAACAAATATTTTTTGGTTTGGGCACATACACGGTTGATAGCGCGGTTGTCGCAGTGGTAGAGAAACCGACTGCTGCGCTGCGTGTCGTAGGTTCGATTCCTGCACGGAGCAAATATTTGTATGATCTATAGATAATTGCTCCGGGTCTGGGTGTGTGTGCATGTGAGATTATATGTCTGTAAAAGCACCCACGATACAGGAAGAAATTCCTGGTGTGAGGCGACGTTATTTAAAATGAAAAAGTTGAAAAGATAGACTCTACTGAAAGGATAATTAAAATAATGTAACAGCATCACACCTTTATCCTCGAAGGCTAAGCAGGGAAGTACTGTTGTACAACTACATTTCACTAATACAGATATAAAAGTATAATATTGCTAGGAATTTTACCACGAAACGGACACAATTCCAGACTCCGGGCTGCTACTGAGAATTTTTCTAATAGCTAAACGCAATAACACCTGACTCAGGAATTGAACGAATTAGCTTAGGCTCAGCAGCCACGTGAGTATAATATCACATAGTATCAAGCCTGTATTCTCCAAAGGGGTAGACACGTTTCCCCAAAGGGTACACAGGTACACAGTTCTACACCCACATTTCAACAATGCTGTTATTAAGGCCCATAGTAATAGGTGGTGATCCTATTGTCATCTACCGGGCATAATTCGAACTCTGAGATTCTACTGAGAATTTGCTAACAAAAAAAAAGTCAATAACAGTTTGCCCAACCTGGGAATTAAACCCGAGACCAGTAGACCAACGAGGCAGTTTTCACGCGACCACTAGAACAATAAAGCAGTTAAATGTACAAATATTATCCAACACTATATTTTAGAATACAAGTCTCAGTTTCTTTACTACATTAGAAGAGCCAGAGATCAGTAACCTACCGCCCATACTACAATAACTACTACATTACAATAGCCAGAGATCAGTAACCTACCGCCCACACTACAATAACTACTATATTACAATAGCCAGAGATCAGAACCTACCGCCCACACTTTACAATAACTACTACATTACAATAGCCAGAGATCAGTAACCTACCGCCCACACTAAACCAAACACCTCTTCCATGAGAATGGCAGATGTAACACTGTTTTTCTTACTACCGGCAGATCGATATGGAAATACAGTATAACTTTATTAACATAGAGTAACAAAGGCTAATTAGACGCGGCTCACGCATAACATTACGGTACCTCTCTGCCTACCCCAGAACATGTTGATAATTAAGCGAATACATAAATGCATAGTTTATTGAGCGTGTGAGGATTTGTCTCGTTATGAAGTATGGTTTTAATGTGTAGATTTTGTGGTGAGATTTTTGGTGGGGCGTGATTAATATCGTTCAGTGCAAAGATATAAGAGTTTATTAAAATATTTTTAAAGTTAATGTACCTATTTCTTACATATTACTATATACTAGCAGCGCCCTGCGGTGTTTGTCTTTTTTCTTTCTACTCCTAAAGGTCATAGCGTGATGTTAAAAAGCTTATAACCTTGGGCTTCAAATTGGGCTATCAAATACAAAAATATTTTTCGAACCCACCTAGTAGTTTCAGAGTTTAGTGCGTTCAAAACGAAAAAAAAAACTCTTCAGCTTTATTATATAGTTCTCAAGTTGACGCGTATATTTTTTTTTACTTATAACAAAGCATACCTTTTGTGTTTGCACCATCCTACGGTCGACTGGTATACCGGCTTTAAATCCACATCATTTTTGTGCATAAAGTTTAAATACAATTAAAGATAAATCTTTGAAAAGCATGCTTAGTGAGTCTTTTTCCATTTAATTTAATAACTTTATTAAATACAAATAATAAATCAAATCAAATTGAGAACCAATTCCTTTTTTTGAAATCGATTAACGAATATTTCAGTAAGATCCGCCATATTGGAAGTCAAAACTCGTTTTAAATTATCGGTGTAAGAAGTGATTCAAGTAACAACCGATTTACCATCGCCCACGTCACCAATCGTTCATATATACAACTATAAAATGCTCACAACCATACAACGAACATATTGGCCCCAAAAACTTAAATCACACACCCGGTCAAAGAAACGAATTTCGCCAGTCATTTCGGGTTAGCTGCCTATCCGGACGCAGACACCGGACCGGCGCGGCCTGTCCGGCGTGACGAAGCGTTGATTAGAGTTCCGGCTCTCCGGCCCGGACCGGCACGACGGCACGCTTTCACAAGGCACAATATCATCACGCGCTGCAAAATAAAGGGAATAGACAACTTTGTTTTAGTATGGTAATAGTAGACGTGAAAAAATCAGAGTGTGAAGGTGTAAATGTGTTGTAGCTACTAACACTAGAACCAATATGGATTGTATCTAAGAATATGTTGTTTTTGTTTTTCCTCGTTTTGAGAGCACCCCATTAACTGCCTCAGCCAATATTGGAATACTTGGTGTCGACATATCGATCGAAGTCCAGTTCCGCGGCCATTTAGAGGGTAAGACTAAGCTAGCCTCCAAGAAGCTTGGTGTACTCAATAGATCGAGACGGTATTTCACTCCGGCCCACCGCCTACTACTTTATACGGCGCAGGTCCGGCCTCATATGGAATACTGCTCTCATCTTTGGGCAGGGGCACCACAGTACCAGCTTCTCCCTCTGGACCGCATCCAACGGAGAGCGATTCGAATCGTCGACTGCCAAGATATTTCAAACCGGCTAGACCCCTTGGCGCTGCGTAGAGATGTGGCCTCGCTATGCATTTTCTATCGTTGTTCGGACTGATCCCTAGCCTCTTTCCGCCATCGTTCTACGCGACAGCAGTTCCATCCCCATAATTTAGATGGTTGGCAGTCCACAACTGTGCGTTTCTCTGGAAACTTTCTGCCTCGCACAACAAAACTGTGGAATGAACTGTCGCCTGCGGTATTTCCGGACCAATACGACCTTCAAACCTTCAAGAAAAGAGCGTACTCCTTTTTAAAAGGCCGGCAACGCACTTGTGACTCCTCTGGTGTTGCGGGTGTCCATGGGCGGCGATAATCGCTTACCATCAGGCGATCCGTCTGCTCGCTTGACCCCTATAAAATAAACAAAAAAAAAAAATTGCTCGTCTGTTCGGTCGTGATTTGAAAATATTTTAAGATACTAAAAAATATATACTTTTAACCATTTTTCAAAATTGATTATGAACTCAATATTTTTTTAATACACAATAATCCACATGACTTATTTAACAAAATGTCTATCCCACGGTATGACAAAGGTCCGGGTTTAAATCCCGTTTGTGTATATTATTTTTCTATGTTCCTTTAGAAAAATATTAATTAATATACGCTTCACAATGGCCGTAGCATGTATAAAAATCAAAATAAATACACATATGAAAATATCTATCTATATATATGTGCCCGACAGGCCGATAATGACCGAATTAATATTAATAATTTTCCATCTAAAATTACATTGTAAAAAGGAATAAATATTGAGAATCTAACAATAGTTAGAACCTTCAAAAAATCGCAAATAAAAACCGATGACATAAAAAAACTACTCACAAAATGTAGGACAAGAGCTCTTTCAATAAAATCTCCGAACTACTCAACGCCACTTCCATGAAGGTTCCTGAAAGTTGCTAACAGCACTTCGTTAAACGTTCGTCTAAAAATCCGAAAAACATAGAACCTTGGCCTAAAATTGGTAAAAATACACGAGTTATTTGAAAGTACCTCTTTTATCAATATTAGTTATGAGAATGACAAATTATCCATGATTTAAATGTTAAATTTAGATGTTAAATGCCCTTTAAGAATAATAAAAAAAATTACAAAACAACATATGCAAATAAACATATAATTTTTTTAGAGTTAAGTAATAATTCAAATAGTAAAAATAAATCGCTAAAACATCTAACGTTATATTATAAAGAGATGAAAATAAAACGTAATTATCTCAATTATTACCGTAATGTCTAAGGTTGGTTAAAGAACAAATGACTGCGTTTAGTTTTAGGCGATTTATTGTATAAAACAAGCCACATTGAATGCAAGATGTGTCATAATTATTATTTGTATCTCTCATAGAATTAGATTATGTTTGCTATCTCTGTCTCTATTTTAGCTAAACCTATTATATTTTTACTATTTACACCTAAAATACGAATGAATCGTGTAATTTTATTTAATTATTTATTTACACAGTTCTTAAATCTATCATTACAGGTTAACCGAAAGCGATAGATCAGTATTACATTTATTTAAAAATGCCTTAAAAATTTGTGCAGCACTTTTTTAATTATTATGATAATACATACAATAATAAGATAATTATGACGGAAGAATGGATGGAATAGATGTATATCCATTCTATATGACATGTTTTTTTAGCATGAGGGTAGTTAATCAATCTCAGTTCAGTTTTGTAAAGTGCATTTTCAAAGTCCCATTCTCTGCACTTAATCTTCTAATAAAAATACTTATTTTTATAAGAATAGTAACTAAATTGCAAAACTATAAATCTTTGGCAAAAATTCATAAAAATACTAATGCTATGCTGACGAAAGCGGTCTTGGTTAATGAATTCATTGGAAGTGCATGGCTGCGGAGAGCTGAAGGGCATTTCTCAGGCGGGGGCCGTATGCAGATGTCTGTTTGTCCAGTCATTACCGCCGGGATGTTTGCCGGAGCGCCTGCGCCGCGCCGTCCAGCGGGCCTGGTGCAAGTTACTTGTAAATAAAGTCGGGATGGAAAGCCTGTTTGTGTTCTAAAAAGTTTTAATGGAAATCATTTGGAGGTTCATTTTGAATTCAAACGGTCGTCATTCGTGTAAAACTGTTATTGTATTCGGCGTATTTCGGAATACCTCGTGATTTTCCGTGTGAGATTCCACAACAGTGATAGGTAATTTCTCATATTCTCATAGTGTAACTATGCTATTGTAATAGTCAGTTATGCCAGACGTCATCACGCATGAACATAATTTGTCTTAGTTTCTAAAACAAATCATGTGGAAAGGATTTTGATATTTTTTCTTGTTGCTTATACGTTTAGAGTATCTAATTCCTTATAGATTTCTTTACAATTACTTTACAAAAATTTACTACACACTGGAATGTTTTGCTATTATTATCGTCACTACGTTAACAGACGCAAATCTCATATACACACGGTCAAACCTGAAACAAATCTCTGTAAGCCTTACTGGTTTAGTGCGGGAATCAAACCCTGGTTCCACGGCACAGAAGCCGATGATTTCTTAATCAAACGAAACAGAAATAAAAAATCAAGAAAAAATTATGTAATTTAAAGCTATTCGTGTAACTCGGACCACGCCACAAGGGGCCATTACGTATGCATCAGGGATCCTCATTTTTGCATTTGTAATAGGGATCATTGTGTAATTATTCAGTCGTTAGAGCGCCAATCTATGGTATAGACGCTCCGCTCGCTCCGACATTAAAATGCGAATTATTTTGTATAACTAATGTATTATATTAATTGTGTTCATTTAACGGGACAGGTGGAAATTTGATCACTTGATAGTTGCATAAAGAATTTGGGATATCTTGTATATAAGGTTCATTATTGGTTATGCTTCTTTTTAAGGGGTCAATGTATAATATGATAAGGATTCATTTAAACCAAATATTTTTTAATTTTTATATTATATTTTTATTAGAAGTGGCGAACACTTGTAATAAAAATATCAGAAGAGCAATTTTTATCTAGCAGATATTATGATAATAACAGATAATTTTTACTTAGTTCTAATTGATGTATTCGTTTGACATAAACATACATAATACCCCTTAAAAGAGAGGCTAAGAGTGAGGTTACACTACTTTACCGATAAAATTTTTATTATATAAGATGCTACTACTCTATTTTAAAATATATATATAACTGAAGTTTAAAGTTATATTTTCCAAATTCAGCAATTGAACGCGACGATAGTTCAATTGTAATGCATTAATATCAACTCAGCAGTGGTTAGTTCATGTGGATGCATGTATACGTGTCATTTTCTTCTTCTTATCATGTGGTTGATGAACAACCTAGTGTCAAAGTTAAAAAGACCCGTAGGCTTCTAACATGACTTTACATCTCAAAGGAGCAGTTTTCTCACGCTGTTTTCATTCGCCGTTTTAAGCAAGTCATCATTAATTTCTAATACCCTACTACCCCATAAATGATTAGGAGAAGTCAGTGCGTGCCTGGGATTCGTACATGCGATCTTTGTCTTGCCTACACTAGATTATTACTGGTTATACTCGTCCTTATTGTATAACAACATAATAGGAAGTTCATAATTTGGGATTTTGTTAAGGATAAGCCAATCTAAGTACCTAAGTTTACATATGTTCCTAATTACAATAAAAATAATCTTAATACTAAATAAACTGCGTACAGTACCGTGATGAACTAGGGGTCGTTATCCGTCAACCCTAATTTATTTCTCAGTCCAATAAAACACAGTGTATTTGCGTATCATCAAGCAGTTTTATATCCTTACCGTTTGTTTGTTTCCACTCCGGGAGCTATCTGATTTAATCAAGGTACTAGGTAAGATACGGCATATCTCTGGCAATGCGCCAACCAACACGTTAAGGCGACTACAAAAATATACAGTAACTCACTAACTGCGTCTGTGTGTGTAGGTACTTTATGTATGTGCGCAGGTCTCTAATTCTTAGTTGTTCCGCCGACCGTATCTTATACATGTTGGTGATTCCAGATCTGTATCTACTTGTTTATAATACCAGGACTCGGCAGATTAGCAAGTTAAGCATCTATTCAATTCACCAGACTCTCTTTGAAACAACTTTCGTTTCTAATATAAATTTAAATGCTCAGAATATGAGATAAAACATCATTATGATACAATGAAAACTGTGAAATTAATTCCAAATTCATTTTCAAATGTATGCAGAACATTATTCAGTCCTTTTGCTTTTAAAAAACTTTCCAGAGATTTAAAAATATTTACTTTTCATTTGGCTATAACGAACAGCCCTCGAATTGTGAAGATTCTTTTTGAATGTCTTCTAAAACAACAACTCGTCTGGGGCTGTTAGATGCTGATGATCTCGCTTAAAACCATTTGAATTTTTATTAAAGCAAAGCACAGATGAAAATCTGGAAAACCATTAAACTAAATTGATAAATAAATCTAGGTAAAGCGCGACACTTAGTTAGAAATACAGCCTCAGCGTAGAGAATTCCTAGAAAATACAGAAACAAGCCGCCGTAAGCGCATAAACGTTAGCGCATTCAACCAGTTTTGTATGCAAGTTTCATGCAAAGGCGCGCACTTGAATAACTTAGGTCTGTTTGCATAAAAACTCGAATCTCCGAAATGCCCGTTTAGTCTACATTCGGCTGGGGCCTGTCATTTGCATAGAATAACAAGGGAAAGCTTGCGGTGCTCCGAATAAAGAGCACTTTGGCACAAAATCTCAGCCCGTGATATTTGGACCCAATCATCGGTAGGTAACCGTAGTGTGCCGATAATCTACCCAACTTTGCAATGATATTACCTTCATAAGCATTGGTTTTTTAACTTTTGGAAAATTTAAATAACGAAATTAGCTACCTTTGTATTTTCACATTTCGTTTTTAGAAATTTTATTGTTGCAGGAATACTCTTTGTTGATGAAAATTGTACCACTGCGTACACCCATACCGTGCACTATAACCTGAACTTATATACATAAAGTATTTACAACCGACAGTCAAATAAGGAAAACATTTTACAACAAAACACAAAGTTGTCAAACACAACAAGAAAATTCGCTGAAAAATAATACGACAAACTGTAAAAACAACAAGATTAATTTTATTTATTAGCGAGTTCGCGTAACATAAATGAAAACATCATCTCTACTGTTTCCCTTAGTGTTGCTAGCTCGTGAAAATTACCGCTCCACGTCCGTACACAAGTTTGCAACACCGCACGAAAAGTATGATTAAAAAACTTGTAGCGAACTCACTGACCGTAATAAGAATACGAGCGAGCAGGTACATACGGGGAAAGTATCAACGACTCGGCCCCGATTGATTGATTGATACATTATTATTACCGAATGGTAAAAACAACTAGAATGTATTCGGGCGTCTGCTTGTCGGCATATTTTTCCATACGTACTCGTATGACATATGAGCCATTGGAAGTATATCATACAGAGATTGTATGGTAAAGAGGTCGGGACTTCCCTCCCTCATGCCACACCGCTATGTGCGCATGGCTAAATCTCTAAACATAACATCGTGATAGAACGCCACATAATTCCGCCACCGTCACAGACGGTTTAAATGATTAAAACAAAAACATAACGTTAATACGTACAATTAAAGGGCGTATATAAATCACTTGTGAATGAAAGAATCCAGGATTTATGATGTCCAGTCATTTTCTGCGTCCGCTCTTAATGCGACGCCGCTTCCTGCGGCCGTGCGGCGCGAGCCGGTGGACATTACCGTGCCTCTACCCTTTGTTACAACAGAGACGTTTTTAACGCGTCCCTACATTTGAAAAGGAGAAAACAATACGTATTACGGGCTCCACCGACACGGATGAAAAAAAAACTGGAACACTTTGAGCGGAAAAAACGTTGTTTTATAAATAAACAGCGCGTCGCTATCAGTAGTCGACACTCCAGCGACTTGACGCGAGATTTAATAAAAACGGCGCGCTCCTCTGTTGCCCAGTATAAAAGTACCCTTATCACGTAGTATGGGAGCGTTCAAGGGTGAATTATGTTAGGTTGTACGCGAAAAGATGAAAATTAATGAGCTAAAAGTGAGTTTTGCGATGCGACGCCCCCGGCGAAACTTAAGCGGTTAATGCTGTTTGATTCTTTTGCGCTTTTTTCTAGTAAAGTGCAGCGAGCTGCTTCGCTGAATTAATGGCCGTCGGGTCGTTTGTCGCCCTTCAGATAATTTCAGTGTTAAATGAGTGGTATTTAAACTGAGACATGGTTTCCAATTGGAAGTGGCGTGTGTTCAATTTGGTGTTAAAATGAATCGCCCACGGCCCGGTGACCACTGACTGTGCTCAATAAAAGTCAGCGGTGATCAATGATCGACAGCCGTTCCGACAGGTCGTAATGGTTCAATTTATCATTATGAGATGCAAATATTTTCCTGCTTGAAAATCGGAATGACGTAAATTATATTTCTTCATTATGCAATCATACTTTTCTCGAAAATAAGTAAATGAGATAAACTTTGAAAAATATTCACTTTATTCCATTCGAATAAAGATTTTGTTGAAAAATGGGCCTGCCACACAACAAAAGATACAACAAAAAACAACATACAGGCAACTTTCTCACAACATTAACTTAGTATTGCTACGTACTAACACAAAGTTTGTAACACAAACTAACTTTAAACCAAAGTCAGGTCATTACATAACAATTTACAATCCAACAAACCAAAGTCTTTCGTTTAGCACAAATTGATAACTTAATGTGCACTCAGCGAACGCAGGCCTAATAAATATAAAATTCCAAATCCATTAAGACAAAGTTTTGATATTAAGAGCGTACCTTAATTTTGTTGATGGAAAACTTGACTCGAGCCTAAATGCCTTATGAAAAAGTTTTTTAAAATCTCGTCTAGCAAGTTGTAGGGGCTAATGAAGAGGGAACTCGATTTTCATGCCGGCGCAGGTAAAAGTCTTGGGAAGAAAAGTGTAGGTGCGGCATTGATTGGTCGAATGAATCCAATTTGCGGCATAGACAAAAGATACGGCTGGTGAAACGCTGAGAGAGCGCTAGTTATAAATTCATTGTAGATAGTACGGTGCCAGTGTGGTTAAAGTTAACAAAATAATTTATACTTACTTTGAGAATACTAATATTTTCTTTCAAATAAAAATTATACGAAATTCGATATATATATTTCACGTAAAACAGTGTTTTGTTAGATCTTAATCATATTTATGTTGTGCATTTGAAATTTAATTTAATTTATAACATATTAATACGAGATTACGAAAAGGTTCGCATTAAATTTAAAAATAGTGTATCTAACCTACTCCTGAAAAAAAAATACTATTGCAATAAACATTTCACTTCAAATAAATTATACCCAAATCTTTATTATATGTATGTACTGATTATCTAGTCACAATCCTTGCTTTAAACAACCGGACACTTCAAATTCCCCTTAGACTGACCCACTAACATAGCAAACGCAAGTCAAATAGGGGTCAGTGTGCAAACCAAGGGACATCATTGTCCGTACCCGAGGGAGCGGGGGACACGCGGTGATGGCTATCGATAACCCTGGTATCGAGATGACCCGAGTTGTATCGATAACCCAACAATCACACGACACCTACATACATCACACACAACTCCCAGATATATGTTCTGATTGCTGGCTTACTGGAAATAATGTGTTCCTTATTTCTTTGTTCTATCTTTGTTCCGTATTGGTGTTTGATTATCGATTCCGGCGGGGTCTATTCGATTGCGGAATTCGATAATTCTGTTGATAAAACAGGAGAGTTTATATTAATTGATAGATGTCATTAGATGATAATGATGTGATATAGTTAATACAATCGCTAAGTAACAACGAATAAGAATAGAAACAGTTGAGATAAATGAAATATCCATATACCAATCTCAAGCAACATTGTTCGCTTCTGTTCCACAACTTGTTTCATACACCAGTAACTGGTGTAAAAAGAATCGCACTGGCTAAATGATCAATTTGTATCCATAATTGTAAATTATTATTACTACCTAATACTTAGCTGGATTAGTAATATTAAAATCTAAATAATAAAACACTATTATTATTTCAAATTCAACATATTAAAAAAAGCTTAGTCTAACAAATAATTTGTTTTGTTGTTTTTTTTGAGCTGCGCATATTGTAGTGCATGCAGTGCTCTTCTATAAGTAATGGGGCACTTAGACATAATTTTGTATGTTTGTAAACTTTATGATTGTATCGGTGTACTCATTGTTGAAGAGCCAAATAAATAAATAAATAAATAGCATAATTATTGAGTATAGGCGTACCCGGTAGGAGGATAGTGTGGGTGGAATATTTTGTCTTATTTATTTATAAATAAAGTGTAAAGTTTTTCTAAGAACATATGGCTATTCATCTTATGTAACAATATGTCAGACACATCTGCTCTCCTGAATTATTTTTATCCCAAAGCTGTAAGAGGAAGACGGATTGTTATGGCACCTTCCTGTACGTAATAAGCCGAAAGACAGAGCCTTCCACGTACTTGAATAATTAAAAAATAACATACAATCATTTAAGTAAAACTTTTCCAAAAATCCTAAAACAAAATCATGTAAAATCATGTTTTGTGTGGAAGAGTGAGTTCTACCTGCAAGTAGATGGAGTGGCAATGGGCTCACCGATAGCGCCGGTAGTAGCCAACATCTTTATGGAGTGGTTTGAAAACCAGGTCTTGGAGTCCGCAAAAACAAGACCTAGATACTGGTGGCGATACGTGGACGATATTTTCGCTATTGTCGACCGGGACACGCTGGGGGAATTTACGAAGCACCTAAACGGGATACACGCAAAGATGGCAGCCACGGTTGAAGAAGAAAATAATGGAGTTCTGCCATTCTTGGATGTTCTCGTCATCCGTGAACCTAGCGGTCATGTGTCCCATACTGTCTTCAGGAAACCGACACATACTGACCGGTACCTACGAGCAGACTCTCATCATCACCCGTCACACTTATCATCCGTACCTAGAACATTGATAGACCGGGCTTTCAGTTTGTGCGATCCTCAGTACGTGGACGCAGAACTATGTCATCTACAAGAGGTACTGGAGAGCAACGGGTATCAGTGGCGTCGATGTATCCGTAGTTTCAATACGGTGGACAGGGGTCGTGGACGACCAGCGGGCGCAGAACGTACTCCGGCATTTTTACCATTTGTTCGAGGAGTCACAGATAAAATAGGCCATATGCTCCGACGTAGATATAGCATTAAAACGGTCTACCGCCCACCCGGACAGCTACGACAACTTTTACGTTCACCAAAAGATAAAGATCCTCTAGGCGTCCCCGGCGTTTACATAATACCGTGCGACTGTGGCTTGAGTTATATTGGGGAAACTCGTCGCAATATCGCAACCAGGCTGAATGAACACATACGTAGTATGAAGAGTATGGACACCAACAAGTCAGCAGTTGCAGAACACGCATGCAGCACGGGCGCGGCACATTTCATACGTTTCGATAAAGCATCCGTACTAGCGAGGGAGAAATATTTCGTGCCGCGAAAAGTACGTGAAGCTATCGAAATAAGCCGTCGCCCGAATTTCAACAGAGACAGTGGTTGGACGTTGCCTCCTGCTTGGAAACCAGCTCTAAAGTCCACGTTATATAAAAGTGAGTTGTGCCTGGAGTGTGACACAGTTAGCGCGGTATGCACCGACAGACATTATAAAAACAACATCTCGGACACGACGAATGGCGGAAATCCACGAATACTTCCGACACCGAGCGCATCATCGGCGCGAGCGCAACGATACGCGGCGCGATGCAGCTCCAGTTTGACTCGCGACTTCGCCGCGGGCTCAGCTCATGACTAAGGGCTCCGTTCGAGTTCGAAACTAGTCGGGCAATTCCCGAGAAATGCACGTGAGTAGTAACCGGTGAACAATGATTGATATGAATATGTCTCACGAAAGTTATTATACAAAAAAAAAAAATCATGTAATCAAAACTAGATCCTCCAAAAAAAAATATACAAATATTTAGCATACGTATTAAACCCTTTGATCAATCAATCGAATACATTTTTATACCAATTCCCAATTACATATCGATATAAATCGAACGCATCACTATCGTCGCGTTTCACGGGTCACGGCGAGCCGCTCACTCTAATATTACCGGTGTTTTCTATTCGAGTACGCATCAACAATATTATTCGTAATGTGATTTGTGTGTCTGAGAGATGTGACGCGCCTCCACGTATGGCGACCGTAAACGGATCATGTGTGTGCCTTCGTGTGCCTCCATTGATGTATTATAGATTAAGGCCGTATTCATAAAAAATGACGTTCTTAAAACGCTTTCAATATCAATGGAAAGAGATAACAAGAGACACATTTTAGAACGGTTTTTAGTTTTCTAAAAGACTATATAGGATTCTTTTCGGTTTTACGACTTAAATTAGTTCCGTTTTAATTAGTACCAGATCTTAGCAACGGTTTTAGATAAAAGGGAAAACTATTTCCTATTTACTTTGCTAAATATACATGTATATATATAAAAACAGCTTGTTTCTCTTTTTCCATTTAATATTGTAACTTTAGCTTGTTTCCCATTAGATATTCAAAGATTTCTACTTACTACAATTCTGACACAACTCTGAACATATATTTTCTCAAAATGTCGTTGAGTTTTTCTGTTTGGAAATTCTACAGAAAAATCCAATACTAACAGCAGCCTGGAGTTTGGAATTTTGCCCGGTAGATGGCAATAGGCTCACTACCTATTGAGATGGGACTTAATGACAGCATTGGTGAAACGTGGGTGTAGGTAACTGTGCAGGTACACCTATGCCTTCATGTTATTTTCTCAATGATTATTTACCAAATTTATAATCACAATTATACCTTTAACTATTTGTTTAAATTATTTCAAACATAAGCTATGAACTATTGCAGAAAATAAATAATTTGTCAATAATAACACACAATAAGTTTCACCCACGACTAGTGATGTTCCATCACGCGTAGTGACCACATAAACAAGGAACGGCGTGTGATTCGATACGATATTTGATACTCGAATGATTTATACGATTCTACCACAGACTGATTGTGTTGTTTGCTTGTTTCCCAATCAGATGATGTATGGACAAGATAAATAACGGAACGTTGTTTTTACCAATCCTTTGATAGGCTGAATGGTTATATGGGTTGTGAGAGATGTTTACACATCACTACATAGTATAAAATAAAAGTCGCTTCCCGCTGTCTGTTCTTATATATGCTTAGATCTTTAAAACTATACCAATAGATAGAGTGATTCAAGAGGAAGGTTTTAGTATATAATATGTCAAGTTTTTGTATACATTGGCTAAAATATAATGATATTTGTTGGAGGTGTCGGAAAAAAATAAGCCGTCTGGGAGCTTTCAACGAAAACGCTGCCTAAACCCTTTGAGATGTAACAAAATGATGTATCGTGGAATTGTGTATCTTATAATATAGGTCTACAGAAAAGTCCGCGATGGCATATGTTTATCTCTTAAGGATAACATACTCTACCCATTTTAATACTTAAAAAAATGGGCAATTATAAAGCGGTAATGGAAAAGGGGAACGGGATCAAAATTTCATGATTACCTTTGGTCGCGATAACCGACATCCACGCGGGCGCAGCCGTGGGTATCAGCTAATGAGCAATACTTTCTGTTTTGGAAAAACTTAGTTTAAAGCCCTTTACCTACAATAACAAATGTTTAAGACAAATACATTCGTTTGACAAGAACCTTTTTGTATGAGTAAAATGTAGTTTTCAAAGTATCTGTTATATTCCTCGTGGACACGGCCTACGTATATGTGTTCATAATATAAAAAATAATATTGGCAACAATTTGCTTTGTGGCCCGGTTAGTGGAGTGTGATAGTAGGATAACATCAGAACCTAGCACATGGATAACATTTGGTGTGACATAGCTAGATAGAAGGAGACCGTATCGGTGGCGGTTACCACGAACAACAGCATTGAGGGTTGACGTCAGACAGGCGGCCAGTCATAACACATTGCCAAAACTTTAGCAGCATGCAATTTCAAAAACAGAAAGTTGAAGAAGAATTCGTGCTGCGTCGACTTAAAATAAATTGGGATAAGGGCAGGGGGAGGATGATTGGCAACAATTTAATGTTTTTAGTTCTTTAAGCCTTTACACGACTGCCCAAAAAAGGAGTGTTATGTTTTTAGGGTTCATGTTCTAAGTATGTTTATGAATTTCTTTAATCGACCATAACTTCTAAATGCCTGAACAGATTTTCATGTATGGGGTATCGTTAGAATCCTTACATTGTCCCGAGTTTATTATCTATTTTTTATTTAAAATAGATAATACTCCCGGAGTATTCATCCGGGAGGTGCAGGTTCGAATCCTGTTCGCGACCGTATTCTTTTTCCATTTAATATAATAACTTTAGAGTTCGCTAAGCATGCGTTAATGCTTTTCAAAGATTTATTTTGAATTATTTTTTATTTATTTATATTATTTATTACGTTTTAATTAATTTCGTCTTGTTTCTGTGTAACGACCCGTGTAGAAACTAAAAATCATAGTAACAATAATATTTTTCATGCAACAAAACAATTTCAATCGCCCTACATATTTCAACAACACCTATAGCTTAAAAAAATTTAGCCAATTTTAATCCGAAACCGGAACGATACCATAAAAATAAGTTAATCCAAGTAAAGTATTATCCGAGCCCTCCTCGGTCAAAGTTAAGTGGCGTTTTTTCTTAATTAATAAATAAAACTTAAAACCTAAATTTACGGAGCTTGTTAAACCTCGCTATAATTTATCAAGACAAGGCGTTTTAGTATGGATTAGTAACAAGAAGTTTGCGGTAACGGTCACCTGGTACTCTTGGATTCAGTATTTATGGCTTTCAGATTAGGCGGAGGTCAGCTGAATAATGTTGTTTAGCGTCAATTATAAACATTACGTGAGCCAATTATGTTGTAACAAATATAGATACATGTTTCGACGCATGCCTTGCGAACTCTAAAGTTATCACTTTATGTGGAAATAAAAGACGTATTAAAATGTGGAATTCACAGTAGTGAGCAGAGGTCGAGATGGCTTAGTGATCAGAGCGCCTGCACTATTTATATTTATGTAGGCGCAGGGTCGAGTCCTGCTCACGACCATATTTTTCTTTAAAATATTATAACTATACGTTGTAGCAGTTTTCAGATTAAATCTTTTTTCATATATACGAATCATCTGGTATTTTAGAAAAGTCGAAAGAGCTGAGCGTGACGTGCCGGGTTCGTTTCCTGCTCCGGGCAATGTGCTACGAAGAAATATAAAATTAAGAATTTCCTTACAGAAAAATTCATTAACTCGACCCGACCCGGTAATCGAACCCAGGAGCTCACGTTCAGCAGCCGCGCTTGCGGACACTAAACCAATGAGAAAATTATTTATGCATATCGGATATGCGTTAAGAATTTTACAACTCAGTTATTCCTTAGACATATATATTATGCGAACAAAGCAACCAATTACTATTTATTTAACAATGAGAAATTACTACCCTCTGATTTTACATATAATTCATAACGAATATATCAAATAACATACACTTAATATGTAATTGTACAAAAAACATGCACAAAGAAACTACTCTAGAAAACTTAATTCAAAAACTTAGTCATACTCCGATAGCTAGCGACCCGCCCCGGCTTCGCACGGGTATAAATTAGATAAAAAGAGTAAATTTACGTTTAGCCTACGTAAACCGTGTATATTTATTTTTTTGCGGCTTGGTTGCAATTTTTTTTCTACTTACATAATAACTAAATTAGGCTTTATTATATATATAAACCATTTGTGAAAAATTATCTAAACGATGGTGAAAACCAAATCAAAATCCGTTGCGTGGTTTAGGAGGAGTTAGCGGATAAACAGACAGACGCGGAAAGCGACTTTGTTTTATACTATGTAGAGATAACATACACTTAATATGTAATTACACAAGAAACTATGCACAAAGAACCTACTCTCAAAAACCTAACCAAACTCAAATTAGCGAAAAATATGCACGCTCTAATTAACACTATAAATTACTGAAACTTTACCGTAATAGAGCAGAGGATTACCGAGTATTACCGCCAACCTATTGTCGTGTCCCAACACTGCGTCCTGTCGCGGATTAATTCGGCTTATTACATGGTCTCGTGGAAAAAAAAGATAAAATAAGGCCTGCTCTAATCCCGGGGGTGAGGGACGCGCGGGACTGCAATATCGACATTCGACAGGCTACACAAATTAAACGGGGCTGTATGTAGCTAGCCTTATATTTTTAGTACTTTTTCCTTCTCTTGTGCTCCTTCCCTTATTATTAAAATATTGTAATGAGTGACAGTTTTTGATTAATGAGTTTAATTTTAGATCGAGTCTTAATGACTGGGAGTAATCAATTTTGTTTGTAACTTCTACTTTTCTTGACATTTGAATGGTTTTAACTTTTTAAAGTTTATTGGAATGTATAAAGTTGAAATTGGGAATTATATTTTTATCACTAGAAAGAGAAGCACACATATTTTTTTGGATTTAGAACGTACGTGTCAAAAAAGCAAGAAGCTAAACATAATGATGTATAGATAAGCTTACTAGTATATCTTTGACCTGAGATTATCTCCAATTATACATAACTGCCTCATTAGTTTAGTGGAACCAAGCACGACTGCTGAGCTTGAGGATCCGTGTTCGATTCCCGGGTCGAGCAAAGGTTTATTGAACTTTTCTGTAAGTAAAGTCTCAGTAGCAGCTCGGAATGTAATTGTGCCTGGACACACTGTACATGGATGCTGTTATTAAGTCCGCATTTCCAAACTTCGGGCTGCTACTGGGAAATTCCCAACAAAATAACATTTTGTTCTATTCTATTCCCAATTCAGGACCTCGAGCTCGGTAGCCACGCTTGCGGCAACTACACCAGTGTGGCAGTCTTGAATTAATCCCTAATTAGTAATTTAATCCCTAAAAAATCGATAATATACATCATTAGAGCGCATTAAAGTAAAAATAAATATATATATGTCGCATAATTAAGGCTCTCCGCCAGAGCCTTAATATTGGAGCACATTTAATTTGGGTTAGTAATTAGTAGTGAGTCACTCTACATTATATAAAAAAATCAGTACAATAAGATCATAGAATCAGAAGAAAAGCACCGTCAGGTTGTAGAGATCCGTCCACCACGGCAGCTCCCAAAAAAACGGTCCTTTCTCCACTCGGCACTCAATCTCACCACTCTAGTGTTGCCACACCAAAAACGTCAATCTCCGACATATATATCCACGTACAACGTACATAATCCATCTCTCTCGAAGCATTTTCAAATAATATTGTTCAGTGAAGCCCCGTCACACACATACATTGACGAATGTACTCATATGATAGGGATGTGCTTATATTAACGAACCCTTACTGTTCGCCTGTTCGGTGCCCGAGGGACTCTGGTCGGTCGCCAATGTAATCAGCATCCCTACCCGAAAATCTCGATGAGTACAAAATTTCAAACTTTCTACATTACGATTTATTCTACTTGTGTGTTCCGTTTGGGTAATCGTGTTAACATTAGTCTACTGGAATATATTTTGTGTTCAATCTAAGGGTTTGTTTATGTACGTATATGTAACACGCATTGCTGAACATTATTTACCTTTCTAAATAGAACTTGATTTAAATTTTATCCATTGCATGCAAATGTATAGTACAAGATATAAGTTAGTGTACTATTTTACGTTCATGTGACATCACATTCTAAAGAAATTCGTCGAACATTTGTCCAAAATAAAAAGAAAACATCCAAGGAGAAATAAAGACCTCCGTCCCATTCTATTAATAAAAAGCGAAGTAATACCCAAACGGACTCGATTCGGAACGTAAATAATAAATACAAGGTATTCATTCCCGTTCAACGGTTCGGTCTTAACAATAAGATTTTCCCGTCGACGACATTTGATCTAATATTCAATAATGAAAATACGGCATTGAGAGGGCCGAAGCCAATTGTTGAGCCAAACAAGCCCTCTCCACCTGCCTCTCGGAGCCAACAACAGTACGGAAGAAACAGAAAACTGCTTTTACAATAATTGGCCAATGAATAATACAAGAGCCAGTTATTGCATGGCCCAAACTCCAAAATAAGCGGACAATCGAAATACGTCCACGTATTGTGTACTTCGTACTACACGAGTACACTTATTACGTCATCAATATAAAATTGTTAAGAGATATCTGAAAAGAATTAGCTCTTAAGGTATTCCTATAGATATAGATGACTATATACTCGTAACTAGTCGGGCAATCCCGAAGAATGCAAGTGAGTAATAACCGTTGAACAATAATTAAGACTATATTATAGTCAGAAATACTGAATTCTGAAGAGCATCAGCATCATAACGCCTGTATTTCCCGAAGGGGTAGGCAGGAATGTAGAGACACCCATATTTCACCGCATTTCGCATATAATATGTGGTGAGTCTATTCCCATCTACCGGTCACATCTCCAAACTCCGAATTTTACTACTACGAATTTTCAAACAGAAAAACCCAATAACATTTTGCCCGACCTGGGAATTAAACCCAAGACCTCATGTTCAGCAGTTGCGCTTCGGACCACTAGAGCAACGAGGCAGTGAATTCTGAAGAGGTTATTATAAAATAGCCTTTGTAGATAAGGATTAATAAAACAACTTTTAACCGGATTAATCGCGTGTATTATTGGTTTTTGTTTTTCCTGACCACTTTGCAGCATCCGTGGTCGCAGGAGGACTTAATCCGGTTAAAAGTCGTTTTATTATAATGTGTAGTGATCGCGAAAACCTAAGATATTAATTACTATTGATAAAACTCTCTAATTCAACATAAACATCTAACATACATTATATGTGTTTAGTAAGTAAACAACTCTGTGCCCTAGGCGCTTTCTCTGCGTAATAACTGCCGAAGAACAACTAACAGTTCATAAACAAGGCAACGCCGCAATATTAACTCATTAACAATAATTCGCGAACTATCGGTACAGCAAACAGCTTTATTAAACAACATGAAACGCTAATGTTAGCCCGCGCATAAAACACAGCGACATCGTAACATCAGTTACAAGTTCATTGAAGGTAAATCCACGGTCGTACGGAGCGTCGTACTTAAGTAATTCAGACTCCTTTATTGCCCGAGTAAACTTTAAAAGATTCCAATTAAGTTGGAGGCGTATAGAGCAAGGCTTTTAGCCCACTCCACCCTCTTAGGGAACAAAGCGAGGCGCGGTGCGTTCGACACCGGCCGCGTCTGTATGAGGGAATTACACCCGACCATCTATGGCTACGGTCTAATAAAACAAGGGTAAAGCCACGTTTATACTGAGCTCGTTTTATAGTCGCAAGAAAGGTTTTAGTGGTGGCCGTTTGTGGTAGGATTACCCGTTAATTTTGAGTGGTTTAGATCATTTTTGTCGGACCAAATTAGTTGTTTGTGGATAGTTTTGTTTCAGAATTTCGCTTTCATAGCGTATTATTTCATATAAACGCTAAGATCGTTAAATTAAATAAGCTCACGAATAACATGAACATTTTTGTATTTATACTAGATAATATTTGATCTATATTATCGTAACAGTTCGGCGACTCCACCCGGTTTATAATTAATATTCACGTAGAATTTACTATCAATACAGAAACCCGACTTGGATTGAACAAAACGTTTATCTAGTTAAGACAACTCAAAGTATATTAATTATTCATTAATTACGGTTACCGAACAATTTAGTTTTGAACTGGTACATCTTTAGTTCATGTAAAAACGCCTTAAGGTTCCCTCGACCTTTTAGCATTCGCACCCTTTGTCGGGAATTTAAACCGGTTTGAACTAGTTTAATCTCGCCATCGCTCCAATCACACCTAGCTATTTGTGTTTCAATTAAGGCAGGCCAAATTCGGTGGTTTTGCGATGATTAATACAAGTAATAAATATAAGTATCTACGTTGGGTAGTATCTGTCTTCTAACCAGTTATAAATGATCCGATATTATACCATTATATTGGGCGATCCCTAGTTTTAAATTAACTTAACCCTATTTACTCGAAATTCGCGTTTGCTCACGATTGTGTAACTCGTTTAGAATTTGAGTAACTTTTAATTAATTAAATCAGCGGAGAAAGATTAAAAATTGGGTTCGACGGAAAGGTATCTTGGAGTTGATGAAGGACTTTTACTTTAACCTTTCGCGTAACTTTTTGATTTCATATTATAATCGTGAAAGGTTTATTATAGATACATATTAAAAGCTTCAGTAGGAATCTATCGATATATCAACTCATAATAAGTAGCAGTGCTAGTTTAGTTGCATAACAGTTGGACTGACAAGTCAAAGGTCGCAAATATTAACCCAAAGCCAGACTTTTTGAACATAACATAACATAACATAGCATCACGCCTGTATTCCCCGAAGGGGTAGGCAGAGGTGTACACAGTTGTACACCCACATTTCACCAATGCTGTTATTAAGTCCCATGTAATAGGTGGTGAGCCTATTGCCATCTACCGGGCACAATTCCAAACTCCGAGCTGCTACTGAGAAATTTCTAACGGAAAAACTCAATAACACTTTGCCCGACCCGGGAATCGAACCCGAGACCTCATGCTCAGCAGTCGCGCTTGGGATCACTAGACCAACGAGGCGGTTTCTGACCGGGTGGTTTAAACTCTGACACTAGGTTGTTCATCAACCACACTATAACAAGAACTCAGAATATCACCGTCCACCTCTAGCTAAACAGGTAAAGCAGACTCGCCTTATTTTTCAACTTGCATACCTACTCTGTATTTCAGTAGTTAGTAAAGGGAGACATCATCGGAGTATAATGTGCACATGTGTGTCTATCTGAGAGGCAATCTATCTGCCGTATCATGTGAGACCGCTGGACCGCTCCGTCATAATGCACAGAGAGACACTGTGTTCGTAATCTGGTGTCACAGTACTACAGTACAGTGTGGTTAACGTTGCTGGAAGTAGGTGTACGTGTAGAAGGAAACGATTCAACAGTCTATCTTCGCAATTTTTAAATATATTGTAATACTGCTATAGTTATACCTAATAGGTATTGTGCACTTTTATGACGAAAATAGTATCTAAGAATATAAATAAAATAAATACAAGTAAATCATTTACTTTGCAGTTATGGCCTAGTGAGTCGAGATGGCTTAGTGGTCAGAGCGCCTGGAGTATTTATCCGGGAGGCGCAGGTTCGAATCCTGTTCGCGACCGTATTCTTTTTCCATGTAATATTGTAACTTTATATCATTTACATGAATTTGTAACAAAAAAAACCTCTTGAATGTCCCTAAATAAATGATTATATTTGTGTGGTATCAATGCAATAAAGCGATGAAAATAAAGGTTCCTGAAAAAAAAAACTATTACGAGTCCTCCTGCGACCACGAACGCTGCAAAGTGTTCGAAACGTCAGGAAAAACAAAAAACCAATAATACACGCGATTAATCCGGTTAAAAGTTGTTTTATTAAAAACTATTACATTATTAATTGTATTCTGACGTCACAGTAAATCAAAAGTATTTCATACTATTCTTAAACATTATATATTTTCTAATATATTTTCAAAACACATTATTGTATTTGTATTGTACACGAGGTACGAGGAGTGTAGGTTTTAATATTGATATACCCATATTATATATTGGTCTTCTTCTTATTCGCGATACATTGCTAGATTAAGTCCCTCCTCGAACAAATGTACAGAGTTAATCACGCATTAGACTAAGCACAGCACAGTGTGGCCAGTAGGAAAGCGTCGAGTATTGTGTGCGCCGCCGCCGCTTCCGAGCCCCGGCCAGGCCCGCTTCCGGACAGGCCCGCACTGAGATCATAAACACTTCATTTAAACTAATTACTGTGGTGTAAATGAACTTGATATTCCTTTTAGTGAATTTTGGTCATTAAACTTGATAATATGAAGATGAGGCTTTCTAAATGGCGCGATTGTCGCAATGGCTGAGTGGTTTACTTCTGTTCTACGGTTGTCGGGTTTGATTCGTGCATGAAACATTAACGTACACATAGCAGTCACTTATGAAAAATCTAAAATATTCTACGCACAGTATTTCTAAGCAACGCATCCTTTCGTTTGACAGCGCTGTTGGCGCAGTGGTCTAGAGAGCGGCTGCAGCGTCGTGTGTCACGGATTCGACTCCCGCACAGAACAAGTATTTGTAATTATAATTCTGTATATCTTACATATATTTGTCTAGGTGTGTGTGCAAGTGAGATATGTGTCTGTAAACGCACCCAACACATACGTATAAATTACGAGTGCGAGGCAACATTTTTTTAAAACGTTAATAGCGAAATATCAGAACTAAAGCCCAAATTATACCAACAATGCCATAACTTAAAAACACACACCAACAACAATAACTATTATAATCATTACTTCGGCTCGTTTCCCACTATTTCACTTATATAACGTCTGTAATATCCCGTATTATTACATATTTCCGTTCACAAACTCCGTCTCTGGCGCGGGCACATTAAGTGTCAGATCGGCAGGAAGCCCTCTGTCTCTGGCGCGGTTATTTACTGTTGATCTCGATCTGTCCAGGGCACATCTACGTATGTACTATGTACTGTGTTTGTTTAGGAGCCCATGTGGTGAATATAAGCTTATGTAGTAACTAAAGATATGAGAAGTAAATTATGGCTTAATTTGGTCGGAATTGTTTGTTTAATTTGTGATAAATATAAACTAGGGTGCGTCATGTCTAGTGGTCGCAATCGCAGCTGCTGAGTGTGAGGTCCTGTGTTCGGTTCCCAGGCCGTATAAAGTATTCTTCTGGGTTTTTATAATAGCGGTTCTTTGTAGTAGCACAAAGTTGTTCCGTTAAAGAATACAGGCAGGAATAGTATCAATGTATGTGTGTCGTTTTAAGCTAGAGGTTGAAAGACCCGCTACAGGTTCTAGTCTGCAGTGCATGCTACCAGTCGGCAAATCTACCTGTTACAACTATCAATGTCGTAAATCCTTCTTTGCAAAGTTGCATTAATGTTATGGCCTTCGTGATACTAATTTTCATTTTTTTTTGGTGTCCCATCGTCTGTTTTTTTAATTATACCATTCTTAAATAGTGGTAAAGTAGTAACAGGCCCCATTCTTGTGCAACGGGGCGTAATCATTCAATATCTTTCTCAGTTAATCAAAGATAGACAATGAAGCTAAACATCGTCAGGAAACTTAGAGGTAGCGTGGTGATTAATGCTCGTGCTTTCTCTGTACGAAAACGGAATCTTGCACTTGGAAAAGTTACAAACTGGTTGTGTAAGATGGCAAACAACCGTACGTCCTACCTCATGGTAGGCGATTATCATAACCTATCTACGCTGCAGTATGAAAGAAAAGAAAGAAAGATATATTTATTCCCACACAGTGCAATATCGGTTCAGAAAAACACAGTGAAACTTTGTCTAAACTATAACTAAAACACACACATAGATAATAATAAAACTTAGTACATACATAATTATTATTATTTGTTGTTGAAAAGTAATTCAGTGCACTGCAACTGTGCAAGAAATGGTCGCCACTCAGCCTAATGCAGATGTGTCGCATAAGAAAAGAAACCCAACAGCGCTGATATTCTGTGGTAACCTCTCGTCGACCTAAGTATCCAGTACTCACGCGTTATTGACCCTTTCTTTTTTTACGTGGAGAATTGCCCACGCATACCGCTCTAACACGGGGAGACAGAGCGGCTATGTGGGACTCGAACTCACTAAAACTCCACGGTGTACCTCCTAGCCATTTGACGGCGCGGGAACTGTCTCGCACACAACCGCGAACCCACAAGCGACAGTCCGTTCCCGGACTCCCTCTCACGGGGAGTTGCACCCCTCCACGGACCACTAGACACATGGCGTGCCTCAACCACCTCGGAGACCATGTGCAATGGGCGCCAGACGACCCCGTGTCGCGCAAAGTCCCCTGCGACGGTTCAGGTCTGTGGCCCCGCCGCCTGTTACTACGGCCGCAGAGGATAGGGAGAGCGGCGCCTACGCGTTGTTGACCTTGAGTTGTGAAATTGTGACCAAGATTAAGTCTAAAAACAAAATTATCATTAATCAATATCTATATATAGGTGACTAAGTTCAGAATATTTACAGTACGGCTAGAACATTAAATTCTGGTTGTAGGTGTGTTGTTTACGCGCTAAGGTCGTGGCATGTTTATGGTCACAATGTTTATACGCTGGCCGCAGATCGTCGTCTTTACATTTTATTGCTGTACCCTACCTATTGATTTTATGACCATTTCGCTGTAAAGAGTTTTATAGTGGAAGAGGATTTCTTTATTTACATGAATACTTGAAAGTACTTTGATAAATAAATCTAGATGAATTGATAAAGCTTGAATGGTGCAACTGAAGTTATAATTTTTTCTGGAAATAAAAATACGGTGGTGAGCAGGATTCGAACCTGCACCTCCCGGATAAAACTCCAGCCATTGAAATCCCCCATTTCGACTTTTGTTTCGAATTCCTCTTCCACCTTTTAATGCGTCTTTTGGTGACGTCATTTCTCTGTATTTGTACAACTGAATTTACCCAAGTCTTAGAAACTGATTGATATTTGAATATATTATGATGTAAACATTGCAAAAAGACTATTCTATTGTAATAGAGACCTGTAGCTAATCTGAAAAGTTAATTGATAAGTACAGATATTTAGTACGACACAAAAAAGAGACGTTGACCTCTGAGTTTGTTTCGGCGTTTCTTTTCAGAGACAGTCAGATAGGAAACGCCGGCGCCATCTAGTTTATAAAAATGACTTGTAAAAGTGTCTTCAACAGATCTATTTACAGGAATAAAATCACTTAGCATTTATGATTTGACACGTAGTTTTGGCGAATAAAGTTTTAATAAACTTTTACCACTCCGCTGTTTCGTTTTTCACCCCTAAGTCACGACAAAATTATAAATCTTAAAGAAGGAAAAGGGGGGTTACTCCTGAAGTCAATACCAATTCAAATATTAAATCAGTGCCAAAAAACAATTTTTAATTTTAAAATTAATTTCTTTACATTATAGTTAACAAAATTTTAAAGCATGTCGGTTTATTAGTACCACGATACTTTTATTATTTTTATGTCATTTTTGCATTTAACAGTATGAATTGACATATTTCCAATGGCAATCAAGCCATTTTATTTTCAAGAGTAAGCCTATTGCTGCCGTAACGGTGATTTTATTTCAAATTCTGTTAACATTCTTACCGCCAGTACTATTGTCAAAATGTTTAAGCCTACGGGTGATTTTACCAATTCACACTAGATTGAACTCTAACCACACGAAGAAGAAGAAGAACTTAATAAAATGGTACAAACAAAATGTAATAGTAGTTTTAGCTGCTAGACGACAACATGGCGTCATCAATATTGAATGACGCAACAAATTATACGCAAATCATCTATATAGGGACTAGGTGATTAGATAGCGAAGATGTCACTAAATAGTATTAAAAAGGGACAAACAAGAATCCGGAGTAGTGAGCAGAGGTCGAGAAGGCTTAATTGGCACAGCGTCTGGGGTGTGTGAGGCTCAGGTTCAAATCCTGCTCACGACCGTAATTCTCTTACTTTTTTTTTTAAATTACTATCTTCTGTCCGCGACTTCGTCCACGTGGACTTCAGAATTGAGTCCAGCCGGGATAAAAAGTATTATATATGTTAATCCAGGCTATAAACTATCTGTATGCCAAATTTCATCCAAATCCGTTAAGTAGTTTTTGCGTGATTAGAGTAACAAACATCCAAACATCGAAACTACTTCACAAATTTTCACATCTATAATATTAGTAGGCATTCATATAATATATCAAAAGAAAAAATTTTTGTTAATAAATCAAAATATTATATAAATTCAAATATTTCACACCAAACAACACAGTTACTAACAACTATAAATACAGTATACAATAAAATAAACATATAAATTATAGAAGCGAGAGTGAACTTACACAAGAGCAATTAAGAGACTAATAATGCCCCGTTAATTGCACAGAAGACGTAACGAATGTGCCCCGTGTCCCCCCTTAGAAAGCGACGCCCTTGCTATGCGAAGCTACACCGACGCCACGCGACCCGATTGCCTAATAAAATGCGCAGTAAAGTTTAGCTTACACGTACAGCGAGGTTATATTTAAACAATGATGTGATGTATAGATTGTTGTGATTGGACTTCTTAAAAGACTGGCAATTAATGGGTTAGCCTTTATAATAAAAAGTGTAATAATACCAAATTGTGAAGTATGCGGTGGCAAAGAGTATTTTCAACACTTACTAATAGAATGTGTCCGCTATCAGTCAAACCGGGAGATTTTGATAATGATTAAATATGAAGATTATTTGAATTCATATATAATTATATTTTTTAATACATGTTGAGACCATGTAATGCGTATATTAATTTCTACGGAACGTCAAAGGTCTCAGGTTCAAGCCCCGTTCTTGTCTATTATTTTTTCAACGTTTCTTTTAAAAAAATAAATTATTATTTGAATTGTTAGGCTATTGTGAATTAGTTATGACATGATTTAAAAGTTCAGAATATTCTACTATGACAATGGTGATGGTGTTGAAATATTTTAGAAAATTAATAATTGTTTACATAGCTCTCAAATACAGTCACACATTCTTTATTATAAAAAAATACAATTCAATCGTTTTTTTATTTAATTAATTAATTTAATCATTGTATGTATTGACATAGTTATGTCAAATTTAATTTACATGGGGTAATCTTTAACATGGTCATTCGTTTCAGAGATGCGAGATAAAAACTCTACCTACATTCAACGAGCATTAAGCAATTATTTGGTAACTCCTTCATTGGACAAAACAAAACGTTTGCGTTTGCGAGTTGTCAGAATTAATTATGTTTTTGTAGGTACTTGTAGTATTGTACCTTTTACATCAATTAAGTTAAATAGTTTAGTTTTTACTTCTACTGAGAGTGTCATGTACAATGTTGTACAAAAGTTCCTAATAAATAGAAAAATGAATGATGAACATGTATTTACCTGTACTTATAAGACTTCAAGAAATGTGCGGTTCTGAATTTGCGTGTAATACTTTCAGAATTACATTTTGGTGTTAAATAATATAATGATAGCAAATTATCCATTTTGACGGTGCGGTTAGGATAGTCGGCAAGAGGCCGGCTGCCGCGCCGCGTCTCGCGGTTTCGATTCTTCACATATTTGTATGAACTACCATGATTGTTGTACAAATTCCTAGTGCTGGACTAAACAAATTTTTATTATTGTTCAACGGGTATTACTCACTTGCATTCTTCGGGATTGTCCGACAAGTTTCGAACTCGACGGAGTCATGAACTGAGTCCGCGGCGATGTCACGGGTCTAACAGTATAATAGTATGAGTTGAACAATAATTCATATGAATGTGTCTCACGAAAGGTATTAAACAAATTTTATAGTAAACTATATTTGTTTAATTATAAAACCACTCAAAATGGAACTGACTTCAGAAAAGTGAACAAATGTGATTAAAAATGAACAGTTTCATATTCAATACCGAAACTAACCAACCAGCAGAATCGTCTGACCTTAATTCTAATACCAAAGAAGTAATCTGAAATCCAACGTTTAAAGCAATTACCAGCATTAAGCTTGCTTCTTTCAACAGAATGAGGTTTCACAGCGAAGCCACATCTAAAGGAGCGCCAGTTCTACCTGGATCGCTTAGAATTAAGCTGTACGAATCGTATCAAAGACTTCTTCAAACTGACTTTGAACACGCGAAATGACATTTGAGTTTCTTTTAGCGACATGCAGCTGTTTAATACTTATTTATATAACAGTTTCACTTGAGAAAGTATGGTTTTTAAGTAAGTTTATCTGATTATGAGTTTATATGCAAATGTCAAGATTAGGATTGCCAACTTTTGTAGAAGAAATAAACTATAAAGAATAAGATAAATCTTTGAAAAGCATTAACGCATGCTTAGCGAAATCTAAAGTTATTATATTAAATGGAAAAAGAATACGGTCGTGAGCAAGATTCGAACCTGCTGTACTGGAGTATTTATCCGGGAGGCCATATATCATTTAATATAATAACTATAAAGGAAAAAGAAAATAAACCTAGGTACCTAAGCATAATAATAATAAGCCCTAACCACCGGTAGCTGGGACCGTGTTCCCGATGCCGGTGGCCTACTATATTTTATATTTTTAAATGAAGTATTTTTATATATATAAAAAAAAAAAATTGTGATTAAATGATACTAGGATTAATAATAATAATAATTGATTTATTAATTTGACAACATTGGTCCAATGGTTAGTAAAACTTACTCGCTAATGGTTAGTAATTTAAATTAAAACGGAAAACATTTACTCCTGCCGAACGAGCAGCTTACCAAATGCCTTAGTGTTGGTGCATCGTGTTTTTCGACCAGGACTTGCAACTTGAATTATGTTGAACTTTCTTTTAAAGCTTCGTAAGCCTCGCCAGTAATAAAAGTAAAATAAATGAGGCGCAGGAGAATTTTGTTAATGGCTTGGAGTAAGTGACGATGAAAATAGTATTTTGTATATCTACTTTGTTTTTATGTAACACTCTCACTCTGCCTAGCCTTTTCTTAACTACGTTGGATCGGCGACGTTAGAATCGGATGCACCTTAATCTTCATACCAGTATTTTACATGGAGCGACTGCCTATCTGACCTCTACAACCCAGTTACTGGGTAGCACGTGGTATGACTGTTGTCAGACTTTCAGGCCTCTGACTACCCGTAACATAACATAACATCACGCCTGTATTAACCAAAGGGATACGCAGAGGTGTACATAGCTGTACACCCACATTTCACCAATGCTGTTATTAGGTCCCATGTATAAGGTAGTAGCCTATTGCCATCTACCGGGTATAATTCGAAACTCCGAGCTGCTATCGAATTTTTCCTAATAGAAAAACCCAATAACACTTTCCCGACCCTGGTATCGAACCCAGGACCTCCTGCTACCCGGCCGTCATAGATCTAAATTTGACAAACCGGGACCGTCGGCTTAACGTGCTCTCAGAGGCGCGGAGGGGTCGCAAACCAACCGCGGCAAGCGCAACTTAACCACGATCGACCGACCTGTGCGGCCGTTACTTAGCCACGAGCCCCTCTAACATTTCTACAAATCCTACTTGATTAATTAAAATACAAAAGTTTGTGAAGATAGATGGATATTTGCGTGAGACAGTAACTAGTACTGTTTCACGCAATAACTCCTGAAAGGATTTAGATGAAATTTGATACACAGATACTTCATAATCTGGATTAACATGACCACAGAGGTCGAAATGGCTTAGTGGTCAGAGCGCCTGGAGTATATATCCGGGAGGCGCAGGTACGAATCCTGCTCGCGACCGTATTCGTTTTCCACATAAATTTATAAGTTTAGGGATCGCTAAGCACGCGTTAATGCTTTTCAAAGATTTATTTGTAATATAACATTTTAATACAACTTTATACAGCATTTTTTTATCCACAAAATTTGTAACTTTAGAGTTCGCTACGGATGCGTTAATGCGTTTGAAAGATTTATCTGTACAAATTGTCTGTTTTAATCATCTTGAATTTCGGTTACATCCACATGTAGGTGAAATATACACTTGTCTCACGTAGCCGGTATAATGCGAGTACATTCGTTAGAATCACCTTCGTCGCCCACGCGTCACGCGACACCGTGCCGCTGCAATTTGTCGTGTCAACCCGTACACAGATTTATATGACGACATTCTACCGTTTTGTATACGGAGGATATACCAACGTATGTATTATGATAGATCATGATCTTTATTGCGTTACACAATCGCAATTGTAATATGATTTTTTGTGGAAAAAGAATACGGTCGTGAGCAGGATTCGAACCTCCCGGATAGATACTCCAAACTATCCTGTAAAGGGACTGAATAGATGGCAATCACGTCACAAAAAAGTCGTATTAAAATGTGCAAGAAAAATTCGCGGTAGTGAGAATAGGTCGAGATGGCTTAGCGGTCAGAGCGTCTGGAGTTTTTATGTGGGAGGTGCAGGTTCGAATCCTGCTTACGACCGTGTTCTTTTTCCACATAAATTTATAACTTTAGACTTCGCTAAGCACGCGTTAATGGTTTTCAAAGATTTATCTGTAATATGACATTAACACAACGTCGGAATTGAATTTTTCACGTCCCAGGCAAAATTGGTTATATTTTGCCGTTGAATTTGACGTTTCTATGCTCAGCGCTGGCGACGTGGCAGCATTGACTAGGTCGCCATGTAATGTGTGGTAACGTAACCAATAAAACACGTGTAGGTAAGGTTCGGTTGCACCAACATAATATGCACCGTAACGTGTTACTTTATTATTTTGATAGCTTTTCTATGTAAACTATGTCAAAATGACACAGTGACATGTTGGTTATGGTGAGAGTGAGTGCAATTGAGCCAAAATTTTGATTGAAGCCTCTTCTGGCTTCAACACCGAAGTGCGATTTGTTTGCTGGGAGATGGATAGATGTGTGTCGTGCACGTTTAGGATTTGGTGAGAAGATGGATGAGAGATGAGATGTTATTTTTATTCACCTGTTTGAATGTTTATTTAAAAAAAAATTTATACCAAATTTTTGATAATATTCTTCTTATTTTAATGTGTGTTTACGTTTCTTTTTTATTTTAACGTGTTTATATTTCTTCATTTGTTACTCATACTTTTTTTTTATATATAACGTCTTTTTAAGTTGTTATTCTTTTTAATTTGTATTTTACAACGCTTTAGATGACCATCTAAATAAAAACGAACACAATAATACCTACATACATACATGCATACCTACAGTCACGTCTGCTTCTTTTTGGGATAGGCAGAGAGTATCGATTTCCACTTACTACGATTCTGGCACACCTCTTTTGCTTCATCTACGTTCATTAACCCCTTCATGCATGAAGGGGCTCGAGCACCTTGTAATACAATGTGTCACTTACCAGTTAACGCTGCAATAAGTACCTATAGGTACGCATAAGGAGTATATAGGGGATAGGCGCGACACACACTGTAAGTTTATGTGTGTGGTACATTAGATAGAGTTTATCATCAGGAAGATCTTCAATCATACAATTACCTGTGATAATTAATAATAATTTTCCAAACGCTAATTGAAAGTTTTAGACCACAGGTTTACAATAAATATTAATATTGTTATTTATCCAGTATTAGAGAAAGTTTAACGTTAAAGCACTTCACAACAAAACTTTTTTCCAAATATTTATTCATAACGTAAACATTAATCAACCGTTACCTAAAGCAAATTTCGGAGAACCTTAATACTACCATTAATCTTTTACGTTAATAATAATTTAATGACTTAACCAACTCCATTAAATTACAAACTTGCTTACTCGTAAACGTCGCGCGCTGTTTAGTTAACTAATTGCTAAAGTATCTTATCTCACTTTTATATAGCAACAATAATTTTAATACATTATTATTCTAATGAAAATCACTTTCACTTTATTGGGAATAACAAAATAAAACAGAAAATAGACTGAAAGCTTTTATGCGTGAACCACCACGTTTACATAAACCGGAAATCGAAAATATCAAACAATGAAATCGTCGAAATAAATACGAACCGTCACGGAATAATTCAATACTGAAATGTTATGCGCGGCCACGCTCGCGCTCAACTGTGAAATACTTTTAGCAAACACGCGCCGACAATTAACGTGTACTTAACAATGATGGTGCCGCGGCCCGGAGCGGCCGGCCGCCGCCGCCGTGCAGATAGTGGCGAGTCAGGAAGGAAGCCAGTTTTCCGCAAGAGAGGCCCGAGCCCGACCAACTTCGCAGAACGTCTCGGCCGATGCATTTTTGGATGTGAGCCCAAATAACTTGTTGCAACTATGGGGAGGAAACCTGTTGCGCACTCGTGCCGGGCCTACCCGCGCCACCCATTTTTGCCTGTACTCCGACTGCAAATACATAATGAATGCGAACGCTGAACGTTTCGCTGGCGGTATTGTGCCGACCGTTTTGTTGTACCCTAGTTTGTGGGATTGCCGTTGTTATAGTCCGGGGAGCACTTTACGCGTCTGCTATTGCAATTTTAATATTCAGGAGGGCTTTGTTGCTGCATTTTTAAAGAGGTCAACGCCGTATCTGTGCCCCAGCTCGGCGGCAGGATTAATTTTCCTCTCCATTAGGGGTAAAATCAAAGACACAAAGTGCGCAACTTTTGCCTTTTCCAGTCATATTTTATGTACGACAAAAATGTATTTTTTCTTACTTTTAAGGCAAAAATTGTGAAATACTGTTTGTTTATCATTTTTGTCCTCGGTACCTTATACGTAAATATTGACACTGAACGCTAAAGTTGATAATTGCAATCACTCTAATACTTCCTATAAACCCTACTTACGAATTTATAAACTTGCGTCACGTCGCGTCGTCTTTAACAAAACTTACTGTGATATTATATTGTTGCAGGGCGCGTCCTCGAGCCTAGTGGTAAAGTTTGCAGATACAGAAAAGGAGCGACAGTTGCGACGCATGCAGCAGATGGCCGGCAACATGAGTCTGCTCAACCCCTTCGTGTTCAACCAGTTCGGAGCCTACAGCACCTATGCACAAGTCATCACGGAACAGGTAAACAATGCTACGGAATATAAGAGCTGGAAGAAGTGTGAGACACATGGTAGCAAAATTACTGATGCCTAAGGCAATAAGTCCGCCTTTGTACAACTTTGTTTTGTGCATAAAGTAGTAAATAACTAAATAAATAACTGGTCACCAGTTTGAACCTTATAGCACCGCAGGAAAAGTAAAGCTACAAAATCTGATAGAATCAATAGCAGTTAGATGGCGTGGCTGAAACACAAGCTACCAAGGAACATATTGTCACACAGAAGTAGTGGAAAAGGCCGAAACATGGGCTAGTGGGTTGCACAAAAAGAAGAGGCAGAAGGAGAGTTAGTACTTCACTCTAAAGTAAACTTGAAAAATACTGCATCTCCCCATCTCTTAAAATTAATATTTTCGAGTCCGAGTCGACAGACGTGGCATGTACGTTATACAACATTTTGCGGCCATTTTCCTGGGGACAGTCAACCCAACTCTTAGGAAGTTATCTCCGTCATATTATAACACTGTGGTTCGCTGTGAAAACTTATCAATATCCGGAAAGCTTCTCCTACCTATACGCCTCCATTTAAATACACCACAACCACACCACAAGAACACAGCAACATAATTGTCGGCTACATTTATATATGTTGCGGTGGTCACAAAATTTTGGGGAAACACAAAATTGTAGTACCTGTATGGCACATGTACGCGTTTGCCAGCTACGCCAAATGTTAGGCATCAAACCAGTAAATAATACGAAAACCTTCGTGTACTCCTGCACTAGTGCATAGTCCAAAAACCATCTGCCAACATACACAGTATTTCGAAGATATTCAAAAACAATTTCGCCGCAACGTCGGTGGCTCACGAACCGAAAGTTTTAATACCTATACAGTCGGCCTGATGAAAATTGATAGGCGGACAACATGCAATATTGCAACCGCCGTGCTCTGAAACTTTCATAAATACCGCACGTTATGTGTCTAGACCCTTTCGGAGATAGGTTTAACATGTTGTAAATTAAATAAAAACTTTTGCGTTGTACACAAAAAGTCTGCGGGTGAAGTTAGGTTATAGAATTTATATTTGCTGATGATGGAAATGTTAATTAGGTTAATAATCTGTTGAGTAACTAAATGTGAAAAAGCAACATGAAGCCAATTTATAAATATTTATAAAATTTCTAAGTAAACGTAGCATTTTCTGTCATTATTCGAAATTGATCGCATGTGATTAAACGTTGGATTTTCTTCTACAACAGCACTTTCGACGTATTGAAAGACGTATGCGAGGCTTCGCACGTAATAATATAGGTCACGCTCACGAGCACTCACGATTATGTTCAGCATTAACAATAATCGCTTTGCGTAGTACGTACTACGTATCGTAGACACTATGCTACGGAGCTACGGTGCTACGGTGCTACGGTGCTACGGCGCTACGCACATAATACTAAGCTCACATTAATTTGATCCTGTTTAATCTCGGTAGCCTTGTACAGCTTCTCAGAGGACTTAGAAATGTAGTACTGAGAAATTGATCTAGAGCTACGATGTATGTATACAGTGACACAAATTCCGGTATAAATGTGGGACACTTAGGTCATCTAGATGATAGGTGATGGATGGGAGATAGGTGTTGTAAAATTAATGTGAGACTCAGTGTATGGTGTATGATTATATGATAGCGTACTTACAACACCGTGTATGATTATATGGTAGCGTACAATAGGCATCATATTTTAATATTTTTTTTGGGTGTACTACTAATCTTAATTAACTTTGACAGCGCGGTTGGCGCAGCGGTCGAGAGACCGACTGCTGCGCTGCGTGTCGCAGGTTCGATTCCTGCACGGAGCAAATATTTGTACTATCTATAGATAATTGCTACGGGTCTGGGTGTGTGTATGTGCTTGTGAGATTATATGTCTGTAAACGCACCCACGACACAGGAAGAAATTCCTAGTTTGGAGCAACGGTGAAAAATAAAAAAAATAAAAAAAATTATACGAATTGCTTGAACATCTTATTTTACTAATATTTGTATAATACAGACATTTTTTATAATTTCGAATACATTTATTCATAACTGAAGCTCAAATAACCCACCTTGGTAGTGTACACGAAATATCAAACTATTTTCAAATAAGTATTTCATCTTAACTTTCTCGTATGTGCCCAAATCGATTATATATATAGCATATATATCATAGCATTCTCATTAGCAGCCTGGAGTTTGGAACTGTGTCCAACTGATGGCAATAGGCTCACCACCTATAACATGGGACTTAATAACAGCATTGCTGAAATGTGGGAGTACAATTGTGTAAACCTCTGCCTAACCCTTCGAGGGATACAGGCGTCATATTATGTTATGTTTATAAAAATGTTATGTTGCAGCAACAAGCCGCGCTGATGGTTGCTGCGACGGCGCAGGGCTACATCAGTCCGATGACTGCGCTCGCCTCGCACGCACTCAACGGCATGGCCAACTCCGTCGTACCGCCCTCCTCGGGTAACTATACTTATTCTTTATGCATATCTCACTTCTCATTAAATCAGCCCATAACAGTCCACTACCTGACATAGACCATAGGCGTAAGCCTCTTTAAGTGCACGCCACACTTTCCACAGCTCGATTCGTAATTTTCACTTCCCACTATCACATTTCCCCCTATCCCAGTATCCCAATACCAATATATACCTAATAATCATCATTTACGCCACGGATATGAAAATCTAAGTGAGTCTAGAAAACATTGGAAAATATACAGTTGTTTAAGTCGTGGTTGCTAGGCTAAGCTAGTTATTAAATATTAAAGATAAAGATACATTTATTTGAAAAAAGAAGTACACAGATACAGATGTCACAGTTAGATATCGGAATGATAATATATTTAGGATAAATGATTATCTCATCCTAATGTGGCTTCACAATAATTAATAACAAATGAAACCATTAGTAAGCGCATTGCAGACGTTAATAATAATAGTAATCGACTTGTAACAATAATATTTTGTGTGTAAACAATATTGATATAATCTACATTATTATTGTATTCTCAAAAACACCATCATTAACCTTCAATTATATACAAACCAGTCAAAGTAGGTATATTGAGATTATTATCGTTGTCTGTCGTGTTCTGATTGACATCTATGAAAAATTATCTTTATTCAGTAGGTAAGTTAGTGATTTATAGTACTTTTATTTGTCAAAAATGTTTTGATATTTAAGAATTAAGACCGAAACAAACTTAAACAATTCAAAGCCCAGACAGGTTGTATAGAAACCGTACTTAGAAAGCGATGTAGAGGAATATCTCGAATAGCCCTCCTGGCAATATTACTAATAAGTCTGACCGTCACTTTACAGATAACTTCTCTGGTCTGGCGATAGGCACGGGAGGCGGGCAGCCCCTGAATGGTGCGCTGCCGTCGCTGCCATCGCCCACCATGCCTGGCTTCAATATGGCCGCTCAGACCGCCAACGGACAGCCCCCTCCGCAAGAAGCCGTGTACACCAACGGCATACACCAGACCTTTACTGGGCGTAAGTTTTGAGGTCTTACGTACTGAACCATGTGCTAATACAAAATATAACTGCGTTAATGAAAATGGTAGAAGAGCGACTTATTTACATCAAAAAGATCACGGGTCCGAATATTATACCTTGAGGAACCCGTGTTTACTACCTAAACCTTTATATATAAAAAAATTCGACTTATAATGAAGCAAAATTGTAAAAAGTCGTATCTGTATCCTAAGTATATAATACTTAAATTCGACAACAATATATATGTTGATTTATGAAATCAAATGCTGTTGAGAGGTCAGAACAGAGACACATCATCTGAAAACGATGTGTATAATTTTCATAATTAGTATTACATTAATATTACACGTGTATACATTAAATTTTCCAGCTGTACCAGTAACAGCTCAGGGTCTCCCGAACGGTGACGCAGCGGCGTTGCAGCATGCGGCCTACCCCGGCATGCAGCCCTTCCCCGGAGTCGGTGAGTGGCACCGCCCCTTAGTACACCCACTGCTTCAGTTACACGCTTCAGGCTTGGCCAATAGGAAGTTTACTTTATCTGATTGAGAATTTATGTTTGAAATATCTGAAAATGTTACTTTAAAGGTCATAAAACTTGAAAATGAATTGCCGAGGTTATTGAAGATGACACTTCATAATGCTGGTAGAAAGTATCATATTTACAACTAAATTGTTTGAACTATTGGTCAAGTCTCATTTAATGTTAGCGTATGTTGCTACATGACATAATCCAAACATCCCTATGTTTAAACAAAGGCGATAATTTATCATCCGTAAAGAAAATTGAAGATTTTTCTTTGTTTTATGGAATATGTTCCTTTAGCAACAAACATGAGCTAAATTCACAAGTTATGTCTAGAATGAGTATTGAGTAATTATTATAAATCTGTGTATTTTGAATGGATGGTACATATTGTTACAATGTCGATGTGCAAGGGGAACGGATGTTATGTAAACTGTTTATATTATATGTACTAATTGATGGATCTGCTGAGACTTCATTTTACCTTGATATATGTTTTTCTTTTAGCGATAATGAAGTGTCTCGATATATTCCGCAGATCTATCGATTCTCAGTAAATGATAATTATATTGTTGTGTATCGGGTACCATGCGCTGTTTAAATCACGCTACTCGGTATTATTATTTTGGTACTCGACAGTAGTTTGTGTTCGATGTTATCCGTTTAAATATTTTATTTATGAAGATATTCCAATAGAAGAGATTAAGTATTGATTTCTAGAACAAAACAATATTAAAACATTGTATGACACAATTAAATTGCAAAACGTAAAATGTACTTAATTTATTTAATTGACTTTAATTTAAGCTTCATAATTATTAAAAATGTTGTTACATGCATGTATATGTACGCAACTATAGGTGTTCATTGTGAAAATGTGCAAATTAATGTTCTACAGCTTATCCAGCGGTTTATGGGCAGTTTCCGCAGCCGATCCCTCCACCGATGTCGACGATTGCGCCTGCGCAAAGAGAAGGTAAGTGGAGCTCCGAGGACGATGCCATCGAACTAACCAAGTCGTTCAGCCGACGATTTCACCCACTGCCATTAAAAGCTCTTTCGTGTTTTCAGCGTCTATTAAAAAATCAATCTAACTCATAAATTATAATACTAGTCTAATCCAACAGGTCACATTTGGGTTTGATTGATTTTATTATTTCTGTACTTCCATTATTGTTTTCCAGCCAAACGATCAACTAATTATGATTACCAAAAATAAAATCTATCTAGGTTGAATATAGATTTTATTTTTAAATACATTGAAATATTACTTTAGGTAATTATTACATTCTTTGGCTGGATAGCAATTTCAGTGTTTGTATGTTCACAATAATGACTGTACTATAATCATAGTCAATGTTCTACCAAGTGTACAGTGACACACAGTAATTACGATTAGCTTCCTCCACTGCTAATTCTTCACTCGCTTCTGTGCTGATGTGTACCTACAGGTCTGTCGCTGTAAACTACTTGTCTTGTGCATCTGTGTCTATGTTGTGTTGCTGTTCTTTGGATTTATGTGTCAACTTATATACATGTAAAGTATTCTAACAACTATTTCAACTTCAGTATGTAATTAAGCAACTGCGTCATGTTTACTAATTACTTTCTTAGTAAAAATTGTATTATTTCCCTCCACGTCTAAATAGGTATTAAATAACGCGTTAATATTTTAAATATTATACTGAACATAAAATGTATGAAGTATTTCTGTACTTCTACCTTTTCGGAAACCGTCATATTTAACATTTTTGCTGTCTCATCGATAACATATTCCATACTAATTTCAATAACAACTTTAATAACGTTACAATAAATTCTATCAAGTTTAGTATTCTCCTCCCCTAACCATGACCTTTTGATGTTGGTGTTACGAGGCAGATTTGTGAGTTCTTTAAAGATTTTCTTATGTTCCCAGGCTGCTCCATCTCGGGGCCCGAGGGCTGTAACCTGTTCATCTACCACCTGCCACAGGAGTTCGGAGATGCGGAGCTGATGCAGATGTTTCTGCCCTTTGGCAATGTCATCAGCAGCAAAGTGTTTATTGACCGTGCCACAAATCAGAGCAAATGTTTCGGTTAGTGCCAATCCGGTTTTGATCACATTCATTAATTAAGAATGAGGAATTGTAATGAACTAATATAGACAATAGGCTCACCACTGGAGATCTTAATAAGGGTGTACAGCTAAGGAATTAAGAAAAAACTTATAAAAAAAATGAATCGGGTTGAGTTTTAAGATTGTAAAAAATGAGCAAGTATTTCAAAATAAGTGTTATCATTTTTTGAAATAGGTATCCATCTTTTAACTAGTAAATCAACTTTCATTAGGAAAACCATCCATAATTATATTAAAAGTTATTATTACTCACTCTGATTTTTTATTCCAGGTTTCGTATCGTTCGACAACCCGACGTCGGCGCAGGCAGCGATCCAGGCGATGAATGGCTTCCAGATCGGCATGAAGCGGCTGAAGGTCCAACTGAAGCGGCCCAAGGATGCTAACCGGCCTTACTAACCCTAGACGCCGTCCCTGCGCGCTCATCGTGTGCCCATGGTAAGGCTAACTTAGATCATATCATTATTTTACTATTACATACAGCCACTCTTCGCCGTGCCTCGGAGAGCACGTTAAGCCGTCGGTCCCGGTTGTCAAATTAAAATCTATGACAGCCGTTACGGGTAGTCAGAGGCCTGAAAGTCTGACAACCAGTCATACCACGAGATATCGTGTTACCCAGTTACTGGGTTGTGGAGGTCAGATAGGCAGTCGCTCCAAGTAAAATACTGTTATTAAGCTGCATCCGGTTTGACTGGTAGCCGACCCCAATGTAATTGGGAAAAGGCTAGGCAGATATATATACATACAGCCACTCTTCAATGGTGAAGAAGTTGTCCCATCCCAAAATGTAAATTCCTACTTTTCAATCAATGTTAGTAATTGACAAGGCTTTAACCAATTCCCTGTCTCGTGTAACAAGTATTACACGGCGATTGTTTTTACTACGCAAGGAAGATAAGAAGAGGCTAGTTTAGGCCTGGTTTACCATTACGGAATTTGGTCTCTGGCCACACGCTCCTAGTTTAGCTTAAAGCGTGTCGCGTATACAGTATGGTTTCTTTTGTTGCAGGTGGCGGCCGCATCGCACGGCACGCCCGCGGTTCGCCTGTGCGCGTATTATCAACAATTCTATGGAATTTACTACACATTTATTGTATAGCAAATATCATTACCTACATACTTACCTAAAGAATTATGCAAGCCCACTCGGCGAGTATACTAAATTAGTTAAAAGTAATTTATTAAATCAGCGCGTAGGAATGCTTCATTCTTATCATTATCGATTAATCATTAAATTACTCTATTATATTATTATATATACAATTTATTAACTTTGATTAAATTATTATTATTATTATAAAAAATGACACGTTATAAAAATTTTGTCATTCGTAATCATACTTCTATTTCTAAGTACTTAACGTTTAACTGAAACTTTTAACATAAATTTATTATACTAGTTATTTGCTTGACTAAGCCAAACTGAATTTATTAAGTAAGTTGAAAATGTAAGAAAAAAATGTATTTTAATTATTGTATATTGCAAGTAAATGCAGCGCCGCGGGCGATGCAAGCGTGTCTGCGCAGTTTATTTGTTGAGTCGCGCGGGGCGGCGCCGCGCGGACACTGTTGTCTCCCACCGCCGAACTGTGAACACTACTATAAGTGCTCGCATAGATCACTATTGGAGTATTTATAATGTCCTATATTTTGTTAAATTATATTATGTGTGTGTGTCTGTAAGCTATGTCGCTGGCTCGTACCACACGACATTCTTTACGACGTTTTTTGAGGGCGAACACAAATTGTAATTTAGAAAGAGCACATCTTACACGAAGTTAACATTTAACCCAGAAGACAACTATGTACACTGTCTATTCAAACAGCGACTTGTAAAAGTAAAGTAAAAGTTAAGGCAAATCATGTAAAATATTCAGTAGTCACGTTGTTATACGCGTCTGTCTGTCCATGGTACGGCCAGCACGAACAAACCTACATGTTAGTGAACAATGTTGTTGACAAAAATTAAATGTTTGTATTTAACGCTGTGTACAAATGAAAGTGCACTTCAACATAAGACCGACTACTTAAGCCTTCGTTTCAAAAGATCGTGTTATTGTGTTGTAAATTCCAATATGGGCTGTGATATAAAAGATATAATATCAACATAATGGACTGTACAGGCCGTTCGTCTCTGTATTGCATATGTGTGTACCGCTCCCTGCCGACCGCGCGCCGCGCGCCTCCCCGCTGCCCTTACATCTTATGACTAGGCAAATTGTATTGAAATTGTTGACAATCCCTTATACTATTTGCTTACATTCTAACCTGGCGACTTAATGTTTTAACTGACAGTGAAAAGAGGCATATTTACTTGCCACTCCCACTAAAATACTATTGAAAGTTTGTAGCAGTGAGCTGAGTCAGGTATGATAAACATACCTATACACGCGAATTATGGTGGTAGCAGAGGCAATTTCAGAAATGTCTTAAAAAGAAAAATCACTATTTATTTTTGTACATACCAAAAGGAAATTTCGGAAAATGTCTCTACAAATCATCTAATTGCTTTTACAAACACGTTGTTCATAATTTCACTCGAATCAAAATGTTATTAAATGGCTAAGATCTGTAGATAGTAAATTAGACAATACGCGGCAGAGGCCGCGTGACGTGCGAGCGGCGAACTCGCGAGATCGCGATGTCAATTCACAAGGAGCGAGCTTCCCCAACTTTTTTTCGAGCATTCGTGTGTGTGTGTGTCTATACATTAAACATAAATAAAACTATTCGTGATAAGGTGTTAAATACAATAACTGTGACTAAATGCGTCCGGGAGTCAACAGTGAGTGGAGCGCGAACTAACAGAATACAAAACTAGTGTAATTTCTACTGAAAAAATAGATTCATAATCAAGAAAAGTACCAATATAAATATAAAATAATACTGAGATACCTTAGATATATAGTGTGCGCGCGGGCGAGCTCGCACAGTGCGCCACGCCGCCCGCTCTAGTCAAATATTACATTCACCACAAGACATAGAGTTTTATATTTACACAAATAATTATATTATATTGATATAGTATTCTAGGTTTAGGCAATTATGATTTACGAGTAAGCCGTGTGTTAAAACGATAAATGTGAAAAAAAACTCGTTTTAAGTGTCTCTAGTTCTTTTCTCTTAATGTCTTAACTCACCGTTGTGCAATACGTTGTTACGCTTCTTAAAATTGTTTTAGCGTCGTTTTTATTTGATGCATTATTTATTTGATTAATGTTTCTTATGTTACCGTAGTAGATTATTCGTCGACGTGGTCTCGTTTCGTAAACCGACTGCGAGCAGAGCTCTCGCGCGTGCGGACGGTAGGTGCGTGCGGCGCGTGCACTCGTGCGGCGGCGCGCGGCCGCTCGGCGCCACGCGCGGCCGCTGAGGGCGACGCGCGACCGCTCGGGGCCACGCGCGGCCGCTCGGGGCCACGCGCCGCCACACGGAAGCAGCGCCGTGACGCGACCTTCTTAGGTTACAGAAAATGGATGCCAAACCAGAACACGTATACTTAGTATATCGATTATCGATAATATCACCTCGTGGGTAATGTAGGCATAATGCGCCCGGGCACCGCCCGGGACGATTAATAATATTGTGTACTTATATCTTTATACTGATTAAAATTAAATTCCCTAAAAATATATTGCGGAGACGCGAACATTTATAATAGATTAATGAGTCCTCTCAGAATGTATAAAACAATCGCCCATAAAAGTGATTCTAGGATACAGGGTATGCTTTGCAATTATTTAAATGTATCTAAATAATTTTCATGTAGGCAGTTATTGCCGTACTCTCCGACGTAGACTACGATTCGTCGCACACCTGCCCGGCGGCAGCGGCCGTATCGCACTCGGGTCCACTAGTCTGTCGCAACTTTTTATACTCTGTCGTACTATCGTAGCGTTACCGACCTCATCCTCATCTCACGCTGTCCATTCGCGACTCGACTCAACTAACGCGCTTCGCTTGGTTCCTTTCCGACAGCCGGCCGAGCATCCTTCACCCCAGTTAGTGCCACTTGCGTTCTGAAGTATCCTCATTCACTTGTCATCTATCAACTGCGCAAGAGCCGCCGCGGTGCACGTCCTCTGCCTGGCACTGGGCTGCTGTACCGGTATATTGTACAGCTGAACACCAACCGTCGTGGGGACAGCTGAGTGACGTCTCGGTGACGTGGCATCGCGGCGCTCGCGACGCATCAACAACAACATTGTTAGTATTACGAAATCGAATTTCTAAAAAAACTATTTAACTTCTGACATTTTATAAAATATTTATATCGTTCGCATACTCAAATGCGTGGTCGCGCTCGCGTACACGTGAACATTATCGATGCACTCAAGGACGTTTGAATCGTTTGTAATAGGTATGCGAATCGAAGATGAATCGTTACTAAGACGATATAGATAGTTAGATCGTCGGACGGTGCGAGGCGCGGCGTGCCGTGACGCGTGACGTGGCGGCGTCACTCACACAATATACAACACGCCCGCTCAACACCGCAAGACGCTAGTTAGTACATAAGATGAATGCCAATATTTTAATCAGAAAAAAAAACAAACCTTAGAATGGGGAATTATTAATCATATTATATCTATTTATATAATAAAATATGGAGAGAGGCGCATAGTGCTTTTATGAATAGTAGGTTCTAGTAATGAAACAAAACGATCTAGTCATATCTCCTTTCTGTTATTTATTTTTTCTATCGCTTAGCATAGTTTAGCTTCAAGCACACGTTCGTATTTATATTTTATTCTATTAACTTATCTCATTTGTGTACTTAAGCGTCTATTTGTTACTATTTTACGTTTCCAATGTATAATAGAACCAGTGTTTAATAATAGTTCGATTATTATCTTATCAAATATGTCTAACTTCCTAACTTCATTAGATCGACATAATTTGACATAAACCTACTATGTTATATGAGATGAAAATATACTACTAATTTAATTTTTTAATAAGTTATCCAGAATACTGTTACGCCAGCAAACATTACCTTTAGATTAGTTAAGGTTAATTGAGATAATTTTATCGGTATAGAATAGTAGAGCACGAGTTATGAATGGTATAACCGTTTGGTTAAGTTAGAGGATTAAAGTTACCTTAGGGAAGTTATAGGAGATTTAGGTAGAGACGATATTACATAGTTCTGCTAAAGATTGTAAGTGGTATGTTGACTGTAGGCGACGTGGGCGTGGTGTACGGTCAGCATATTACAAATCGCGCCGTCCGTAAAGGTCTCACACTATATTACTGTAACCGATATGATTATGTTCACTGGTTTGCTTCAACTACCTAACCGAATATATTTAATTGTAATCGACACTGGACAGACGTCACAGGATTGTTTCAAAATTATTTAGGTCCACCTCGAGCTCTAGAGCCTGCCTATGGGAATTACAAGTCAGTGCTGTATACGGCAAGCACTGACGAATTTAAATAAAATTCCAATTTTACATTTCTCATAAAGGACCGTTACACCGTTTAAATGTCATTTGAATTTAAACTCTCATTAGTGGTAGTGTAGACAAATTATTAAAAATTTACTGCCATAAATAACGTTAATGAATGTAAATGTAGTAAATCTTAGATAGTGGGACTCGTCAGCTCGAGGTGGAGCTGCGTGTGCATATAAGTTCCACAATAATTCGATTTGTACATACATATGACGTCATATCTTTAGGAGCTTACTAGCCTTTTGCCCCGGGACCGCCCGGGCGGGTGACAGGGTGTCGCTGTGTTAATGCTAAGTGGAAATCATAATCATTAACCGTTTTTTAGAATGGTTACCATACTTGATAAAGTGTAAGGGTTGACGTATACAGGCGACTGGACTGACGCGATTTACCTTAACTGTAGATAAAACAGCGTACATAACCTACAACTTTAAGATAGCTTTAGCCAAATACCGATTGTATAGAAAAAACCTATTTGAAATACTTTCGTCTACGTGTTTCAGTCGCTTGATAAAACCCAAAATTTATAATAATGGTGAACCAATTAAATACTCGTAAACTATGTCCCTTACATTGTTCTGGATAACTTATATTGGAATAGTTTAAGAGTAAACAAGCTCGGTTCGTGTTCAGGATTGTTCGGGACCTGGCACTTATAACGTACAATTAAGGTTCTGTCAATCATTGATAATCTTAATTAATAATCCATCGATTTAAATGTCGATGCCATCCACCAAAAATTGTACATTAATAGATTAAACTGTACGATAATATGTATGAAAAATATAAAATATATGCCCTTAAAATTAAAATATATAATACTATGTAAATAAAAGACCATCTAAAACTTATGTATAAAATAAGGTAGAGATGTTTGAGCGACTTCAACAAAAAATATATGAAAATGCCTTCAGAATTCGTTTTTATATTTCCCCGAATGATCCTGAATATTGCTACCGTACAAGTGTTTACATATTATATATAGCTTACGAAGGGACACCACATGGTGCCTGTGATATACGCTTGTAATGATCGTCCATTCAACCTACACTATGTATTCTATATACGACACTAGATTCACGGCTTTATGTTGCTGTCCTCACAGTCGTATCGCGTTACCAAACTTGTACAATATTGATCATTTTAATTAACTAACTCGAATTAATTTTATGTTTAGTATTAAGACAATTAATAATTACTATTGACGTCGGTAGATAAATTGAAATTTAAAATAAATTGTTGACTGTAAAGGCTGATGAATTAGTTGACCCGTTGACAGATAGAGACGGCGATGTCGATATTGTATACTCCCATCTCTCTCTTGCAATTCAACGATAATTCATCATCTTTTTACCGTCTCGGATATACATATAAAAATAAGCCTACTATCAACTCATCTATCGACATCGATAAAGTTTCAAGTTATATATGAATAGTTAAACAGATTGCCGTTAACTCCCGATGTTTGCGATTAAATAAACTTTGTACAGAATCTGCCTCAATGCAGTTTGTTCCACCGCTTACCACCCGGCCCCAACTTGTTGTGTAACCCTTTAGTTAACATAATATGTTAGAAAATTATTGTTTAATGATTGTCGTTTAATACGATCATTGAATTGACCAGTCTGCCCAGTTGAGGGCAAGGAAATAAATACGTTCAACCTTTAACAAAAAGTTTTTAAGAGACTTGTTAAAGTGCACACTATTTAACTTTTATAGAATATTCAATTATAACATTGAAGTTATTATTTCGTGACTGAGACTGGGCTGACTACACTTATCACATTTTAGTATAGTGATGTGACATTATGTTCCGAACACTGTGAACAGAGTATAAACTCCAGTGAATTTGATAGCTAGCCATTGAAATGTTTATTCTCATATATTGTTATAGTTCGCCAAAGATTTGTAAAAAAATAAATAAATAAAGAGTGTTATGATCACTTTTTGAAACGTCGCTAGTTAATCGTTCATTTTAATTTTTATATTTATGAACTTTATTATTAGTGTAGAGTTAACTGACAGATTATTAGCAAATTGTGGAATATGTTCATAGAAACACGTTATTACGGAACTAATACAATAATAATTCGCCTACTTTGCATGTCTAATTTAGTTAATGAACTTTTAAACCTATTATCGAGTTATTAATATGTATATTGCTGAAATATTTTAAAACTAAATTACTATTCAATTATTTATTATTATACACTTATTACGTTTAGTATGCTAGAAATATGATGAAGGATAATAAATAATTTTAATTATATTACGGTATGTGTTTCATTTATTTATTGTGATCCTACAAACGACAGTGATTATATCAGGTACAATGTTTTAGAAACTAACATTTTGATTCTGACATTTCATAAATCTCAAAACACATTGAAATAACACCTCACATTTTTACACAGTCCAGGGTAAAAAAGATAAATATTGTGTTGGTAACCCCTTAACGCATAGCAATACTAAACGAAAATCTAAAAAAAATATACTGTTGCCTTTGGACATTTTATAAAACGATGATCTTGGTCCTATGTATAAAATAAGGCCGCCATTTTATATATTTTATCTTCACTCACAGAATTAAGCTAATTTAAAGAATATATAAGGTCCTAATTTATTAGGTAATTTCCTTTAAAGGGGTCAATGTGTAAGTGATAAGGATTCATTTAAGCCATAATTCAAATTTTTACAACAATTTTATTTTTTTCTTAATGTTTACCGTTCAAGGAGCAGTTTTCGTCTTGCTAGTACTATGTTAATTACAACTAATTTGTTATATCCATTTTGACTTATTATTATCACATTGACTTATATATTATCCCTTTCAAAGGAAATTACCTAATAAATTAGGACCTTATATCACAATTTAGGTAACCTTCTACTCACAGGAGGACAACAATGTCTATGACAAACGAGTATAATTGTAGGGTTTTCCAGCCTAGTACGAAGTTCATTGTATCGATATCGATAAAAAGAAACTCGTCAGATTTGTCAAAATCATGTGTAGCTGCCTGCCTAAATGCAGTGTACTATCGCGGACACTCCCGCCTGACCACCACTAAGTTCATTTTCGGTTGCACTAAAAAAATAGAAGCGCTCTGTAGCACCGCCAAGGTCAAATTAGATCGTCCTTAAAATTCACAAAAGGGAGTACACGTGATGTGTCACTAAGCTGCGCAGTGCAGATTGCAACTAATTACGTTCTCGCTTTCCTAATAGGCGAACACTTTAAGGGGGCGTGGCAAGGCGCCGGCGCAGATTTACACGATAAAAAATTTAAGTGGGCAGGCGGAAAAGGTCGCGATAGTACAAAACCTTGAAAAAATCAATTTCATCCAAACAAACTTTCAAAGTCCATAAACAAAAATCATCACTCACATTATCAAATAGATTTCTTACTGAAATAGTCCGTTATTTTTCTACTGATTCTTTTTTTGAGTTCTGATGCGGGGTCCGACTTTTCCTCGTCCATTGACGCGTTATCATCGTTTAGTAAGGAACTCCTTCTTTGATTACCAAGCAATGTATTTGATGTATTAGGATTTTGTAGTTCATTGTCTTCCATTTTAGTTATTGTATCAAATAGAGACATGCGTCTGTTTGACGTGTCCTGTTCTAGTTTCTTTGTATCTGTTTCAGTAGTTGGTATTTCTGTCTGTTTATTAGCCTTCTCAGATTGTATTGTGACCTCTAGTAAGCTTTGATCCATATCATCTTGTGAGAATAAGTCGGGGGAATGACTTTGGAGCTCTTTCTCGATAGACAATACAGTTTCAGGTACCGTTTCTGTTATACTCTGAAAATAGTAGTAATATCTTGGATTTGGCGATCACTACACATTATAATAAAACTACTTTTAACCGGATTAATCGCGTGTATTATAGATTTTTGTTTTTCCTGACGTTTCGATCACTTTACACCGTTCGTGGTCGCAGGAGGACTAAGGTGTCAAGCGTCTCAACAGTTTATTTAAAATTATTTCAGTCTACCGTACACATCATTGATAAAATTCATAAAATTATTTTTATCTCTGATACTTATTTAAAACTAAATCGCGACCACGAACGCTGCAAAGTGTTCGAAACGTCAGTAAAAACAAAAACCAATAATACACGTGATTAATCCGGTTAAAAGTTGTCTGAAAATAATGTTGGCAGAAGCTACAGAAAATATTTATAATCTTGTTTTAAGGCCACAAGGTGCCTCTCCTGTTTTTCTGAATTAATAAAGTTTAATGAATACTAAGGAGTTGGCCTATTGTGACACTTCTATTCTTCGGCCTATTATGTGGGAAAGTCCAATGGTATGTATGGTAACATTGTATGAGAGATGGCAACACCGGGATAACGAATTACAAAAAAAAAGGGATATAGACGACGGATGGACACGTGCACGTAGTATGGCCAGATGTTATTTTATTTAATAGATTAATTGTTGTAATATATCAAATTGTTTTTCTCCTTTCGCTGCTTTTATTTGTCTATGATTCCACAATTATTTACAGTGAGTACTTACAGTTTCCATGACGTCATCGCTGGGATTCGGTGACGGTTGCGTTCCTCCCTTCAATACTTGTTCCAAATACGGATGTAATTGTGAAAGTACAACATCCTTTTCATGGGAGAACTTTATTATGTACTTGTATAGTTGACCTGCAATATATACACATTGAGAGCCTTAAATTACTTATAACAACATAGCATCACGCTTGTATTCCTGAAGGGGTAGGAAGAACGGTCTCATTGCAGGGCAAGAGCCTCTTCTCATACAGAGTAGGCACAAGCATTGATCACCACGCTAGCTCACTGAGGGTTTGCGATTTCAGACCATTAGGTCCAGGTTTCCTCACCTTTTCCTTCACAAAATGTCCGTGATGTTTTAACAAATGAAGTATGTATGAAATTTTAAAGTCACAGTACATTAACCTTAACATTATATACGTCACATCTACACGCAAACGCTGCAATTATTTAAGTTAAGTAAGTGTATTATCACATTTAATATTATTTTATAAACAAGTATAGAAAATGGTCATCTACTAATATCTTAGGTTTGCGCGATCACTACACATTATATTAAAACAACTTTTAACCGGATTAATCGCGTGTATTATTGGTTTTTTGTTTTTGGAGTCCTCTTGCGACCACGAACGCTGCAAAGTGTTCGAAACGTCAGGAAAAACAAAAAACCAATAATACACGCGATTAATCCGGTTAAAAGTTGTTTTAATATAATGGTCATCTACTCATTTAACATTAACATTTTCACAAACATTCACTGTTGGGCATCGTACCCCAAAAACAGGTACATTCCAGGTTTGAGTCCACAAGCTGTGGCTCAAGAAGCGGGCCAGTAAATACGACCAACATCACAAATAAAAAAAATACAAAACATACGAAATGTTTCACTCACCAACAGTAACATTATATCTTGTCAGCAAGTTATACATGTTTGCTATATCATCTCTGAGCTGTATATCTCCGAAGGTGAAGTACGCCATGGGTCTTCGCGCCTGTGCGCACGCCATCAGCTGCAGTAAGCTCTTGAGGTGGGGCGTGCCCCCGAAGGCGCCGCAGCCCCAGTTGCCGGTGGCCACGCCCGGGGACTGCAGGGACTGCGATTGGGGCTCCGTGTCGAATGATACACCCACCCACGCCTGCAGGCAAAACAGTACACAAAATAAAATTAAAAAGCTTGACTGCTATTTTATAAAATCTTACTAGCCTATGTAACGCGGGATAATGTAAGGATTCTAACGATACATCGAAATCGGTTCAGGTATTTAGAAGTTATGGTGGAATAAAGAAACTCACAAACATACATACATACGAGTACATACATGAACCCTAAAAACATAAAAAAACATAACACAAATTTTTTTGGGCAGTCCTGTAAATATGGAGTAATTATCAGTTTACAATACAAATACTCTTTATTGTACACAAATTATAAGCACATTATAAAACAAAATATATAAACAAAAATGTACAATGGGCGGTCTTATTGCTCTAGGCGATCTCTTCCAGACAACCTTAGGATGGACAGAATTGCAAAAAAATAAAATAGAAGGGTAGTTTGTTGTGTAACAAAAATTATCTGTAAAAGGAAATCAAACTAAACATACATATCTAACGAAATCACATACATATATACATAGATAAATACATATAACTACGTTTACGCACTGTTTAATCATAGTCATGTCAAGATACCTTATTTTGACATCCTAGATTGATGACGAACAGGAGTTTCATTGATGCTTGTAGTTACCCAGACTTGGTCTAGAAGTTTTGGTTGCGAATACCAAACATTCCTAACTAGATACGGATGATATTCAGAAAATTTAAAGGTATTTTAATTTGCAAAAAAATCTAATATTAAAAATCTTGTGTCACAGTGTTTTTTATCGAACTCCTCCGAAAGATGATTTTTTTTTGTGTATTTATATTTGGTAAGTCTGAGAATAGGTCGTATTCTATTTTTTATACCCCTAGGTGACAAGGGTGGCCCTATCCAGAAAATGTATATGGCAGAACAACGTTTGCAGGGCACAGCTAGTATAATATATTACCTTGTTAAGTTCCCTAGTGATGGCTTCCCTCCGGAACTCTTGTATCACGCTGGAGTAGGGCATGGCGTCTATAGCGAGCACGGCACAGCGGCGCCGGCCGGACGAGTCGCGCGGAGTATCTTGTATAATATATTACCTTGTTAAGTTCCCTAGTGATGGCTTCCCTCCGGAACTCTTGTATCACGCTGGAGTAGGGCATGGCGTCTATAGCGAGCACGGCACAGCGGCGCCGGCCGGACGAGTCGCGCGGAGTATCTTGTATAATATATTACCTTGTTAAGTTCCCTAGTGATGGCTTCCCTCCGGAACTCTTGTATCACGCTGGAGTAGGGCATGGCGTCTATAGCGAGCACGGCACAGCGGCGCCGGCCGGACGAGTCGCGCGGAGTATCTTGTATAATATATTACCTTGTTAAGTTCCCTAGTGATGGCTTCCCTCCGGAACTCTTGTATCACGCTGGAGTAGGGCATGGCGTCTATAGCGAGCACGGCACAGCGGCGCCGGCCGGACGAGTCGCGCGGAGTATCTTGTATAATATATTACCTTGTTAAGTTCCCTAGTGATGGCTTCCCTCCGGAACTCTTGTATCACGCTGGAGTAGGGCATGGCGTCTATAGCGAGCACGGCACAGCGGCGCCGGCCGGACGAGTCGCGCGGAGTATCTTGTATAATATATTACCTTGTTAAGTTCCCTAGTGATGGCTTCCCTCCGGAACTCTTGTATCACGCTGGAGTAGGGCATGGCGTCTATAGCGAGCACGGCACAGCGGCGCCGGCCGGACGAGTCGCGCGGAGTATCTTGTATAATATATTACCTTGTTAAGTTCCCTAGTGATGGCTTCCCTCCGGAACTCTTGTATCACGCTGGAGTAGGGCATGGCGTCTATAGCGAGCACGGCACAGCGGCGCCGGCCGGACGAGTCGCGCGGAGTATCTTGTATAATATATTACCTTGTTAAGTTCCCTAGTGATGGCTTCCCTCCGGAACTCTTGTATCACGCTGGAGTAGGGCATGGCGTCTATAGCGAGCACGGCACAGCGGCGCCGGCCGGACGAGTCGCGCGGAGTATCTTGTATAATATATTACCTTGTTAAGTTCCCTAGTGATGGCTTCCCTCCGGAACTCTTGTATCACGCTGGAGTAGGGCATGGCGTCTATAGCGAGCACGGCACAGCGGCGCCGGCCGGACGAGTCGCGCGGAGTATCTTGTATAATATATTACCTTGTTAAGTTCCCTAGTGATGGCTTCCCTCCGGAACTCTTGTATCACGCTGGAGTAGGGCATGGCGTCTATAGCGAGCACGGCACAGCGGCGCCGGCCGGACGAGTCGCGCGGAGTATCTTGTATAATATATTACCTTGTTAAGTTCCCTAGTGATGGCTTCCCTCCGGAACTCTTGTATCACGCTGGAGTAGGGCATGGCGTCTATAGCGAGCACGGCACAGCGGCGCCGGCCGGACGAGTCGCGCGGAGTATCTTGTATAATATATTACCTTGTTAAGTTCCCTAGTGATGGCTTCCCTCCGGAACTCTTGTATCACGCTGGAGTAGGGCATGGCGTCTATAGCGAGCACGGCACAGCGGCGCCGGCCGGACGAGTCGCGCGGAGTATCGTCTGTGAGGTCTCCCGCGAATTGGAATGTATGGCCGTAGCCTGTGTACTTGCTGTATCGCTCGCAACCTGAGTTAAAATATACAATTTGAAATTAGATTGGATAAATAATAAAGCGGGGTCTGTTATTTTGGAAATAACTTAGTGTCAAATCATGATAACCTCACCATGTCACTTCTGATATCTTTATTTTTAAGATCAAATTTTTTCTAATTTATGGTTAAAAAAATTCAACATTTATCAAATCTCATACCTATGATCATTAGTGCTTCGTTTGGCCTCAACACTTCAGTGAACAGCATGGATATCATCAGCTCGGGACATATGACGAACCGGATCTCTTCCTGGACGCATCCATGACCTAACACACCACCGCCTAGAAACCTGCAGAACAGAAACAACTAACTGCTGAAAATAATATGTCAAGGTAGCTTGATCCAAAACTGAAACTTTGACATTTTGAGTAAAAGTTATATAACCTACATGTTTATTCTTCTTCTGATCGTTTGGTTGATAAATAGTGACAAGAGTTTAAATCGCATAAATGCTGATTGGGCAGTAACAAACATGCGACACGTCTCACAAGTACAAGAAAGATTGTACTCTCTGCGAGACGCATAAGGGTGAAACTGTTTCACCATCGCATCCGTTGTGTCGCGTGGCGTGGTTGATATCTAAACTACTTGCCATATAAAATGTATTGGCTCAAACGCGCGTTCAAAATCTTTTTTTGTTGTAAGGCATCTCGCAGTTCGACTCGTGAAGTTATCGACTGCTCAACCGTGCTTTCTTGCAGTTGTCTTAAAAAAAATAAGGCCCCCAGCCAGGGCATTCAACTTATCAACTAAGCGACAACAAGCTAAGGGGGTACGAGCCTCGACTTACGACGTCGCTAGTGGGAGGACAGCAAGGGGACTTGATCGGATTCAGATTATTATAATTTAGGGACTAATGTAAAGCTACAGGCTCAACGGCGGCGCGGGCTGGCACGAGGAAAGGTTGTGATGGAATGCCCAGGTGTCCGCAAAAAGTCGCTAAGACGAAATCTTGTTGGTTGAACGGACTATTCCACTTACTTGTTAGCAAAATCAACTTGTATAAGCGCCTGCGCATCTTCAATTGTGTTGTGCGGATCAACATGTAGCGGCAGTGAAGCTAGGGCAACCGAGCTCCTCGGCCATGCGGGACACTCGCGGGGCGCCACGGAGCGACGGGCGAACGTCAACGTACCGACCGGGACTGTACTGCAACATATGACGCATGTACGGACTTGTACAGTCAACAAGACTTATGGGCTTGCTTGTATAGGCTAACTGTACTGTCCAACTGCTGGGCAAAGTCCTTCCCCCTAGCTTTTCCAAATAGTTTCTTTTGGTGGAACGCATCAAGACCATCCCGCCACCGCTTACTAGGCCGATGTCGGCGGCGTCTTCCATTATCAGGCACCCACTGTGTTGAGACTTCTGACCAGTGGTCGTTGAGCATACGACTTACATGCCCACCACAATCCCATTTGCATCTGGCAACACTTATTACCTATGTCTAAGTTGTTTTTTTTAATGTTGCCATACGCAATCTCTCTCAAGAGGGGCTCGTGGCTAAGTAACAACCGCACAGATCGATCGATCGAGGTTAAGCTGCGCTTGCCGCGGTCGGTCTGTGGATGGGTAACCATCATTTCGTACCGAGACCCCTCCGTGCCTCGGAGAGCACGTTAAGCCGTCGGTCCCGGTTGTCGAATTAAGATCTATGAAAGCCGTTACGGGTAGTCAGAGGCCTGAAAGTCTGACAATCAGTCATACCACGAGATATCGTGTTACCCAGTTACTGGGTTGTGGAGGTCAGATAGGCAGTCGCTCCATGTAAAATACTGGTATTAAGCTGCATCCGGTTTGACTGGAAGCCGACCCCAATGTAATTGGGAAAAGGCTAGGCAGATATATATACGCAATCTCTCTCATATATCATAGATTCGTAGAACAAATTACATGCATACACACCTGGACCCAGAAAATTAATCTGTAGATCATACAAAATAATTATTCACAGCAGGAATTGGACCCGCATCGCAAAAGCCGATGTTTCGACCGCAGCGTTTATGAACCCAATACAAAACACAGTTTTTAATGATGTTTGATATAAGAACTAAATCAAGAAGATCTAATTAATTTTTAAGGGAAGATAAGAGATGATAATATTATAAATTAATCTCCTATGTTGCTGACTGCTCAAACACTTAATCATAATTTACCAAAGTTTAAGATAAAAATAAGAATGTCACCTTTAGTTACAACTCTTCTGAAGTAGTGACAAATACATTTCAGTTTCTCCATATTTGAGTCAGAATCTGTTGACTCGTAAAATCTGTACCTGAAATAAAAGAAATAGTCAATACTTACAGTTATTATTGTACAAAAATATAAAACAAAACATAAAAAAAAAAAACAACTATTTGTAAAACTATCAAGATTTTATATTGTTTTCTTAACTTTTTCTTTTTATAAAAAGTAAAAGTGCGTCTTATAAGATGCAGTTATATCTTATCTTTAAAAAAAAATGGTTGCTACTTTTAATTAGACATTTGGTGCCATGAATATTTCTTGTTCTCTGACATAAACTTACGTGTTAAAATTAATGAAGGGGTAAGAAGCATATTCTGATGTCTTCTTCGTAGAGTTCCTCCTAGGGAAAGTGCAGAAGAAGGCGTTTGCGAGAAGACTTGCAATCTGCTGCTGTGATAAGGAAACTGAGCGGTTCTTGTGTTGCCTGCAATTTTAAATATTGACTAAGGACTGGAAGAAGTCATAAGTATATTTATATATGTATATTAAAGACTATTATTTTCTAAAGAAACATTTAAAACAACAACACACAAATAGGACACGAACCCGCGGCCTTTCACGTACCGTGTCATATCTCTCGCAACTGAGCTACTGTGTCTCGTGATCGTAGGCTCTCCTAACTGAGCCACTCTTCCACAAGATCATATCTGTGAAATTTCAAGTAATTCCTTCTCACTTCTACTTTTTGCCAAGCCCAACAGGGTCACCTTTATATAATACTTATTGAGTGCAATAAACATATATTATGGCGTATCACAGAAATTTTCATTTGTTCAAAGAATATTTCTGCAGTTGTACACTTTTTTCAATAAAAAATCTTTCATCTCTTTCTTTACGTCTCCTATATACATATATTAATATTCTTAACATGTTAACAGCCCAGTGTACCATATTCAGTACACAGCAACTGATTAACTATTTTGTCAGCTTCACAGACAGCAAATGTTAATTAGGACATAAAGTCATTGACCCAAAAATTTGTCAAGACAAGACTAAACAAATTAAAGTGAGCTCAGAGCTCACTATGTAAGCTTGTATCTCTTGCTATGGACTACACAGTACAGCTTTGCCCAATACTTCAGGATACAAGCTTGTTACTATAATCTGTTAAATCCTAACTTATTAATCAGTTTCATAAGCTAATCGTAATTATACTAAACAGCTTTAATATTAAAATAACATTTAGACCTGACCTCAACAAAGGTATTGGTGCTTGAACAAGTTTAGGCAAGGCTAATGCCAGTTTGGCAACTTCTGGCAGAGTTACATCAAAGAAGTATTGTGACTCCTCTTCTTCCAAATACTGAAACAATAAACATTTCACAGGTAAAACGTATATAAAAATAATGGTTTAATGAAAATACTGTAGTATTAATTTATTTGTGGAAAAAGTACTTTGGTTTGCAAGCATGCATTAATGCTTTTCAAAGATTTATCTGTACTGTAGTAATGTTTACAATTTTAAATAGATATTTAATTAAGTGGGTTACTTCTTAGTACAACAGTGATATGATAATATATTTGATACTTACACAAATAAAGAGAGTTTAACATTTATTAAAATAGGTAGCATAAGTGCCAATAACATAAATCAAATTGATTGTACAATACAGATAGGTACATAAAACACATACAAAAACATAAGTATGATTGGCATTCTTATTGCAATTTCACGATATCTACCAGGCAACCATAAGAAATTAGTTAGAATAATTCAATTTTACCTACAATTAATGTCAGTATTACATATATAAGAAAATTAACAGAATAGATTGATGTTTAGTTTATAATAAAATAGCTAGAACCTCTATTAAATAATATTCATTCCAATATTTCAGACTATTAAAATCAAGCACTATACCTCATTGAAAAGCTTATGCAGGCCCCTGAACTTCCAAGTGTTCCGGAATTTTGTATTATAACTTAAAATGGCGTTAGCCAGGTCTTGACTGTTACATATAGGTACAGAAAGGGCAGTCTCTATCATATCCCATCGCTTCTTAAGGTGGCTCTCACCATCACCCTAAAATAAATATATGTCATTAAAAATTATGTGTTTAATTCATATTATTATGGAAAAAGTACTTTTCCCAACTACATTGAAGTCAGCTTCCAGTCTAACCGGATGTGAAACCAGGATCTTACTTGAAGCAAATGCCTATCTAACCTTCACAACCCAGTTACTGGTTATCAGATTATCTCGTGGTAAGACTTATAGGTATCAACTACCCATATTGGCTGTCTTGATTTTCATTTGACAACCAGGACCACCGGTTATTATGTGTTCTCCAAAGCACAAAGGAGCCTCAATATGATGTTATGGTCACCCCTCCACAGACCCACCATGGCAAGAGTGGCAATTTTGCCTATAAATAATATACTTATCTATTATAATACACGACTTACATCTTCAACAGGATATAAACTATGACTGGAGCATGGCATCCTCACGTGCTCTGAGTCCCATTTGTCTTGTCCAATCTGTGGCTTCGGAGGCCTATCTACCGCCACACATCCACTACTCGGCACATGATACAGAACTGCGTGGTTATAAGACGGAGCAACTAAGGGGAATTCTGGAGCTCCCCAGGGTGATTGTGACCCATATATCTCACTCATAGGCACACCTCTCCAGCTATTACCACCGTCCATGTGTATATTCATCGTGAACACGCAAAAATGTTTACTTTTAGCTGAAATCGGTTAAGGAACGTTAGTGTCACCCTGGCTAGCTCTACATCATTGTTTATATGTATACGATCTACTATATTACTGTACTCTGTTATGTATACTGATTCAGAAACGCACAAAGTTTTACATAAGCATTTATATATGCTTTAATAAATCTCATTAAAATCTGCAAGCAATAACAATTTAACAGAAATAATCGAAATGTGCGAACTAATTGACATTACATTTTCCCCGGTTTTATCAACAGTCGTGAAATTTGTGGATATGTCACTGTCACTGTCATCTGTCGCATTTCGGCTTAGAGTTGAGCTATTAAATGTTTTAACTGTTATTAGGGTATTTATGAAACTTAGCTTTGATAGAATGTATTTTATTTGACTCTTTGGTATTTTTGAAAATAATAATAATAACTCGTAAATACATTTAATTCGATAAACAAATTCATATTTTTTAATCTATGTGTCACGTGACTCGAAACACCAATGACTGCGTGACGTCACTACTCAGACGATTGATTGTCAATTTGCAGTCACTGTGACACATGACACAAAATAAATTGATGAATTTGTTGATATTTGGGAAGCAAGATGTAACCACTTTCTTCGTATTTCAGTTCAATTTTCGAAGTATTGGTATACTACGCACTAATGTTATGATTTACAAAATAATTTCCTTTGTTTACAAAAGTTCTGTTGCGTAATGACGTCACAAAATGGCGATCGTCATTATCGCGCCTTTTGGACCTTTGAAATTTGAATTTTAAATAGCTGTTATTTAATCAATAGGTACACAAAGAATTGCAAAATATATTTTTTAGGTAATGTATACCATATTCTTTAAATTTAGGCCCTTTGTGAAATTTCGTCAATAACCCTATTTCAACATTTATTAAAAAATAACTTTTAACTTCTTTAATAAACATTGCAAATATCGATAAAAGTTATAAAGTATAACTTATAACCCAACAAAACAAGAACATCTGCTGCATGAAGAAAAGAAAGTAAAAATATGTTGGCCCGTTAATTTAACTCTATTGTTTAATTAAACGTTACATACACAACTAATTTGAACGTATTAATAAAATACGTTTAAACGTTTATATCTAATTAACGTATAACAAGATAAAAGTTTAATGAACTTCTACGTACGACTAGAAAAAGACTACGAGCTATGAATTCTACTAGGGGACATTTGAGATGACCAAATTATAAACATTTGAAAATGAATAGAGAAGAAATATATAAACATTCGAAATGTCTATATATTCGGTTTACCGATACACAAATATAACGGTAAACCGAATATAGGCACATGAGTACTTACAATATATAATTAGGTATTCCGTCATCTTAAATATCCCATAACAGATGTCTTTACCTACAAAAATCAAATGGGGTAAGAGTGACATCAATTCTGTATTTTTTAATAAAAAAACTTTTTCTTTTAAATTAATCATAATCATAACGTTTGGTTTTGGACCAACTAGAAAAAGCCTAATACAGTATTATACTACTAGGAACTAGATAAAGTAGGCTTAAAACTATATGAACGCCTTACTTGCAACCTCATAACGTTTGGTTTTGGACCAACTAGAAAATGCCTAATACAGTAATAAACTACTAGGAACTAGATAAAGTAGCCTTAACACTATATGAACGCCTGACTTGCAAACTAGGTAAAAACACCACACATCCACCACCAGTCCAGTCATCAAACATCTTGCAAATCAGGGCCCTTCCGTGGAAATTGTAAATGGAAAGCTTACACATCAAAATACAGTGACTTTCAGCATTAATACATTCAGGCTATGAATGCCGTGATGGTACAAATAAAAAAAAACTAGAACAGTTTGAAAACTTAAAAGATGTAAAAGATAATATTTTGTAACTAGATTGACTGATGTCGTTATCTGGTAGTGTGTATAAGTTTATGTAGGTGTGTAATAGGTGTGAATGTGTATAAGTGAACGTGTATGGCTGAATGTGAACGTATGTGAGTGAATGTGAATGTATCTGAGAGTAAGAATGAGTGCGGGAGTCTAAATGGGCATGAATTTAGTCTGTGTGAGTGTAGGTCCGGTATAAATTCTACTTAGGGATATTTAAGATATTTTCCGTATCACAGTAGTCTAGGTTTAAGAGCCATTGTGTGACAATCTTTCTGCATTTTTGCTTAGTTAAGGAATATATTTTTAGGACTTGATTAATTTTGTTGTATATATAGCCACCCCTGAAAGTAAAGAATCTCTGTGCAAACTGAGTATGGCAAGCCTTTGGTACACACACCGCATGTTTCCTACGCTTAAGTAGAAGAGCTTTAGGTTCATAGGTAAGGAGTCCATGCATTTTGAGGACTGTGTAAAGTACGTATTTCATTTGGTTTGATCTTACAGTAATAATTATTTGCCGGCTGTTATTTGGTATCGGTATTATGTGTTTGGTGATGCTGATTTAAAAGTTAGGTTGGCTCAACGGCTTTGGTAGCAGGGTGGTCTACAAATAACCAAATGTAGTTGATATACAGATACCGTTAGTTGACTGTGTACCAACTACGGTTAATGGTGTAACTGTATTATTTTGTCTTATTAGTTTGTTTGTGAACTCTTTAACCCCTCGTATAATTGTGTAATGGTCGGAAAAATTCCCAAATGGTAGAAAGTTTTCAAAATATTTTTCTGAAAAATTCCACAATGAAAAATTATTAGAATAATACAATTCCTTGACTCATTTCATATGTTTTACATTTAATTATATTATATTATTTATCCATGTCAATTGAATCAATTATAACATGCAGTCAGAGGCAGTTAGGATGTACCAAACTGCGTAAAATATGCCTAGGACTGCATGTCATAATTTTTTGTTAATGTTATCTCTATCCATCTTTTCAGTGCAGGAGAGTTTTTCCATTATCAAGTTTAGCTTGTACAATCTATTTCTTTATTTCTCTATCACTAATGAAAAGAAATTGCCTTTTCGTCTATTCCAGACATGGACTTTATAATAGGGTATTTGACACTGATGGAAATAAAATATGAAACTTTGCTATAATGATAGCATGTATTTTATTAGAAATTTTGGTATTTTTGAAAATAATAATAATAACTCGTAAATACATTTAATTCGATAAACAAATTCATAATTTTTAATCTATATGTCACGTGACTCGAAACACCAATGACTGCGTGACGTCACTACTCAGACCAAGGAACATAATACTCTCTACGAGTCAGACGATTGATTGTCAATTTGCAGTCACTGTGACACATGACACAAAATAAATCGATGAATTTGTTGATATTTCGGAAGCAAGTTGCAACCACTTTCTCCGTATTTCAGTTCAATTTTCGAAGTATTGGTATACTACGCACTAATATTATGATTTACAAAATAGTTTCCTTTGTTTACAATAGTTCTGTTGCGTAATGACGTCACAAAATGGCGATCGTCATTATCGCGCCTTTTGGCACGACCTTTGAAATTTGAATTTTAAATAGCTGTTATATTATGAAATTTAATCAATAGGTACACAAAGAATTGCAAAATATATTTTTTAGGTAATGTATACCATATTCTTTAAATTTAGGCCCTTTGTGAAATTTCGTCAATAACCCTATTTCAACATTTATTAAAAAATAACTTTTAACTTCTTTAATAAACATTGCAAATATCGATAAAAGTTATAAAGTATAACTTATAACCCAACAAAACAAGAACATCTGCTGCATGAAGAAAAGAAAGTAAAAATATGTTGGCCCGTTAATTTAACTCTATTGTTTAATTAAACGTTACATACACAACTAATTTGAACGTATTAATAAAATACGTTTAAACGTTTATATCTAATTAACGTATAACAAGATAAACGTTTAATGAACTTCTACGTACGACTAGAAAAAGACTACGAGCTATGAATTCTACTAGGGGACATTTGAGATGACCAAATTATAAACATTCGAAAATGAATAGAGAAGAAATATATAAACATTCGAAATGTCTATATATTCGGTTTACCGATACACAAATATAACGGTAAACCGAATATAGGCACATGAGTACTTACAATATATAATTAGGTATTCCGTCATCTTAAATATCCCATAACAGATGTCTTTACCTACAAAAATCAAATGGGGTAAGAGTGACATCAATTCTGTATTTTTTAATAAAAAAACTTTTTCTTTTAAATTAATCATAATCATAACGTTTGGTTTTGGACCAACTAGAAAAAGCCTAATACAGTATTATACTACTAGGAACTAGATAAAGTAGGCTTAAAACTATATGAACGCCTTACTTGCAACCTCATAACGTTTGGTTTTGGACCAACTAGAAAATGCCTAATACAGTAATAAACTACTAGGAACTAGATAAAGTAGCCTTAACACTATATGAACGCCTGACTTGCAAACTAGGTAAAAACACCACACATCCACCACCAGTCCAGTCATCAAACATCTTGCAAATGAATTTTAAACAGCTATTATTTAATCAATAGGTACACAAAAAATTGCAAAATATTTTTTTTTGTTAATCTATACCATATTCTTTAAATTTAGGCCCTTTGTGAAATTTTGTCAATAACCCTATTGCTTCATGATTCCAAAAAACCTACTACTATCTGTGAGACAGTGTTTCTGATGTCTAAATACACCGATGTGAGAGCCATGTATCCTACCACAGGCCTGAACAGGGATCTTGGTGGTGGTTGGTGCTGAGCCTGCACTAATGTCATTTTTTCTTTTGACGGCAAGAGGTTAACCAGGCGTCATCGTAAAACTTTCAACCTTCCACGACGCACAGCGAGCTTCTCCCAGTCACTGGGGAAGTCACGTTTCTGTGCATATAATATGCACAGAAACGTGACTTCCCCTGCTTACGTTATTTTCCGACGGTCGGCCATACATAAATAAGTTCCCATATCAGATACATTCCTTGGCTGCTATGTCTGATTCTGCATCTAAATTATAGGGTCTAACAATTTTTTTTCTGGGGTCGCGGTTATTGCTACCGCTAACCCGGAGTTAGAGTTGGATCATGTGGTTTATAGTTGGAAGGCGTCCGGCACAGCGTCCTTAATACCAGACTCAAAACAAAAAGATTTGATATGGATTGCTTGTAAATCGGCAGTCTTTTTTGCAACGACAATATAGAGCACTTCGCAAGGCACTAACGAATGAGCTACCTGTCAAAGATTTCGTGTGCACGTTTGGGTTGTAGTCATGTGCGCCACACCGGGAGGAGGGTATAATAGGGTTCCCTTGCATCCCCTTATTACAGAGGTGTACACCTTGAGAATGAGTTCAGTATCTTGCCTTATCTTTTTTCTATGATAAGTTTAGATGCAGATGCATCTTTTTGAAAATAATCCTGCAGCCACCTATGGTTGTAGTAAAGTTGTAGATGGGAAGGAATCTAAAATTAAGGAATACCCGACCGTAGACTATATTCTGTTAAAAAGATCGTGTAGACCATAGAGAGATTTGATGATGCCTTCGTACATCCCTAACGCTTTAAGACACTAAATTAAAGATATTGCTAGTATTGGCGTCAATTCTAATGTAGCAAACTAAACTAAATTTAAAACATTCCTGTCTTTTACCAATAGTTACTATATGAGCAAGATGGGACGAATCAAGAGATGTCAAATTTGAATTTAGACACGTCAAATTAAAATCTCCGAATGTTTTTAGGAGGCACAGGTTTAGGTGGCCACTAAAATTAGAGACGTCAAACGTAAATTGTATGGACAACTTAGGTTGACATGATTAAATTAGAAGTTGACGTCATCCCGTCCTGCTCTTATATTCATGATTAGTAAAAGACAGCTATGCTCTAAATTTAGTTTAGTTTGCTACATTAGAATTGGCGCCATTGTTAGTTTTTATTACTAAATTGGATTAATACAATTATTTGTGATTGATGCGTTCAGAAATATCGGAGTGAGGGTCAACTAGTGTTATTCAACAAGCTATTTAAGTAGGTATATAAGAACAGAGTATTTTTTCTGGCGTTCGTGCTTCGTTGTTTATAATGATCATGATTTATTTGATATAAGAAAAATAGAATTTTTCAATGGCCCAACACTAGCTATGGCGACGCAATTTGATGGCTCCAGCCAGAGCCACGGGCCAAAGCATATTTTTAAAACTATAAACTAAACAACGTAGGACTAAGGGTATCCCCTGCAGGACACGAGCCTCTACTTAGGACGTTGTTGGGGGGCAACTATGGACTAGCTGTATCATATCGGTTTTAATAAGGGACGAATTTAAAAGCTATTGGTTCGGTGCGGTCCCGGTCGAGCAAGAGTTAGGGCGAGCGGGTATGATGACATTTTTGGCGACAGATGCAAACCTTGCCAGCGAGCTCTTTAACGAGGTGGTCGGAGTGTGCTTGTCTCTGTTGAACTCTTGACCTACAGTGTTTCTATCATGGAATATAGGCATCTCCTTGTTTTATATACTCCGAGTCCGTAATGCAAAACGCAAAAAAAAAACAGTTTTAACTATCTATAGAAAAACTTTTATTGGTTTGTCAAAGAGACAATTTAAATGTCAAACATTTACGTTTGCGTCGGCTAACCTGGAAAATTCAAAAGTGGCTCCTTTTTAGAATAATATTGTGATAATCACATCAATTCAGTCAGATATTAAATCTATCTGATAATTTATATCTAACAATTATCATGAATTTGGAATTACTCGGTGAGTTCAAACAAAATTGTTTCGGTGCCTAGAACTTTCTCTATTTGTTGTTGTTTACTATATTTTCTAAACAATTATTCCCTGTGCGTTTCAGAATCATTTGGTCAAAACTATCCTGAGGTAAGAAACTATTTTTCCTGCATTGAGTGTAAACATCTTAAAGGCCAATGAATTTATTTTTATTTTCATAAATAACTTTGGTCTATTAAAGATTCTATTAGAGTAAATAAAATACTTTTAATGCGGGTCTACCCTCTTACCGGTTACTAATACAACTGTTACGTTTTATTTCCGTGTATTGAAATTCAAACAAACTAAAAAAAAACTCACTTTTATATAAAATATAATTGTTCACATACACTATACAAAATGTTTTTCAATTACAGGAATTTGATGGCACACTAGATTCAATATCATTGGCAGCAACATGTGCCTTCAACAGAAGAGGAACTCTCCTAGCTGTGGGATGCAATGATGGCAGGATATTCATATGGGACTTCATGACAAGAGGCATAGCTAAATCAATATCTGCACATGTATATCCTGTCTGCAGTTTAAGCTGGTCTAGAAATTGTAAAAAGGCAAGTTTAAGAATACATTTAAAATGTGTCAGAACAGTGACAGGTTTGTTTGTTAAGTGCACTGTGCAGTCTAATTTTCTCTTAGACTGTGCTGTAGGTTTTAGTTTTATCTTTGTTTGGCTGGAAGAAAGTTTATGTTAAGTGTTATGTATGTAGTTTCCTGTAAATAGGGTTATTTCAGAGCCTGGTCTGGCCATAATATCAAGAATTTAATCAGGATAATAGTCATATATCATCAGGGATAGTTCAATGCGTCTTGTAGGTAGCAATTGTAAATACAGCTTTTCTGACTTTAAGAAAAAATACAAGAAAAAATGAGATCATAAAGTTTTATTACACAAATAGGCTCAAATTTAATAACATATTCAGTGGAAGAAATTCCAAAGGAAGTATTTTTTATATACAGTGTCAAAATTAAGGGTGCCTTCTGGATTTTTTAAAATAATTATGTTTTTTTGGCTTGATCTTGGATCTTGTATATACAATTGTTACTTATGTGGTATTGGACTATCACCCAACAATATACAACAATGTACATAATTGTACATATATAGAATCCAGACCTCCCGATTTAATTCATAACTGTAAATATTTTGAAAGTTTTATGCAATTCTTAGTTTATGGTTGTTTTTTATTTTCCATTACAGCTTCTATCAGCTTCAACAGACCACAATGTATGCATATGGGATGTGCTTTCTGGAGAATGTGAACAACGGTACAGGTTTCCAACTCCAATACTGAGAGTTCAGTTTGATCCAAGAAATGCCAAGAGATTTCTAGTATGTCCTATGAGACATGCTGCACTGCTAGTTGACACAGATGGGGATCACAAAATATTACCTATAGATGATGACGTAAGTTTAAGGTGCCCATATATTTATGGGACAAATGTCCTCTAACTAGAGGTTAAGATGCTGTGATAAAAACAAACTTACTAGAGCCATCATTTATTTTAAAACCCTATTAATGATTCTACAGTATTGTTGGTGCTCTCTTTTCACCTTGAATATTTAGTCTATGAATTTTCTTTAGCTTGTCACAAAATACGAAAAAAAGTCACACTCACATTTACCGCCTACATAAGCGCGCAACGCTCTTTAAAGATACCATGCAGTACACTGCATGTAGCTACCTACAGGTAGTCTTCTCGACTTGAAAATCTACGAATTAGAGATAAATCTTTGAAAAGCATTAACGCATGCTTAGCGAACCCTAAAGTTATTATATTAAAATGGAAAAAGAATACGGTCGGGAGCAGGATTCGAACCTGCGCCTTCCAAATAAATACTCCAGGCTCTGACCAGTAAGCCATCTCGACCTCTGCTCACCACCCCTAATTCTTCATCCATATTGTAACACGTATTTTGGACTGGTGGTAATACCTATTGGTATGTGCGACATGTGGGATGTATAGACGTTTTGTGGGATCAATTTAATAATTATTCAATTGCCATTACGCGATGGGCCCGTAGAATCTGCGATGAATTTAAAAATGTAACAGTACTTGTAAAAAGGACTTTTATTTTTTTAAATTACTCTTGAAACTGGATTCATTTGTTTCTTATTTGTGAACTTTGCAATATTAGAGTTTGGGATATGATTCTTTTTAACCTGATTGACATGGTATTCTAATAGTATAAACATAATAGTTTGTGAGGATGGATGTACACTTGTTTGATACTCTTTCATACTAACTACTCAATTTGATTCCGATGAAATTTGGCACACAGATAGTTTATAACATAACATAGCATCACGCCTGTATTCCCCGAAGGGGTAGGCAGAGGTGTACACAATTGTACACCCACATTTCACCAATGCTGTTATTAAGTCTCATGTATTAGGTGGTGAGCCTATTACCATCAACCGGGCACATTTCCAAACTCGGGGCTGCTACTGAGAATTTCCTAACAGAAAAACTCATTAACACTTTGCCCAACCTGGGAATCGAACCCGAGACCTCCTGCTCAGCAGTCGCGCTACGGACCACTAAACCAACGAGGCAGTTAGTTAGTTAGTTTATAACCTGGATTATATATAAAGGATACTTTTATCCCTGGATCCAATTTTGAAGTCCATACAGATGAAATCACAGCTCGAGCTAGGGTGTTATATTAAATATATCTTTTTTATTACTCTTATTTTTGTAATATAATTTTTTAATGTATTCTAGGGGGACATAAATGTAATAGCATCATTTGACCGAAGAGGAGATCATGTCTACACAGGCAATGCCAAAGGAAAGATATTAATATTAGACACTCAGTCCTTAGCAATAAACGCCAGTTTTAAAATAACTGTTGGCACATCAAGTACTACTAGTATTAAAAGTATAGAATTTGCAAGAAGAGGAGAGTAAGTTACCTGAAGCTTAATTACTCTAATTAAAATACACTAATCAAACCTGAATGGCATTATCTAATACACTTAATTATTTCAGCTGTTTCCTAGTAAACACATCGGACCGTGTCATCAGAGTTTATGACACAAACACTGTTCTCAAATGTGGTATTAATGGTGAACCGGAACCTATACAGAAACTACAAGATCTTGTTAACAAGTAAGGCAGCAAGGTTCAGTCACAGAATGTACCTTTCGCAAAATACACCCCATACTCAAAACGTACCATTCTCAAAATGTACCTTTCGCAAAATGCACCCCATATGCAAAATGTACTATTCAAAATGTACCTTTCGCAAAATGCACCCCATATGCAAAATGTACCTTTCGCAAAATGCACCCCATATGCAAAATGTACTATTCAAAATGTGCCTTTCGCAAAATGCACCCCATATGCAAAATGTACCTTTCGCAAAATGCACCCCATATGCAAAATGTACTATTCAAAATGTACCTTTCGCAAAATGCACCCCATATGCTATTCAAAATGTAGCTCTCTCATAAGGCACGTTTCTTATTATGCACATTTCTCATAATCAAATCATCATTTATTTCAAATAACCGTTTACAGGCACTCTTGAATGATCAGAAGTTAATTGCCACGTTCCAAAGTGTAGGTTCCTATGGAGAAGAACGGGCAAGAAACTCCACGGTTACTCTTTTTCATCATATAGGTTTTTACAATAGTAGGTATTGGTTACACTGTTTTTGTTGCAAAATAGTATGTGAGAACAATGTAAGATGACGCCAATACTAAAAGAGTTTAGTTTATTTCATAATGCACCTTTCTTATAATGAAACTTTCGCAAAACGTACCTTTGTTTGTAAACGTACTTGTGTTGACCTGTAAAAGAGTTAATGTAGAAAACTCTTCAGGACTCTTCTTCTTCTACAGGTCAACACAAGTATATATACATTTCTCTTACAAACAGCTTTGTATATGCTCTTTCAATCTGTAAAAAACGAATGTTGAACTTTGAGTTTGTTCCGGCGTTTCTTCTCAGGGATAGGAAATGCCTTCTAGTTTATAATTTGATATGTAAAAGAGTCCCAAAAGACCTATTTAAAGAATAATGACTGCATCGTTGGTCTAGCGGTCGCAAGCGCTGAGCGTGAGATCCTGGGTTCGATTCCCAGGACGGGCAGTGTTATTGGATTTTTGTGTTAGGAAATTCTCAGTAGCGCCCCGGAGTCAGGAAGTTCGTGATATGACACCGCCGTGCTTCGGAGAGCACGTAAAGCCGTCGATCTTGCCCCTGATCTCTCTCCAGTCGTGTCGGATTGCCGTTCCCATTGGAATATGAGTGAAGGAAGAGGAAGTGCACCTGTGTTTGCACATACACTTGTGCACAATAATATATTCTGCGTACTTGGCTAATCTCCGCGGAGATAGGCCGTGACCGAAATACGATCGGGTTTATATTTAATTTTAAATAACCACTAGCGTAAACTGAAAAATTAATTTATTAGCTTGTATCAGCTCAATCTGTCCATAACTTAAGGGGTCCCTTTATAGCTTTATCACACCTCTCTACTTCCTGCATATCTTGCCATCGTCAGTGGTATCTTCATTCTACTTCGTTGAATTTGCATAACGTAATATATAAGTAAAGTACTGAAATCTCTGGTTATAAACTAAAGTCTATATTCTCCATAGAACGACGTGGAAGAAATGCTGTTTCTCCGGCGATGGCGAATATATCTGCGCTGGGTCGGCTCGACAACACGCATTGTATATTTGGGAGAAATCCATTGGTAACTTAGTCAAGATTCTGCATGGGACTAAGGGAGAACTACTGCTGGACGTCGTGTGGCATCCCATCAGGCCTATCATCGCTAGTATAAGTGCAGGTAATAAAAAAAAACTAAAACAACAAGCCTACCATGCATAAAACATGTTTGCTGTATTATACAATATTTACTTTGGAATATTATATAATCATCATCTTCCTGCCCTGGTCCCAAGCTATTCAGGGTCGGCGCAATATGTTTGTCTCTTCCATTCTTCCCTGTTAGCCGTCACTATATCGTTCACCCCCTTTTCATTCATGTCATCGGTGACACAATTCATCCAACTTTTCTTTGGTCTACCTCTCCCCCTCCATCCATCGACATTCATATTCATTACTCTCTTAATCACATGTGTCTCATCCCTCCTCATCACGTGTCCGTACCAAGACAAACGGTTTCCTTTCAACTTTTCTGTCACTGGAACTATTTTCAAACTTCCTCTAATATATTCATTTCTTATTTTCTTGTCACATCCATCTCAACATTCTCATCTCCGTTACATGTAGTTTTCTTTCATCCATTTTCGTCATGGCCCAGCATTCCGATCCGTACAGGACGACAGGTCTTATAACGGATTTGTAGATTATGCCTTTTAACTTGAGTGGCATCCGTGGTTCACACTTTGTTCCTGTAACCTGTCGCATTCGATTTAATCCACCCCGAGTTGATCCTGTTCGTAACGTCTCGTTCTATTTCACCATCACCTTGGACGAGTGACCCAAGGTATCGGAAGTGGGAACAGACTGGTAAGGGCACTCCGTCGAGAGTTATAGGCACATGACTGGAGAGACGGCCGAAATCACAGAACATATACTGCGTCTTGCTACTGCTAATTTTCAAGCCAACACTCTCCAGGCCTTTGCCACCATACCTCTAATCTGCTCTGGACCTCAAGGCCACTCTCGGCAACCAGCACAATGTCATCAGCGAACAGCATACACCAGGGAGCCTCTTCTTGAATGTCCGATGTAAGAGCATTCATTATCACCAAGAAGTGGTATGGACTAAGAGCCGATCCCTGGTATAAGCCTACAGCCACATTAAAGCAGGCAGTGGTGCCCGCTGTAGACCGGACTTGGGTACTGCATTGACCCAGGCACATCTTTCTCAGGTTTCCAGGGCCCACCATTGGAATATTACATAATACTAAATATTGTACTATTTATATTGTATATATTTATGTTATACTAATACTTCATTATAATATGCAATGGCCATGAGATGGTTGACAAGACGCAACGTCTTGCTCTTTATGCAAGACAGGTTTTTTAAATTGGTAATTATATTTAGATACAGTGCAAGAATAATAATTATTGTTCGTACATTTACAGGTGTGGTTTCCATCTGGGCACAGAATCAAGTAGAAAACTGGTCAGCTTTCGCACCGGACTTCAAAGAACTTGACGAAAACGTGGAGTATGAGGAACGGGAGAGCGAGTTTGATGTGGAAGATGAAGACCGGTCGGTGGACCAGACGGGCGAGAGCCATGATGATGAGGAGGTGGAGGTATGTGTAGCTATAGGCCCGATTCTTCAGTATTGTTTTTTTTTTAACTTATAACTATCTGCCTTTGGGGGTAAATCTGGGTTCTCAATCCAATAAGTAATTAAGGCATGATTGAGATAAAAACACCCAAATTTTCGCCATTTTTATGTCCTCTGAAATAATGACCGTTTTATTTATATTTCATCCATGACCGTCGCTTACCACCAGGCAAATTGTTGGCTAAACGTACATCTATATTTCATAAGTAAAAATAATAATTTCTGTTAGATATACTATGTTTTACGCTAAATCATTTAGAGTCAGGCGTTTCATTGGAAACAGGTCGATGTGACAACGTGCGAGCCTGTGGCAGCATTCTGCAGTTCTGACGAGGAAGGAGAAGACGAACACATGCTGTCGTTCCTGCCTATAGCACCGGAGATTGAAGACCCAGAGGTAAAAAGATTAATTGATTTCTGAGCTATACAACTATAGTTTTTTTTTTTATAAAAGACTGCTTAACTAAAACCGATAAATAATAATTCACTAACTAATTTACAGTACGACCTACATGTGTAGGCCGCCCAGAATATAGGCAACTCTGTACTATACCATTATCTAATTGGTTCCTTCCGAAACATTATATCTGCGCAGCCATCCGAACGAACTTCACGATTGCCTGGACGGCCATACTGTATATTTCAGATGAGACCAAACGTTTTTTCCAAAAATCTTAAAGTAGAATTTACAACTCTAACGTCAAGCCTGTCCTTCAAAAACAAAACCCTTCGAAGACTTTTTTCCCATATTTCCCAATCAGCTTAACCAGAAACTGGTAGAATGTCCTGCGATCCCTTCTCGAAAACCCTCTATAACTTGTGAACAAAATGAAATGCAAGTAACGCCTAAACCGTCCCTGTGTTAATAACTATATAATGTGACCAAGAATCATTCCCAGGACGGTTGGGCCGCCACTCAGGAGACGGTTACGCCAACAGAAACCCCAGAAAAGATGGAACCAGCTGCCAAAAAGCCGAAGAGTAAAACGTACGACATATCACTCAAGATAGCGCCACCTGGTAAGTTATAAACTGGCATCGAATTCTTAACTATGTCAAGATAAATCTTTGAAAAGCATTAACGCATGCTTAGCGAACTCTAAAGATATATTAAATGGAAAAAGAATACGGCCGCGAACAGGATTCGAACCTGCGCCTCCCGGATGAATACTCCAGGCGCTCTGACCACTAAGCGAGAGAGGTCGAGATGGCTTAGTGGTCAGAGCGCCTGGAGTATTCATCCGGGAGGCGCAGGTTCGAATCCTGTTCGCGACCGTATTCTTTTTCCATTTAATATAATAACTCTTAACCATGTCTCCAACATAATATTTTCCCGATTTTTAGGTAAGATAATGTACAATATATTGGCTAAATGTAGTATGAAAGAAGTTTCTGACATGAATCAGTAGTGCCAGCATGTAAAGTTTAGTGGCATTCATCTTAATTAGAGCATTTTGTATTATATTACCTTATATGAATCTGATCAAGGTGCACTTTTGATTGAAACTGATCTGAAAACCAATTCTATTGATACTTATCTGACCCGGCAGATGTCGTTCTGTCAAAAATATTGAACTGTAACAATGAACAGTCTGAATGTGATAAAACAAAATGGTTTTTACGTTCTTTGGTGTAATGTTTCCATTTTTTCACTTCATAAGAACCATCCTCGAACTTAAACGAATATTTGAAAACAAAAAAATTGAATTGTTCCAGCCGTTCTCGAGTTTTGCGTTTAGCAACGCATTAAGCCATTTATTTATCTTCTGATATATAAAAATCTCGTGTCACAATGTTTGTTAACGAACTCCTCCGAAACGGCTTAACCGACTTTTTTTTTTCTGAGAATAGGTCGTATAAGGGTCGTACAAGGGCCTATAAGGGTGGCCATATCCAGAAAATTTATATGGTAGAACATCATATGCGGGGGGCCAATCAATTTATACAGAAATGCCATCTAAATTCCCGACTATTCCGGTGGATAAAAAAAAACTAAACCTGACATTTACAAACGCAACAAAAAAAATTGCCCTATATACTTTTGTTGCTGACTGTAGAATAATGGTTGTTTTGATTTTCCTTTTCAGAACAACCCCTATCGTTTGGAGGCAAAAACAAGCAAGCAGCAGGAAGTAAAAAAGTTGCCGGTAGACCTCGTAAATAAAGTATTATATTTTAATATTTTTTTTATTTCACTAATACTGCTATCTATTGCAGACTTGACCATGTCTACGAATGGCATGACCTGTAAAGAATTATGTAAAAAAAAACATGAATTATGTAGGAGAAAACATTTATTTTTTCAAAAAAAATGTCATCGATCTCTTTAATAAAATTCGTATTCAGAGTATACTGTAAGTACCTATCGGTCGTATATAAATAAATCTCACTTAAACATAACCAAAATAATAATACATTCGCCTATTCGAGACCAAAAAGACTCATAATAATATATAATATTTACTCCCTATCGCTAAACTAAAACTCCTACGCTAAACACATAATATCGTACAGGGCGAGCCGCGAGGCGCGGCGCATAAATATAATTATCTATAGCGCATAATTATGTACAGCCGGACTACGCGTATGTGCGGCCGGGCTACGCGTCCATGTCGTCCTCGTGTTGGCTCGAGAAGTAGCTGACCAGGCCGCCGAACACCGAGCCGCCGTCCTCGCGCATGCGCACCGCGCCCAGGTCGTCGCGCATGCGCAGCGCGCCCACCTCGGCGCCCGCGTCCAGCGGCGAGCGCGCGCACGGGCCCGCCTGCTCCAGCGGCGCCGGGGACTCCGCCTTGTCGGCCGCTTCCTGCTTCACCACGCCCAGCGGCTCCAGGCGGCCGGGCGACGCCAGCCGGTCGGGCCGCACGCCCGCGCCCGGCTCGCGCACGCTCAGCGGCAGCGGGCCCGCCGGCGACGTGCGCGACACGTCCGGGTAGTACGGCGCCGGGCTGCCGCGCGCCGCCGCGCCCCCGCCGTACGGCGGCCGCATCATGGGCCGAATGTGCGGCGGCAGGTACGGCGGGCCGTGACCCGGCTGCTCTAGCGGCAGCGCCCGGTCCGACGCCGCGGGACTCCGCGGGCGCGCCTCGGGTGCATACGGGTGATGCATCGGGGGAGGGCCGCGGAGAGGCGGCGGGGCTCCGCGCTCGGCGGGCCCGGGCGGCGGCGCGTAGGGCCCGTACGGACCGTATTGCGGTGCATAGGGCCCGAGCGGGTAGCGTGGCCGTCTGTCTTTGTTCTCCGTGTGTTTGATCTTGGGATGTCTCGGCGGCTCGTCGCGCGGGGGTGTGGGCGAGGGCTCCCGCGCCGGTGAGCCGGCCGGCGAGTGGTACTCCGGCTCGGTCTTCACCTCTGCCTTGATCCGCACGGGCGGCTCGTGCTCCGCGGGCGGGGTGGCGCGCGGGGGGGCGGCTGACGGGGACGCGGAGGGGGGCGCACGGCCCTGCATGGCACCGACCGCCATGCCGGCCGGCATGCCGCGGTGCATGGCCATAGCTCCGACTAGCCCGGGGTGGCCGGAGGGCGGCGGCCCGTGCGGGCTGGCGGAGGGCGGCATGGTCCCGGGGGGGCCGGGTGCGTGCGGCCGGTGCATGCCGAGCGGACCGTGGCCGGGGTGCGGCGGGCCATGGGGCGGAGGCCCGTGTCCAGGAGGAGATGGTCCATGTCCATGTGGGGGCGGTCCATGGTTGGCGTTAGGTAAGCCATGTCCGGAGTTCGGCGGGCCGTGGCCCGGAGGCATGGGGCCGTGCCCGGGCGGCGGTTGACCATGTGCAGGCGGGCCGTGTCCAGGCTGCATGGCGTGCGGGCGCACGGCGGAGGGCCCGTGTGCCATGGAGACGTGCGGCGAGGCGGACGGCGCGGGGGAGGTGGCGGTCGAGTACGGCACGCGCGGGTATGGACCGGCGTGCGGCGCGTGCCCGGGAGGTGCGTGTCCGGGTGGAGCATGTCCGGGTGGTGCATGCCCAGGTGGTGCATGCCCGGGTGGTGCATGTCCGGGCGGTGCATGTCCGGGCGGCGCGTGCCCGTGTCCGGGCGGCATCGCGCGCACATGCCCGTAGTACTGCGGGAACTGTCGTGCCGGGCCCAGCGCCGGGTGCATCGGGTACATGGACATGTTCTGCGCGCGCGGCCCGTAAGACCCGCCGCCGGGGTACATCATAGGACCTCTGCGAAAAAAACATCATCAGAACCAGACATCCCGCAGCAATCGCTCTTTTTAACTAAATATTTTTCAACATTGGTGAGGGGCTCGTGGCTAAGTAATAGCTGCACAGATCGATCGATCGAGGTTAAGCTGCGCTTTCCGCGGTCGGTCTGTGGATGGGTGACCATCATTTCATACCGAGACCTCTCCGTGCCTCGGAGAGCACGTTAAGCCGTCGGTCCCGGTTGTCAAATTAAGATCTATGACAGCCGTTACGGTTAGTCAGAGGCCTGAAAGTCTGACGACCAGTCATACCACGAGATATCGTGTTACCCAGTAATTGGGTTGTGGAGGTCAGATAGGCAGTCGCTCCATGTAAAATATTGGTATTAAGCTGCATCCGGTTTGACTGGAAGCCGAATGTTATTGGGAAAAGGCTAGGCAGATTGATTGATTTTTCAACATTGGTGCCCGTAGAAGACACTAACACATCGTATCGAAGATATCTGTCTACGATGCCCAATAGTTTTACATTACGTCATCGCGCGATGTATGCAACACGTAACTACATTACATAGTTGCATAAGTCAAAAACAAAATTAATGGCTCTCTTACCATAAAACAACACAGTTTGAAAATATCAAGAAAAAAGAACGGGATAATTAATTAATGTATCAATTTTTACCTGTACTGTTGGTTGATCATGTGCGGCATCCGAGTGATGATGCTGGGCTCCTCCGAGATCGGCTTGAACGGTTGCGGCGACCCAGCTACTGAAAGCGTACCTGTACATTATGACGTGCGTAAGTTCAACCGAAATTTATTCGGAGATACAACTGGATGAAATTTAAAGTTATTATATTAAATGGATTAAACGTTATTGCAATCAATTCAGTTCCCATACTGGTGACCAAACCGACACGACTAACTTTGCAGTTAATACAATGCCCATTTCGGTCACCATTATGGGGACTGAATTGATTGCAATAACGTCGCCATAAGACGTGTTAAAATATGGAAGAAGAATTCGCGGTGGTGAGCAGAGGTCGAGATGGCTTAGTGGTCAGAGCGCCTGGAGTATTCATCCGGGAGGCGCAGGTTCGAACTTCGAATCCTGTTCGCGACCGTATTCTTTTTCCATTTAATATAATAACTTTAGAGTTCGCTAAGCATGCGTTAATGCTTTTCAAAGATTTATCTTGGATGAAATTTATTAAGCGATTCATTATTTATATTAGAATTTTTTTAACGGTTAAAAATACTTTATTTAGTATCAAGAATAGGACTGTATTCGTTCGGTTCTAAGTGGTACTACAGCAGCTCAACACAAAATAAATTTTCATTTTCAAATGCGTGGTTATCAATTGCGGTTACTGTATAATGACCTAGAACATCCTGTTCTGGTACTAAAATATTTTATACTTATCAGTCATACTGTATATCTTGCTGGGTGTAAAAGTAAAGTAATTCTGAGAATGGTATATGTGAATGTAACGTACCTTCCCGCAGTCCCGCCACGTGGTCCCCGCGTGCGTGCTGCGCGCGCTCCTCCGCCGTCAGCACGCCGCGCAGCTCCGCGCGGACCTAACATACATTTTATTATTAGTTATATAAACACATTTAAACTAAGATTTAAATATCAATATAATACAAACTACCTACACTATAAACTTATAACAAAAAAAGCAATACTAAACGTTTAGTACTATTAGTTAACTGTAAGGGTGGAAAAATTCGTCTGAATTGCTGTCAACTGGTAACGTGCTAAAAGGCTGGCAGTATTACGTTACCTCGTTGAATGGCAATGCTGATTCTTTGGGCGAAGTAAAGACCAGCGTTCAGGTCACGTGAAGTGTCAACCAATCATCTTGCAATCTCTTTAAAGAGGAGGCGAGCGTTCGGACCACACGACACGAGTCTTTCAACCCGAAACGGCTCAAAAACATATTTACTGGTAAGATTGTTATATTTTCGCCGTTTCTGAGTTTCCGCAGCTGAAGCAACAGCACCAGCATAGGCCGCTGAGCTAGTAGGATGAGATGGCGCAAGGGTATCGACGCAGGTTACGTCCCACACAGAGGCCTACCCAACTTCCATGGCAGTAATGTTATTCCATCAAGTCTTTTGCCATCGTCTCGTGCCAAGCCTGGTTCTAATATACGAGGGGCGTTCAATGTATTCTCGGTATGGGGTTGATTTGATAATGATGTGGGTAATTTGACTAATTAATTAAGTAATGACATTATCTGAGGGTATAAATATGAAATTTCATATAGTTCTGATCATTAGTTTGCTAGTTACCCTTAGTCAACGACAACTGGAATGGCTAACGTGACAATGTCGAAGAAAATCACTGGAATTTAATCACCGCGCTGTGATTAAATTCCTTACCAAGCAAGGAAAAAGTCAAAAAACTATTCACGAAGAGATGGTGGCTGTTTACCAAGATTCTGCACCTTCGTTATCGACAGTACAAAAGTGGTCAAGTGAATTTAAAAGGGGTAGAGAGAGTATTGAAGATGACACTCGCTCAGGCGGCCCGGTTACTGCCTCTACGGAAGAAAACGTGAAAAAAGTTGAGAAGTTAATACTGGAGGATGCCCGAATGAAGGTCAAAATTATAGCAGAGATGACCCACCTCTTCGTTGGTACCGTACACACTATTCTTCATGACCTCCTTAACCTCTCAAAAGTCAGTGCAAGAAGGGTGCCGCGAATGCTCACGGCGCCTCAAAAACAAGTGCGAATCGAGTGCTGTAGAGAGTTTTTAGAGCTCTGTGGTGAAGACCCATCAAGTATTTTCGATCGAATTGTTACTGGAGATGAAACGTGGGTTCACCATTATGACCCTGCAAGTAAGCAGGAGTCCATGCAGTGGCACAAGAAGGGTAGTGCCTCCCCTAAGAAATTCAAAGTCGTTCCGTCTGCCGGAAAAGTCATGGCCACGATGTTTATGGACTCAAAGGGAATTTTGTTGATTGAGTACACAAAAAAAGGTGAAACCATAAACGCAGCATCCTACGCATCCACTTTGAGAAATTTACGGGAGGCAATTAAAGAAAAAAGACGGGGTAAACTGACCGCCGGTGTGTTGCTTCTTCACGACAACGCCCCAGTCCACACGGCGCGTGTTGCCAAGGCTGCTGTGCGAGATTGTGGTTTCGAAGAAATAAACCACCCACCCTATAGTCCAGACTTAGCCCCTAGCGATTATTATGTGTTCCCTAATTTGAAAAAAGATCTTCGGGGAAAACGATTTTCCAACGATGAAGAGCTTAAGGCGGCCATAAATGCGCATTTTTCAGAGAAGGAGGAAAGTTATTTTTTACAGGGTATTGAAAAATTAATTTCGAGATGTAACAAATGCATTGAGGTTATGGGGGATTATATTGAAAAATAAAAATATATTTTTATTTGAATGAAGTTTTTTTTTCATACCGATACCGAGAATACATTGAACGCCCCTCGTATACTTGTTAACTCATAGTTGCTGCCATATTTACGTCAGTTCTTCCAAAGCATCTAAAATGCTTACATGACGGGTAGACTATGTTCGGCGGTTTTCAGGCCCTTCAGAGCCCCGGCCGTTACCACAAATTGTATAAACAAAAGAGTGAACGCGTACATGAGGCCCTTCGAACCTCGGGCAAAATGCATAGAAAATAGATTTAACTCGCACGTGTTGTATTTTTACAAAGTTTAAAACGGTATGTATGCTGTGATCCCTGTTGCACACATTGATAAGGTTTTTTGTATAATGCTTTTGCAGGAAAATATTTTAATAACAAGGCAATTTTCCATTTGAGGAGCGCGAGCTAGAGGCGAATGGATAACCTTTTAATCGATTTCAATCAATATCTTATAAACAACAAAATCAGTATAGTAATAATGTATTGTAAAGGTTTACCTGCAACCTCGGCGTGGTGGGGAACCGTGGTTGTTCATGGAAGTCATTAGGCATGCGCGGCGGCGGGAACCCGTGCGGCGGTCCCCCCGCGGGACCCGCGTACTGCATGCCGGGGCCCACAGGATACTCCATCTTCTCCTTCTTAATCCTCTTAGTCTCTTGCATAGCGAGCCTAGCCAAACGCTTTTCCTCTCGTTCTTTAGCTTTCTGTTCTTTCATCTTCTCTTTTTCCTCTTTCTTCTGTAACCTTTCGAGCTTCTTAGCCTCGCGCTCGGCCCGTTTTGCTTCGCGTTCTTGTCGCTTCTTTTCTCTTTCCAGCTGTGAAACGAAACATCTTTATTGGAAGCTGATACAACATTGGTGGAACACCATCAGCGTGCAGAAATTCAAGTTCTGCAATAATCGTGAGTAAACAAACTTTTTTGTGACTAAGAATATAGAGGTAATCTTGAACTACACACGTCTGAGACATTTTATACTTGCAAGGAAAATTATACTGTGTACCCGAAACATATGGCGTCAAGTACGTTGCGTCGCGTAGCGTGGATCTTATACAATAGCTCTGAAGAACTACTCGCCATATAAATATTCTGGGCTCCAACGCGCCTTGATCGGCGTACGTGGCCTACATGTGGCTCAAGTAGCCCTCGCTTTAGTTTCGTGCGAATAGAATACTTATATTTAAATATATATAAGATTCCGACTTTTGTTTATTTATTTAAAAACTTACTTGATTAGGTTTCAATGGTGATCCGTCTGTTCCGAGATCTGTGTGAAAATAAATTGAAAATTGTATAATCCATCGTTTATAATTGGAGATGATAAGGCAGCAACTCAACGATGGATGTGATCGCCGAGATGACGGCTAATAGATATGAAAGGAACCCTTAGTAAAGTGGGATAAGGACAGGAAGAGGATGATAGCAGCAACTTAGTCGTTGCAAACAGTTTTACAGATACAAAATAATAATGCAAATATTAGTTTTCATACTGGAATCGAACTAGTTGATCGACGGAATGTTATGCTGCCTGTTTATTATGATTCATAAAACGAGTTTGTAAGAGCTCTGGCTCTGAGCGGGTTCTCCTGTTCTCCTAGGTTGAAATCCGGTTTGGGCAGTGATATTGTTTCTTTTTTGTGAGGAAATTCTCAATAACTACCCGGAGTTTCGAACTGTGGCCAGTTAATGGCAATAGGTTCACCACTTATTACTGTGGGTGTCGTATCGAATATCCTGGGAACTTTATGGTATATTATGATATGTATGTGAAGTGTAATTAGTGGTAGTGTAGTAGTATACCTTTAATCTTAACCCCAATAAGTTTAGCGAGCGCGTCGTCACTGGCAGGCGACTCCCCCGCGGCTGCGCCGGCGCCGCTACCGGAGCCGCGACCTCTGCCGCGCGGACCTCTGCACAATAACTTGCTGTTAATAACCTAATTGGTACACTTAAGTTGGTTGGAACAACCATAAAATACATATCAAATAAATTAATTTTATCGTATCGCATTTTTCGCAATATATTTAATGACCGAATGAATGTCTTTTCGTGACCGCGGACAATGCAAATTGAATGAAACGTTGATGCTATATTTTAGTGATGTTAAATCTAGATTAGAACTAAATAATTATGTTATCCCTACTGTATGTCAGTAAAAAAGGAACCGATACGATTTTCTCTGTTTATCATACAATTGCGTATTGTATTTTATCTCATTGTTTCTGGCTGATTATATAGATGTTTTATTATCTATTTAATACGTTACCTGCTACCGCGGCCACCCCTACTGCCCCGGCCGCGTACTGGCCGCGCGTTCATAGCCGCCGCTGCTTGCGCGTCTGTTAACAAACAATACAGTTGTAGAACATCGCGTATTACATTATTAACTCAGAAAATAGGAACGAAAGACCGCGGGAAGAAGAAAATTTATCTCGTCTTTTCTCTGTCTTTGTTTTCGACATAAAACTCAAGATTCAAATTTATATAAACGCCATCTAAAATGGCTCAGATGACCGACGAGTAATGGGTCCATCCAACTTATCGGCTTAAAGTAAATCGTAATCCAACGAGAAAGTTTTACACCTCACAAAAGTATAACGGTTTATTTTTGTTATCCATATGGCGAATGTGGAGATCCGCAATAGGCATAATGACAGATTTTTAACCGGATTAATTGCGTGTATTATCGGTTTTTGTTTTTCCTGACGTTTCGAACACTTTGCAGCGTTCGCGGTCGCAGGAGGACTAAGTTTTAACGCAAATTATTGCTAATTTATCTACTTTGAAATAAGCGCAATAACGCTCTTTGGTGTCATAGCGTCCGATTGTGACGTCACGCCTAGGTAAACATTGCATTATTATATTGAAAGAATAAAATCTACAAATTAATACATATTTCCGATTGCAGTATTGTATACTTTGATTTTATTGAAAATCTTATTAATCTTAATGTTTATTTTAGAATCCTGTGTACATATATTTTTCTCGAAAAACATTTATTCTTCGATTCTTTGTTACTGTCATCATGCTTATTGCGGAGCTTCCGCATGGATTCGATCATCTGCGTCTGCATCCAAAATTATCAATGCGGATGTGGATTGCAGTGAAATTTTTTGTTACTGTAGAACAGTTGAGGTTATTTAATAATAGTTAGTTAATTTGAAATGAATCAAATTGCTACTTACTAAGATGAGCCTGTAGCTCTTCAGTCTTCGCTTTGGTGACGTCATCCGGCAGTTTCTCGAGCGGAACTACTGCGGTCTTCTTGATCAGGTCGCTGAGTGCTTTTCTCTTCTCCTCGCTGATTTGTTCTTCATCTTCTTCTTCTGGCTTCTTGCGTTTGGCCCGTTCTTCTTCAGAGTCCGTTGACGCGTCCGTATCTATTTTGTATTCGTCCGAACTGTCTGGCATGTGCTTGCCGCTGGATTTGTGCATTTCCTGTAGAGTATTAGTGAATTAATATTATTACATTTTTTTATTATACTTTTCTTTCATTATTTTTGTAAGGACCGCAGTCTTTCTCTACTACACTGGTCAGCAAAGAAACCGGGCCACCCGCTATCTTGGAACTCTGATTCGATTTTCTCAAAAAGTTATAACTTACAATTATCAAAGTTATACGTACAGAAAGTGCGTTTCATGATGATTATAATGACTATAAAACTATTCTAAAGTACCGTCTACTCAAATTGTAATCAAGTAACAAACACAATGCTAACGATTTGCTCTGATTTGACTAGAGTTCGCGATTAACGTTCTTTTTTTCTACAATGAGGGTAGTCTGATATTTCTTAGCATTTCTTTAGATTTTGTCCATCATTTGCTCAGACGCGTTTTTGCTATAATGGATACGACACCTCAGGAAGCAGCTCAAGCTGTAGCACTACTTCAAGCAGGCGTTGCCAACGTGAGGTCGCTCGAAGACTTCGAATCAGCAGATCTTCGGTGCAACGAGCCTACAGACGATACCCCGAGAGTGGAGCATTCGATCGCCGTCCAGGTACAGGCAGACCTAGGCCTGTATCAGCAGCAGATGATCGTTATATCCAACTTACTGTTCTGCGAAATCGCCGCCTCAACGCAGTTCAATTCCAACAAAGTCTGCGTGACGAACGCCAAGTGATCAAAAGTTCAAATACAGTCAAAAGAAGACTTGCTGAACGAAAGAAGAAAGCTGTAACAGGTCCAGCATTAACGGTAGTTCGGTTCCAAGGTAGGGGGTGGCCCGGTTTATTTGCTGACCAGTGTATTATGAAATAAAGGAGACAGACCGAAAACGCACATTTCGCCGATGCAGTTATTAAATCCCATGTAATAGGTGGTGAGCCTATTGCCATCAACCAGGCACAATTTCAAACTCTGGGCTGTTACTAAGAATTTCCTTACAGAAAAACTCAATAACACTTTGCTCGACCCGGGAATTGAACCCGAAACCTCACATACAGCAGCCACGTTCGCGACCAGACCAACGAGACAGTAAACAAAAAAAACCTTATACTATAAAAATGTAATAAATGAAACCTCAACCCAGTTCCATGTACCGTCCATTTACCAAACTTACATCCTCGGACTCGGTGTTGGGCATCTCGGTGTAGTTGATCTTCTTCTGCCTGGTGCGATGTTTGGGCGACCAGTCGTTGGGCTCGCCGTCCCCGCTCAGGCCGCCGTACGTGACGCGCGCGCGCACCACGTTCCCGAGCGCGTCGTACTGGCTCAGACCACTGCGCTTGCGACTCTTCGACGACTTGTCGCGACGCTTCCACTTTGGAGGCCGCGATTTTGATTTTGATCTAAGGAGAACGCCAAGTAACACGTATTTAAATGTGGGAGAATCCGAATTAGTGAGCAGAAGTCGGTATTGCTTAGTAATTATCCGAGAGACATAAGCCAAGGCTTACGACAGTATGTTTCTATCCACATTTTTTTTTATGTTTTTTTAAGTTGTGATAAGGAAAGTGTGCTTTTGCCCTGCAGTGAGACACTACTACTAATAATTGTTTTAGTTATAGTTAAGTACTTATTGTTTATTCTGTACCAATGTTGCACTGTGTGGGAAGAAATATATCTTTTTTTATTATTGTTGATAATATAATTAAATCTAAAACTTATTAGCTGGGCATTCGCACTAGATAAGCTGCTCCATTTGTTTGGCATAAACAATCGCGGGCAATACATCAACTCAACCAATTTTTATGATAATCGGATGTATGGTATCAGAACAAACAAACATACATTTTTAGATATTGGATAGAAGTTAACAGATATTTATCACAATAATACTAGTACTATAATTATACAAAGTAACTGGACTCATCAAAGATTCGCAATTAAGGCTTTTATCATGTCAGAAACGAAATGAGCAATCAAGATTAAATTTAACAAAAAAATGAAAACCGCCTTCCAAAATCTAAATAAACGCTAAAAAGTGCAAAATAATATCAACATTTGCTTTCTATCAAATAAATTTAAAAGAACAATATATAATAATAATCTGATATTTTTGGAGTCGGTGCCTGATTCAGTGAAATCGGTTCAGAACTGGCGAAGATTTCGATAGACATACATACAAACAAAAAAACCTCCTCCTTTTGGAAGTTGGTTAAAAATAAATACATAAGAGATTTCCGATTTGATATGATTTAGAATAGATTTCCACAGTGAAAAAGACAATAATGTTTCTCTGGCATGGTATCCTAGGGAAATTCTACTTGCCCATTTTGTAAAGATAAAGTAACACTCACTTGGATTTAGATGACCACTCCTTGGCGCCGGCGGACTCGCTGGAACTATCTTCTAACAAGCCTTTCTTTTTTTTCTTCACTTCAGGGGACGATTCAGTCATTTTCGTACGTTCTGTTAAATGAAACAAGTAGAGTCAAAGCGTCAGAAAAACATGATTGTTATCTGTATAAAAAAGTATGTCCACATATAATAGTTTAAGGTAGTATAAAACTGATTAAATTCTTAAATTTTGTTTAGGGTGTCATAAAACTTGCACACTAAGCAATCAAATTGATCAACGTCTGCACTGGTGGAAAGAATCAGGAAGATTAATAGTGCTGCATATAATAAATAAATAATACCACGGTTGCGAACTACAATTGATCAACCATGTGCTAGTCTGTTGATCAATCGATAACGACACGACACAACTCGATCAACGTTTATCGATGCACCGATCGATATGCCGATATCGCTCGATGCTGGATTAATGCTTTAACGATTGCAGACAGTTCCAGTTGTTGAACAGTCTAGCATCAATATTGAGTGGTCTATAATCACCACGTAAAGCAATCATGCTTTAGATTTGTTTTTCATCTAGACCTGGTCTTTTTGGCCACTATCTCCCTAATAGTAAGCGACGATGTGGCCGAGGATGGAGCAAGTAGATCTAGAAGAAATATATTTACTCTGGCCTTGAATATTTGATTGTATTTCTCAGGAATATGGTCAATATATAAAATATTATTAACTAGCTTCTGCCCGCGACTTCGTCTGCGTGGACTTCAGAATTGTTTCCAGCCGGGATAAAACGTCCTCCTATGAGTTAATCCAGGTTAAAAACTATCTGTGTGTGGTAAATTTCATCCAAATCCGTTCAGTAACTATTGCATGAAAGAGTAACCAACATCTATCCTTCCATCCTCACAAACACTCACATAATTTATAATATTAGTAGGATTTCTGAAGATTGTGTGCTGTGTAAATAAATATGGTGTTTTCATAAACACTACCGTGTTACAAAGCTGAGACATGTTACCATTTAATTAAATAATTTGTAAAACTAACCTTTTTTATCAGATCTACATGTCCGTCGTATGGGTAGCGAGTCTGAAGACCGAGAGTCACTGGACGTGCCTCGTTCATTCGACGATGAAATCTCCTCCGAAGACGAATCCAAGCCACTGTATATTTTATTTAAATTCAATGCAAGTTGTAGACCGTAAATGGAACTATCATCTTTTAGCATCGGAGCTCGTGGGACAGACTTTAAGGGAAAATACGTATTTGTACTCCCTAATAAATCATAAATTGTTTTCAGCACTGATATTTCTAATACTTTTAGCAATATCAATAGTTTATAAGTATTTTTGAATAATTATGACAACAATACCAACAAGTCAATAAGGTAAACTGTTCATGCATTCATAGAGTTAAAAATAATAGTATAAAATTTAGGAAACATCAGCCTTATATCAATCTCATTAAGGTGTACTTTTGATTGAAACTGATATTTGTCTGTTAACTATGAAAATGTATCGTAATTAAAAAATTTTCTTTGAAAAGCTTTAACACATGCTTAGCGAACTATAAAGTTATTATATTACACTTTCTCTAAATAGTGTTTATTTTGAAAGGGATACATACATTTCATTGGAATTTTCTCTTTCTAAAAGGAACATTATAAAAGAGACAGAAGACCTCATAAAATATTCAAGGTTGACTTCAGGTAAAAATTCATGGTTTCTTAATTTTTAATTACAATACTTTTAATGCTATATTTACCCGGTATCTTTGAAGTCCTCGTCGGTCTCGTCATCATCCTCCGAGGGCACTTCCAGCGAGTTAAGTTTCCTCGGCTTCCGTCGCTGCTTTTTTCTCATTTTCTTCTCGATTGGTTTACCCTGAAAATATAAACAAATAAGAAATTGTTTGTATTAGGAAAGTTGTTTTGTGCCCGGCCTAATCCCGGTCAGTGATCTCTATTAAACACACCCTAAGAACAGCTTCCGAGTGTTTTTGCGCTGTTCTTTTATTATGATAGATATTTAGTACAAGAAGGAACTAGGTGTAGATACCGAAAGGAGGATCCTCCACCTAGTCATCAGTTTTTAAGTGTCAATAACAAAACGATACGGGTAACTGATTTTCAAGGTCAACTACTTACTATCAATAGTTCGGCAACAGTTACCGTTTAGGCATCTCGCGGGCCATTGTTAAATGTCAGACGTTCGCATAATCTAGTTCCCCCATAAGTTTGACTGCACGATACAGAATTTGTGACGTCACCTTAACAGGTGTAGTTGTCGCTGATTTATGTATTAAGTTGATTAACTCATCTAAATTAGGCATGATGACAGATTTTGAAATCTCCTTCTATAATATAGGTTCACGTCTACTATATCCGAAAAACACATTATTTCAACAATAACCTTTACTTTTTTTTATTTTAATCTATCTAATTTGAAATAAGCGCGAAAACGCTTATGATGAGTTGTGACGCCACGCTTCGATAACATTTGACAAAACTCACGCAAAACCACGGCGGTGATTGACATTCAATTGAGGCGTAACGTCATTCGCTGTAATTGGCTTTTCAGTCAACATGGACGATAGCAGTATTTTATACTAGCTTCTGCCCGCGACTTCGTACGCGGTTCCTGTTGCTTATGCCAGCGACAACGGGGTCCTCAAAATCGAAGATCTGAAACGTCTGATGTCGAATACTAAAAGCCCGGGGACGGGAAAACAACGGGATGCGCAATACGATTCGAGACGTTCCAGATCTTTAATTTTTTTAATTCAACAGGGAATGTCCATCAAACTAAACAACTTTTGCTAAGACGTCATTCCTATAATGTTATAGTGTAGCTAGGCTCTTGGAGTTCCACATCAGGTGATCCAGATCATCAAATTTATTCTCTCAGCAGAAAATGCTCATGACGTGGAACAATTTTTACTATGGTACCATTTTTGTATCTCTTATAGTTTAGCTGGTCTGTTGCGGTTCTGCATCAGGTGTTCAAGTTTCCAAGATAAATTATAGCCTATATGTTGCCCAGACTTAATATCTATACAATCCGTCCAGTAGTTCCGAAGATTAGCGTGTACAAACAAACAGACAGATTTTTTTTTTGGATTCGTACACTATTATTGTTTCTAAACAATTGAGGGGGCTCAATTGTTTTTTTTTATATATTCAATGTACAGACACAGTTTTTTTTACTGTTTTATTATATGTATAGATTATTGAAAATCTTAATGTTTGTATAAAACTATGTAATTTTTAGAGGCATATAGGACATATATTTTTCTCTAAAACCATTTATTCTTTGATTCTTTTATACTGTCATCATGCCTGTTGCCGATCGATAGTCGACTATTGATAGCCAATAACAAAACGATACTACCGATAGTTTATGGAAGTGTAACTGATTTTCAACACTACCTCCTTGGGCCTTCGTTGATTGTCAAAGTCTAGTTTACCTATAACTTAATTGCAAGATATATAGTACTTGTGACGTCACCTTAACAGGCGTAGATGTCGCTGATCTGTATACAGAATTGGTAACATCTTGTCTGCGTATGACTTACGTATTTATCAATCTTACCTGTTCCATAGCCTCTCGTTCAGCCTTCATCTTCTCTTCCTCGGCCGCCTCGATAATAGTTGATATGTCTTTCCCGCGACCTTGGTTGCCAGCGCTTGTTGTCGCTTCCACATACTCTTCCTATGATATCAGAATAATATATTTCCAATTAAGCATCATAATGTATAGCAACTTACAAAACAAGGATTAAACTCGCTAGAAATGCATCCTGATAAAGACAAAGATTCAGGATTTATCTACTTATTCTAGTCATGAACAGCTTTTACTTAAAACGACGCCTAGTTTTACGTGACATCTACTCCTACCAACTCCAAATTGTAACACCGTTGCTATATTTTGTGCCGATAATTAATTCTTTGATTTGTATGATCTATAGATAAATGTTCTAGGTCTAGGTTTATGCGCATCTAAGATAGGTGTCTATAAACGTATTCACAATTCAGTATACTCTTCTAGTGTGGGGCAAGAGCGGTTTACAAACACAAATACGATACGACAGGACCAATGTACATGGTCAGAGACAGGTCAATGAGGAGTACCTTGATGGCGGAGCTGATGAGGCGGTCGTACTCCTGGCTGCGGTAGCTGACGGGCAGCTGGCGCCGCGCGCGCAGCCGGTACACCGCGCCCTCCTCCGACGTCGACGACCAGTCGCTCCTCGCACTCGCTTCTGTACCACACACCGATATGTTACAAGTGTGTCCTGCACGGGCACGTGAACAATATACGACAGAATTCTCTACAATACTTTAAAACAAATGAGTACAATTGTAGTATGTGACGCGCCTCCTCCCTATATATTCTTACTAGCTGATGCCCGCGTCTGCGCCCGCGTAGATGTCGGTTATCGCGACGAAAAGTAATCATGAAATTTTGAACCCGGTCCCGCTTTTCAATGACCGCGTTATAATTGCCCATTTTTTTAAGTATTTAAATGGATAGAGTATGTTATCCTTAAGAGATAGACATATGCCATCGCGGACTTTTCTATAGACCTATATAAGATACACAATTCCACCATACATCATTTAGTTATATCTCAAAGGGTTTAGGCAGCGTTATCGTTGAAAGCTCCCAGACGGCTTATTTTTTTCCGACACTTCCAACAAATATCATTATATTTTAGCCAATGTATACAAAAGCTTGCCAAATTTAATATACTGTAATTGTGTGTAATTTAAATAATTTTATATACTGAAACCTTTCTCTTGAATCACTCTATCTATTAAAAAAAAACCGCATCAAAATCCGTTGCGTAGTTTCAAAGATTTAAGCATACAAAGGGACATAGGGACAGAGAAAGCGACTTTGTTTTATACTATGTAGTGATGTTAGTTTGTAAGGGATACATTATATTACACCTACTTGCATGTTTTTGATTCGTTACACTACCCCACACATTACACAATAGTGACAAATCAGGCCAAGGCAGTTCTTTTGTCAGTGCAAGTATCGAAATAGAAGAAAAACGCTAGAATTTAATATCTACATGTGCGGGCAAAAAACTGCATTTACACATCAGTTAAATGATTTCAAATCTCTTAACTCTGAAAGTCTAAAAATAACTGCTTGTATAGATACTATATAGAACGCAAAACGACAGCCCACGTTGTCACATAGGTAAAAGTTCGTTGACCCTGACCATAAAACCAAAATTTACAGAGCATATCATTTCTTTTAATGCTTATAATTATATGACAAAGTTTCGCAAAATAGTGAAATATATGTATTTGTTTGCGTTTTCTTATCTTCAAACTTACCACTAGATTTCTCTTTTTCTCTTTCCCGTTCAATTTCCTTTTCGTCTTCGGATTCCTTTTCAATCTGCGGCTCAGGTTGTTCCAGCTTCTTGCGTTCCCGTTCTGCTTCTACTGTCACTACTAACTCGTCGTACTTCACCAGTTCAGCCTCTAAGGATGCTATTAGCATGTCCTGAAATAAAAAGGAACTTTTGATGAATGTGGACACACGCTAGGCAAGATGAGCATTGGCGACCCCCAGGAATAGGCGTCTATTTAGTGGTTACCAAGATAGTTGCATACTATTGAAATATCTATTATACTGTATATGGTCATAACTTGGACGTATTTTAAGACATTCACCAATTATTTTCGAAACCCAATGTAGCTTTTAATTATGAGCTCATCATGCGATGATGTCGCGGGTTGAAATGTGCCAGTTCGACACGTGATAATCACGAATCTGACTCAAAAGTACGGGAAGTCAGAGGCCTCAAATTCTGACAACCAGTTATACCACGAGATATCGTGTTACCCAGTAACTGGGTTGTCGAGGTCAGACAGGCAGTCGCTCCATGTAAAATACTGGTATTAAGCCTCATCCGGTTTGGCTTGTAGCCGACCCCAAATTAATTGAGAAAAGACTATAGGCAGATATACTCAGAAGTATAAAAAATAAAAAATAAATTTACACAGAAAGGCGAGGCGCTTACAGCCTAATGTGAACTGAGGTCGGTCTGACTGCCGAGGGGTGACTACTAGGAGCATTTTGATCTGAGCGTCTCTGGTCTTCTGAGGGCACATTAAACTGTGCATCCCAGCTGCTGTTAATTAACCTTTCGACTCAGTAACGTACAGATCTGTACGTTGTAACAATAAAAATCTATTGTGTCTGCTAATGACTGACGCAACAGCTTAATAGCTTTTACTAAGCCAAGTCAAAGGGCAAAAAGAGCACATGCTCTTTGCCTTGCTTTATTCCTACCACTGGCACACTACTGTCAACCTAAAAGTTCATGTTCTATCATGCATAGTAATATCTTAGTTTTTCGCGATCACTACACATTATAATAAAACGACTTTTAACCAGATTAATCGCGTGTAATATTGGTTTTAGTTTTTCCTATACGTTTCGAACGCTGCACACGCGATTTATTGGGTTAAGTTGTTTCTCTATCATGTACTTTTAGAATGACGGTAGACATGAGAACATAGCAAAGCTTAAGGATATGCTAAATAATGTTTATTTATTCAGGCGTAGCTTTCCATAAGATCGGTTCCTATAGGGTTTATACCCGGGAATTTTCTAATACTCGTTCCCGAGAAATTTAGCTCGAGAAAATTCCAGAAATCTGACCTGAACTTATGGCTCTAAAGAGTGCAGTTCAAATAAACATAAGTAAAACTAAATTAAACGTAAATAAAAAATCTTGATTTCCCGGGAATACCCGAGATATTGAGTTCGAGAATTCTCGAGACCAGATAATAATAATAATAAATTTATTTGTAACCAGTAAATTGACATAATAAGCACAAAATACAATACATGGTCTTAGAGCATTGCTTTAGTAGGTACTTTTTTTTTTCTTTGTGCGTAGGGTAACTCTATACCCCACACTAGGATACTCTGTGTCGCGGAGTTTAGTTTCCTCCTAGTTGATGACACATTATAACACAACTAATATTTTACACTGAGATTTTAGTAGGGAAGAATACAAACTGAACTATTTAACTCATAAATTGAACTGATACATCTAAATATTATATTTTATACCTAATTACTTAAATTAACGTCATAACGTAGGTACATGTCAACGAACACAATAGACATTAATATTGAACAGCCAATTTTGCCCAGATAGCATGAGTCAAGGGCGAACAGTTGTAGTAAAAGTACATAAAATAAGGAAATGTTGCCTTAAACCATGTGTGGATGAATTATGGTAAAAGACTAGTGCGTAAGTGCAAAATTTGGGTGTGTACTGTGTAGGTGTGAAAGAATGTTTAGTGAGTGTAGGTATATGGGTGTGTTAGGTAGATGAATAACCCCGAGTAATCAAAGTTCCTAAAAATAAATCACAGGACGCCAAGTTATTACTCACCATAAACGTAGGATAGATAATTTTTAACAAAAAAAAGAACCGACTCCAAAAATCTTTCTGTTAAGTAAAATTGCACTAAAAAGTTATAAAATAATTGCATTATTTACTTACTACAATTTATATAAAAATATTTTTTTAATTTTAGGGGATTCTGAATAAATCAATTTATTAGGACAATAATATACAATTATTATTATTTTTGGAGTCGGTGCCAGACAAACTTTAAAAATATTAAGGAAGTTTCCTAAAATTTGCAAAGTATATTTAAAGATACATTAACCTTAATTATTTTTACGATAATGTATTATACCTAATTGAACCTATTTACAAATGAACACAACAACTGCCTAAAGCGAACGTAATACGCTACTTCATGAATGTACTTACACGTTTATTATCCTTTACTGGCACCGACTCCAAAAATAATAATAATTGTATATTATTGTCCTAATAAATTGATTTATTCAGAATCCCCTAAAATTAAAAAAATATTTTTATATAAATTGTAGTAAGTAAATAATGCAATTATTTTATAACTTTTTAGTGTCGGAGTCGGTTCTTTTTTTTGTTAAAAATTATTTTATTTCTTACTTTTTAGTGAATCTTGCGTACAATAACTGATTTATCGGAAGTGAATATGGGTAGACCTACTCAACGCGCTGTTCATATATATCTGTCGCAGATGGATTGTAGAATCTGCTGTTTTACAAAATCTCTAGCTGCTTTACAAAACAATACTGTTTTATAAAACAGCTTATTTGTAGAATAAGCTGTTTTACAAAACTGCTATCCATCTGCGACATATCCATATCAAAGTAGGAAATCTAGATCTGAGGCTTTTTCAAAAGAGAGTAATAAACTGCGTAAAACAAGATGAAATTAATTAAAAAAAAAAAAACTGACTAGCGTATGTTACTCACGGGACAGCATAAGGAGTCTAACGATACCCCATATATCGAAATCAGTTCAGGTATTTAGAAGTTATGGTGGAATAGGTAAAGAAACTCACAAACATACTTACATACATACATACATAAATACACTCCGTTTTTTGAGCACTCGTGTAAAAAGAGATGTTTGAGAATGCGGTCTTACACTAAAAAGTATTAAATAGCAAAAAAAATATGACGGATTTCCGATGCATATCTTCCGGTTTCATCATCATCATCATCATCTGATGATGAAGCTGGAAAATAGTTAGTTCATTAGAACTATTCTAGAGACCGTAAACACCACCGGAAAGTCACAAGAAAGCAAAATACACCATTTCGTTTACTTCGACGACGTATTATTTTTCAGTTATTTTGATTTAAATACCAAACTACTCAACCAATTTTCATAAAATTTAAATGGGACCAATCTGAAAGTAAATCCTTTCAAATAAAAAAATAATTTTCCAAATCGGTTCATAAATGACGGAGTTCAGAGGTAACAAACATAAAAAAAAAAAAAAAAAAAACAACCGAATTGATAACCTCCTCCTTTTTGGAAGTCGGTTAAAAAAGACCAACAAAGCCTACTATGGGAATGGAATCTCTTACGGAAATATCACATGTTAGAAAGAGAAAGGATATTTAGGTTCAGTCAGCACTATTGGCAGATGTTGTTTTCTCCAGTGTCACTGTCAAAAATCACGCTAACTTATATTTGCTGTATTGTCAGGGAATCCTGTATAATTTATACAGTTTTAAAATTTATAAGCAATGCCTACGTGTTGTGTTGGTGACTGCAATGTTTCTTATAAATATAATCCAGGAAAAGATTAATTTCACAGGTAAATTGTCAACAACAGCATATATTTTCATGGCCATATTTTAGAAAAATCTGTCTTTAGAAAATTTATTTGAAATAACAAATCCTATCAAGAAAATAGTGAATTTACTCTATAGTAAAAAACAATGGTCATAAAAGCAATATTGAGTACGTTTTTCTAATATAAATTTTCATTTCATGTATACAAAATAGTGACTTGTCAGTGTCGACTATTGTGTCGATGAAATTTTAGAACAAAAAGTTCCGATATCAGAATTTATTATTAGTGTAGATCTACCAACTATCTCTGGACAGCAAAATTTTTTCCAAAATTTTAATTGGGGTACCTTTATGATGAAACCAAAATGTTTGGAAACGTTTCTGTCTGTTTGTCGGTGTGTCTGTCCGAACGTTTATAACATATAAGAAGCTCAGAGTAGCTTAGTGGCCCAGGTTACGTTATAAATATATTTCATCACGCTATTACAGTAGTCCCCAAATGCGGTTCAAATCCAGATCGCCAACCTACTTTGTGCGGACCTTAGTTTAATAATGATCTAACGAACTGCGCTACTATTATTCTTCGCTATTTGATTTGAATTTGATTAGACCCCGAATATAACTAGTTGGTGATTCCTGCGCTATCACCTGTAGGCGGTGAGCACTGAGCCTGTATGTGATAGCGTAATGAATATGTTGTTTACATAATTTTTACTACAAATTCAAGAGAATTTCACATTTGTATGATATATTTTTTTATACTAAAAGGTTTCCTGTCGATGCTAAGGAAAAGGAAAAATGGATGAGACTAATTGATAACGAAAAGAATAAAGATAAAGAAGAAAAAATAATAAAGAAAAAGAAGACGTAGGAAAAGATAATAGGATATATCTTTTTTCTTCGGGGGGAATCCTTCAAAAACGTGCCCGGCCTTTATGGATAAGACCGGGGTGTGTGAGATTCTTACCTCACTCAAACCACCTCACCATCAGCATATGGAGGGAGGCACTTAATAGACCAGCTCCAGCACCCCCGCTATGCAGCGCTTATTAAGACACATCCCTGGAAGGACTGTAAAGGGGTCTCCCCTAAGCCTCGCTGTGCACGATAGCACGTGACCACGATGGGTAAATACTCTTTAAGCAACCGTGACCCCAAAGGGCCGCCTGTCTTAAATCATACAGGCGGGGTTGCCTCCTAGACGCCTTCTCCGAGAGGGATCGGCTCTCTCACAATCCCGCTCGGCGGTCTCTTTCTGGACGACAGCAGTATCTCAAAAGGAAGCCATTTCTCTCCAGTTCCCTAAATCTGCCAGCCTAGACCTACACTATCACTATTGCCGGCAAAAATAGATCTCGCCCGATACTGGCTCTTAGTATCCGCCGCTCAGCGGTCTAGGCAGGGCACACCTCAAGCGTGTGTCAATATTTCCACGTTGTACATCACTATTGCACGCACACATTGACAATTCAAAAACGGTTACACTTTTTTGAGCTCTATGTCCTTCTATGGGGTAGCAAAAATATTCTAATTCTATGTTACTCACATGGTTACATGGCGGGCAGAACCAGTCCCCCTCGGGCACTACGAACAGCACCGGCTTGAGACAGCTGGCGTGGTAGCCAGCGTCACACTTGTCACATAGTAGGATCCACTCCGGTTGTTCACCACTGCCGCATCGCTTGCAGAAACCATCCGCGTCTTCTTTACCTGAATAGACACGTAAATATCATAGATTTAGAAACAATGGGATAGACAGCAGACTGCACTGGAATTTTCTTCATCTACTAAATTAGTACTACATTTCTCAACAACAAAAAATATGAACATACCTTCTTGTAAAGTCCGCGCTCTTTTCAGTGGCTCAACTGGTTCGCCGGTTTCCAAGTCAGATTCAGGTGAGAATTCGTGATCTGATTTGTTGAAAACCACTGTCAAAGAATAATATTTCCTTTTAATGTCATGTCTTGTTTTGAGAGTTCATTCTACTACATTCTACAGCAAAACTTCTTGAGTATTGATTAAATCCATAAGATCCCTATTTATTACAATATTGTAGTACCACTTTCGCTGGTTAGTTAAGCCAACAACCTTGCAACATTATTGGCGGAGTTCTGGTAGGTAATCTAATTAGTAGATCCAAAACCAACCAAGAATCATAGTCACGAAGAAGAAGCTAGTCAGTACAATGATAATACGCATGATGACTGATATTGAAATCTCCTTTAATAATATATGTACACGTCTACTATATCCGAAAATCACATTATTTCAGCAATAAACTAAGTTTTGACTTCGAAATTTGAATTAAGCGCCAAAATGCTCATGAATGTCATGGCGCTGCTTATGATGAGCCGTGACGTCACGCTTCGATAACATTGGGCAAAAATCCAACCAACACGTACGACGGTGATAGGCATTTACGGGGCGTGACGTCATTCGCTGTAATTGGCGTTTCAGTCAACATGGCCGATTGCAGTATTTTATACATTTATTTAATTTAAAATCTTAATGGTTATATTAAAACTAGATAATTTTTTAGAATCCTGTGTACGTATATTTTGCCCTAAAATCATTTATTCCCTGATTCTTTAATACTGTCATCATGCCTATTCATTTCTAGAAAGAAAATTTACACAGAAACTTGTAAACAAATCATTAAAGTCACGAATCCCGACGTGTTTTTCACTGTTACTGATGATTATGCTATAAACAACCATCCTTACGTTCAGGCTCCTCATGTTCGTGCAACTCGAACAGTGGCTCGTCGGAGTCGGAGTCGGGCTCGGGCCCCGTGGAGTGGTCGGAGCGCCACTCCGTCTTCCTCCGGCGCCGCGCCCCGTCAGAACTACTCGCGCCACTCGCTCGCCATTCTTCTTCGTCTGCCTCTTCTTCTTTGTTCTAAAAGTACACATTAGTTTCTCAATTTCCCGTCAAACTTTCTGTGGACACACGGTATCAGTTTTATGACGTTACTGGCCCAAAAATACCGATAATTGATTTGCTATATTTGTGTTGATGTTTAATGGGTAGGCGGAACTCGTGGCTAAGTAAAAGACGTACAGATCGATCGATCGAGGTTAAGCTGCACTTGCCGCGGTCGGTCTATGGATGGGTGACCATTATTTCGTATCGAGACTCCCTCCGTGCCTTGGAAACCACATTAAACCGTCGCGGCAAGGGTAGTCAGAAACCTGAAAGTCAGACAACTAGTCTTATCACGAGACATCGTGTTGTCCAGTTACAGAGGCAGCGTAAAGGGGGCGCGGTAGGGGCGGCCCGCCCGCACCCGTGCAGCTTTGTAGCCAATAGCCATGGTCCTACTTACAACAATAGTAGGGTAGTGTTATCCGGATTGTTTGGAAAGACCTCCGCAAGACAGATGTACCATTTAAGTCATGAACTTTCTAAATTATTTGCATAACAATATTTGCTGTTTGCAGTTGCTCCATGTAAAATACTAGTATTAGACTTAAGGCCCCAAGGTAATTGGGAAAAGGCTGCGTAGATTTTTAATAGGTAGGCAAGATTACTACATACTTCAAATTCAATTACGGGGAAAAAAAACGGGGTAATTAGTAATACGATATGAATAGCATGTTTGTCCGTAAGACGTTAGGAGGGAAAAAAAAAAGAAAAAAATGTTTGCTACTGCTTCACTGAAGAAAACCTTATTTTCAATTCAAGGTAGATTATCAGACAGGACAGACTTTTTGTCAACTATGTTGAGACTAAGCGAGACAAATTTAGAAAAGCTTGCTTATGACATTTGTATGATAAACATCCATGTGAGTAGCTAAGCCAGCGAATAATACTAGGGCAGTGATCGGCAACCTTGTCAACCAAAAGAGCCAAATATAGACAAATACACAATTGAAATTTATTCAAAGAGCATTTTTTGCGTAAAAATGTTTACTTGTCTCTTACAAGGTAAGATAATAAGTAATATTCCGTGCCTGCACTAAACATTTCGTGGAGGAGCCGCAGCCGAGGAGTCAAAGAGCTGCATGCGGCTTGCGAGCCGCGGTTTTCTGACCACTGTACTAGATTATCACTAACAAAACGCTGCTCTAAGTGGTCCAAAAACTATCGGAAAGAGTTTTTTAAAGGGACATTCAAAACAGTAGAGGAGCTGCCTTTAAAAGGCAGTGGAAAAAAGACTAGATGTTTTATATAAACACACTGTACATTATAAGTACCTTTTTCTTATGTATTTTCTTCAGCTCCCTCAGCGCAACTTCCTCCAGATGTCGTCTATCAGCCTCCTCCTTGATCTTCATCTGCGCGATCCGTCGCGACTGTCTGACGGGCGCTACGTCAGAATCGTCTGACCCCGCTCGACTCTTGTCTTTGCCTGACTTTCCCTTATCGTTGGCTGGCTTGCCCTTGTCGCTTGTACTTGTTGCTGGTTTGACCTTGTCTTTAACTTTAATCTTCTTTTTAACTAGTTTTTTTGTAGATTTCTTGCCGGCTGGAAAGAGGTGTTAATAAATGTTACAATAAAACTTTAAATGCATAGCATCACGCCTGTATTCCCTGGAGGGGAAATAGAGGCGTACACAGTTTCACCAATGCTATTATTAAGTCCCATGTAACAGACAGTGGGCCTATTGCTATCAACCGGGTACAATTCCAAACTTCTTGTTGGTACTAAGAATTTCCGAACAGAAAATCCCAATAACACTTTGCCCAACCTGAATGTAATTTGGTCACCTTATATAAACACAGAAGGCTGCGCAGATATTTCTACTTAACATCGCATTAAAAAAAATTATTATTATAATTCCAAATCGTGTTGTAGCAAATGTTTTGTAAGTAAATATAATAATATAAATCAATTACCTATACTATAGAGAGTCTCTTCCTCAGATTCATCACTTGAATGTTTCTCCAGAAGTTTAGCTTCTACTTTTTTTCTGTAAACAAAAGTCGGTTAAAAACCACTCAAAAATATAATATATATTTCGTTTTTTAATTTAGGTCTTGAGTGTTTTCGCAGACAAATGGGACTTTCCAATGCTGCGACATTGATTGAAACTCCACACAGGATAATGTATGTTTACTAATAACCCCCCCCCCCCCTTAATATGTTTAAACTTGTTCAATATATGAAAATAAAGGGTAGAACTCCCTCTCTTCCTCCTTCACTTTTATAATTCAGAAAAATATGCATACAGGGGTAATGTGCAATATTTCAAATTATTATAAAAATCAATGTTACCTTGTAGATGTGATAATTTTCTTAGGTTTAATTTTGAGGCGTTTTCCACTTGTGATGGGTTCGTCATCTTCACTTTCGCTTTGAGATTCAGATTTATTCTTATCGCTCATAGTAGCATCTAATAGAGACCTTTTTAAAGATTTACATTCTTTCTTTCCATTGTCATTAGCAGTTTCCTTGTCACTATTTTTATCTACATTTTCGTCAATCTTTTTAACTATTCTTTTTCTTTTGAATTTTCCCTTGTTTGCTTTTATTTTCTTACGTTGTGCTATAGGATTGCTTTCAACGTTATTCAAACTGTCTTTCTTAGTTTCATTGTTATCTACACTATCTCCTGTTTCCTTGGAATGTGTGTTTACGTCACTCTCGGGTGTAGTTTCTAACCGAAGTTTCTTAGGAGGTAAGGGATCTTCTACTTTTAGTTCTTTATCAGGACTCTTTTCTTTCTCATTCTCTGTATTAACTGTATCCTCTTGATCTACAGATGATACACTGCTTTTTCTCTTCTCTATAATACTTGTTTTACTATCGTGACAATTATCAGTCTCTGAGTTAACTACTTCTGTACTTTTAAGTTTTAAATTCCTGGCTATATTCGTTTTCTTTTTAACTTTGCCCCTTCCCTTTTTTGCATTATTCTTTTTAGGACTTTCACTATCTGTAGTACTTTTGTCATTGATACTAGCTTCTCGTTTCAAATCGTTTTCCATATTTTTAGTTGAATTAGGGCTGTCTGGTGGATCTAAATCCCGCACACAATGTTTTTTAGAGTCAGTATTTAATACTTCCGAGGTATCATTTGATTGTTTTTTCAGAGATCTTTTACCCACAGATGGTAAAGTACTTTTTAATTTAACATTCTTAACTAATTTATTTGTATTGCTTGAATTTGTCAGTTCATGGGGATGTTCACCATTGAGACACTCTTCATTACCATTTTCCTCAGCAGATTTTTCTTCGGGACTGTGTGCCTCTTCTATAGTTTCTGGATTACCCGTGTCATTGTCATAGCCCCAACCTTCCCCATAGAAGAACATGACAGGTTCTGAAATTTCTTCACCTATAATATAGGAACTATCGCAATCCGCGCCATTTCCTTCGCCAGTCACAAGCATTACCGGTTCCTCAATAGCGTCGCCTATTTCTTCAACTTCATTCTGTTCTGTACTTGTCAGTCCTTGGCTTTCTTCTCGTGTTTCTTTTTTTTCTGGTATATCTTTCTCCTCTGGTATTTGTTTACCTTCTGGTATTGCTTTTTCTTCTGGTATTTCTTTCTCTTCTAGTATTTCTTTGTCTTCTAGTATTTCTTTGTCTTCTAGTATTTCTTTGTCTTCTAGTATTTCTTTCTCTTCTAGGATTTCTTGTTCTTCTAGTATTTCTTTTTCTTCTAGTATTTCTTTCTCTTCTGGTATTTCTTTGTCTTCTGTTATTTCGTTTTGTTCTGTAGTTTCTCTTTCTACTACAGTTTCTTTTTCTTCTATTGTTTCTATTGACTCCATGTTCTTGGGACTTTCTGCTTGTTCTAATTTCTCAACATTCTCCACATTCTGTACTACTTCTGGTTGTGATGTTGTTTCTGTGGGAGGTTGAACACTGCTTTCAGTTACATCTTCAGTCCTTACTTCTTCTTCTTCCTTATCCTCTTCCTTATTGTCTGTTGAATCTTCAAGTATAGCATCCTCTTTATCACAAAGTGGATCTTCTTCATCATTTTGTTCATCAGGTTCAGGTTCATGTTCTGATTCAGATTCTGGACTTAGGAACTCTTCTTCATTTTCTTCATCTCCTTCAGATTTGGTAGGCTGTAAGATTTTTATGGTTGGTAAATTAAAATATATGAAGTAATATTAACACATTAGGTGTCTAGTGTACCCTATGCAGTACACAGCGATTTTTCCACTATAGTATTTGCTTCATGGAGTATGAAATTATCCTACTAATATTATTAACGCGAAAGTTTGTAAGTATGGATGGATGGATGGATGTTTGTTACTCTTTCACGTAAAAACTACTGAATGAATTTTAATGAAACTTTACAATAATATAGCTTATACATCAGAATAACACCGCTACAATTTATAAAGATATTGTGTGAATTGTCCAAAATATGACGATAAGTGTCAAGTAAGTAGGAAAAAATCTTCCATCTCCAAGCTATTCTGTCATGCGCTGCCTAAATCCTTTGAGATATAACAAAATGATGTATGGTGAAAAGTCCGCGATGGCATATGTCTATCTCTTAAGGATAACAAACTACATCCATTTCAATACTTAAAAAAATGGGCAATTATGAAACGGTAATTGGAAAGCGGGACGGGGATTAAAATTTCATGAATACTTCTGGTCGCGATATCCGACATCCACGCGGGCGAAGACGCGGGCATCAGCTAGTTTATAATAATTATAATTATTACTTGAGTGCAGAATATAACTAAAATGGTTTTTCTATCAAGTTAGAATGTATTCTTGATGCACATAGAGCTAAGATCATATCAATATGTTGTAAGAGCATATCATTGCAGAATCTTGTTACTGGTTCACTTGTAAATAAACTGTGAGGAAACTGCATATATTGTAATTCCATTGCATATGAACATAGATAACTTTCATAATTTGCATATTTACACATTATAAATTCCATATCTAAACAATCATTGAAGCATAGCATTTATAATTAAAAGAACTTAATAATCATTAACTGGATAAATCATGTATATATTAAATTACGTTTAACCATATCTATCATGTGTAATAATGATTTTAGTCTATAAATTTAATCAATCATAATAATACACATGAATAGTCTCGGTAGAAGTTATTATTATAATATGTAGTGATTGTGAAAACCTAAGTTATTACTATTATTTAAGTCTTCAACAATTACCTCCAACTGTGGTGGTGCCTCAGCACTGCTTGAGTCTTCATTGACATTGGAATTTGTTGCAAATAATGGACTTACATCCTCTCCACTTTTAAGCTGTCCTATTACTTTTACCAGTTCTTCTCGAGTCCTATATTGAAAATATAATACTCAATTGATATAAAAAAAAATTGAACATACATTCAAGTGTATTAAAAACATTATCTAATAATATGGTATATAATTATAATCTGGGTATTTTTTTTAAAGGACTGCATAACCTTTATCTCCACACAAGTTTAAATTTCACACAAAGATTGTCATAGAAAATAATCTGGCAAAAAACACAAGGATACAAAAATGTTCTCTACAAATGAAAAGTTATTTTATTTCATGTGTTTTAAAGAAAACTTACATAGCTAATTTGAAAATTTCAGGCATAAAAGACATATTTAATGAATGAACTAAAAAAAGTTCAACATTTGAACATAATCACCTTATTAATTAAATTTCTTAAGTATTCATTCTATAAAACTTTACCTGGCTACAAGCTGCCATGTCTCCTCATCCTGATCTTCTTTATACAAACAGAGGTTGGCCTCATGATCTACTTGCAGCCAGTACACACAACCATTTTTGTCTCTACCAACAGGATCCAACCTTAACTCTTTACATGATATTGCATTGACAGCATTCTTGAATTTTGGATGGCAAGTAAATTGGTACTCTAATAACAGCTGTGAAAGTGCAAAATAGTATGAACAATATTTATAAAGACATCTATAAAATGTAAAAGTTATAGGCACCCAAAAATTTGGAGTAATGTTGACAGACCAATACAATTGACATAGAAACATGAAAGGAATGCAAAAGATTTGGCTGGCAGCCATCATTTTTAAGAAATAAATTGACAAAAACATAAATAATGAATATAGTTGTTTGAATATTTTTAGTTGAGCACATGTAACATAAAAACATGCTAAAAGCCAATCTGTATAGTCAATAAGTAAATATACATAGTTCTCAAGTGTAATACACTTGACAGCATTACATATTTATGTATGAATCATTTGTGAAAGTATTTATTACCAACTATCAATGAGATTAAGTGCAGAACATGTAGAAAAAATTAAGTAGGCATAATTACCTTCAATACTTTCAATTTGACTTGAGTGCTAGCTTTCTTGTAAGAGAATCTCTCTATCTCCCAGGCTTCCTGATGATGACCTTGTTGATGGCAAAACTTTATCATGAACCTCTCCCATCTGTTGCTCGCTACTGTTTTATGAGCACGACGCAGAAGCCTCAAGTGTAACTCCTTTAGTGGATCCAACACTAACAACAAAAAACTTATAAGATGTTTGTTTATGATTTGAAATGACGAATCTACAAAGATATCTCACCTTCTTGTGTATTCTCTATGAATTCTTGTAATTTAGATATCGTAGGAACATCTAAGCCGTACAATTTGCCGAATGTTTTTAGAAATGAGTAAATAACAGCGAAATTAGGATCATTCGCACACGAAATTTCACTATCGGACGCCATCGTCGGAACTTAGCAAGCTTTTACACTAAACATCACTAATGGTTCTAAATACAGATATATGATTATTTCACTTATACCTAAAGGGAAGTTGTAAAACATGTACATGATTCACGAAAATATCTTCATTTTATGTGCACTCAAAGCTGCTTTTCTTATTTTCTATTGTAGTAAAATATAACTCAATGACAGCCATCGCTCCATAAACTACCAAATTACTTTTTTATGTAAACATAGAACTAGTGATGTTTTACATTACCACAGAGTACATTATTATATATGTACATTACTAATTGTTTCAAAGACAAATATATAGTTGATATGTAGAAAGTAATCGAACTTAGGCCAAGTACACATTCTGATATTCTAGCTTCAACCTATAAGACGAGCAAAACAAAAAAAAAAAAAACAAACAAAAAAATTGTTTATTACGAAAAAGACACAATATATCACATGGTTACATCGGTTTCCAAACTAGGCAAGCCTGTATCTTGGAAGCCTGAATTGAGTTTTACATACAGATGTATCATGAAGTAGGCAATACATATTTGTAATTTATTACATGATTCAAATTTATTTATAATTATTCAACAATAGATGTTTTTCAAGGTATCCTTAATAAAGTAAAATAATATTGTGTTTAAGATATAATCGTAATACCATTACTTAGGTGATAAAAACAAATGAATGAAAATTATAAAAAAAAAAAAAAATAACAAAAAATATTTCTCGCGAGACTGTAGTATGTCTGTGTGCGCGTGTGTCTGTTTGTGTGTGCATCGCATGTGCATAGGTGCGCGTGCGTGTGTGATTATGTGTGTTTGTGTGATTTATACTGTAAGGAGTTTCTCTGTTTCTTCGTATCATTAAGCAAATTTTTTACAATCTTTTTACATTTTGAGAGGGTTAGATCTTTTTTCTTACAAGATATGCTGCTATTTACTTTATTAAACACAAATGTGTGAAGGTAAGCCGGACAACGTCTGGCTAGTAGGGAGATGGTTCGACATAGTGGGATTTTGAAGATTCGCTTTGAGCTTATGGAGTGGTAGTCGGATCTGCTTTTTAAGTTTTTGTGAGTGCGTAGGTATGCACTAAGGATGAATAACTGCCGGACATGAAGAACTGTAAATTCTTTGTATAATAAATCTGTTGAATAGAAGAAAGGTTTTTTTGAAAGAACTTTAATAACGGCTCTTTGGGCTCTTTCGAGCTCAATCATGGTTGTTTTACCATCTCCACCCCACCCATACCATTACACCGTATTGTAAAGTTGTTAGTGTTGCCGTACTATAATAAAAATAAAAAATAAATTAGATACGGTTACAAATATTCCCTGGATAAGTAGTCCTTGATGATAATGGTAAAACCTGTATGAAATGTATTATGTAAAACTTAAACTATAACTAAAGTGGTAACGCTGAGTTTAGTAGATCTATAAATGAGTGCTAAATAAATATCACCAGGCGTCTCCATAAGACGAATACAAGGTGGATTGAAAATTCAATAGGTTTAACACGACAAGGTAGCTCAGTTCAAGCCCCGTTCTTGTCTATTATTTTTTCAATGTTTCCTTGAAAAATAGTAATGACTTGTTGAATCTACAATCTCATTTATTAACTTACTTACTCGACACCTATAGGGTACCTCAGGGTCCTCAGGATGTGTTCTGGTGGGCTTTGAAAGAGAAAGGTGTGAATGTTAAGTATGTGGAGTTAATTCGTGTTATGTACTGTTAATCCCGAACATATGTTCGGTCAGCTGCTGGCCACACCTAAATGTTCAGTGAGGCGTGAGGCTTGAGGCTTGAGGCTTTAGGCTTGCATCAAGGGTCGGTTTTATGTCCTTACCTCTTCCTGATGATAATGAACGCTCTGACATCCATTGTCATCAGGCGTATATGCATAGACGATTTGCAGCTAAATGAGAATGTCAAGAGGGATGTGTAGTGTGATGCGGATGGAGACTTCCTCTTATATACACATTTCTAATAGAATTAGAAATGAGTATATAATTCTATTAGAAATCAGTATAAGAAGAAGTCTGAAAGTGGCACAGATGACTGAGAAGTTGTGTGGAAATCGTTTAGCATAGTATGGGCATTCCATTCGAAGGGATGAGGATCATGTGACGAGGAAAGTTTTGAGTATGTATGTAGATGTCAACGCAATGTTACGAAACATTGTACCCATTATTATCCGAATTGCTGTACTCGTCTTGTAACTCGTTCACATCTCTACGGCTGTCAAGTGACATTTCCACAGGCTCATTGTTTTTTAACCTGTGGTTACAAAACCCCATTGAGTGAAACGAGTGTTTGGTTTCGTTTCTTTTACTTTTAAGAATTCTGTGACTGCTTTGTTCATAGTCTTAGGATAATTAACTTAAAATATCAGCCAACATGTCTTCAGTATGTTGTGGAACAAAAAAACAGAAACTGAACAACTCTTATAGTAACAGTATAGATCGACCTTTGAATGGTTACCAAGAGTCTGTGGCTATTCCTGATATGTGTTACTTTTGTTTCGATGTTTTATATTGTCAGCTGCACAGTATGGACCCTCCTCAGACGCCAAACTTTACTAATGATGCCTAGTAAGTGGTTCAATCTTGTAAGTACAAGTACAGCCTATCATTTTACATATGCCTATCCTGTTGGGCATGCTTTGTTGAGCTACCTCCACATCTTTTGTTTCGAATGAGGTCAGTCTAATGACTAAAACCTTTATGTTTTTTGTTTGAAATTTTTCAGTATGCCACATATGTAGTACATTTTCACTTTCACTCAATTTACATATTGAATTACCTATTGTATATATAAATGATTTATGTATGCTCATTTATGACACCCACTCAAAGGCAATTTTGTTTTTTATTCGCGGTCAACACCCCCCCACTCCCATCACCTTCCAAAAAAGCGCATGGTAATATATTCTTTGTGTCAAAGTATATAAAGTTTAAAATGGTGCACACTCTTTGTGTACGGTTTTACTATTGTGTTAACAAGAATTACAGAATGCCTAATGTGTATTTAAGCTATATTTTACTTGAATTAATAGTTAAACATCTATGTGAAATGACTCAGATTTTTGTCAGAAATTTGCCTTAGTTTTATTTAATATTATGACTAACATGATGTAGTATGTTTTTCCTTTCACAGCCCTTTATTCGTGACATGGAAAATTGGTAAAGAGCACCGCCTACGAGGATGCATTGGGACCTTCAATGCAATGCATTTACACTCGGGTATGAGATTAAAATTATACAATGTGTAACACAAGTCTGTGTTCGTACTTTGGGGGGTGAATGTACCCATATATATATATTAATAACTTTTACTACTATAAACTTTGAAAGTGCAAAAAAGACCATAGTTCCATAGTAAAAGTTTTTCATAAACAAGAGTATATTGACCCTCTTAAGTGTGACTACAGACTTTTGTTACACGCTGTATATGGGATGAGATTTTGCATATACATTATTTTGTATATATATTGATGATACAGTTTATCACATAAGTGTGTAGTTAAAGAACAGTCAAGTCACAAATCTAACCTTGTACAATCATTAGTGAGGCAATGTAATAACAATAATATATTTCAGTCAGCCAGCAATAGTGTACATCAAATACATATGTCAATATTTTTTGTTATGATATTTGGAGTAGAGATAATATAACTTACATTTACACTTGTATTATTCTTACCTATCAGAATATATCATTAATAAATAATTAAGAAAAAAAACTTCCAGCTGGTATCTTCCACAACACATTAATTAAATAAACATTTCAAATAGATACTTAGTGGATTCCATTACAAGTAGATTGACTGATTTTCTTGATCATAATAAAAAGCTTTGCTTTATTACTCAATGAATGGGACACATATAATAAATCCCTTTTAATAAAATGAAGGTTCAAACATTTTGTAACAAAATTGATTATAATCATTCAAGATAAATCTTTGAAAAGCATTAACACATGCTTAGCAAACTCTAAAGTTATTATATTAAATGGAAAAAGAATATGGTCGCGAACAGGATTCGAACCTGCGCCTCCCGGATGAATACTCCAGGCGCTCTGACCACTAAGCCATCTCAACCTCTGCTCACCACCGCGAATTCTTCTTCCATATTTTAACACGTCTTATGGCGACGTTATTGCTATCAATTCAGTCCTTATACGGGTGAACCTTTAAGAGTTTGCTAAGCATGCGTTAATGCTTTTCAAATATTTATCTTGATTATAATCAATCAAAATCAAAATTTCTTTATTCAAACTAGGCTAAAAATTTTTGTTTTTTGAACGTCAATCATTAAGACAGCCCCCAAAAAAGCTCACCCTTCACAATTTAGTTATTTTATAAAAATTATAATCAAGATTCATTCTCACAAAGAAATAATTTCATACTGATTACTTCCTTCAAGATCACCTGATATTTAGCTGAAAACTTGACTCTATTGTGCTGTGCTTTGGTATATTAAACTTGCTGGCTCACAATCACAAAATTACCCTACCAAATAAAACAGCTGACATCAACTTGTTATTAAATACACAACAGATGAATCTTATCTTAGCAAGCTATAGCAAAGACAATAGATACATCTTGTTTAATAATAAGAGGAAATTATTCAGAATTATGGTCTTAATTTTTTCTTTTTGATTGGTTGGGGCTTAAACTGTAAATAATTTGGCCTGCTGCAATAAAATAATTCTTTAGTCACGTTTTACAACACTTCAATACAAAAACATCTTGTTATTACTTTCTCTTCAATCATTATAGATACTACTAAAGCCTATTACAATCCAGGCGGTCGTAGGCTCTCCTAAGCTGTTTTATAAAATTAAATCCTCTGACTTCCGCAACTCTTCCAACTACCTTGATAACACAGATGAAATACTAAACTAAACTTTCAAATCAGGACTTCGCGAGTACGCGATAACCAGTGCGCTTAAAGACTCCCGGTTCGCGCCGATCAGTCGCGACGAGGTGCCGCGGCTGACGGTGTCGGTGTCCATTCTGCAGCATTTCGAGGAGGCGGAACACTATCTGGACTGGAAGCTGGGCAAACATGGCATCCGCATCGAGTTCATCAGTGAACGAGGCACTAAGCGCACTGCTACGTACTTACCTCAAGTTGCTACAGAGCAAGGTGTGTATATCGTGATCAGTAGTTTTTATGTTTTCACTATAACATAGGTTTTTTTGCGAGTCTGTTTGGTAACTTTAAGGATATCGGAAACTAACCATTTCATTCATAACTTCTCGCTTATCATGGCGGGCGGGGAAAAGTATGTACAAAACAAAATGTGTATCAGTAGTACCTGTTGTTACGACCTCCCTAGTTGAAAATCTACCATTGCTTAGGAATACACATAAATATTATATTAGTTTGTACTAGGTATATAATAGCACATAGCTTACACATGCCTTGGCCTGGCTGAAAGTTATGATAAAGAACCAAACATTGCTGAAATGTGTATTTTCTGTTGAAAGCAGCCTGAAAGTTAGTAAGCTGCACTGCTCCATGAAGCAGCCAGTGTTTGAATTGTTCCTAACCGCATCACAGCAGTTCCAACAATTTACAGGACCCTGAAACAAGTGTCGCATGTCTAAACATGACGTGAGATTTCCGGCTGTTTTGGTATGTATCGACGATTAGGTATATGTACCAATACACTATTTTTTTCCACATTCAGAAAATGGATAATAGGAAAATTTCTAGGGGGAGATACATAAAGTTCATGATACAATTTGTGACAGCATATCATTCCATCACTCAACAACATTTAAATTTGGCCAGATAAGAGATCATGTGGAATCACAGACAAAAAAATAGGGTATATGTACATATTTGGAATCACCCGCTGATATCATTCATGTGCTCATACTTAGACATGGGGTACTTTCAGGTTGGGACCAAATCCAAACAATCGACTCGCTTCTCCGAAAGGGCGGGTACAAAGCTGCCATCACGGGCGAGCTGAGACGGAGCATCAAGCTGACGCGCTACCAGTCCGAGGAGATCTCCGCTACCTACAACGAATATGTCAACCAACGCTGCTAGCAAATGGTAAACGAGCCCACTCACGGGTCCCAACTTAATAACAATCCAAGACTTGTGTATCAATGTATACCATATACACATAATAATAAGCAAATATATCGGAGTTGGAGTGGGCAGAGTGGTTACAAATATTGTGTTAGTAATAATGTAGGTTGTAAGTGTATGTCTAGTGTCCAGAATCAGTTTACGAGCAGGCAATGTGAAACAGACGCTCGTCCGACCACGACCGCCGTTGGAAGTACAATGACCAGTCAGAATTATGCTCAAAGTGAATTGACGAGCCAGCCCAGCGAACGATCCTGTTTGATTAAAATCATTTAATGTTAAGATACAACACTGCCAACGACATTCCTCTGAGGATAACATCAAAAGTGCCATCTTAATAAAACTTAAAGTAATGCTTATGATTAATAATACTTATTAATATTAACATCGCAGTGAGTATACTATCCGTTAGTTACAGATTTGTATGTTTATTTGCAAAAAAATGAGCTAATTTCAATTAAGAGCATACTTTTTGACTCCATATCAGCAATACACTTTGATCAAAATTGTGGCTTAGGACTGTTTGTATTTTAGTTAATTCATTGTTATATGAATAAGATGCCGTGAGTCTTAAAAGTAAAATAAAAAAATAACATTGGTTAGTGATTTATGTGTAATTTGACTCATGGTTCGCTAGACAAGGGATGCCCATGCTTCCATGCTTTGTGAATCTTACATTTTTGTTATTGAATCTTATCATTTCATATGGTTACAATTTCACATTTACCTTGTAATAGAATTATTTGCAAGGTTAGATTGTCGCATGACTGGTTTCTATTAACCTTATCCTACATTCGAACTACAAATGAGTTGGATAGATTTCAGCTCATTTGTTAGAGGGTAGGCAGGGTTCATTCATATTACATTAATGTACATGCAGTAAAAAAATGTTTGTGGAAAGAAAAGTATTGTCGAGAGCTGTGTTTGTACCTTCTCCCCATTGAATACTCAAGGCGATATGCTAACTAATGTATTCCGTTCCGACCTCTGCTCAGTATTCCAAATTCTTTCCCATTCATGTGTGTTATGGTGACGTCAACTATTCAGTCTCTATACAAAATACAGTGACTTAATTAATGCGTTAGAAACATTTAACTAAACGTTTGTTCATGTGTATTTCAATATTAAATATACCCCTTATGAATATTTGTTACAAGTTTTGCCCCGCGGTTTCACCCGCCCCGTTAAAAACTTATCCGTATAAAAAAAATAACCTTGTCCTGACAATGACGAACACAACAAAAAAGAATTATCGAATTTGGTGCAGTCGTTCTCAAGTTATGTCGTGACCAAGGGAAATAGGGATTCATTTTTATATATATAGATGTAGCCATGCCATTAGGTTGTTATAAAGAGTAAAGCTTGCATAAAATCAAAGAATTAACCGTACAAATAATTATGTGAAATTGTAATACATATTTTATGAGACATAATCAGGATCTCAATGTAACATCAATAGAGAGAAGTAGAGGTTTTTTTTTTTTTTATAAATGTACTTACGTGCGAGATTGTGCTATGCTTAGGTAAGCAATACCTTGTTACCTATCATGTAGATCGGAATAAAATATTGATCACAAAAAAAAACTAATATTTTAATTAAAAATTCTAAAAAAAAAACAACATAAGAATTAAATTGAACAAAAAAAGTAAATAAATTAATTACTTTAAGAATTCATTTGTTGTAGAATGTAAGTGTGTCCTACTTTTATTAATTCTTAAAAAAAAAACTTGAAATTGTTATGTGGTTCAATGTTATTGAATCAACAATTTGTTGATGGGGCATGGGGAATGGGAATGGGAATGATATTTTGTTAGCTTGGTATTTACGTAACAACAAGTATAAATTGATCTCTCAAAGCCTTATAAAACGTATTATTGAGTAGGTAAAATAATAATGGTGCCGAACTGTTGTGCTGATTAAATCCGACTAAAAATATTAATATTTAAAGTTATACATTTTTGTGAGAGAAATATACGGTCGTGAGCAGGATTCAAACCTGCGCCTCCCGGACTTTTTCTAATCTAAGAGGTCGAGATGGGTAAGTTGGTCGGAGGGCCGTGTTAGCTACGCATGCGTTAATATTTGTTTACAGAATAATAATCAATTCAACTTGTATTTAATACATATTCGTTACTGTCGCCTCAATTTTTTATATTAGCAAACAATGTGAGCTGCAATATGCAATAAAGTAAAAAAAATAACATTTTGCAGGCTACATGCGCTTGCGGCTTAAGTTATTTATTACCTGTGCTGTGTTAAGTTGAGAACTTTATACGATGGCGTCACCGCCGTGTGTTTGTACAGCCAGCATCAAAAAGTTCAATATAATTAAAGCATTCAAAAAAAAGCTATGTATGTTAATGTTTAATATAGCAATATGAAAATAAATCTTTGAAAAGCATCAACGCATGCTTAGCGAACGCATGTTTTCTTTTTCCATTTAATATTGTAAATTTATAGCAATATGTTTAGTCAGGTGTAATTGGTGCTTAACAGAAATGAGGCCTTTATTTTATAGTCGTACTTCATGAAACATTTACCTTTGATGATTGATCCTTAATTATCGATAAAAGTCGTTATGTATGCCAAGCTAACAAATGATCATTCAGGTTGTTGGAATTGTACTATGAATTATGTAAATAGTAAAGAAACACCAGATTTGTATGGTTTGAATCAAAGGAAACATGTTCCCTCTTATTACAAACGAGGTTTTAGTCCGCAGTGTTCAGGTCGAGTCAGTTTTTGGATTAAAGACTTTATTCTAACTAAGTTAAACTTCATAATAAATTGACTTTAGGACTTTAGTAATACTAAGGTGTCAGTTTTGTATTAAAAGCTATTTTGGCCAAACATTAGGCACGCAGTACCTACACCGATCTAGGCGCGTCAGAGCTCTTACATTTTATATGGCTACATTACATTAGAGTTATATAAAATCTATGTGATGCGACACAACGTAGGCGATGGTGAAACAGTTTCACCGTTAATTCGCTCGCAGAGAGTATAATATCCCTTGTACTTGTGAGACATATTCGGGCCTATAATGTAGTTTTGTTTTTCATTAAAAGACTGACTTAGTCGAAAAATCCTTTGTTTTGTAATAAGACGGTACAAGTTCAAAGTTGTGGGTGGCGTCATTGTATTCGAACTAAGAGTTGAAGGGCTTGTCTGCTTGTTTATAATTGTATTTTATGGATACGATAAGATGATGTGTGCGATTGATAAATATTTTGAATCTAAGACACCTTGTTTAACACGTTCAATGCCAGTGACCCGCCTAGCGAGTTTTTTAAAATGATTATTGTATACCGGGTTCTAGGTTATCTGAAATATTTCCTCAACAAAGTGTTATTTTTCTTTACAAATGTACGCGGCACTACATATGCACACGCTTAAGAATTCTGGTGGCAGTGAACGTGTTAACACGAAGTAAAATTAGTTCAATTATAAGTAAGGCGCGAAGACCTAAGGTTGTCGTTACACAGGCACAGTTTAATTATCTACAATAGTACCGTTATAATTTTGTATATAGAAGAACCAGCAGCAACTGGATAGGAATGCAAAGTCCACTGTCAACAAAACTATCGTTCGCTAGCCGATTCTTCCAACTTTTCTTATGGTGACGTCATCTACAGTACAGTCCTTGAAAGAATTTAATAATTGAGTGTTGCATTTGTTTTTTTAACTGTTTTATATAAGTTTTCGACAGTCTAATTGAAGCGCGGTGCGTCCCCGTCCTACTATTACGACGCACACACACACATGCAGCTCTCAGAATTAATTACTAGGTCTGTAGTTACGTAAGATGTCCGAAATTCATAAATGATGTTGATCGTACAAAGTATCGAGTTTATGAAGGATTTTATTAACTTTTATCTAGGCTTGATGAATATGGTACTCCCCACAATAGACGTGAAGTGTGGCCAATTAGTGCAGTCTTGTGTACATTATACGTATAGTCAGATTTTTTTGCTAATAAGACTGTCAGTTTCGAATAACGATATGACTCTATCTACAAAATGCGAACATTTTAGTAGGGTCAACAACATTTCTTGAACATGTTATCATTCAATCTTTCATTAGTGAAATTATAATAGGAACTAGTTTTATTTTTCAAGGAATAATTATGCTTAATTAAAAGTTCTCAATATCAGTAAGAGGCGAGATGTTCTACCCCTTATTTCAAAGCATACTTAAAATAGTAGTTGGGTAAAAAATCTTTTAGTGTATTTTTCACAAATTTTCATTTATTTAAATAAATAAATTTGATGATATTTCTGTAAAATCACTAACGTCATAATTCCAACTCACTCACTCTTTTTTTTTCATTCACATCTTTATATGTTAACCATACAGCCGATATTTGACGATGTTCCGTGTGAAGTCGCGATCATATTACCAAAAAAATCGGATTACAAAATCTGCAACATGCACCACCATACGGTAGTTGTCTTTAGGCGAAATAAAATCATATTTGAATGTTATATTATGTTATCTTTCACATCATCTCATCGTGATCTATGTGTAATTGTTATCCTTTATAGTGATCGGCTAGAAATTGTAATATTAATATGGTAGTTCACTGACTTGTAAAAGATAAATTGTACGATTGTTTGTAAGGAACGGCACTAACTTGACGAGCTAGGCACATACATTGTAGCTCCATGATTTCTGTATTTACTCCGGATTGCTGAGTAAAACTTGTACAGTCGGAGCAACGGAATCATGATCCACTTAAACTACAATTTCGCAATGTAATTTTTTTATTACTGAAACGCTGGTCTTTTGTCCTCAACTTAGCCTGATGGAAAGCAATGGATAAGGTCTACAATGGAACGGGTGTTTTTAGAAGATGCATAATATTGAATCTTATTTTGAAGTTATTCAGGTTATAGGTAGTAAGGAACACAGATTTGCTGGCAAGTAATTTCAGAATTGGGTGTGCGCATTGTAGATGGAAATTAATTTTCTATATAACAAATGAAAGAAATAAAGAAAAAGAATTTATTTTGATACCGGAATAGGCAGTTACCAAGGGAATATAAACAAAGGAAGATATTATGTTTAAGTGGGTCATGATTCTATTTCCCCGACCTTACTTACCTGCCTTCCTTAGCTTTCAAATTTTTATTTTTTAGACACTTATGGCCAAATCCTGAACCGTTACTCAGTTTTAAGTAGCCTTCAAATCGCGTGTAGTAACTGTCGCGTAGGTTTGAAGTGATTGAGATAACATGCGATTTGAGAGCTGCTTGTAGTGTTTTAGTATTTGGTTCTTAATGTTGAAGTTTGAGTGGAGGAAAGAGTAAGCATATAATTTTGACTATAGTGTATTCATTTAGATATTTTACTGTATGTAAACAAAATAATACTTGCTTGGTGTATTGGTAATAATTTGTTTATAGTTCAGTATCGAAATGCGATATTTATTAAAAATCTGTATTTCGTCCAGCTACTTACTACATGTGCTCAGAAAAATAAAATTTATACATCTACCTACTCTCAGCAATATCAAATAACATTGCATCACGCCTGTATTCCCCGAAGGGGTAGGTAGAGTTACATACACAGTTGTACACCCACATTTCACCAATGCTGTTAAGCAATTTAAGTGAATACAATCATATACTTACTATACTTCCAAAGCTAAAATAGTTTTCATTTGTTTTTTATTTATGTTCCATGGGAACTTTGCTTCCTTCCCCACTTATTAATTTACTAATGTATGCACTTCAATTTTAGGGTTTAAATATTCCCTTATCTTTTTTTTTTTGTTTTTGAGTGTAATATGGCGTAAATTACACTCAAAAACAAAAAAAAAGATAAAGTTTGCTATGATGCACAGTGTAGTATTAATGTTTGTGTTACCCTGCATTTACTGAACTTACGTGTATTATGAAAATACGCGTAAAAGAATAACCCTCAGAAAATGAGAAAACATACATAATATTTTGCGCTTCCAAGTCAAATTATAAATTCTATAATATTGTGTGTTATTCTTGAGCTAGCCAAGTCAGGTCATAATCAGCAACTTATGTACTATAGTCGCCACAAAGGTACGCAAACAATGTTATAATAAGGAACGATTTTGTACAGAACTTGAGCCATTCGGAACTCTCTCGGAGGTGACTCTATACGATGTGAGTGAGACTTACGAACAAGTTTATCTATCTATCTATCTCACTCACTCCGTAGATGGTAGTAATGAAAATTTATGAAGCATATCTATAGTCAGATTCCTACTGTAAAGTATATATTAAATAAAAAGATCATGCATAGATTGTTTTAGTTGTGTTCTGAATGGTTAAAGTTATTTAAGCTACAATGAACATTTTGCATGTGCATATGTTCAAACATAGAAAATGTACTATATCTGACAGTTGTGTGCAAAGTTTGTTGTCCGTTTTTGTATTTCTTAAATATGATTAAATAATAATATAGGTTACTTTGAAGAGATAAAATGATTTTTATTTTGTATGTCTACTCCTTATGCTAAGAGATTATATATATATGCAATATGGATACATACTAACCCCAATAGTAATGATTAGATATGTATGCATGTAAACATCCAAGACTTCATAAATTACTTAATTGTTCTACTAGGACATCAAAAGTCCGTTTGACCTCAAATAAACTAGTTATTTTTTGAACATTGATTGCAGTTTTTATCAATTAAATAAATGCCACATAATTTAACATAACGATTTAATTATAAAGCTATCTATATACAAAACACTTGCGCAACTAGATACGCATTCAACTGTCACCTTTTTCTGACACAAGTTTGGCTTCAATCTCCAAAATCTTTTGTCTTAAGGTAAAGTTGTTCCTCATTTCATAATATGTGAAAAATGATGAGATAAATATCTGACCTATGAGCATTAATGTTAATGTGCCATTAAATGGCCTTGTGATTTTTCTTAGGAATTGAAATATGACTGCTGGGCCTTCTATGAGATTGGGTACTCTATAGGTTGAATACCGACTTGCAAACTGGAACAAGAGAAATTAAATTTATAATTTTTTTTTTTTTTTTTTGAAAAATAGCATTTGATCTATGTAACATTTCTACCTCAATTTTGTGTAAAAAGATCAAAACTTAAAACAATGTAATATCAATTTGTTTCTCACCATCATTGCTGATGCTGGGCCCAACACCATTGGATATGCCAAGCCTAGAGTACACTGTACAGCTGCAGACCTCACCTCATAACACATAGGACATCCTTGCTTCTTCATCAGTAGTAATTCTGTTGAAATTAACTGAAATTTAAATAGGCCACCAATTAATCAATTTAGGGAACAAACTATCTATAAAATACAAAATAATCTTTAGTAGTCCAGATTCTATATTTATTAGGTACATAGCTTTTGTTACTTGGGTTTTAGACATTTTGGCATTAAAAGTATGAACTGACATATTTCCAATGTCAAATGAGTAGAATTATTTTCAAGAGTAAGCCATTCTGAAGATTAAATACCAATTTATTGTATTCTTTATCACCTGTTTATTGCTATTATGATTTAATCTTATCATCTCAAATAAGGTAACAAGTATTAATTACTCTACTTTTTTTCTGTGAAACCAAATTATGTAAATTAATCAAAATTTTGTTTGAATCTGTTATATTTCATACTTACATGTCTATGGAACAGAGCTGTTAAAACTGCAGGCATGACTGAGATAGGCACAACAGATGCGAAGTATCCATATGGGCCTAGTTTAAGCTTGTTTCTGTAATGCCTGTTAATCAATACACCACACAGTGCATTGACGCCTCCCAGGACTATCGGAGCATATCTCAGAGCCCACCTGTAACATTTTTGTATATAAAGATTTTAAAGGCTGTATTTTTGAAATGGGCGTGGATGGCCAAATCTGAAACTATACATAGCATCACGCCTGTATTCCCCGAAGGGGTAGGCAGAGGTGTACACAATTGTACACCCACATTTCACCAATGCTGTTATTAAGTCCCATGTAATAGGTGGTGAGCCTATTGCCATCAACCGGGCACATTTCCAAACTCCGATTTAAAAACTCAATAACACTTTGCCCGACCCGGGAATCGAACCCGAGACCTCCTACTCAGCAGTCTCGCTTGGGACCACTAGACCAACGAGGCAGTTAAATCTGAAACTATAGGGAATAGCAAACAGTACTTAAAGGAATCTCAACCAGATTTGGATGGAAACTAAAACTGCAACATAGGATTTTCGAAAAATCAATATTTCTAACCAAGTATTGAATGCATTGATTGATATTGAAAAAATTTAAATGTATTTTTGCACCATCTGATAGTATTGCTAAGAGGGATCAAATTCTAGAAATTACATACATCAAACTAAAGGAAATGCTGAATTTTAATAAACTGATTAATATTGTCATGTAATGAACTTTAATTCATACAATACCCATCTGTTGTTCAAAATTATGCTCAATGTTTTTTTTTCCAAACTGCAGCGATGTCAGCTTCATAATTTACAAAAAGAAAACTACTAAATCTATTAAAACTCTTCTACTAAAACTATTTTTTTCTTTTACTATCTTTTACCTCAAGGAGATAAAAGGTAACAAAGTAAAAGAAAAAATATTGAAAATAATTGAAACAAAATGGTATTTTGTTAAAAATGAGCTCTTTCCTTTTGTTTGCAACATATAACAATACTTCCCAGAAGTTAATCATTATTAGCGACACTATCGGATGGTGTAATAATACATTTTGTGTTTTTTTTCCACACTCAACAAGTTCAATTCCCGACACAGAAAAATTAGATTTTTGAAAAATCCAATTATGCAGTTTTAGGTTTATCAAAATCAGGCCGGTGTCTCCTTTCAGTATTTTTCGATATTCCTTATAGTTTAGGATTTGGCCGTCCACACCCAATTTAAAAACTCAACCTGTATAGATGTTTAAAAAATATTTTAAAGCTTAGTTTTTTTTTCGAACGATAAACGCATGTACCCTGCTGTTATGGTTCAGAGCAAATTAGGAGACACTTGTAAACAACTATGGACAGCAACAGAGGATTCAATATAAATGTAATAAAATGTAGATATGTCCAACAGACGTCAAACATACCGACAGGGTTTGTGTTTAGGACATTTTTTCAGTTACAATAGCCACAACTTACGTGTCGGAAACCGATTCCCATTCAGACACAACATCCCAGACATATTTAGTAGCTTCCATTTCATCCATAGCTACAGCATCTTTGGGCACCTCTGAACCTTTCATTAATGCCATGATGAAGTTGGTTAATCCTTTTGTTGATTATCCAAAATTACAGGTTTTTAGCTTATACTATATATTTATTATTGAATTTTTGCTCTATTTCGAACTTCAACAATAACGCAATAACCTAAAAAAATAATCTTTTTTTTTTTTTTATTTCCTTCGCCCTAATCGGGCAGGCTAAGGTCTTAGACCATACCGCCTCGTCTTCAGTGTTCTTAAATAAAAGTAAGGCCAAAGCCTCGTCTTCAGTTACTTCCTTCTTTTTTTAATCAAGTATAAAAAGTTATTGCAGTTATTGCCCCAGTAAAACGGTGGAAATTTTACTGAGTCTTCGATGGAGTTTAGGAGTGAACACAAAAAGTCATGATTTTCAATTTTATACAATTTGCCCACACTCGTACACCTTCATGAACACATAATGGTTAATTATCCACCATAATTACACATTATACTTCGGAGAAACACAAGTTTTGGAAAACAATATAAAATCGACAACGTGCACTTTACATTTTCCCGCCTAAACTCCTAAAAAAATAATCGTACTTATTTGTCAAAAACAGCTGCTGTTCAATGTTGCCAAACAAGTATAATCCGTGGCCATACCATTTTACAATGAGAAACAAGGTCTTATAGCGCTCTGTCAATCTATACTAACCTACTGTGTTACCACATAATCATAATCATAATCATAATCATAATCATATTCTGGGGTGGTGCGGGCAAAACCTTTCTAATGACCATCGAGAGAGCTCAGAGAGCGATCCTCAAGGTGTCTACTTGCCGCCCTTATTTTTTTCCCACTAACCTCCTCTATAAATATTGTGAAGTATTAACAGTTCGACAGTTATTCATAATGCATACTGTACTAAAACAACACGCAGCTCTTCCCTACAGCACTGAATTAACAAATAAAAGGCGAAAAGATATAGTTTGCACTAAAATACTAGGAACGAAACATGCTTTTGCAGCCAAATTTTACATGTTCCTTAGACCGCTCCTCTATAATCGACTAAATGCAATGGCTAATATCTATCCTTTGGATTATTTTAATTGCAAAAAAATCATCAAAGATGTTCTTCAATGTATGTCCTACGAAGATACAGAGAAGTTATTAATTGTGCCAAAGTAGAATTTATTTGTAGTTAATATTATGTAATTAGTTAGGAAACTGAGTTTTCTTTTTTATGTATTTTGATTTTTTATTTTTATTTCATTTTTTACAAACTTTTATATAACTTCATTTGACTATTTGCTTGTATATTATTGTTTACCTATTTATTTAATTTTTTTTTAGTTTGATTTATTATTGATTCTTATTATTAGATTTTATACTGTTATCTGACTATTTTAACCTATGTCAGCGCTTTTCGCCTGAAACACAGGATTACCTAGTTCAGGCACTTAAACAAATGTGAAGATGATATACAGTTATATGCGACTTTGTATTAATGTATCATGTACCGAAAGTTTTTGAATAAAATTTTATTAATTTTAAATTTTTAATTTTTAATAGAATTAAATTTATGTATGATAAAAAAATTATGTGTTGCTACCCCGCCAAAAATGGCGAATAAAGTTCGATATTTAGTCAGAAGACGTCTCCCGTCTGGTCCTCTAAGCAGTCTAAGCTGCCATAGACTCTACGGCAGCGCCTTCATTGTCGTAGCAGAATCTACGGCAATTTTCTTGCACGTAGGTAATTAATGTTTTTTTTCCCAGAGGGGTTCACAGATTCGGGTTCAGAGATGGAGGGGTTTTGTCTGCGTAACCTGTCCGGTTTTCCGGTGTCTTTAATGTTAGGGTTTTTATTATTTTATAGGATGCTACCAATCTAAAATCTGTTTGGTACAAATAAATGCATAATAAATCAAGATAATTGCATAAAATTCGCTCCCACTGAAGATATATGTTCGCAATGAATGAACTCGCGTAACCAACAAAGAGGAATTAAGTTTCTAATATCTGAGATTTATTTGGCTGTATATTGATATAGATTTTTTATTATTTGATTATTTTTTATCTTAAAAAATTTTGTAACATTCCAATTATTTGCCTATTCATGCTACGGCAATCAAAATCCCATGTTACATAAAACACGGCAATTTCGCTTACCTAACACGGCAATTGTGAATGTGGCCTGGATGAAGAAGACCTTAGAATATTTGTTTTTTTCTGTCCCAATATATCTGTCCCTCTTTATGATATCCTTCCTAATAATATCCCTAGGCCTATTAATATTTCTTTTCTTCTAACCCTTGTTGGTTCTCCTTTTATTAAAATTCTATGTAAATTTCTTACTGTAAATAAAATCAGAATTTAATTTTCTTGCTTTCCTACCTAAAAACGTATTTTTCTGTTTTTTTTTTGATTCCCTTTAATCTAAATACATAACTTTTAATCTTTCAGAACCTTGTTGTTGGTGACACTAATCTAATTCCTGATAATTATTAATCTCTATTGTTTATTCTTTTTTTTTTATTACTAAACACTAATTGCATAACTTTTAGCGTGAACCGTACCTTGGCTTTCCCATTGGTAAAATTTTGTTAATGTTTATAACGTGTTTTATCCAACCTTGACATTGGCAGAATCATCGTTAACGATGGAGCCATAATTAACCAAAATTGGAATTGGAATTGGAACACGGCAATTGAAAATTATGCTCTGGCTCGCAAAGTGGCAACACTAACTCATTCATTCATTCGTTCAAACAGAAGATTTGAAGTTTCTACTATCCCAAAATACAAAATAAATAAATAAAAAACGAGGAGAATTTATTAGACTATATAAATTTAAGTGATGGCTCAGTCACAATTTTCATTATTATGGAACGCACACAAGAAGAATATATGCAACGGATTAAGCACTTTGCAGCAGGTTATAAAACAGGAGGATATTGCTAGTTAGATTTGTAAAAGTCCGAATGAATGCTGTTGTTTATTATTAATTTGTCTATTTTCTTAGAATGGAGAGTTTGTGGACATGACTCTTGCAGCGGACGGCCACTTGGTGAAGGTTCACCAAGTGATCATAGCACTGGCCAGTCCTTACATTAAGGAACTAATTTCATCGGCGCAATGCCCTCATCCTGTTATATTTCTCAACGTAAGTCACCATGTTATTATTATTGTATGCAGTAAATATTAGCGAGATATTCCTCAGGTAGACTCTGAGGAGACTCTTGGGTAAATATGTATAATATAGCAGGTTTATACCTCAGAAAGCCAATATGAGAATAAGTAATCAACATTTCCATTATATTATATCCAATTTGCTATCGAGATCCTTGAATTAATTGCCAAATTTTGTTTCAGAAAATGTCTTACACAACACTTTGTTCAATATTGGAGTATATTTACACTGGGGAGGTCCTAGTGTCCATAGAGAACTTGAATGAACTTCTTGAAGCAGGTCGAGAACTTCACATAAAGGGTCTCGAAGATATGGTATGCATTAACTTTTATTTTGGTTCCTAGAATAGTATTTTAATGAATCATATAGTTACATTTTCAATAGTAGAGCTGATGTGCATTTCTTGCAGCCAAATCAGGAGATATAAAGGAAAACGAATAATTCCGAATTTGGGTAGATGTAACAACTGGTTTATATTTCATTTTACTGCAAAGCACAGCAGGCTGTAGTAGGGTTTTCAAAATAAAAATTACAATATTAATTTTTACTGTACATTTAATAAAATATGATGAATTTCAATTCAGTTATGAAAAGTAGAGTAAAGGGAAGAAAACAATTGCTTTAAAAACAACACACAATCATGCCTGTTTTCAACTGTGGTAGACAGAGACTATTGATTGTCTAAAACATTATTATTTAGTCTCACATTTTCTGTTTACATAATACTATTTGCCTTAAATTCACAACTTATTTTTGTTTTGCAGAAGTTAGCAAATTCTATGGCTATAAATGAGCAACCTAACAATGATAATGAAACTGACTGTAACATGGAAAGCCTAGACGAAGAGATAAGTTACTTTGAAATAACGGACATAAAGGGCAATGATGGTGAAACTAAGTACACTGTGTCAAATATGCAGTATGTTTAACATTGCAAATCTTTATTACTAGATTTTAATTGTATTTTAGTACAATATACAAGATGGACTATCTTGTAACTGCTACATTGCTTAATTTTTTCTTGCATCCCAAATATTTTTCAAACATAACTTGTTGACTCGCCAATATCAGGTACAATAGAAATATTATTGTTATCTCATAAAAAAATAATATTTTTTAGAGTAAAAAGCTTAACCCTCTGACTCACTAATTAGCAGACACAATAGATTTTAATTGTTATGACGTACATAGTTATATGTGGGTGAGTCAGAGGGTTAAACATGATTTGAACCCTTGGAATAATAAAGATTATATTGTGACAATGTTGTATGTTGTGACTATGTCTCATTCTGTTGTGACAATATCTCATTATATTGTGACGGTGACTCATTCTGTTGTGACTATGTCTCATTCTATTGTGACAATACCTCATTCTGATGTGTCCATGTCTTATTTTATGTGGCAATATCTTATTCTATTGTGTCAATAAAATAAAATGTATAAATAAGTAATTATTATAAATGTATACTATTTTTTATCTGTTTAAATATTTTAGAGACTCTGAAGATGGTCCCAGAATATTAGAATCAACTGTAGAGACATACGAGGAGGACCAGGAAAATGATGACAAAAGCTTAAGCCACAGAACTATAACAGGATTCGAGAGACCTGACATTAAGCATAGTAGTGACAATCCTAGTAAGTTATTTGTATGTAAATGTATTTGGTCTGTGACCTTTACTTTGTGCATTATACTGTGTTTCATACTTTATACATATTCTGATGTGAAGTCTACATTACTTTGAGCCCACATTGGTATGCTTGTTAACATAGACTGTTCTATACCACAGAAAAGTTGGAAATAAGTTTTCTAAACTCACAGCTCAAATTCCATAATTGTTATGGCGAGTCTATGATAACCATTCATATGGCTTAATTAAAAGTCATACAGAATATTACATAATATAGTGTACATAATACTAAAGTAATATTATACTCTATATGAAATTCAAAACTAATGTTTGTTGATTGTAAATAGAACCATATATATTTTTCATGTGACTAATGGAATGTCTTTTGTGTAGTCGGCGTAATCGCTTACTGAAGTTCAGTTAATAAAGAACCTATCCTTTTCCGAAATACATTGATGTTAAAGTTATTATATTAAATGGAAAAAGAATACGGTCGCGAACACAATTCGAACCTGCGCCTCCCGGATAAATACACCAGGCGCTCTGACTATTAAGCCATCTCGACCTCTGCTCACCACCGCGAATTCTTCATCCATATTTTAACACGTCTTTTTGGCGACGTCATTGCTATCTATTCAGTCCCCATACAGATGACCGAACCGACACGACTAACTTTGCAGTTAATACAATGTCGTAAAGAATGCAATTACCTTAACAATTAAAGATAAATCTTTGAAAAGGTTCGAATCCTGTTCGCGACCGTATTCTTTTTCCATTTAATATAATAACTTTAGAGTTCGCTAAGCATGCGTTAATGCTTTTCAAAGATTTATCACATTGATGTTAGCTTCTAGTCTAACCGGCTGCAGCTTAATGTCAGTATTTTACATGAGGTGACTGCCTAACTGACTTCTACAACCTAGTTACAGAGTAACCCAATATCTCTTGACTTGACTGCTTGGTTGGTCTAGTGGTCCCAAGCGCGACTGTTGAGCATGAGGTCGTGGGTTCGATTCCTGGATGGCGAAAAGTGCTGTCTGAAGTTTGGAATTGTGCCTGGTAGATGGCAATAGTGTATTATTTTAAGGGACTTAATAACAGACACTCTGCCTATCCTTTCGAGGAATACAGGCGTGCAAGCCACAATTTTAAGTAATTTGTTCATTAATTTCCAGATTTAAGTGTAATGCAGTTCACAGTATCGAACCAGGGCTCCCTACAGATGATATTGAACCGATATGTGTATTACTTAAAACACACGAACAGGAACAATACGCGGCAGTGGCGGTGTGTCGACTACCTCAACCATGTTAGATGTCCCGCACATGTGTTTACTAAAGACGAAGTCGTTGTGCAGAGGTGAGCAGCCAAACTGGTTGGTTTATTGCTGATTAAAATACTGGGCTCTAATTTATCAGTAAACTTCCTTTTAAGTTAACTTATTTTTGTGTTAAGAAAATTATGGCCATGAGTAGGATTTGCACTTGCGTGTCCCGGATACATACTCCAGGCGCTCTACTAACGAAACCATTCCATCATTGCAAGTTCAAATCTTGCTCACCACTGTTTTATTATTTTATACAAAAAAAAATACTTTAGAGTTCACTACGCATGCGAGAATGCGTTTGAAACTTTAATCTGTATTTTTAAAAGGAAGTTCTAATAAAATGTGTAGTTATACTGTACGCGCATTCTTCGGGATTGCCCGACAATTAATATGAATGAGTCTCGCGAAAATTATTATACAAAAAAGTTATAAGGATCAATTTAAACCATAATTTAAAATTCGATTAGTTATTTCCTTTTCGACACGGATTGTCTAAAATAAATAGTTTACGTTTTCTAATAAGACTACAACTTTACAAATAGTATTTTCCTTCAATTCTTAGTTTAAGTTAATCTATTTGACTTACTTAATAGCCCCTTAAAGGAAGATCATTAATATTAGGACCTTATATAGAACGAAGCAAAATAATTCTGTATGGATCGTAGTAGGTAGTGTTTGGTACTGCCCACCCCCATGGGAAAAAACTTGAAGGAGACCAAGCAGTGCCAAGACGTCATCGGAGCAGTAGAAGTGATCCTCCGGTAGCTATCGCCACCTTCTTCGAGGTGATGCTCGCGAAAGTGGATCCATAGGACCAAATTTATTTTTTGATAAATATATATAATACGTAGTAAAAATAATTCAAATTTATCTACGTTATTCTGAAGTTTGTATAATATATTAATTATTGTTGAACGGTTATTACTCACGCGCATTTTTTGGGATTGCCCGACTAGTTTAGAACTCGAACGGAGGCTCCGTTATTCATGAGCTGCGTTTGTAAAATATAGCTTAAATAAAAGCCAATTTTATTATTAATTCTAGGATATCGGCACACGTGCATCCATTTCACGACAAAAAGATACTAAAGAAAGTCAAGGCAGGCGCAGTGTTCTCAGCGATCCACGAAGCAGAAGAACAACGGAAATTTAGAAAGATTGATGCTACTAATAGTGATTGAATAAAAATATATTTTATATTGGTATTGTTTTATTAAACTTTCCTTTGCTATATCTAATCGTCGGTCTTAGAAGTTGAGTAATTTTTTCCAAACACATTTGTAAATTGGCTCTTATTGCAACGCCTTTAGATTCATAATACAGCAAACTCACCGACGATATATCTAGCATGTATTATTAAAATAACTAAGTATGTTAACACAGGTAAAGGAACCATCCCTTGTACATATAGACATACAATAGTACTTATATATATTCAGATAACTATAACGAGTTTAAAAAGTGCAAATGTAAGTATGTATGTTTGTGTTCATGACTACTATTATAGATAGAAATATACGTAATTTAATCCACAAACACGAGAGACAGGCATGACAATGCAAACTCAGAGAATTGAAAACAAATTACCTAACTCACGACGCGTTTCTAAAAACAGTGTAGTGTAAATGAACTCGAAGAAAAGATTTTGTTGTTTCTTTATCAATGGTACTTAAATGACACGTTGTTTAAAATCACGCTAATTTATATTTTGTTATCTTTACGAACTCATTTCTTTTAATTTAGTCGGTTTTGCTCTATCTCATCCTATTCAGATATACTTTTTGTAGTACCTACCTACGATCAGCAAAATAAGTAAATATTTTTTACAAGCGCATTTATTTAACATTTTTCATATCATTATTTGTAAATTAATAGACTTGGAAAGATTTTACAAAACTCTTTAATTATTTTTGAAATGTTATAAACTGGGGCACATACGCAGGAGATATTATAGGGCACAAGTGTATGCGCAAACACAGGTGCACACCCTATTCCTTCACTCTCATAGTCCGACGGGACGGCAACCCGACCGGACCGGCGAGAGATCATGCGCAGGACCGACGGCTTAACGTGCTCTCCGAAGCACCGGGCTGTCACACTACCAACTTCCTTACTTCGGGCTGCTATTGAGAATTTCCTAGAAAAACTCAATAACGCTTTGCCTGACCTGGGAATCGAACCCAGGACCACACGCTCAGCAACCGCGCGTGCGACCTTTAGTCCAACGAGGCAGTCATAGAGTTGCCGACTGTATTCGGTAGTAAGTATTGTAACTTGGTAGTTGTATGTCAACCGCCAACCATGGTTTTCCGGAAATTGTTTCCTGTTAGAATGTCATTAGCAACATTATATAGATCATCGAGCATCGATATCACATAGAAAATGACCGGTTCTTCTGCTTTCCATAAATAAGTAATATTCCTAGAAGTGAATATCAACATGCTCATGGAATGTGGCTACGCGTTAGCACATGACTGATATAATATTAGATGTGACTGCTAGATAAAGGCTAACAGCCACATGACCAAGATATAGCGATATTAATATCTTTGTAATTGTATTCTCTGTACCAATTTTATTGATACGGTGGATTGACGACGGACGTGGCTGATATTGAAATTATATTATGTTTTCGTAATCTAAATTGTGATAATACGAAAAAAATTCGTACACCATCGCAGCCAAGGGTCCGCCAGCCCCGAGATCCTGAAAAAATTGTTTGCTATTCAAGTGGACGAATTATTTGAAGGGTTAAATGAAGTGGAAAGTAAATCTCCGGGCAGACTCGTGGTGGAAACTTATGTTTCAGAGTTCTGTGTAGTTATCTATAGGTCGATAACATTGCATTGGACACATCCTACGTCTGCGTCAGCGTTTGTAGAGATAAATAGAAAATACAAGCAAATAACGATAGATTTATAATAAAACAACTTTTAAAACTTTAGTGTTAAAGTGTTCGAAACGTCAGGAAAACAAACCAATAATACACGCGATTAATCCGGTTAAAAGTTGTTTTATTATAATGTATAGTGATCGCGAAAACTTAAGATATAACTAAATAACGATAGGTAAATTCAATGATACAACAATAATGCAACATGCATTCTACCAATGGAACTGATAATATCTATAAAAATATGGCTAAGAAAAATAAATGAATTGACTTTGCTATACCTAGTAAATATAAACATTTTACTTATTAGTTAAAGTAGCGAACATAAAGTAGATACGATTTTTGTATACGCAGCAGAACAAGATTTGATGTCATCGTGTATATTTCTTGCTGAGTAGCAACTAGGTTTTTCTATGTATTTACATAAAATAAATTACATAACTACTATGAGCTTTCCATAAAATAATCTATTATGAATAAATAAATTTTAACTTCCAAGCGTTTCCTCGTGGCTTTTAAGTAGGTACCTAATTAACTATTCATTAGGCCCATTTTTATGGATTTTTTTGGCGAACACAACTCTTACGTGGCCGCTTTCACAAAATATCTACGCTTAGACCATGATAACCACGGTTTAAATTAGTAAAGATAATCTATTCCGGGCTTTGATTATTCATAATGGTAAATTAACATCAAAGATTCCATGTTAATAATATAACTGGCATAAGACACGCAGACATCGGTTAATAAAGTTATGTATTGAACTATCTTCTGTTTGTTCCACTCAGAGTAATCCAATAATAGATGTAGAGATGAATAGTATAGCATACAGACGTACCTTGACGTTCGCTTAACTCTAATGCTGCAGTTGCCCACTGGCTATCTCTGCGTACGGACGCTTTAGATAGTAAGCCGTAATGCTGTCTTTTTTTATCGTGTTTGTGATATTTGCGGGTGTATGTGAGAGCTACAAAATATTAGCATTGCTTCCTTATCCCGGGAAGAGCCATCATATGGTATTCGAACCAGTATTGGAGGAGTTGGAGAGACGTGGACATCATGTTACCGTGGTTTCCTTCTTCCCTTCAGCGTCGCCACATACGAACAGACGAGATGTCAGCCTGGTGGGATTGGCCCCGCTAAACGTAGAAGTGGTGGATCTTAATGATTATGACGATGCGTCCTTTTACGCCAGAAAATTTTCCACTCAGTTCGTTCTAGCCGCTAACCTTATGGAGTTTAATCTCCAACTTTGCGAGAAGCTGTTAAATTCAGATATTCTCGAGGAATTTGTTAATAATGAAGGAAATTATGATGTGATATTAGTGGAGCATTTCCACACTGATTGCATGATGGGTTTAGTGCATAACTATAGGGCCCCTTCTATTGGTCTAATGTCTTGTGCCCTGATGCCGTGGACCCCGTCGAGGGTTGGAGCTGATGACAACCCTGCAACATTTCCCAGTATGTTGTTGCCTTTCACTGATGAGATGACGTTCTTGGAGAAACTCGAAAATGCTTTTAATATAAACTTCTACAAGTACTGGCATAAATATGTAACTCGGAATGAACAGAACTTTATGGAGACGAGGTTGGGGCGGAAACTGCCAACATTAGAAGAATTATCAAAGAATGCTAGTGTAGTATTTGTAAATACTCATCACACTTTGAACGGAGTTAGAGTTCTGCCGCCATCGGTAATCGAAGTTGGAGGTATTCATCTTCACAATAAACGTGCACGACCTCTACCTGAGGTAAACCAACATTGTATGTATGACAACGTTTACCTACTTTAATTACAGAGGTTTTCACGCCTTTGTTATTATATTACATATCAGCATTATGCTTTTCTGGAATTCACTAAGTACCTTTTGAAGTGAATTTTAAAGCAACAATGCAAAGTCATCTATGTTACACAGCACATTAGGTAGATACATAATAACTTGTAAACTGCTCAGTGTGTAATTATAAAACAAGTACCTACGCATGCATGTGTACATGTATATTACCTATTATTCCCAGACAAGAGTCTGTGTCTGAGTGGTCTTGGAGCTTATCATCATAAACGTAGGTATAATGCAGAATATGTTTTCAATTCCCGGGTTGTTATGCTTCAAAACAGCGGCTTTTGTTTTGGAACTAAAAAAAATTGTTTTTTGTCCACTAATTCCCGAGGACTTTGGCTCCAGTGTGGTGGACACAAGGAAATGACACCACCATACATATTTCGGTGGAACCACGGACTTGGATCTAAAAAATTTAAAAAATTTATGTTCGCGTGACTAATAATTAGTATCTACCTACTTGCCTTAAATATATTTCCTTTATCTGATTTTGCTTAGGACCTCGAGCGTTGGGTAACAGATTCGGAACATGGAGTAATTTTGTTTAGCTTCGGATCACTGATTCGAGGGTCGTCGTTGCCGCCAAAACGTTTGGACGCCATATTGAAAGTTTTCGCGCGCTTACCACAACGAATCATTTGGAAGTGGGAAACGGAAGACATTCAAGATTTGCCAAAAAACGTGCTTATCATAAGATGGTTGCCTCAATATGATCTTCTTCGTAAGTAGTTCTTATAGATTTATGCTCAACCCAGACGCGCAGTTAGTGGTTTATAGTAAAATATTTTCACACAAAATATTACCGCTGAAAAATGAAACGGAGGAAACTAACAATGTAAGCAAAGTTTCAACAGAATCGGTTGACATGTGAACAATCAATCCCTAATTTTCCTATACAACCTTAGGGGTGAAATTTATATGGGACCATCATTTATAAGGACCTCTATCCAATAAGAATGATCAAAATCAGACAACTCTGTAAAGTTATTTGTGGTCATACCTACATAAAAAAAAACCCGTCGAATTGAGAACCTCCTCCTTTATTTCTTCGGTTATTGAAATAAATCATATTTACTTATTCATATCTATTTGGCTACATAGGTAAAAAAATCACGGTAATTTTGTAAAGTAAGGAAAATTGTATTATTGTGGAAAAGACCGTGAATTAGTTAGGTACATTCTATAATAAGTCTTAAGTTCGATTGCGATGGTTGTTAATGTTTTACTTAGTTATTCCAAATGAGTCCATTATTGGAACCGAATTTATCTGAATTTAATAAAGATCCTTGTAGATAGGCATGCTTTGACGGCTTGGTTGGCGCAGTGGTCGAAAGATCGGCTGCTGCACCACGCGTCGTGGGTTCCGTTCTCGCGCGGAACAAATATTTGTATCTATGATCTATATAAATGTATTTGAACCAAAATAACCGATCCGATTTAGTTCAGTTTAATATGCACAGAAGGCTGCGTTGATAGGTGAGGCACAATACACGGTGCAGATTCGAACGCACCTTCAGTGACTGTGCTACCGTAAGTCTTAAAATTAGCCAACGATTTTCAATAATATCAAACCAAATTAAATAGAAAAAAAAAAACAAAACATTTTTCTTTGTACTAAAACAATGTCCCTAACGTTTACTAACCTTCCAGACCACCCGAACTGCTTGGCCTTCATAACACACGGGGGTCTCCTGAGTCTGACTGAAGCGGTGGCAGCAGGAGTGCCTTCGCTAGTAATACCGGTACTGGGAGACCAGCCTGGGAACGCTGCGTACGCCAAACGTGCTGGCATCGCTGAGGCAATAGCGTTATATGATCTTGATGAGGAGACCATGTATGAGGCATTGGTGAAAGTTTTGACGCCAGAGTGAGTATCCAATTAGATACTTGATATATGCTGCTTTCGATAATCTCTAATTACATGGGCGTACCCAGCTTTTGGTCCATGTTGATCTCAGCCGTGCTGTGCTACTGCATATTGCAAGAATACAACATGACCGACCACGCAGGGAGGTTTTTCAAAGCTAATGCGTAATATAATGTAATTGTAAAGTAGGTACCTAAGCATACAAATTCTGGGGGGTGGGAGGGCAGCGGCTCCTAGGGAAGGTTGTAGGGTTGCCTTAAAATTGCGGCTGTGCTCCGGTCGAAGATACAACTTACATCTTCGGACAGGTCTGTATCCAGCAATAGACTACCCATTTCTATACACAGAAGCAAATTTTTCTAATTGATTAATGGTGATACGAGTCTCAACATTCTCTACTTAAAAGAGTCAAAACTAAAGTTTTTCCTTAAAAAAATTTATGGCTATCCATCTCTACAAAAATTAGTCGGGTTCTCGCGCGGGGCAAGGTTCCTAGTTACACATGTGTCTCATAATAACTGAGTCGAATAGCGTCACACTCGTCATTGTGTTACAGAATGCGATCCCGTGCGAAAGCTTTCAGCGAGCGCTGGTGGGAGCGGCCCATGTCACCGATGGACACAGCAGTATATTATATAGAACAGACTGCGCGCTATGGACATCTCAACATGTCTGCTCATGCCCGTTTAATTGGCAATACTGAACTAATGTTCTTTAAATCTATAGAGTATCTAGTTGCTGTAAGTTTAATGTTGTTAATTTTTGTGATTGCAAGTTGTTGTTCACGACAAAGAAAGGTCAAAGTTAAGCAGAGTTGATGAAGGATTAAAGTAGATTGAATCTATTAAATAGAAAATATGTTGTGTGTTATGTGTGTTATTTTCTAATGTTTTCTTTTCTTAGTTATGTTAGCAAGTGTCATGTCAAATGTTGCATTATGTAGGTCTACTTGGAATGCTGTTAGAATTTAAAACAATATTTGGAAAACGAATGATGTGTATCAAAAATAAAATCTTTTTTTTATATAAAAATATACATTTATTGTCCCTGATTTAACATTTATAAAAAATATACAAAAACATTGTACAAAAATATTTATGACGATTCGTTTATTTATCATTATCACATTGTTATGAGCAAAATGTATGGTGTGTATAATTTGAGTGAGGTCACACTCGGGTGGAATGTGGGTTAAAATATATTCTATTATATATGTATAAAAATAATATCATGCACAAACCCTTATAACCGCAGTTGTACCGTAGTTTTTCAAGCCCCAAGAAACGAGAACAAGTTTACATATACATTGCTGCACTAAGTTATAATAGAGATGCACTGCGTTGCGTTGCGCCGCGCAATTGCGCCAACTCAGTTTACTGCGCCGGTTGAGTTGACTCACTTCATCAAAAAGTATTAGCGCACAGCGCTTAAATGACATACTCTATAGTTGTATGTCTAACGTACTCTGTGGTGAGCACATCAGTGAGCTGACCTATCTCGTTCATTCTCTCACTCAATCGTTGCTCCGCCACTTGTACGTACGCCGCTCTACGCTGCTTAGCCTGCAAGCGCGTGGCACGTTTTGCAGATCAATCGGCACGTTGCTCTTTAATGCGCCATGCATGGTGCACTTTTGAGTCAACTCCAAGAGATAACGCAGTTAGCTGCGCCTGAGTTACTGAGTTGGCGCAAGGAATTTTGCTAACTTACCCATCTCTAAGGTATAAAATTATTGTAAAGACTATGGAAGTCGATATTCAACGACCACACCGATCGATAAGCAATATTACAAGCCATATTATCATCTTATATCGTTATTATATCCATTGTTTTTAGCCAATATGTCCGGCTTAACACCATAATGCAAGTGGATCACCATAGAGTACAAAAATTACAGACTAGATAAAACTATAAATAATTTATATTCATCTTTTTTGTTATTAGTGGAATGTAACGTAATGATATTGGACGTTTTGCTAAAGTTCAAACCGAGTATTATAATTATGTAATCAAAATTTATACACGTAACACTTACAAACTAAATATAATATTAATGAAGTGATGACAATAGTAGAAAAATATAACATTTTTTTAGCTTTGTCTTCATAATTTATTATGACGTATGGAAAATTCGTATCTTGATCAGCATTTGGATGAAATTTTATTGATATGCTACGACAATTATGAGATAACGATCATTTTATCAATACACAATTAATTTATAAGTAAAAAGAAGTGCCACTTCATAACTTGGAGTCTAGTAGAATTGGAAATACCAATAGATACACCGATACAAAAGGAGTTATTACCTAAATAAATTAAATTAAATAAACGATTGAAAAGATTCGAAACGTCCTGATGCCTATAAAGATGCTTACACACTAAAATAAATGCACAATTAAGTACAAGTTATAAAAATGTATATCAAGCTAGACGGTGTTTCACAAAGGTAGGTAATACAAACGCAGCTTTATGCATGTCGCTGCTATAGTATCTTAGCTTCATCGCTATCTCATCTTCAGCCGACAAGATGAGTTGGGGCTGTTCGAAGATGACGTCATTGTCCAAAGATCCGATGACGAAGCCTATTTGACCGGACGGGTACGTAGGGACTGAGGCATATGCGTAAGCAGCGCGAGGGAACTGGTTTTTGCAGATCTTTAAGGTGTTGGACACTAATTCTAGATCATTCCACACGGTGCCTGCCTGGGAGCATACAATACCATTTGGTTTTAATGCACTCTTCATGAGCGCGAAGTAGTTTTCTTGGAAGAGACTGATGGCTGGCCCGACGGGGTCACTGCTGTCGGTGATGATGACGTCGAACTCTTGGCTGTGGTTCTTCATGAACTCGAAACCGTCTCCTACGTGGAGTTTCAACTTCGGACTGTCGAAACCCACCGCCATAAAGGGAAGATACTTTTTTGATACCTCGATGACTTTTGCGTCAATTTCTACCTAGAATGTAAAAAAGTTAGGTATTAATAGAGGTATAAGAGTGATTAATACAGGTATCGATGATTAAGTTATCTCTTGGTGAGGACATAACTTATTAAAATTAAAGTCTAATATATTTTTATAACGCAATATAGCAAACCACTACAGATATAATTTTTGTTGTTTATTATGTGTTAATATCTAACTACCCAATTCAGTTTGAATTGTAATTAAAACAGATGCATTACCTTACAAGGAGCGTAGCTTATTTTGTAATCTTTCTACCCTAGCTTTAGTGTTGGTTGCAATCCTACTTCCTACTAATATTATAAACACAAAAGTTTGTATGTATGGATGTTTGTTACTCTTTCACGCAAAAACGACTGAACTGATTTTGATGAAATTTGGCATACAGATAGTTTATAACCTGGATCCTGTGTTAGGATACTTTTTATCCTAGCTGGACCCAATTCTGAAGTCCACACAGACGGAGTCGCGGGCAGAAGCCCGTAATTTATACTTTATTAGAGTAGTTACTCAACTTATTGTTATGGGTTTTATTTCTCTCTTCTTTTATTTACAAAAACGTTAATTTAGTGGGCGAAGTACACAATAGTTAATATATCTCCTGTGGAGGTGGAGTAAAAAGAGCAATGTAACACTTGGTTCATTGGATAGGTAAAGTCTTAATATGTAATAGTTCGATAAAAGAAGTTTCACAATAACATACTCCTCTAGTTCAAGAACTTATAATATAGACTGATAGATAATAGCTTAAATGATAGCTACCCTTCCGGTTGTGTGAGATAAGTCGTTATCAATTCACACAACGTTAAGTAATTACGTATTGTACCTACTAAGGTCGTCAACATTGATAACGGGGTTACAGTATCAACACGGCATTGTATCCTGGGTACTTTGTCTAATTGTTTGTTTAAAATCATTTGATTATGAGCCCATTTTAGTTTTAGACTAAATGGACAACATTAATGATTAGAAATAATTATGAGTATCAGACACCATTGTTTCAATCAATCAATCATTTATTGCGTTCCATAATGCACATAAATGGTTTTAAAAATATAAAAATACAGAAGCATTATGGACCCTGTCGGGCACAGCAAAAACTATTTATATCTATTAGTACACATAAGTCTAAAATCTTATTTTATATTTGGATGTAATAAGTAAATATAATTATATACTGTAATATATAATGTGTAAGAACTATATTTGTATTTAATATTATATGTATTTTTCACCAATACACCACGAGGTCACTTCACGGCATGGCTTCGTCCAGTGGGTGGTAGCCAGCTGCGGCCGAAGCCTCCCACCAGAGCTGCGTTGCCTGGTTTGCACCACCCAGAGGACACGTGTAGGGATTCCATTTTAAAGGTGCACTCCTACGGACGCGGGTAACTTAGCCCCCAAGATTTTATGGATAAAGACTCGTTTCAGTGGTGAAGCAATCGATTTGAATTTATCTACCCTTATAATCAACTAACTTTCCAGCGATCAAAAGGAACAGTAGTCCTTTGAATCGCTCAAATAATTAAATGGTTTGTTAAATGGAGGTAAATTTACCGTGCACACACGCAAACCGCGACATGGGGACTTAATCTATTTCCACAGATTACATACAGATAAATCACTCCATACAAAATCTTCAATGGATGCAAATAAATACAATATCTAGCTACTTCCACAAAATTGCAAATCTTCAATACCTACGGCTATAATAGCCTACTCTTTCACGACACCGACTGCTGCGAGCGAAAATGAACTTTAACTTTTTAACGTAGTCAATATTGCTTTGCCTCCGCGTGACCGTGAGATTGCGCAGTGACGTCAGGGTTGCCTCTTTCGACAAATATTTTAATACATAGTTTGAAGGTAAACAAAATAATCCTTTATTACGATCATTATAAGATTTATGGATATACAATCAAATTGTATTAAAAAAAAAAATGAAGTTGGTTTCATAGAAATATTAAAGCGAGGAAAATGACGCAAAGGATCCAACTTGAGAATGACCCAACACACATACGCTCGACGCGGCTACCGGCAACCCTCTGAATTTAGCGCCGTCCGCGATACCGCGGCCGGTAGGTATAGCGGCCTGCTATTTCTAAATCTAATGTTTCAATTTCAGAAAGGTATGGATATAATTACATAAATCCTGAATGGTTGTAAAACAAAGTGCATAGCTCTGTTGTTGTTTTCAACAATATCAACATTTAAATAATAGCTTGAATAAACTGTGCGTTATTGTCTTGTGTAAAGGGACATACAACACACCTTATTGGTAGCCTAGACAGTCATTATTGTTTCAGTATGTAATACATGGTTAATTTTCAAACTGCTATTTTGTATCTAGAGTAATTTCTGTAACACTGCATTTAGACATGATTCCTCATGCCTTCTCCGTATGAGAAGAGGATCTTGCCCTACAGTGGGACAGTTATGGGATGATTATGTTATGTACCTTAAGAGTACATACCTGTACAATTTGTTTGACTTGTGGATGCTTGGCGACCTCCCGAGCGACTCCGCCATCACCGCCGCCGACTATCAATACCTTCTCTGGGTTTTTGTGACAACACAGTGGCAGAAAAGAAATCATTTCCTGGAAAACAGATTAAAAAATTAATTATGTAATTTCCTTATATCATAGCCATCTACATTTGTAGTACACTTACAGTATTCTGTTTCTTATTCAAGAAGCAAATTTTTTACCTAAAAGTATAAACAGATTCATTTCCAATGTTTTATAGAGCAGATTTATAAAAAACAAATGTATAAAAAGTTTAATTTTAAAATATATTGAAATAGATAATAATTAAGGACCTTGTATACAAATCAAAGAATTCCATTGTAAAAATAATTATTATATTATTTGATATTAGTAAATTCTAGCCTAAAAAGTTGCATGTGTTGCAAGTGTGAGCTTATCTCAAGCTACTGACAAATACAATTATGATATGAAGTATATGTATATTACATATTTGCTATCTGTATATATGCAACCATCCAAACATATTGTATAATATGATGGGTTATGGTTGGGTAAGGTTGTAAGATATGGATTTATATTTGTTTGGAGATTCTAGTTACATTTATAATCTCATAGCAAGTTAAGTTTTATGATTCTAATCTTAAAAGCTTGGTAACATAGAAACTCCTTTTATTTATTACCTAAATAAAAATGTATAGTCCTTTATGGAGTCTGTAACAGTCAACTAGGGTACCATAAGCCTAAAAAAAGTTATTAAAAGAAAAAATAGAATTGTTTAATAAAAATCATACAATATTAAGTTTACCTGATATGAAAATTCATCCTTCTCAGTACACTGTATGATCCCATCAAGCACTAACACTTTGCCAAAGCTGGTGGTATCAAACACATGTATATCTTGGTATTGGGACTTCTCCGAGTGAAGCACCTCTTTCACTTCAATGGAAAAAGTACCACCTGGCCACATTTCACAGGCCTCACTAAACCAGTTGTTTTTAATTTGATCCATTGCTTGTTTAATTGTCAATGTAAATTCTGAAAATATATGAGGGACTTTAAAATTACTGAATAATTATTTACAGCTTTTAGGTCAAAGGCCTCAAGCTACCCAGTGACCAAGATATTCCATATGTTGAAAAATTTAAATCAAGGTAAACTCAAAATTTGCTGGAATATTCTGGGGCAAAATAGCATGAGCTTCACATCTGCACTAGGACATGCTGTACTTAATTTAGATATACTGAGCAAGTTTAACTAAAATTTGAACTAATAGTAAGTTAAACCAAGATTCATATAAAAGTAGCACACCTTATTTCTTGCTTATGTCAGCTGCGAGACAACGTATTGCACACGTTGGAACTTCGATACTGCTCCGTTCAGGGATCTTACTTACTATGATAATTAACCACTACTTAATTTTTTGATCTGCCCGGACAAGTCACGAGGCGTTAAAAGTATGATTGAGACTGAATAAAACGAGCAGTATTTAAGTTGACAGCTCTACCAAGTCGTTTGTTTAATAGTTTTTATCACTTTACTGATAAGATTTCGTTAGTTTTCATTAAATGATAAAAAGAAAACAACGAAATCGAAAATACTGGTACGGTTTGACATATGACAGTGACATGACCACAGAGTACATTATTAATTCTGGACATGACAGGACAGACAGAATCTTGACACAAGCAGTAACATAGAAATTATGGAAATAACTTTTAGCGTGAACCGTATCTAGGCTTTCCTACTGGTCAAATTTTGTTATTGTTTATAACGTGTTTTATCCAACCTTGACATTGGCAGAATTATCGTTAACCCGATGGAGTCATAATTAACCAAAATTGGAATTGGAATGGAAATAACAGTATTAACCATAGAATTAGAATATTTTTGCTACTTATTAACACACTGATATAGATAAAAAAATACGTATTGTGTCCACACGAATCGATTAAAATGGTGTACTACCGTTGTACTTGTATCCATACAGCTTAAAGGCATAAAGGTTTGATTGGGAATCATACACTATTGGCGAGAGGGGGTACGCCCGCTAAAACTAAACCAGTACTAATTCCTTCAAGGCTGGGAATATACATAAAGAATCCAAAGATCTACCATACGATATTATTTTAGACTATTGTAGTCGATAGTATTTTATTTTAAAGTACAGGGTAATCGAAGTATTTATTGTTTCCTGGCAACTTATCGCTTTCGCTATCGCTACTGTCATTACTGTTTGCATTACTGACTCATCTAGAGCTGTAGTGTCATACAAAAATAAACTCTGTAGTTTATATTTTAAGATTTCATATTTAAAAACTGCCTATTTGTTTACTTTTTAGCATTCTTAGTATTGTAATAATTTTGTAAATACAAATTGAATTGTAAAATTCGGTTTCATTCGTTGAATATTCAAGAATAATACTGTAAAGCAAAAATGAAGATACATGAGCTAATTCGTGATAAGCTAATGATATGATGCACTTTACACTTTAAATTAGAACTTGCTAAATTCAAAATTAGAATGAATACCACAACATTAACTTACGAAGACTTCTTAGACGCAGCTAAAGAATTTATTAAAAAATCTGACCAAATTTGCGATGGATGGATATTAAAAGAGGATAAAATAGATGTACACAAGACTTATATGAGAAAAGATGCGTTTATCAAGTGTGAGAACGATAATATAAATAATTTGGTGAAAGTAGAATATGTAATATACTACAATTTAAGTTATGGAGTACCTTCATTCAGTTTCAACTTATGGAACTCTTCTGGTACATTATTATCATTGGAAGATATAAGAAAAATGTCTTTAATTCAGTAAGTTAATATTAATAATATTTTTTAATCATTTTACTAATTGGCAAAACATTGCCTCAACTTCCCTCATCCACTTTTTTTTTGTGGAGCATACATAATGTACACTGAGGCTGTGCCAGGCCCCCACTGACTAAAAACCACACATTCCTCTGCTGATCTGTACTGAGATCTGCAGGAGTCCATTGGGGATAGCAGCTGCATTAACTGCAATCCCAATTCTAATTAACACTGCTGATTACGAGATTCACAATGTTTGTCATAACAAGTTTTTGCTAAATCTATTTACGAGTATTTAAAGGCAAATGCATAGAACAGTTACCTCAAATGAAAAAAACTTACATTCTAAAAGTTTTTTTTTCTATTGTATAAGTTTGTTCAATATTTTACTTCTTTAATTTCAGGATTAACCAAAAGGACTTCTACTCAGTGATAACTCAGCAAGACCACCCAATCTTCCAGCGACCATACTTTATAGTACACCCATGTCACACAGAAACAACGCTGGCAACATTCAGAAATAAATCCAAGAATATTATTGTTACCTTCCTTGGACTTATAACACCATTGATTAGGCTAAATATGCCTTTGGAATATGGGCTATGATGTAAGATAAAAAATGTTTAAAATGATACTAGTTTTATATAATATATTGGCACTAGTAGTAGTGGTTTGTGTTGCTATCTGAAATTTAAATGCTTGTCTGGTTTTGCAATTCCTTCAAAGAAAAAAGTTAATGTATAGGAAAGCAGTATCATTTACTTGCAAAATATGGAAAACAGAGAGAAATGGAGAGATTGGTAATTAAATTAATGTATCTATGTAATTATTGACCATTGCATATATATAAAATAAGTGATACTGAGATCTGATGTTGGTAAAATCTAGCCTAATCAGATTGTTGCATTCAGTTGTATGGAACATGGAGTCGAGTGAAAATTATTAAACAATTTCTATACAATGTAGACAAAAATGCTTTCTGTCCATCAGTGTGGTAGAGTTACAGGTAACCTCTGTTGTGCCTTTCTATTTCCTTCCTCTAATTAGTCCAACTTGGTCTCATCATCATCTGATATTGTCAGTAAGAGTCACTGCTAGCTATAAGCCTACCACATAGAGGTGATAGAGGTGCTTATCATTTCCTACCTATATTTAGAGGTAAGTTCTTACTACTTAGCTTGTATATATAGTATTTAGTAAAATAAAGTACATTAAATACTTATCTGATTTTATATTATTTACCTGCAAGATTAAAATGATTTTTGTTTATTTTTAGTAATTAATATTATTTATTATTATCTAGTAACATTTATAAGATATATGTGCTTTCTGTTTTCAGTTTGCTGTTTTTTTTTTAACTATTTTTTCTTTTCCCTTTGCAGTACTAATATTTGAAGAGAAAGTAAAAAAAAAGTTTTACAACCCAGATAAAATTATTAATGAATGGAATGAATAATAGGACTGAAAATGGCGCCATTTCTATTCCCCTCTTGATCACTCACTATTGAATCGAGAAAGAGGTCGGAGGAAGTGACGTCTTTGACATCCCATTCTTTATGTGCGTGGCTTAAATTTACTTGAGAACTATTAGGATTTAAGATTCATAGATTGATATCGAGATGCCCAGCTAATCTGACGGGATTAATTAAGGCCGTAAAAGCCGGAGTGATCTATATTACTTTTAGACAATCAAAATCAGGTTTGTCTCGAAACAGATATGCCACTCTGGTGTTCACGGCTTCAATGAAGCACTTCATTCATTCATACCAGATTTCGCTATATTTGAAAGACAAAGTGCAACTCATGAATTAGAAGTATCTAACACACTGCACGGTCTAACAGCTCCTGATGATGCGTGTGTATATAATGTGAGCGGGAGTATGCTTTAATTTAAGAGCTTAGTAGTTAGTAGTCTTTTGTCGAAGGGGCATTCGTCATTAAAATATAAAGCTTCGTCTACCTATTCCTCTTCCTCTCTGTCCTTCTAAAATGGTCTTAAAGTTGTCTTGTCGTATCAAGTGGCCAATCAGCATCCCTCTCCTGTTTTTAACAACCATCTTCTTTCGTTAACCATATGAAACACTTCCTTATTTGTTTTCTTTCCGTCCAACTAATCTTCTCCATCCTCCTCCAACACCAAATTTCAAACGCCGTTAACCGTTTTCTGTCTCTGAGACACTGGCCACGTTTCACTACAATAATTTCCACTACCTTCCCATCATACTTCACTCACTCCCAGTATATCTGTGTCCGATCTTTCCATTTCCAACTTAGTTCTTCTTCTTTGCCGGTGTTAACAAAGTACTCATATTCCACTTCCTTATTTTACAAGGTTTTCGCGTGATGTCGTTTCCTGATTCTGCCTTGTTCCTGACCCTGCCAGACTCAGTCCCCTACGGTATGTGGACGTCATGGAAACCCGTTGTCGAGAATGAGTCTTCAGGCGATTAATTATATTGTGTAGGGTTGTAGGCAAAAGGGCGTAAAATGAAAATATATTTCCTAATTTCTTTTCTTTATCGTTTAAGTGTGGTTTTGTATTTTCAGCCTTGTCTTGAAAGGTGGACGAGAAATATAGAAATAAATACAATATCTAGTTACTTCCACAATATTAAGGGTAGTCAGTCATGCAATACCTGTGCGACACTCACCCACCCGTATCTAAATATACCTACGCATATACGCAAGCAGGAGCTGTTAGACCCTGCAGTGGACACTAAACCTACTCTAAAGTGGACACTGCTGATACCCCGTGTCGGTCTAATAACGTTTAAAATAGTTGGTAGTATATGCAGTTTTTGTCCGCTTGCGTATGTGCATATAAAATATGCGGGCTTTTGAATTGACATTGATATAATTCAATACAAGTTACAGGGGATGGGGTGACCGTAATGAATAAATAATATTTGTAAAGCGACCTGCCGCGGCTTCGCACGTTTAAATGTGAATGTATTTTGTTACACATAATTATACAGTCCTCAAGATTTTGACGGTATTCAGCATAGGGGATAAGGTAAATAATGGTGAACATCGCATCAAAATCATTTGTTTAGTTTAGAAGTCGGGAACAAAGTAGACAGACGTGGAAATGCGAATGTTTTATAGTATTTATAGTTAAATAGGTACTTACGTGAAAACTTACTGCGTCTGAACCGTGGCTGTACCCAGAGGGGGGGACTTGGGTGTTCAACCCCCCATTACAGATAACAGTTTTTGAAATTATTCTTACACTTGTTCCATACGTGAAAAAAAGATAGCCCTCCCCCGAAATAAATTCCTGGAGATAAAACACCCCCCTGAAATCAATTCCTGGGCTACGGTCTTGGTCTGAAAATATTCTTAAGTCCGTCTAAGAGCCGCAGCATGATGCTCCCTTGGTTTTGATTGTTAAAGTTTGTCTCACACTTAGAATACATTCCGTATCGTGGTTGCTTTTACAAACACATATCACACACGCACACACACCTAGACCCGAAACAATTTTTTGTAGATCATACGAATATTTGTTCTGTGCGGGAATTGAACCCGCAACACGCGGCGCTGGAGACCACTGCGCTAATTACGGTCCATCTGATATTTTTGTCGTGTCCTAATATCTATTCCTGGTTTTGTCACTCCTTGCTGACTGCATGAATACTAATTTAAGCTTATATTTTTTGATAGAGTATAGAAAGGCAATCATGAGCAGGAAAAAGTTAGGTGCATAGATATGAATACCTAATCATAGAATTGTTCAAGATAAATCTTTGAAAACCATTAACGCATGCTTAGCGAACTCTAAAGTTACAATATTAAAAGTAAAAAGAATACGGTCGCGAACAGGATTCGAACCTGCGCCTCCCGGATGAATACTCCAGGCGCTCTGACCACTAAGCCATCTCGACCGTATTCTTTTTCCATTTAATATTGTAACTTCATAGAATTGTTGCGGCTCTGGGTTTTGTGTATGTGTGATATTAATAATCATAAAACATCATCATAATATAGTACAATAATTATTGTAGGTCATACCCGCACATATAATACCACCGGTAGCGTCGTTGGAACCGCATCTGCTGCTCTGATCGCAGAAGACAAACTTTCGGTGACTGCGCCATTGTGGCCTCCTTTTCTGGCAGATCAAACAGGTAATCATTGAATATTTTTGAGAAAAAAAAAATTGGATGTGTGCCGTAGTGGCCGAGTGGTTACGGGCCCGCTTCCTGGGCCACAGGTTCAAACCTGGCATGTACCAAAGTGACTTTTTCAATGTTATATGTACTTTCTTAGTTAATCTAAGACATCATAGACATACGTTGAGGGAAACATCGTGAGGAAACCTGGACGTGGTAGTCTGAAATCGCCAACCCGCAGTGAGCGTGCTAATCAATGCTCGTGCCTTCTCTGTATGAGAAGAGGCCCTTGCCCTGCAGTGGGACAGCTATGGGTTAGTATTTTTCTAATATTTTTTTAACCTGAAATCGTAAAGACACAAATAACCAGTTTATTCCTTTTGTGACCTTTTTTAATTTAAATGTGATAGGTATATTAATTGTTTTCGTATTGATTGAAATCAAACCTACGTAGATTGCCTGCCATTCTACCACTAGATTTGATGCAGTCAAACAATTCAAGTAGGTACCTACATACCTAGTTGAAAACACAAGTTCATAAATCTAATAATGATGACTAGGTGACGATGTGAAGGGACACGTCAGTCTCAGTAGGTAATTATACTAATCACAGTCGTCAGATATTAATGCCTTTTCTAATTAATATTAACCTAGAACACAACCAGTCAGTTTTCAGTACTGTCTCATGTTAATACCACCTGCCTCACTAATTGGCGCCAAGTTTATTTTTGAAGTATTTTAAACGGTAACCAACAGCTGTCTGATAGAAACTAAGTAAAAGTTGGAAGGTCTAGGGCCGACGTCATTGAGCCCCTGTCATGTCATCAAACTTTTATTGATATCGTATTGAACACGATAAGATAGTTTTCGCTATCTGCTTAGCCGTTAAACAACCATTGTTGTATTTGTGTTTCACTTACACGGTCATACGCGAATGTGTTTGTGATATAATGTGCGGCAAGTGTGATTAAAATGAGACAGTGTGGTGTAGCTATATACAATTGGATGCGGCGACTATATGAGTGTCTTTTAGCCTCGGTAGCATTTGTATTCTGCTGCTGCTATGTAAGTAAAAAAAAATATATAAATTACAACTTTATTCGATGTGGTTGTGGTAGCTGTCAGGGCACCAATCGTGTGGCGCCTATGTTTTAATTTGACCAATTAGGTTCCAGCATTTTATTGCGAACGTTACGCATAGGGTTGTACTTGAACCTTGTACACTGAACTGCTAATAAATGGAAATTTAAAAATAAAATGTAAGTATTAATTTGAATGCTACATGATACCTGTAACATTGTTAGATAAAAAGAGAAAATATACAAAAAAATACACGTACACGTTAATCTTATCAGAACATTACGACACGTTGATTATTGCAGTAATTATGTTACCATGTTTATTGTTATTTGGCTAGGTATTGATAAACAGGTAAGTACGTAAATAATTCATAACAAATCATAATTTATCTCCTCGTCGTTGTCTGTTTCTTTGTAAATGGGTAAGTAACTCCTACATATTTTTAACAAGAAAAAAAAAACAATACCTAACTATTTATGTTACTATGAGAAATTCTGATGAGTAGCAAATATCGGTATTATAAGCATCAAAAAACCAAAGCATGCGGCCTTCAAATCGGATAAATGTCATCCAGGTAGACGTAATGTCTCGATAGTTTTAGGAAAATGACTTCGACGAATGCCCGGATGACCCACGTGGTTGAGAGTGGATTACTATCGTGGTTACTATAGCCAAACCCCGAATGACCTCCCCCCTTGTTCCATTACACTATCAAAGGTAGATCTTATCTAAAATAATTACTACCAAAATCATGGTTAGATAAGTAACGTAAACCTCATTACACAATCAAGGGTTATTGATTTTAACTTCCTTTTTTAGTTACTATCGAAGATATAAACGGAATCCGTAGATGCCAAATATGGTCATATTATAATGACCATATTTGGGGATGAAATAAAACCTCGCTTTTCCTTCCATCCTTCTTGTGGAAACGTGTTTTGACACTTTGACAGTCCAATGACTCCGGAGTTAAGTGATTGTTTAACTATTGTGTCTGCTTCGGAATCTGTGAAAGTGTTAAAAACCGGTTTTTGTTCCGATGAAATTGATAATTAAGATAAGCATATGTAGTATTCGGCTAAATTATACCTAAGTGGAATTTGTTGAATAGTGATATTGGTATGGGAGAGTATGATAAGTGTCTGATTTACTTAACATTACTCCAAAATCCGTATGATTTGAACTTCACTGGAATCTTAGACTTTTTGCGCCGATTCTGCGGTTATAGGTACTAAAGCAGTAAAGAAAATTTACCACATATCCAACCGCAGTTTTTGACTATGTTGTCAATTGATAGAGGCTTAGCTGCGTTTGTCGCGGTTAGTATATGGATGGGCTTTGGGACCATCATCTGATATCGAAATCCGTTCGTGCGCCAGAGAGCACTTATGACCGTTAATCCTGTTATGGGTAGTCAGATGCCTGAACACCCAAACCTCCCCCTTGGGTATGGCCATAGATCATATAATACTGTATGGCCGTGGACACTATAAGCAGCTCCATATAACATACTGGTATTAACTCGAAGTCGACTCTAAAGTAGTTGGAAAAGTTCTAAGCAGGTAGGTTAGTTGTAGACTACTACTAACTTCCTGAAAAGCAAATAGTTCATTTTGACGCCGTCTTAGGAAAGGTAGAGCTCGGAAAATTGAAATTGCCCGACTGGGGAAGTACGATAGACACTCTAATATGACGAATGAGGGCAATCATCCCCTCCTCTTTAACGAACCTTTAATTTAGATGACACGAAACTGATTTATAGTACCTGTATTTGGAGCCGGTGCATTAGAACCGAACCGAAAAATGAAACAGGTTTTAAACCCCTGCTTAAATGCCACATTAGGGGTTTAAAATTTCCCAAGAACCAACACTAATATGCTTATCTATCATATTAATCATATATTTTGAGACAGGTGTCGGGCATTGAAATATATCTGTAAATTATCTTATCTCCATAATCTTCGAGATTGCCAACTTTGGTCAAGTTATGAAATATAGGCTCTCTTGCACATCTGATCGCATTGGTAGCTGGGTTGAAAAACAAATTATTAGTAATTAAAAGAAAAGAAAGAACAAAATCCTGGATGTCAGAGGAAGTGGCGAAGCCTCTGGCTCTCATAAAATTACGCTTAATCGAAATTGTATATAAATAATAAAAACAATTCGCGTCCAAAGGTATACATTTTTGTGGAAAGAAAAATACTGGTGCGAGATTCTAACCTACGCCTCCCGGATAAATACGCCAGGCGCTGACCACTAAGCCATCTCGACCTCTGTTCACTAATCCGAATTCTTTTCCCACATATTAATAGGTCTTTTGGTGACGGCATCGCTATATATTCGGTCCCTATACATTGTTCGTAATAAGACTTATTAATGTATCCACAAAAATTATAACTTTGGAGTTCGTTACGCATGTGTGAATTCGCATTCAGTTTTAGTAGTATCTTCCGTAGTTAGAGAATGCAAATCACGAAGTACCTACTTATATTTTTCTTTGAATATTTTATTTTCCTCTTTCCTACCCAAATACTGCTTACAACCATGTTTCAGCCCACAACAATTAAATTGACATGAAAACTTGAAGCGCTTTATGGTGGCATAACGTTAATCTAATATTGATTCGCTTTGAACAAAGTTGTCAATGAATATTGATACAATCCCAATCTACAAATAATTACATACATTGGAGCTATGCTAATACCTTATCTGATCTTCAGATATTTTCTACTTTGTATAACATAATAATATTTGTTTTGTAGCTATTTTATGTTTATTTCTTTGCTACATATTTTAGTGAAAATAATATTCCGGAAGCGTTGGCTATTAATTTCAGCGAATTTCTTTTTTACATGGATAAATATAAATATCCGCCGCGCTTTCTGCTGATGCCAAAACTGAATTTTCATGTACTCTTATGTTGTTGATAATTTGATATGTAGAGGCTCTACTCTACCGATCTAAGTCTTAGAGCTTATAGAGTTCTACTCACTTCTCAAGGCGCAAAAACGTAAACCCACTAGTGGTTATTAATTAAACTTGTTTCTACATTAACAATACATATATTGAAACTATCGACCCTGTGGATCTTCATTCAATGCCAAGGAAAGCGCTGGTTAGCGGTCAGATGCTTGCCTTCACACGATTAGCTGCACCATGCCGTGGTGTCCGGCCGATCCTGACATTGGACGGAGTCGACCGATGGCACTCAAACAGTTTACCGCCAATATGACGGGCCCACCATTAATAATTGCTTTTGTTAAACAATTTCTTTAGTAGTTCATCATGCCAAACTCCATGTGACAGATGAAGGTAATTTTTTCTGTTTACTTATTCGTGGTTATTTCCTCTATTTATACAAATTAGATTTTGTTCTTCGGCTTTAATGGTTAAATAATTGATTTTTAATAGTTCAATGTTGTAAGTATCACAGGATAATATGACATTAAACTATTATAGACGCACCTAGTCATTATGTGACGCAAAACATTTGAATTTATGTAAAATTGCGTTTGTTTTTAGGTAAGGTTAGACATCGTTAATCTTTTCTTGGCATGTAGTTTCATACTTGGCCGATTCGGTTTGTTATCTAAATACGGTTGGATTATCTAAATTCTGACTGCTTTGATAACGACTTAAAATTTACTACGCAAAAATTTTATAGTTTTTGGTCAGCAATATTTTATGACATGAAAGTCACAATTACAGCCGCCAGACGACTTTCTATAATTTTTAATGTTGTCTCTTTAATAGTGTGTTTTGTGTGATGCCTGCTTTTTCTTTACCTTTGTATAATCATGGTCCCTGTCTGCACAACATAGAACTGCTATTAGGTGTGATGATTTGAATTTCTAGTCCTTCTCAGCCATTGAGCCATCACAACGTCTTTCCAAGTAACGCAACTTGTTACCAAGACAAATGTTAATATGATCAGTGAAATTTATTCTAATAACTTTAATCTCTACCAGGAAATATATAACAATAGATGTAGATAAAAGCATAAATTCATACGATGTTATTCGATAAAATAATGGATTTGTATATTTAGCAACTTTTGCTCCTCCCCAACTAACGTTATCAATCAAGTGAGTAATGCGTGTTAATATTATAATTATCTAAATGCTAATCGCTAAATTAATAGATTTAAAGGTTTTATTTTGTTATTGAACATTCTTCTCGTAATCTATATAAAGCGGAAATTCTTGTTTCTCTATGTAATATGTAATAAATAATAAATAAATGCAAAGTTGCTAGTCTATGCGTTTTTATCGGATACATTTCGGAGTGTGCTTACGATCTGCATGATCTAATTCCTCCCTGCCCTTTTTTCTATCGTACGGCCAGAAGCACGAAAAGGCGCCATAGGTCATGGTTGATCTACCAAAAACCCGAACGAAGCGCTTTGATTCCACGTTCATTATAAGAACCGCGAAACAGTGGAATGCGCTGCCAGAGCGGGTCTTCCCCGACAGTTACAATCTGGGTGTCTTCAAGACGCGAGTGAATCGGTTTCTTGTAGGCAAGCGTGCTCCATCATAGACTGCATTATCGCTTAACATCAGGGGAGATGGCGGTCAAACGCAAGACTATAACCAATAAAAAAACTAGAACTTAAAACTATGTTAATACAATAGTATTTATTGCATTATCCACACATTTTTAGATAATTATTGTAAATAAATACTTTAGACCTCACCAATCAAAGGCCGCTAAGTTTATATATAATTAAGACACACTTGGTTTGCGAATAAATTAAGCGAGGTTTGAGTAGTTATGGAACAAAACAGATAACCTAGGTACTACTTATACCGTGATATTCACTGAACACAAAATTATTAAATGCTTGGGACCTATGTAGGTATAGGTACCTATATCGATTGATGAGTGTAGAAAACCCAAGGGCCTTGGATTCACACTTTATTTCGCGCAATGTCCCACGCTGGTGGTGGTGATGGCGTCATGAATGTTTAAAACATTCTGATAGTTAACTGGTGCCAGTATTTCTATTATTTTTTTAACTTGGGTAATTTTTACCAACTTTAATAGCCCTCGAAGTTTGTAGGCGAACAGTAGTACACAGGCAAGCTATCTAGGACCTGTTCACATTTATGTTTTTGGTAAGTTTAAAACTGCTAAACTTGTTTAAATTCACTTTAGTTTGGTTTGGTATTTATTATATAAATACTCTGTTATAAATCTTGCCAGTGCTCAAAAATCTCCACAAACCGGACGATGGTCACTGTTTGTTTTTATATGCCTACATACTACTAACGTGGCAAACAAACGTACGGACCGCCTATGGTAGGCGGTTACCATGGTCTATAGGCGCTTAGAATACTAGGGGTATCAGTAGCGCGTTGCCGACTCCCTATATTGTCGGAGCAGCGATTCCTCTAGAATCACTGTTCCGGCGTTATAAGGGACAACAAGAAAATTGACCCCCAAGCTGCCAAGACCATGCTCACCGTTTAGAACATAACAATATAAAGGGGCAATGTTATTTAGCTAATATTTATTGCTAGGTAAGACGGTAGATAGAGGCCTTGTCCAAGATACCCAGTCTTGCAACTCCTAATTTTCCGAGTCCTCGGAATATGGCCACTATACCACGGAATACCTGCTCATAATTATTTTCTGGTTATCTTCAAAGGTTAATTAAATATTGTCCTGTAAATATAAGATAACAAACCACCTTTATTTCCCTCACGCGCGTTTCCCATTGAAGCAGGCTTAGGCAGGGGATAAAATCCCCCTGCTTTTTGGCAGAAATTAAAACGCTGTTTTGGTTTTTATGCTGTTGGCTCGCTCATTAGCAGACACAATAGATTTTTATTGTTATGAAGTACGTATTTGTGCTTGGGTGAGCCAAAGGATTAATCAATAGTTAACAATGAAAACTATAGGAACCTTTGTCATCTGTGCAGGGCAACAAAGTATCAGCGGCATCAGAGACGCGGCAGATTGAGGTGGGGGCCACTGTCGAGGGGGACAGGAAGAAACACAACAAGATCAAGACTTCTAAATATACACTGCTCATGTTCTTACCCAAGAACCTGATGGAGCAGTTCCGAAGAGTCGTCAACTTCTACTTCTTGATCGTCACCGTTATTGCTGTGATGATAGGTGAGTTTAATGATTTACCTTAAGGGTTTTTTTACCTGACTGCCCCAGAAAGAGGGTTATGTTTTTTGAATGTATGTGTGTGTATTTATTTGGCACGCTCTGTAGCCTATACGGCTTAATGGATTTTAACACGCGAGGTGTCTTTACATTCGTCTCAATTGCAGAAGTGACTTAACCTATAATAATATTTAAATATGGCGTCTAAAAATAAAAAGAGAGGGGGGAATAAAAAATATTTAGTGTTTTATAACAATGTGCATCAATTGAAAGCTAGCGTAGCAATTGTAATGCTACTAATTTGTCACTAACTCTAAAAAAGTACGTTTAACGTATGTTGATCTACAGAAGGCGATCCTACGATTGGAAAAACCAAAAAGTTTAAACTGTATAGTTATAACATATATATATATATATACATATATCTAAGCCATCTCGACCTCTGAGATCGAGATCGAAGTCGAGATGGCATAGTGGTCAGATCGCCTAGAGTATTTAACCGGGAGGCGCAGGTTTGAATCGTGTTAGTATTCTTTTTCCACAAAAATTTTGATCTTATAGCTCCATGGCATGCGATACTGCTTTAGAAAGAAACTGTATTTAGAATATAAATAAATTATAAAAACCAAAAATTTTAACATGCACTCTGAGGCATTATACGGAAATCTTACAGAATCGCTCTCTCTCTTTTCTTCTTTTAGCATCTTAACTTTATATGTCAATAATTCAATACAAATATTTTTCTCGTTAAATAAATCGTTACCCTAACGCGAAGACGGGCCCTTACCCAACTGTCTGTATTTCATGTCGACAAAGTAATTAATCGCCAACCACTTTCTCAGAAATTCTTGGAAAACTGTCCAGTTGACAAGTTGGAAACAACCTTTTCTGTTCCTAGAAATCTAGGCCTTTCATAATGATTATTATGAAATAATCCAATCAAACAATGTTCTACTTACATTCTATTTATTGCAGTTACTATTAAATAAGTAATAAACGATAAGTCATTGTTATTATTTTTAAATTTCGTTACTTAAGTGTGCCTGTTAAGCCAGGTTGTGTACCACGGGACTGTAGGCCTATGTCTTAATTTATGTATTTATTATCTATCTATCTATTAACTACATATTATAAATCCTCCGCCGCGTCTGTCTGTTTGTTCGCGATAAACTCAAATTCTACTGTACCGATTTTCATGCTGTTTTCACCAATTGATAGAGTGGTTCTCAAGGAAGGTTTTAGTATATATATGTCAAGTTTTTGTATACATTGCCTAAAATATAATGATATTTGTTGGAGGTGCCGGAAAAAATAAGCCGCCTGGTAGCTTTCAACGGAAACGCTGCCTAAACCCTAAAATGAGATATAACAAAATTATGTATGGTGGAATTGTGTATCTTATAATATAGGTCTACAGAAAAGTCCGCGATGGCATATATATGTCTATCTCTAAAGGATAACGTACTGTATCCATTTTAATACTTATGAAAATGGACAATTATAAAGCGGGAACGGGATCAAAATTTCATGATTACTTTTGGTCGCGATAGCCGACATCCACGCGGGCGAAGCCGCGATCATTAGCTAGTCTAATATATAAAAATCTTGTGTCACAGTGTTTGTTATCGAGCTCCTCCGAAACGGAATGTATATTTGGTAGGTCTGAAATTAGGTCGTAGGCTATTTTTTATACCCCTAGGTGATAAGGGTGGCTCTATCCAGAAAATGTATATGGCAGAACAACGTTTGCGGGGCACAGCTAGGCCCCCCCAGGCGTTCCGCCTTGTCGTGGTGGGGGGGGCTCTAGTAGCCGTGGCTTGGTCACCCACAGTGAAGCTAGAACCCGGGGAGGGCCGCTCCTCTGGCCTGCAAGCCCATGTTGGAGCGGCGTAGGTTGCGAACCTTATGGGGGGTGCCGCAACTGAGGTGGGCTGCGGTGTCGTATGGGCGGCACCGCAGCTGAGAGATGGGGGGCGCGGCGGGAGAGGAGTGCCGGTATGCGCCGCTCTCCCTACCTTCCGCGGCCTTGACGGGGCCGCCACCATTAGATGGAGGACGCGGTGGGGCCGCAGGGGAACAGAAGTGCCGGTATAGAGAGGCGCCACACTCCCTATCCTCTGCGGCCGTAGTGGCGGCGGGGCCACAGACCTCACCCGTCGCAGGGGACCTTGGGCGTCCGGACACGGGGTCGTCTGGCGCCCATTGCACATGGTCTCCATGGTGGTTGCGGCACGCCATCCGTTTGGTGTGTCGTGAGAGAGAGTCCGGCAACGGACGGCTGCGGGCGGGTTCGCGGTTGTTTTCGACAGCGTTCCCGCGTCCCGCCCTCAAGCAGCTGAGGAGGTATACTGTGAAGTTTTGGTGGGTTAGTCCCACATAACCGCTCTGTCTCCCCGTGTCAGAGCGGCATGCAAGGACATTCCTCCACACAAAAAAAAGGCACAGCTGGTAGCTAATAATATCTTATTTCTTGGCTAATCGTTAAAAATTAGAAACTCGTAATTGCGTTCAAGGAAGCTCTTTGATGCAATAAATTAAAAATGCATGCAAAGAAGTGTACCTACTTGTGAAGTTAAGTCAATATTTTAATGTTAAGTTCAAACGGTTAGTATTGACTGTATGTTTATTCACTTATAAAGACGTAGGCTGAATTATAGGTAGGTTAAATTAGATGGTATCAAATGACAAATGATATATGAATAATTAATATTTGACGTCTGGGAAAAAATTATGGGAAAAAATGCAGCTTTGTTTTTTTTTCACTTAGGTATTTTATTTGTTTTATTATAGTGTGTTTAAATTTATTATAGGTAGCTGTAACCCGCGGTTTCACCTGCGCGTATCAAAATGAAACCTATTGTAATAGAAACTCAGTTCCACAGTTACTGGGTTACACAATCTCTTGATAAGTCTTATATGCTCTTCGGGATGGTCCGATACGATGGGCACCCATCCATAGACTAACCGCGGCAAGCGTAGCTTAACTTCAATTGATCGATCTGTGCAACTGTAACTTAACCACGAGCTTCTCCATTGTTATCATAGGTATATTAAATAATTATCAACCATTCTAACATAACAACTATAACATAGCATCACGCAAGGAGTAGGCAGAGGTGTACATAGGGACTGGTACACCCACATTTGACCAATGCTGTTATTAAGTCCCATGTAATAGGTAGTGAGCCCATTGCCATCTACCGGGCACAATTCTGAACTCCGGGCTGCTACTGAGAATTTACTACCCTACAGAAAACCCAATAACACTTGGAATCGAACCCGGACCTTATACTCAGTAGTCGCACTTGGGACTACTATACTCTCCGAAACACGGGGGTGTCAGCCCACCAACTTCCTGATTCCGGGCTGCTACTGAGAATTTTCCAACAGAAAACTCAATAATACTGCCAGACCTGGGAATCGAACCCAGGACCAGGACCTCACGCTCGGCAGTCGAAGATAATAATATGTCAAAACATAAAAGCTTTTTCAGGTCCTTTTATCCTTGGGACGTGCATGGTGACTTTTGTCACCTATAGGTATATTTGTATTGCATATTTTATCTTCAACGCTACTTATTAAGTCTTCAACAAGGAAGTATCATTGTTTGGTGAATGTAAAATTATTGCATCGTAATAATATAATTGGACTATCGCATCGTAATCTGTCGGTCGTTGTTCCTAAAATAATGAATACCTATATTTCATGATATGGGTATCTAATTGAATACGTAACTGCGTAGTTTTATTTTTATTTTTATATTGGTCTGTAGTACTTAAGTCCTCAATCATATAAATACAAGAATTACAGTGGAGAGGAGATGGTAAAATTCGATAACTCTTATCATGTCAAATGCACGATAGCTTAGGTTCCTTACATGTTGCACCGTCCTAAGATGATCCAAAGCCAAATTATATTCGATCTCTTGACGCGAAGTTATGAGTCATATAGGCGATAAGGTATTTTTTACGATTTTCTTTATCATGACGTCGGCTATTTTTCTGTAAAAAATACAAAATATCGATAAAAGTCTCGCGACAATTATTTGATACAGTTTATCGACAGCATTAAATGATTATTATACATTATTTTGATGTTAGCTGAGTTTAGCATATTGGAATACCTATTTCCGTGAGCACTTTCTCAGCGATAAATAATACTCTTAACTCGGCAAATATTTTGTTATTATTTATTAGTACATAAGTACATATCTTTTAACCGACTTATGGGGTAGGCGGAGATGTACACTTTTTTTTTGTATTTATGTCTATATTTCGCCAGTTGTGAACCGATTCATCGACACTGAATCTTTTTTTGTTTGAAAGACTAGTCCCCAAAGGTGGTTCCATTTAAATTTGGTGAAGATCCGATGAAGACCTTCGAAGACAAACAATGGAACTCTTCAATGAATTACAGAAAATCACTTGCAATTGCTGTAATCGCATGTTTAAGTATAAATCATGCCACTCAATTGGCATTAATACCTTCTGCACATGTGGCTTCCCCCGTTCCCCGGCTGCTCACTGGTATCGCATTATGAATGTTTATTAACTAATACGAAAAAAATGGAGTATTTAATTTTTTACTTTTACATTTCCTTTAACGTTCCATTATTATACTTTTTAGTTTAACAATGGTTCTAACAACTTCATCCAATTTTATGTCTTTTGCTTGACTAAAGTCAGTTTAATTTGCATTCCATTTTTTTATTTGTTTTGTATAGTTTCTTTAACTTCAATATTTTGTAAATGTAAGAACTCAGTAAACTTGCCAAATTCGTTGTGTTTATTACAATATAGCTAAATATTTTTAATATTAATTACTTTGTTTCGAAGATTTTACTGTTCTCGCATTCCTCTTTCTAAATTGTATATACAAATACTGTAAAAAATATGAAGTTTAAAAGAGTAACCATGGAGTTTCTTGCCGGTTCTTCTCCATAGGAATCGACTAGTTTCGAACCTTGCAACTAAATTATGACGTTTCATAAGTGCCTTTTAAATTGGTTTATGTGAAATAAAAACTTTTGACCTGACTTAACTTGAATACATACGAGTACATAGTATCATGCCTGTATTACGTGATGGGGTAGGCAGAGGTGTGCAGTTATTAAGTCTCATGCAATAGGTGGTGAGCCTATTAGGTACCATTAAACGGGCACTATTCCAAACTCCAGGCTGCTACTGAAAATTTCCTAACAGAAAAACTGAGCAATACTTTTTGCGACTCGGGAACAGAATCCAGGAAAGTTTATAATATATTTCTAATAGGTGACTATTAGAAATATATTATAAACTTTGAAAAATAATAAATTTTTGGCTGCACATCGATATACACTTCCCATAAACTCAGTAGAACAGGAATGTTCACATGACCTGTATTATATATTGTTCTTTTAAATTTATTTTATGATATTATTTTGCACTTTTTAGCGTTCAAGTAGATTTTTGAAGGCAGTTTTTATTTGTTGTTTAAAATTAATTACTCGTAATCAATTCATCATTGCACGCCACAGCACCGAGTACAGTAAGGTACACGGTGGACCGCGTTCTCACTTGTAATAAACTTTGAGTTTTTTTATATCGATTGTGTTTTGACACGCGTAGTAAGATTACAGTCTGACCAGGGCCTATCTCGCTCTGATAAGTCAGGTTTATGATCCGTTCATGGCTCCTTGCCTTCAGCGTGATGCTTGCGAATAGGTATATACTTCTTGCAGTCATCGACAGTATAAAGGCTTTACAATATTTTGGTTTAAAACTTAGCATCAGTCAGGAGACTCGAATAATTCTTTGGAATCCTACTAATATTATAAGCGAGAAAGTTTGTATGTATGGTTGTTTGTTACTCTTTCACGCAAAAACGACTGCATGGATTTTAATGAAATTTAGCTTACAGATAGTTTATAATCTGGATTAACACATAGGATACTTTTTATCCCGGTTGGACCTAATTCTGTAGTCCACGCAGGTGAAGTCGCGGGCAGAAGCTAGTTACACCAAATATATGAATTGGGTGTAAATTATTGCTGTAGTTTGGTGATATAATAGATACCTACGTACTTATGTAGTTCCGGAGGATCAATATAGAATGAAACAAAGATAAAATTGTTTATTATTAATCAATAGATAATAGGACCCCCGTACTTAGTTGCATGTGGTAGTATATTGTTAGTAAGTACATGTTATCTTATCGGCGCTGAATCAGGTGTCCGATATATTTTCGCTATGATTGGTGTTATATTTGATAGATATAGGTATTTTAGCAGGGCCACCGATTTTCATGATGTGGGTGACCATGTAGGTATTGATTGATTGGGTACTGTGAGTTCTGCACTTTTCTAGTGACAATCATGAGAACCAGTTGAAAACTTAATACATAATTGTGATTATAATAAAAGAAGCGTTCGTGGTCGCAGGAATACGAACGCTGCGGTGTTCGAAACGTCAGGAAAAACAAAAACCAATAATACACGCGAATAATCCGGTTAAAAGTTGCTTTATTATAATGTGTAGTGATCGCGAAAACCTAAGATATTACTACATAATTATGATTTATAGTGGAATATTTAGTAAGGCATGCATGAAACCCATGTGTTAGACAGATACAGATACTAAAGCGTTCGGCTCTTAACCACACCACACTAGCAAAATTGTTGTACAAGTAGTATGATTTTTTGCGACTATTCCTGTTTGAAAGCATTACTATTAGTTAAAGAAATATTATAATTTGAAAAAAAAAACATGCCATGAATATGTGTGTATTTATGGCATATTTTTTTGATAAAGTGGTAGTTAGGACATACCAATTTATGTCTCATTACAATTTCTAAGTGGGGCCGAAAAATAAAACACTACTATTTTATTTAATAAAGCAGTGCGACCTTGCCCTTCGCCCTTAATTAAACTGTATAATAATATAAAAGTATATTTAATAAATACTTTTGATCTTTAATATATTTAAATAATATAATAAGTAGATATATTCGACCTCCAAGCGCTTTAATTACAATAATTATCGCTAGGCAAATGCATGAACTTTGCTATGGTATTACGAAGACAAAATTACAGGCTTAACAGAAGCAGAATATAATTAAGTTTAATTAACAACAATTTGTCCTTAATATCGTTCCTATAGGCCGCAAAAAAGTAAGCGAAGGTCGATACACTAGTAAATTACGGTAAAATTTAGTTAAGTTGGTTTGAGGCTGGATTGCATCCCGAGCAGTTTGCAATGGAACTTGGTGTAATGACTAATGTTCACACGTCTCATACGACGTTTTTCAACACACTCTCGAGGAAAATAATGATTATATAAACTTGCTGGTGTCCGCGACTTCACCTGCGCGACTAAAGGTAGCCTATGTCCTTCCCCAAGATACTATCTATCTCCTTGTCAAATTTCATTACGATCGGTTCAGCCGTTTGGTTGTGAAAAGATAACAAACAGAGGTAAAAAAAATGTCGGGATGGCGCATGGGATTTTCAAAACATAATGTTCTTTAAAAGTGAAGCAAAATTGAAAAGCCATGTTACTTTATGCTTTTTGCATCGCAATGTAGGTTTCATAAAAAGAAAAAGGAAAATGGCGAAATTATATGGGACCTACTGGGAAGTATCCAATATCCATTGAAAAAAAAAAAAACAAAATCGGCCTACTCTGTAAAAAGAGGTCAAACGTAAAAAATAAATAAGTGTCCAATTCAGAACCTCCTCCAAAATTTTGTAGTCGGTTAAAAAAGGGCAAGGGGCAGGGTGTGAACCAATCTCATTGCCCCTTTAAAAAGGTGCCAATATAAGTAATTTCAGCTCCTCAATTAATGAAATATCGACACTTTAAGAACTACTTGCTCCCGTATGACATTAGTTTCATTATTCGTGCTTTATACAGAGCACTAATACCACCAATTACAAATTGTAACTTCAATAAATATATCTGCTTAGCCTTTTCCCAATTACATTGGGGTCGGCTTCCAGTCAAACCGGATGCATCTTAATATCAGTATTTTACATGGAGCGACTGCCTATCTGAGCTCCACAACCCAGTAACTGGGTAACACGATATCTCGTGGTATGACTGGTTGTCAGACTTTTAGGCCTCTGACTACCCGTAACGGCTGTCATAGATCTTAATTTGACAAATCGGGACCGACGGCTTAACGTGGTCTCCGAGGTACGGAGGGGTAGCGGTATGAAATGATGGTCACCCATCCACAGACCGACCGCGGCAAGCACAGCTTATCCTCGATCGATCGATGTGTGCGGCTGTTACTTAGCCACGAACCCCTATAAATCGTAACTTCTTTAATTAACTTTTTCTCGTTGTACAGACAGTCCAGTTTCGCCACTCACGAGCATAGCGCCTCTAAGCTTCATGGTGATGGTGACGGCCGTGAAGCAGGGCTACGAAGACTGGCTGCGACACAAGGCGGACAACAAGGTCAACAACCAGATAGGTGAGATAACTGATAAGTGATGATAACACACGGAAACAACTTCGTTCCATGATGTTAAATTCTTTATAGACTCTGTTATTTTTTTGGAGAATAGTTGGTGGGATTTTCAATTTGTTAGAGAATGTAGTTTTATATAACAAAGTAACATAATTTGCCATGATCGATGTGAGGTGAGTGTTATGAGGGATGTGTGGGTAGTCTGAAAGTGGTGGTGACTGCCATTGGCTGAAGAATTGATTCTACACAACATCAATGGTGCCGAGGAATGAAAAAAGCATGAGTCGAGAAAAGTTTTGAGTATGAATGTGGATGGCTAATAATAGCTATAGGAATATAGAAATAACTAGGAAATTATGAATGAATAGTGCACAAGGTTATGTGATTTGAGTGGATTACCTACTATCAAGAAAATGGCTGATAGAGATCCATTGAAGAAATAAACCCACATGACCCCGAATTGGAAAAAAAGCAGGACTGGAATCTATTTTTGTTCTTTTTTTTCAAGGTCGTTCGAGGATGACCTTTCTGTGGATAGGTTATATAAAAGGGGTTAAAATGTGCGTCCTAGATATCTGCTTTTAATAAATTAACGAGTGCGACTAACAACCGTGGGATTTGTGGCAATAACCTACAGGCAATGCATTTAGGTGAGCATCCCCAGTTGTAAACTTGTAACAACCAATTGACACTATATGATGAAAGTACAATATGTACACGAAACTGTCTCCGAAATGCATAACTTGACCTCCACAGGAATAGAATAGTATAGTTCTTTATTTGCACAGAAAGTAGGTACAAGATACAGTTGTTTGGTTATTTTATGACCCTTATACAATCTACCTTAAATTAGGCATGCAAAGCAGTTTAAACATAACATAACATAACATAGCATCACGCCTGTATTCCCCGAAGGGGTAGGCAGAGGTGTACACAATTGTACACCCACATTTCACCAGTGCTATTATTAAGTCCCATTGTAATAGGTGGTGAGCCTATTGCCATCAACCGGGCACATTTCCAAACTCCGGGCTGCTACTGAGAATTTTCTAACAGAAAAACTCAATAACAGTTTGCCCGACCCGGGAATCGAACCCGAGACCTCCTGCTCAGCAGTCGCGCTACGGACCTCTAAACCAACGAGGCAGTTTAAAGTAATATTAAAAGACAATCTAGTATTCTACAGACTTTGTTCATAATTTAATTATAAATTGTTTGCAGTAGGTACAATTATTATGCAATTTAAACTAATTTCAGTTACCTACACGTAACTACAGGCTAGGTATACTGTCTGTTTGAATTTATATAGTGTTTTCAGAAGTTACAATTTTAATAATAATAATAATAAGCTGAAAAAGACAAACAAATCAAATATATTGATTTAGCTCGCGAGGTTGTCGACATGTGGGACGTGGATTCGGCAATCGTTGTGCCGATAGTCGTGACGACCAACGGACTGATAGCGAAGAGTCTTGACCAACACCGTAAGAGGCTCTCGTTGGACGGCTGGGTCAAGGGCCTGATACAGAAAGTGGTACTTCTCGACACGGCACGCATTGTGAGGTTCCTCTCTCTGGGGCCCTAACCACCGGTAGCTTGGACCCTGTTCCCGATGCCGGTGGTTTGCTATATTTTATATATAGCAAAATAACTATCAATATAATTTATAATATACTTTTTTTTAAGGGCCAATTCTATGTTCGGATACATACGTCATCTCGCGCTTAGATTTTATACATATTCTAGATATTTCTGTTAGCTGTTTACGGTTGTTAAGGTATGACTTTAAGAGGTCAAGTACGTTTCCTCTCATACCTACAATGTTTAGCTTGCGTATGAGAGTTTCATAATCAACACAATCGAAAGCCAGGTATTACTATACATGTTTTGTTTTTGACGCTTGTATTTCTGAATAGGAAACAACGCTAAAACATAGCTCTCTAGTATGCATTGAGATATTTAAGTGCGGAGCTGGGTGAGTTTTGCTCGCCCCAGAAATGTGTGGTACCCCACGGTTTTCACGAGCAATAGGTCTACAAGCAAGTTTGCTATTAAGATGTCTTTATTTCACAAAGATGAGTAGAATGAACATCTAATCTATGTAAGTTTGACCTTGAATGCTATGGTGTCTGAACCATATCTTTCTGTGATTCGAATGTTCAATCGTGTACCTACTTCTTACACTAGGGATTTCCACAAAGTAAGGCGAGGCTTTGTCAATAAGGGTTCGTTAGTTCTGAATCATTTACTTTCAATGTCAAGATTACATGGAAATACTTACTTTACACGATAGTTTCAAATAGGTATGTAAGTACTTAGTTTTGGTCAACGTTGTTAAATTCTATCTATGTATTTACTTGAAAATGTGCGTATCAAAAGACCGGAATATTGTCATCAAGGACCAAGTTTTTTATTCAAATATGGATCTACGTGTGGCCACTAACTCGCCTGATAGTAGGGGAAGGTGTGGCCGAGGATGAAGCACGTAGATTCAGAAGAAATCTATTCACAGTGTGGATAGATTTGGGAAGAACGAGTGTAGACCCGTCTCCCATAACGGTTGCACCGGACTACATCTCGAAACACGCCTAAGTCGCTTCACAGCATGGCTTCGTCCGGTGGGTGGCAACCAACCGCGGCTGAAGCCTCCAACCAGAGTATTTCCGGTTATGATTCTTGTAATAAGCATATATTTTTAACTTAAAACAAAAAACTTTGTTAAATAAACGTTCTTTATCGGTAATATACATATCTAAATGATAGATAGTAATTTACATAAAATATTCGCACTTTCTTGCGTGGATAGGAATTAAAACCAGTTAAGTGCGGATTGGAACACCCAAGGGTTTCACTTAGTCCCTACCATTACTGGTTAATTAGCTCAACCTTGAGTACTCAATTATAGCAATATTTCAAACACATTTATAAATGAATAATTCCGCATTCATAGATTACGGAATTTATTATGTATGTAAGATAAGCTATACTTACATATAAAGATGCCATTATTATGTTTATTTTTCTGTAAACTTGTTAGTCACGATATCAAAACCTGCTTAAATATTATTTCTTTAAGCTGATGCTAATGAAAATAAAATAATAAATTACACTTATAGGTAGTCGCTATCGTTCATTGTAAAACGTCGTCGTCGTCACAATGTGGTATCTAATTCAGCGTAATTCATGGCGCACTTAAAGTGTCTAAAGTCCTGCCTTAATTTATTATTTATATTTTCCAAACTCCTCGATTTAATTCTTTGTTTCCAAATAACTACATGACTTATTGTTTACAACTTTCCAATACTGTACGCAAAGTCAAGGGCGTGTCTTCCCAAACAATACCTGCTGAGTACCGAATCAACTTAAGTATGTAGAAAGAAAAATACTTTCGTGAGCAGAATTTGCCAACTAACCTTTGTTTCTATTCCCTCTTCCACTTTTTAATACGTCTTATGATGACGTCATCGCTATTTATTCCTTATACACTGAACATCAACTAAATTCACAACATGGTGTGCCCCAAAAAGGCGTCAGCGTCATTCTTTGAGATATCAGTAGATATCAGGGTAATTAATCAAGTGAATAATCAGGTAAGTCCCGATTGGTCCGTGTCCACTTATCAGATTTAATGAATGACCATTCCTTCCAAGGATGTGATAAAATATAATTTTATGACGTAGTCTCTCTATTAACTGTGATGACGTGCGTCAATGCGAAATTGCAAGACACTTCACTGTAGAGTTTAAAAGTAATTTTACTTTTATCAAACATCCTAATTATACAATTACATGTATATGTAGTGCCCAGTTAGATTTAAGTTTACATATATTATTGTACGTCATATAGGCAATTTTTTATCAAAACTTAACTAGAAAAAATTTACGAACATAAAATATCGATTATTTGGTACGTCAATTTGTCGTTTAATTGTATGTGATATATAATAGTTTGTAATGGGGATAGCTGGATATTTGATTTTGTTTGCCTGAACGGTCATAACCTAATATTTTTGACCTATAAGTACCTTCTATAATTTTAGTATACGGACTCTGTTATCTATAACGATAGTATTTGTTCTTCTTCGAATAATTTAAATGTATATGATTCAAGTAAAGTCTGAGCAAAGCTGGATTCTTTAATTTGTGATATGATAGTACAATTGTTAGATCCTGACGGACAGGATAAGCTAGTTGAAGAAGTAAGTCTTCATATATTTCATTTCTTGGTTTAGGCGTCGAGAAAACTCGGTATTCCTAAGGCTATGCTTGGCAGCATTTGACGAATGCACATTGGCTTTTTTCTTGAAGAACAAGTAGAATCAAGATAAATCTTTGAAAAGCATTACAGCATGCTTAGCGAACTCTAAAGTTATTATATTAAGTGGAAAAAGAATAGGGTCGCGAACAGGATTCGAACCTGCGCCTCCCGGATAAATCTTCTCCATTCAATTTAAATAACTTTAGAGTCGGATCTTTTTCCATTTATTATAATAATTTTAGAGTTCGCTAAGCATGCGTTAATGCTTTTCAAAGATTTATGTTTAACCTTTCGGCTCAGTAACGTACAGATCTGTACGTTGTAACAATAAAAATTTATTGTGTCTGCTAATGACTGACGCAACAGCTTAATTGTTAATTGCATTCTTTACGACATTGCATTAACTGCAAAGTTAGTCGTGTCGGTTCGGTTACCCGTATAGGTACTGAATAGTAGCAATGACGTCGCCATAAGACGTGTTAAAATATGGAAGAAGAATTCGCGGTGGTTAGCAGAGGTCGAGACGGCTTAGTGGCCAGAGCGCCTGGAGTATTTATCCAAGAGGCGCAGGTTCGAATCCTGTTCGTGACCGTATTATTTTTCCATTTAATATAATAACATTAGAACAAGTAGATTTCGTACGATTGAACATTAAATATACATCAATGCCATGACACTAATATACCCAGTTATATTAATAACTTCGGTTAAAGCTGGTAGAGATAACAATAATAAAGAAGATACTTCTTAACTTATCTATTGAAATTCATCGATATCGATAAAATACCACCAGACACGGGACCTTGATCAGATGAGCCAACTATGATAAAACCTATAGATAACTGCGCTAATCTCAATATCAGATTCGAAGAAATAAAAATGTTGTGATAGGTGACTGCAATCTCTTGTGTATGAACAATGAAAATACAGTTTAAGAGCTGCTGTATAATAATGCGTGTAACGTAAAACTTATCATTTACACCAGATTAAAATTATCTAGACACTATTGTGATGATCTGTGAGATGTGTCTAAAGGATCTCTTGTACTCTCGATATAATATATTACTCAGACTTAAAAACAAAAAATATGCTACTTATCATACCTACGTTCTGTTTCAATGTAAAATAATTCTCCCCACTTCAGGTGAGACTCGTAAACTTCTACTGGACCATCCATAATTATGAAATTTTTCTTCCTTCACGGACTTGTTGGAACATTCAAGTTGAGAGAACCCTTTTTGGAGTCGATTAAAAACATTCCTCATTATTCAACAGTGGAGATAGTTCACAAAGGCGTGATCAAAGAGGTCCGCAACTCTTCGATAGCTCCGGGCACCCTTGTCCGAGTGCGTCGGGGAAAAGAAGTGCCAGCTGACTTGGTGTTGCTTTGCTCCGCCGGGGAGAAGGGCAAGTGTTTCGTCACTACAGCCAACCTTGATGGGGAGACAAACCTGAAGACTCTAAGGGTACCTCCGCCGTTAGTGGGCTTCTCGGCAGGTATTAAAGACGTGATTATCATTGGTCTTAATGTTCATAGCTTATATGTAGTCATGTTTGGTGTCTGTGTGGTGTTGTGTTGTGTTAATCATACTGTGACTGAACTAATTTTTAAGTCACTAAAACGTGTGTCTAAATCTGAACGAATTTTGTGCTAGATTGGGTAAATCTACTCGGTTATATGGTAATTATAATGGTTGAAGGGAATCTGCTAAGTAGCCCAGTTATATGTTAAATCTATTGTTTATAGTAATTACGGTGTAATTTATGTTTATGGCTCCATCGTTAATCGATGATTTTGCCGATGTAAATTACGGTCTGATGATATATATTACTTAACTAAGTATTCTTATCTAAGGCAATTCCCTTCAGTTATGTGCCCATGATCTTTAATATTTTTATGTGACCGTCTTTGTTTGTACATTTTGTAACTAGATAATGTGTATTGTGATTGTAGCAATAAAGATATTTGAATGTTATACTTATGCTTTTATTTGTGGGATTGTCGCAAACTCATTTTTCATTGTCACCTTACCTCACTTATTTCTGTTAGCATAAGGTTTGTATGGAGGTAAATAATAATGATTACTAAACACTAAATAAATATTAATACACATAGATTAGCTGCGCAGATACGTCGACTCATTCTGCCAATATTTATGACAGGAGCATTAGGACCAAAAATTCTGGTCCTTAAAAAGCTATTTTATTGCTAACGGTTTTCGACACGAAAACTGCACTTTTAGTCTTTTGGAATGCAAAAATGTTCGACATGTTTTAGCGTCCACTATAAAATGAGAATTCATGAATATTGGAAACGTTTTTTTTTTTTATATATTTTTATTTGTATTATCCTCCTTTAGATATTCTCCCGCAAGGTATGCGAATTGAGGTACCCAACCCTGTAGCAGATCTTTACACGTTCTACGGACGGTTAGAGATCCCTAACTTAGACAGTCTGGTTCTTTCCCCTGACCACCTGATGCTCAGAGGATCCAGGGTGAAGAATACTGAGTGGGCTATTGGATGTGCCATTTATACTGGTAAGTTCATACATTATAAAAAACAAGATAAACATAATAATAATAAAAAAAAGACCTCTGTCATTTGTGTATTATTATTTTTAATTACACACTTTTTTGTGTACCATAACCTCTTTATTACAATTCTTTTTACTCGTACTGGTCATTGTTACTCGGGACAGTTCAGGCGTTTACAAGTTATGGTGGAATGACGAAACTCACAAATATAAATACATACATGCCTAAAACATAACACTCCTTTTTGGGACAGTGGTGTCATAAGTTATTATTACCTATATATCATAATATTAAATGGAAAAAGAATACGGTCGCAAGCAGGAATCGGACTGCGCCTCCCGGATAAATACTCCAGGCGCTCTGTCCACTAAGCCATCTCGACCTCTGCTCACCACCGCGAATTCTTCGTCCACATTTTAATCTTTTGGCGACGTCATTGCTACTAATAGTCCTTATACAGATGACCGAACCGACACGACTAACTTTGCAGTGCAGAGCGGCCGAAATGTCTTGTGGTCGGAGCGCCTGGAGTATTTATCCGGGAGGCGCAGGTTCGAATCCTGCTCGCGACCGTATTCTTTTTCCATTTCATATTATAACTTTAGAGTTCGCTAAGCATGCGTTAATGCTTTTCAAAGATTTATCTTTAACCTATATATCACTTCGAGGCGAAAAAAAAAACAATAACAAAAAAAACTTTAAATAGGTAAACAGAAATTTTTAAATTCAGCTCTAGAATGATGTGATATTTTTATTGTATGTTTAATATAATTGTCAGTGGAGAAGCTGTTATCTAACCACTCTTTTCCTCAGTCAATATGTCTTAACATTCAACAATTTTCAGGCGAAGAAACAAAATTGGCACTGAACTCAAAATATTCTGGGAACAAATTCTCATCATGCGAGCTTGCGATCAACGGCTTCCTTCTATACTTCATAGGTCTTCTAATAGTCGAAATGTTCATATCTTTGGCGGCGAAGTTGATCATTGAGAGGGCAAATCCTGAGAGAGACCTGTACTTAGGCCCCGGGACCCCTTTCCCTGCGCCACTCAGCTCCCTGTTACAAGACCTGTTCTCTTTCCTGCTTCTCTATTATTACATTATACCTATGTCGATGTACGTCACTATAGAGCTGTATAAGTTTATTGGTAAGTTATCTTTGAATTTCGTAATTACTTTTTGCCGAACTTATGTTAGATAAAATTTATGAAAACGCACACCATGTGTGTTTTATTTTTATTCTCTCTAGTCTATGTTATGTTTATGTTATGTGTAATAAATAGTGTCTATGTCGACACAAATAGTGTACAGTCGACTGCCTCGTTGGTCTAGAGGTCGCAAGTTCGGCTGCCGAGCGTGAGGTCCTGGGTTCGATTACCAGGTCGGGAAAATTGGGTTTTTCTGTTAGGAAATTCTCAGTAACAGCCCGCAGTTAGGAAGTTGGTGGTGTGATACCCTGGTGCTTCGGAGAGCACTGATCTGTCTCCGGTCATGTCGGATCGTCGTCCTATCGGACTATGTGAGTGAAGGAAGAGGCAGTGTACCTGTGTTTGCGCATACACTTGTGCACTATAACCTCTATCTATAGCTGATCTCCGTGGAGATAGGCCGCGTGACCGAAATACGGTTGGGAGTATATTATTATTAATGTCTATGTATGTTATAATAAAACAACTTTTAACCGGATTAATCGCGTGTATTATTGGTTTTTTGTTATATTATAATGTGTAGTGATCGCGCAAACCTGAGATATTAGTAGTGTCTATGTACTGTGATAAATATAACTTGCGGAAAAATTGCTGTGACGAAGGCAAAAAATCAGGCAAATAAAAAAAAAAATGGCATCCCACAGGAGCATTATTTATCGGTTGGGACGAGGAGCTCCGTTGCGATGAAACAGGCAGGCCTGCTGTAGCCAACACATCAGACTTGAATGAAGAACTGGGTCAGGTAGAAGTGCTGTTTTCAGACAAAACCGGCACCCTTACCAAGAACCTAATGGTGTTTAAAGCATGCTCCATAAAGGGACATGTGTATGAAGAGAAGGAATCCAGACTTTACGATGTAGAAAGGTTTGATGAGCCCGTGGATACCTTTCAGGTCAGTACTTTTTTGTCACTTATTTAACCCAACCTAATATGTATTAGCTATAAATGCAAAAGTAGCTCTGTCTGAACCAATTTTAATATAGATTTGACTTTGGAGAATGCACATTTTGTCATGGATCTGAAAAAAAAAACGGATGTAACTTTGCCTTGTCATAAGCGAAGCATAGATTACGCACACACATAGATTATACGCAGCGTACTGGCGCCGAGTGGATGAGTTTTAAGTACATATTTGTATGCGTTAAGCTCGTGTATGACAAACAAAATTGGATGACTAGGCCAGTGGTGTAGCTAGGTAACCAAAGGCCCTGGGGCAAAAAATTAACTATGGCCCCAACTAAACTATTTAAAATCGTTTGTTCCGTATTCGTCGTGTTCCGATATCGACGTACTTCAGATTCTCATTTTCACTAGTTCAATTTATAGTTTTTAAGTCAGAGTCCGAGGGGCCCCCTGAGCTTTGGGGCACCGGGGCACTGCCCCGTCTAGCCGTCCGGTAGTTACGCCACTGGACTAGGCATGCTTCTCACATGTCGTACGCAACACTCCGTCCGTATTTTTTTAAGGTCCATGGCTTTTGTGGCGAAGTCGCTAGCACTATCTAGTTAAACAATAAATCGATCAAATACATGAGAAAGAAAAATAGTGAAGACCACGTGGGCCTTCTAGCTTGCGAGAAGACTCCTCGGCTGTGGTTTGACATAATGTTATATACTAAAACGTTGTTTATTTATCATCGTAAATATGGTAAAGGTTGAAGTTATAAATGTTATAGTAAAAACAATTTCCTGACAGGTCCTATTATTGCACCCATATTTTTCTTCAATTCCTTGTAGTATGTCTAAGTAGGTACCTTTATACTCAAGTGTCGACACTTGTACATAAATGTAATATTATCGCTAAATATATTATAAATAGTTATCCAAATGCAATCTATTAATAAGCTTTTAGCCTATCTCAAAATCTATGAGTTAGTCTGTATAATTAAGAGAACATATTTTTTTATATCTAAAATGATTATAATCAATTGATTTATTTGTTATTGATTTAAATCGGTTTTTCACGCAGATTCATTTAGGACGCAGAATTTATGTTAATCTGGTAAATATTGTTTGTTTTTGTCAGTTTTAGGGAATGAATATAAATGATTATTGGTTTCGCGATACCTATTAATAAATAAGTACCTAATCTTAAAGTAATTTAGCAGCAATTATTATGTCAAAAATGATTGTAAATACTCAATGATAATCAATTCGTCTGCAAAACTGCAGAATATAATACTATAATCTTTCTATTCCAGACAGACATCAAATTCTTCTTCACTATCCTCGCTCTTTGTCACTCTGTACAAGTGTCCAATGAGGACATGAAGAAACTCAGTGCTCGGTTATCAGGAACCGGGAACCTCCACCTCATGAACTTCTTCCGTAGAAAAAAGATAAAATCTTCGGGGACCAATGGAGTTATAGATAATGTTACTTGGAATACAATAATACACGAGAACGGAAATAAAATGGACTACCAGGGCAGCAGTCCCGATGAGAAGGCTTTAGTTGAGGCGGCTGAAAGAATTGGTGTAGCTTTTCTAGGCGAAGAAGGGAACAATTTACTAGTCAAAGTGGGGGACCACACGGAAATGTATGAGCGGTTGCAGATCATCGAATTTACTTCGGAGAGGAAGAGGATGTCTGTTATTTTAAGGGATAAGGATGGGAAGGTAGGTTGTCGATTATTAGGGTACATGAATTTTATCATACACATATATCTCAAAGTACGGAGTTATCAGGTTGGTTTTGTCTGGATGAAAAATATGATTTGAGATTGTTAATTAATATCGTATAACATTTGTATCTACTTGCACGATTCAATATTTATTGTTATCTTGACATACCTACATGATTAATAAATGCAAACGCTAGCGTTCTTGTGCAATGATTACATATTTTTTTATTAGTTTGTTTAATTGCATTTACCTAATGTTTTGGGAAAAGTTCTGACAATGATGCCGATAATGACGTTATTAAAACAAGTTTCCTTCGTGAGGTTTTGGGCCGCAGTTCAGGATAAATGAAAACTATTGGATTTTTGTTGTTACCAGATTTGGTTGTTCTGCAAAGGAGCAGAAAGTTCAGTATTTCCTCTCTGCAAGAACAGTGGTTTAGTAGAAGAAACTAATAAAGACATAAACATGTTCGCCAACAAAGGTCTTAGAACCCTGGCTGTCGCCTACAGGGAAGTACCTGAAGAGGAATATGACAGAGTTACAGACGGTGAGTCGGTTAATGTTATCATTTTTCCTTGGTCAATGAATGCTGTATCGATCTCCTTTAGGTATATAGATATGTATTACAATTTAGCTTCCGTGTTCCGCAAAACTCGAAAAGAAGTCAATGAAGTGACTTGAATTTTTTTGTCAAGGGTGCATTTTAATAGAAATGTGTTTATATACACTTTTTATTCCGAGGTTCCCACGGAAACGGGACATTCCAAGCGTTTTGCGAGGCTTAGAACTTTAAATAACAACAAATTGTAAACAAAAGCCTCGGCGAAACGTGGCCGGGTTTAGCTAGTTAAGTACCTACCTATAATTTGATATGAAATTGATAGCTCGCATCCCGGGCCTTCCAGCCAAACTTGACAGAGATGAGGTCAAGGAACATGACTAGTGCAATCATTCATCTTGCTATTATGACATTGATAGATAACCCTGGTTATGTTGAATTTTCTCACAACTAACGGCTAGATCAATACTAAGAACAAGAACTTTTCAAGGAGTAAAGGCTGACTTACAAGTCAGCCTTTTATGACCAGCATATTATGTGATTTGATTCTAACAGGTCTAAAGTCTAAAGAACTGAAGCTAATGCCCTAAAAAATCCTACAGCAATAAAGCGCTTAGACGGCAAAAGCGCAGACGCGTTACAACTAGTGACGCAACAGTACAGAGTGTTGGAGAAGCAGCTGACGCTAGTGGGCGCCACCGGCGTGGAGGACTGTCTGCAGGACGATGTGGCCGACACGCTGGCCGCGCTGCGCAGAGCCGGCGTCAAGACGTGGGTGCTCACTGGGGATAAGGTAACTATATCGTTACAACTAGTGACGCGACAGTACAGAGTGTTGGAGAAGCAGCTGACGCTAGTGGGCGCCACCGGCGTGGAGGACTGTCTGCAGGACGATGTGGCCGACACGCTGGCCGCGCTGCGCAGAGCCGGCGTCAAGACGTGGGTGCTCACTGGGGATAAGGTAACTATATCGTTACAACTAGTGACGCGACAGTACAGAGTGTTGGAGAAGCAGCTGACGCTAGTGGGCGCCACCGGCGTGGAGGACTGTCTGCAGGACGATGTGGCCGACACGCTGGCCGCGCTGCGCAGAGCCGGCGTCAAGACGTGGGTGCTCACTGGGGATAAGGTAACTATATCGTTACAACTAGTGACGCGACAGTACAGAGTGTTGGAGAAGCAGCTGACGCTAGTGGGCGCCACCGGCGTGGAGGACTGTCTGCAGGACGATGTGGCCGACACGCTGGCCGCGCTGCGCAGAGCCGGCGTCAAGACGTGGGTGCTCACTGGGGATAAGGTAACTATATCGTTACAACTAGTGACGCGACAGTACAGAGTGTTGGAGAAGCAGCTGACGCTAGTGGGAGCCACCGGCGTGGAGGACTGTCTGCAGGACGATGTGGCCGACACGCTGGCCGCGCTGCGCAGAGCCGGCGTCAAGACGTGGGTGCTCACTGGGGATAAGGTAACTATATCGTTACAACTAGTGACGCGACAGTACAGAGTGTTGGAGAAGCAGCTGACGCTAGTGGGCGCCACCGGCGTGGAGGACTGTCTGCAGGACGATGTGGCCGACACGCCGGCCGCGCTGCGCAGAGCCGGCGTCAAGACGTGGGTGCTCACTGGGGATAAGGTAACTATATCGTTACAACTAGTGACGCGACAGTACAGAGTGTTGGAGAAGCAGCTGACGCTAGTGGGCGCCACCGGCGTGGAGGACTGTCTGCAGGACGATGTGGCCGACACGCTGGCCGCGCTGCGCAGAGCCGGCGTCAAGACGTGGGTGCTCACTGGGGATAAGGTAACTATATCGTGACAACTAGTGACGCGACAGTACAGAGTGTTGGAGAAGCAGCTGACGCTAGTGGGCGCCACCGGCGTGGAGGACTGTCTGCAGGACGATGTGGCCGACACGCTGGCCGCGCTGCGCAGAGCCGGCGTCAAGACGTGGGTGCTCACTGGGGATAAGGTAACTATATCGTTACAACTAGTGACGCGACAGTACAGAGTGTTGGAGAAGCAGCTGACGCTAGTGGGCGCCACCGGCGTGGAGGACTGTCTGCAGGACGATGTGGCCGACACGCTGGCCGCGCTGCGCAGAGCCGGCGTCAAGACGTGGGTGCTCACTGGGGATAAGGTAACTATATCGTTACAACTAGTGACGCGACAGTACAGAGTGTTGGAGAAGCAGCTGACGCTAGTGGGAGCCACCGGCGTGGAGGACTGTCTGCAGGACGATGTGGCCGACACGCTGGCCGCGCTGCGCAGAGCCGGCGTCAAGACGTGGGTGCTCACTGGGGATAAGGTAACTATATCGTTACAACTAGTGACGCGACAGTACAGAGTGTTGGAGAAGCAGCTGACGCTAGTGGGCGCCACCGGCGTGGAGGACTGTCTGCAGGACGATGTGGCCGACACGCCGGCCGCGCTGCGCAGAGCCGGCGTCAAGACGTGGGTGCTCACTGGGGATAAGGTAACTATATCGTTACAACTAGTGACGCGACAGTAATAATAATAGTACTCCCGACGGTATTTCGGTCAGCCTATGGGCCTATCTCCACGGAGATTAGCCAAGTAGTGCACAAGTGTATGCGCAAACACAGGTGCACTCCCTCTTTCTTCACTCATATAGTCCGATGGGACGGCAATCTGACCAGATCGGTGAGAGATCAGGCGCAGGACCGACGGCTTGACGCGCTCTCTGAAGCCTGGGGTTGTCACACTACCAACTTCGTTACTCTGGGCTGCCATTGAAAATTTCCTAACAGAAAAACTCAATAACACATTGCCCGTCCTAAGAATTCAACCCAGGACCTCACACTTACCAGCCGCACTTGCGACCACTAGACCAACAAGGCAATCAAAGCAACAATACTCAGTATTGAATAAGCAGTTGAAGCTAGTGGGCGCCAAATCATGTGTGTGATAAGGTATGGTCACCGAGGATAAGTCAGACTAAATTGAACTCTATTCTCTTTAAGTTAAGCGTTAAATTAATTCATAGCCTAGTGATGTGACTGAAAACATCGTGACCAGAACACATGAGAGATGTTCTCGATAGCGGGTAGTGGGTACTGCCAGAGGCCTTCGGGTAGTTTAAACATTCATAATACCATGATGAACCAACCAGACGTTAATAAGACGGAATGCCCTTATGTTGTTAACCAGGCACACTTCCTAGGTACTATGTTCATATAGTAGTCATTATTCATCGTACAAAATTACTAGTCTAAATAAGTGATCGAAGTCTAAAATACACTTTCGTGCCTGGCGTTAGAACTTTTATTTTTATTATGTGATTTGGTCATACACTACGAAATATGAGACTAACACTAATATTATAATCTTCAATTCAATTCAATTCTTCATTATGGCCTTCTGCCGTCTACTCATGACGGCATATGATAAAGTGGATGTGCCAATCACGTGTTTGAACATATTTATATTTTTTTATCAAAATACCTTTAATCCAGATAATGCCAAAACCTCGTGGCACGAGATACAAAAACTACTCAGATAAAGAAACAGCCGTTACTTCATTTAAATATTGACGTAATTATGTGGCGATAACCATGTTAGTGTTTGTGGGGGTTTATTTTCGATCTGCTAATTATTGAGCTCCATTAATTTTATTGACGTTAACCGACTGAAACAACTGGTAACTAAGATAGGATTCCGGGTCCACTATAGGCTTCCAGATAGATATCGCGTAGTCGACTTGACTTACAACTTTGGAGAGACCCCTTTGAAATATTTCACGCTAACCTGTCCAGCCTGGCTCCCCGACATACTTTTGGTTCGAAAATAACATTTGTGAATTACATGGGTAAATTTACCGCATTTTCCCTTCTTAAACAATAATATCAAACGAGTTTTATCCAAAATGTATAATTATTCTAATTGCAGGTAGAAACAGCAATAAACGTAGCCCAATCCTGCGCACATATCTCAGAGAACGACCGCAGAATGTTCCTGATTGGCGTAGAAGACGACACCACGCTACACGCCCACTTCAACGAATGTATACGAATCATCCACGAGCCTAGTTACAGGGATCTGACTCTGGTGGTTGATGGGACCAGCATGACGCAGATATTGGACACTACGTTCGCGTCTACCTTCGTGGATATATCCTTGAAGTGTCATGCAGTGCTGTGTTGTAGACTGTCGCCTATACAGAAAGCCAAGGTCAGTAGATCGATTATTCGATTCATAGTGTTATCGATTTGGGAAGATATCAAGTGATTGAGAAAGTTTACGGTTACTTAAGGCTTCACCTACTCCAAGTTGATACCCAAGTTAATTTTAGCTACTTTAGGTGAATGCATATGGATCTTTGTCATTTGAAACTGCAATCCCTTGCTGTTATGGTCAGATAATATTTATTTTTGACGTGAAAATGTTTTTTATACAGATAGTAAAATTAATAAAGAACAGTCCAGATCGGCCGATTACAGCGGCCATTGGCGATGGTGCCAATGATATATCAATGATACAGGAGGCTCATGTTGGCTTCGGCATATTCGGGAGAGAAGGACATCAGGCTGCTAGGTAACTCCAACTTTATGTTATTGAATTCTGCTGGGTACTGGGTAATATCAATGTAACAGTTAACTACGCTAGTCAAATGAGTTACAGGATAGGAAACTTGTCACTTTACGCAGCAACGAGTCGCTTTAAACAAAAATTAGACACGACAGTATTTGTCACCTTAATGAAAATTGAAAGAGATAACGCCTGAACCTATTGCACACTACCAGGAGAAATTCCAAACTTCTGGCTGCTACTAGAAAAGTATTTCCTAACAGAAAAACTCAATAACACTCTGTCCGACCCGGGAATTGAACTCCTGGGTTCATTCCCTCATTCTTAGCAGTTGCGCTTGGGACCACTAGACCAAAGAGGCAGTTTTATGGAGAATGTTATGAATACAAGATAAATCTTTGAAAAGCATTAACGCATGCTTAAGCCATCTCGACCTCTGCAGCAGAGGTCGAGATGGCTTAGTGGTCAGAGCGCCTGGAGTATTTATCCGGGAGGCGCAGGTTCGAATCCTGTATTCTTTTTCCATTTAATATTGTAACTTTATGTTATGAATATTTATGCTTACTTACAGGTCTGCTGATTTCGCCTTCACAAAGTTCTCGATGATCAAGAAAGTATTATTAGTAATGGGACACTGGTATTACCAGAGGTTAGCCACGCTAATACATTACTTTTTCTATAAAAATCTAGTCCTTGGAAATATTATGGTGAGTTTATTTGGCATTTTAGTTTGAAATACATGCGTATGCCATTCGGACATCTTGTTCCGGGTTGCAGAAAATTGTAGACACGAATTCTGATAATTATTATTGCTCGTATAATCAGTTTTCTTGAATTTGGCTCGAAGGACCATTTTTTATTTGGGCTACCTAAATGGTAAAAAATTGGTCCTTTGAGCCTGAGCTTTGAACTTGTTTTTTTCCAAACAGAATGATCTGATGTCGTAAAATGATTTCCACAAGTTATAGAATTAATATACCCCAATGACACGATATTTAAATGTAAGAAACTAAACTTACTACCTTTTGTCCACAGTTCATATTTCAAATCCACACGGTATTCTCAACACAGTCGATATTCGACTCGATGTATTTGACGTTCTACAATCTAATATTTACGTCATTTCCTGTTATGTTCCTGTCTGTTACCGAACAGAGGTGGTCTGCTTCTCTGCTGCTCAGGTTTGTTTATTGCATATAAACACGGCTTGTTAAACATGGAAATAAAAAAACTCCTTAAACTAATTGTCTCCTTTAAACGATACTTAAAGTTCGAAGACTTGTATTAATATTCATTACTAAAGTTATATGCCTCGTTGGTCTAGTGGTCCCAAGCGACTGCTAAGCATGAGGTCTCAGGTTCGAGTCCCGGGTCGGGCAGTGTTATTGAGTTTTTCTATTAGTAAATTCTCAGTAGCAGCCCGGAGTTTGTGAGCCTATTGCCATCTACCAGGCACAATTGTGTACACCTCTGCCTACCCCTTCGGGGAATACAGGCGTGATGCTAAGTTATAATTTTATGTGGAAAGAAAAATACGGTTTTGAACAAGATTCGAACCTGCGCTTCACAGATAGATACTCCAGGCGCACTAAGCCATTCGGAGTAGTGAGCAGAAGATGAAATGCCTCACTGAATCCTGCTCACGACTGTATTTTTCTTACAAACTTTTAAACTATCGCGTATTACTGGTATCTTAATATTTTTGTTTCTGACAAAAAAATATTTCTATGTAAATTTATGGACGTTGGATATCGACTGCCGAATTATACATGGTACATGTCTTTAATTTGAATTATTGTTTCCAGTAATCCGACACTATACAGAGAAATTAGCAAAAATAAGTTGATGTCATGGCGTCCGTTCATGGCGTGGTGCCTCTCTGCCACGTACCACTCTCTCATCGTGTACTGGTTCACATACCTCGCCGTGACGCATTCCGTCATCAGCGTGGACGGCCGCCCTATAGATCTGTGGTGAGTATGTTACACACACACACACACGCGCACGCACGCACGAACGCACGCACGCACGCCCGAACGAACAAACGCACGCACGCACGCACTGACATAAAATTTATAAGTGGGACTTATTAAGAATGATTTATTTTGATAGACTTTACATTCCCGACTATTGGTCCGTAATAAATAAATAATCTCATACAGATGAATCTTTGAAAAACATTAACACATGCTTAGCGAACTAAAAACAAGAATACGGTTGTGAGCAGGATTCTCTTTACATAAAAAACATCTCATTTTTCAATTTAGTCCTTTCTAAATGGCGCCTACACAGATTTTGAATTTCATACATCAGCATATCAAATCATATCAGATAGACACTGAGGACAAACTCAGAAAAGAGATTGATTTTATAATAAGAGCCTAAGAATTTCATTACTAGTTTTTAAGTAATACTCTTAAATCATACTTCTTTTATGAAACAGATTACTAGACTTTACGAAATCTCTCGTCTCTTCCATCTCTGATTTAATAATAAGAGCCTAAGAATTTCATGACTAGTTTTTAAGTAATACTCTTAACTCATACTTCTTTTATGAAACAGATTACTAGACTTTACGAAATCTCTCGTCTCTTCCCAGGTGTTTCGGCGCAGCTCTGTTCCACCTTATGACGGTGGTCGTCAGCTGCAAGCTGTGGCTGCAGACTCGATACCATACTGTCATATTTGTCGCGTCTATTATACTCTCCGTGTTGGTATACGTCATCTTCAATATTATCTACTCTTTAATATATTTGTAAGTATCTTAATGATATATATATATTTAATTGTACAGAGATTTTACCCTCGATTTATCTTGATTTCCTCTATGGCTTAAAGGTTTGCTGATATAAAACTACTGGAACAGGATTTTATAAATTAAATAGTTGTTCTGCATTTTTTTATCATCAATACATATAACAAAAATGTAACGGATCGTTGTCTGTACATGGAAGATATATAAGAAATAGTTTTATTGGGATCTTTATCATCACAAATAGCACCCAAAACAATGATTGTTAGAATTTTTGTCTGTTTATCTGTGCGTTTGTGCACACTAATCTCAGAAATGGCTTATCCGATTTAGATGTGGTTTTACTAATATATTATGGTAAGCTACACTTAACATTTTGTGTTTTTTACATGTCAATCGGTTCATAAACAAAAATGTTATGCCAATTTAAAGAATCGCGTCGAACATTTGTTAATTATGATTATTTATAACATATGTTAATTTACGGCATCCACGAGGACGGAGTCGCTGGCACAGCTAGTATACAATAAAATTATTTATACATTTTTATCTAGTGATTGCAAGAGAGGCTGCTAAGCGTGAGGTCCTAGGTGCGATTCCCAGGTCGGACAGTGTTATTGGGATATTTTGTTAGGAAATTCTCAATAGCAGTCTAGAATTTGGAATTGTACCCAAAAATAGGCTCAACATCTATTACATGGGACATAACAAACTGGATCGGTGAAAGTGTGCAAGAGTACATAGTTTTTATACCGACTGTACTTGAGATTCGCATTTGTATTGCGTATAAAATTGTAGCAGATAATAATATTTTTATGACAAAATCATGGTTTTCCAGTTTTAATAAAAACAATATTTTGTTTAACCAATTGCATTCTAAAATATTGTTGTCTCGACAGGACTGCCACTGATTTAACATGATTATTATTTCAATTCTAGGCAAATCGACGGCGACGTTCTCGGGACATATATGAGACTGTTATCCTCCACATCGTTTGCTGTCCTCAACGTAGTTGTAGTGATCGCCTGCCTGGCCCCCGACTATATTATGCGGATCATGTCGGATCGATGGGCCAGGAAGAACATTGAGACCACGCCGACCAAACCGACAGTATTCACCACCAGGCTATGATGAAATAATAACAAATTGATCAAATGTGTATAAAATGTATCTCCGCTAACAGTGTCTTAAGTAAGCTAGCTAGAAAGAGAACACTAATAAATAGAAAGAGCAGAAGAACGGTCAATGTGTGTGAATCATTGCTGCTAACAGAAAGTAAAGATTTACAAAACTAGAACGTAACCACAAGACTATGTTCAAAGGACCAAAAATATTGAATATTAATTATTATTCTCAATACGACAGTGTTTACAGCCAAGCTGTGGATAAAATGACAAAAGATTTTGAGTCGTAATAATTGGTGAGAAAATATTTTTTAAAGAGTCCGTTTAATGAGAGATCTCATCAGAGAAGTGTTCCAAACCAGGACAACCTAGTAGTGAACACCTAAAATAGATAAATAAAAAAATCAAGGATATTATGTGATAGTGTGAATCCTAATATAATATTATAAATCTGAAAATTTGTGAGCATGGTCGAATGTTTGTTACCCTTTCACGCAATAACTACTGAACCGATTTGGATGAAATTTGGCACACAGATAGTTTATAACCTGGAATAACAGATACTTTTTATCCAGGGGCGCGGGCAGAAGCTAGTCACCAAATAGTGACACGAATTAGTTGATAAAAGTATATACTCGTTGGAAAATCTTTCAGTAACAATTCTGCATACTTTTGAGTTGATTACGACGATGTTTGATTATTTGAGTTTTTTTCTATTGGGAAATGAATAATTTACAATATTTGACTTGATTCTACATCTAGTGAATAATCTATACAACGTGTAACAAAAGTCCGTAATCATAGGTACTTATGGAGGTCAATGTACCCGTTTATTTCTTGTACTACAGGGTCAAATTTGAAAGCGAGAAAAAAAGCTGCTGCCTCATACATTTTGGTCGAATAAGTATGAACATTTCTATTAAACGGAACAGCTGATTATGTTAATGTATAGTGAAAAAAAAACTTAAAACTTGTTTATTATGTAGCTAATTAAAAACAAACAGGTATATTTGTTAAACGTATGTGATAAATACAGGGTGTAGTTTATTAAGTTAGATGACTCTATATTGATACAAATGTTTTTTTTTATTCGATAATGATGTGGGTGTTTACACGTAAAAAATGATATGAAGAGATTTTATTTTAATATATTTATGTATATTTTAATTACGTTTATTCATAATAATTGATTTGAAGCAATAATACGTATTTAGGTATTATTTAGAATGTAACTAATAATAGTTAAGGTTTTTAATTTAATTCATGTAAATAGGCGTAACAGAAAAAAAATGCCATTGTACATATATGGTAAGAAAATGATGTGATAATTTAACGAATTATTACCAGATAATTAAAAGTGGTAATGAAATAAACCGACACTAGTCAGTAGACACAAAAAACGTTAATACTAGTCTATTGGGACAGGGTTAAATTATTAATAATTTAAATAAATATGTATTATGTAATGAAATGATAGTAAACATTTGATTTTATTTCTAAGCTTGTAGGAAATAAGAAAATAAAAAAATTAAGTAACAAGAACAGTAAAGTGTTCCCAAAATAAGTGATATATTATAGTAGGTATATATTAATGTATAAAATTCTTTTTTTATTTCCGTTTATAGGTTTATTTTACACAGAGGAACACAAACACAAAACAGCGCAAATTGTATTAATTATATATAGAAATAAGTAGTTTAATAAAAATAATAAATCTAAGATTTAGTTGGATAAATAATTATTAATTATTATACAAGTTGTTGATCTTTACCCGTGCGATATTTATATAGCAAATGTTTAAAAGTATGCATAATCATTTAAAAACTTTAACAGCCTATTTTTCACTTCGAAACACCTTTTTCTAAATAAGTCAGTCTTTCAGTTACATAATTGATAAAAGCTCGTCATAAAACCCCACTAGACACAGAAAATATATTTTTTAAATATAAAACTATAATAATCTTAATAAGCCCCGTAATGCCCCGAAAGGCTCTAAGAATCAGTTGTCGATCACGGAGAAAATACGGACATAGCGTTGCGTACGACATGTGAGAAGCATGCCTAGGCATCGATCACATAAAGGACGGCGAATTCCTTTTTTTTTGGTGGGTTGCACGGTTTGTCGCGCATCACAACGCGTTTATTGGGTTTATAAATAGCATTGAATATAAACAAAAAAATAAAAAATATATTTTTGTTGAGTATGTAGAGTATGTAAATATGGCATGGGTAGAGTACAACACCTTGTATAAAGCAGTGCATTTAATAAGAGAATATTTGCACCATATTTTTATCATAAATGACAAATACAAAATGTAACAGTATAAATAATAATATTAAATTTATTTCGTTAATAATAGGCCTCATAGTATTCTTAATAAAGGCCTAAGAATAAAATTAAATATTTCTATACTTATGTGTTTTATTAAATTCTAAATTAATTTTGTAGGGTACTTGAAGACACAGATTGGGACGAAGATTTTCTTCAAAATTGTTGATTGTAGTTATTTACTAAGTTGCATAGATAAATAAATTAATTTGAAGGAACCTCCGTTCATAACTAGATTTGGACTGGAAGAGAAATAAGAGAATACAACTCCCTCGCTACAACATAGCCTTATTTATTAAATTATGATTTGGTAATGAGTAATTCCTTCCCATAGCTTTTTTTATTCCTAAATTCAGTGATAAAGTTATATAAAATACAATCTACTTTTACAGGTCAAGGGTTCCGTGCCAAATTTCAATAGATACGAGAATTATAATTGTTTATAATATCCTTATGTTCATAAAAGAAGTTAACAGAGAAAAGAGCCGAGTTTAACCGTAACACATGTATCTTCTCACAAAATTGTATAAAACAAGTCGTTTTTAGGTTTTGTCTATTAAAGTTACAATATTAAATGGAAAAAGATTTTAAGATTTGTCTATTTGTTCGCTAAATACTACTAAACTAATACAGATAAATCTTTGAAAGCGAACTCTAAAGTTATAATTTTTTTCTATGTTCGAACCAGCGCCTATGCGATAAATACTCCATTTGCTCTAATCACAAAGCCATCTCGACCTCTGTTCACTATCGCGAATTCTTCTTCAACATTTTAATACGTCTTTTGGTGACGTCATTGCTATCTATTCAGCCCTTTACTTTTAAACTACACAACGGTTTTCATATGATTTATTTTTATATGATCACTAGCTGATACTTTCGGCTAGGCATAGGCTTTGTCCGCATGGAATATGATACTATAAAAAAACAAACCTCTATTTTCGGCTAAAAAATTACCCAAGTTACTCCTTAAATAGTCAGCTACCTGCCAGTAAAATTTTATCAGATTCGGTTCAGCCGTTTCAAAGATTAGCCGGAACAAACAGACAGAAAAAAAATTAAAACTGATTTTTATGCATAGATATAATGCAAATAATTGTATTAGCTTAATAAATACTATTATTTTGACATTACAAACAGACACTTCAATTTTATTTATTTGTATTGTTGACGAGAATTTCATAAGGATTGTTTTATGTTCAACATTCACAATAATATACTATAATAATCGTGGGAAGACTGGGCAGGTCCATAATAATATAATAAAATAAAACTTTAATTTTTTTGTTTATTTTTATTAATCTGATTTATAATCTGAATTAGCTGAACACGGTACACGTCGTTCCTTCTTTTTATCGTCTGCTATATTTTTTGCTTCTTGAAAAACTGGATAAATTGTACCATTACTGAGTTTCTTAAGAATTTTTGTGTCGTGAAACGGGTGATTGTGTGTGAATGATCTGAAAAGAATAGAACAAAGTGTTTTTAATAAGCCCTGGATACGGCCACGCACTATAGTCTTGAATATGCCTAGATTGAATTTATCAGGAAACAAGGAAGACGGCAGGGAGTCCCACTCATTGGTAGAATGTATCATAAACGCGAATCCATAGTTTCATATGAATTTTAATTCCATAATAGGGAATATGCATGTGATTTAAGTCAAATATTTTTATTCCTCATCTTTATTGCTGTAGAATGACACTTATGCAATAACTTTTTTGATTAATCGTGTTTTTACTATGAAATATTGTAGTTGAACAGTGAGAATCATGCGAGGGAATTTTAAAATGTCAAAACGCACGCTGTTGGTTGGAGTGAAACGTGACGTGACTGTCCGCGATGAAAATATCTCTAGTATGTTATTACTGAGTGTTTATCATGTTGTGTGGTTCTTTTTGAGTTTTAACGTTATTCTTTAAAGAAAATCCCTTCAATAAAATTTATAAATCGTTAATTAAACACTCCATACTATACAAGATATCTTTGATGTGTACTCTGACGTCAGAGAAAGCGCGCCAATGCCCGAAACTGATTGCAGATTTGTTTGATAATTTAAATACTCAATAATCATATTTTTATAAGTGTTATATTTTTTCACGGTAATGTACCAACATATAAAATCGAATAAAAATATTTAAAAAATACATACATATACCATAATGTAGCATAAACAACAGTTTATTATGAATTTAGATTGACAGAGACTGTAATTTTTCTGTTTACGTCTATATGTAACAGTTTTGTAACATAAACATCAAATACTCTTACCTTTTTGTCACTTCATTAATTTCGTCAGTACAAATGTTGGCGGGACACTTGAGGTTGCTCGAGTAGTCAATACAACGCCAAAATCTCGTGCGATTCTTTTTGCTGAAATACCTTAGATGGTATATGTATCTATTATAAATAGCTTGTAAACCTCCTTGGTTCGATACTGTGTACTGCACCTTGGGATTCACTACAACAATTGTTTCATGAGAATAATTTGGATGGATATGCATTTTGGTCAAATGAATGGTTTACAACGTCTACAAATACTATTTAGGACGGACATTTTAATTATAGCAAAGAATTTTTAAATTGAAAGAGTATTCTTTGAAATTCAACAATTACTATCTATGTGCCACTCACACAAATGAGAATAAGTCAACCCCCGTTTTCTTCTTCCACATTTAATACGTCTTTTGGTGACGTCATCGCTATCCATTCAGTCCCTATACAGGTGACTTAGCCGACACACTAACTTTGGAAATAAATCTTTCAAACAAATTAACCCATAGAAACCATAAGCATGGAAAACTCTTAACTTATAAATTCGCGTGGAAAGAAAAATACGGTCGGGAGTAGGATTCGAACCTACCCCACCCGGATAGTCATGGGTAGCACACACATTTTCAATGAGGATTGTGCGAGGCACTCTTGGCCACAAGTGTGCTAGCACAATAGGCATGATGACAGTATTAAAGAAGCAAAGAATAAATGGTTTTAGAGATAAATATAGACACAAAGCATTCTAAAAAATTACCTCGTTTTACACAGCGAATGTCGTCACGCCTCAGTCAAATGTCAATCATCGCCATACAATATGGCTTCAACTTATGTCAAATATGTTGAGGCATGACGTCAAAACGGCGCCATGACACCCAGCAGCGTTTTCGCCGGTAAATCAAATTACATAAATTAAAATGCAATAACTTGCGTTGAAACTTAGTTTATTTCTGAAATAATGTATTTTCGGATATAGTAGACGTGTACCTACATAATAAAAGGAGATTTAAAAATCTGTCATCATGCCTATTGAGGCCAGGCCGCCGCGAGTACGGTGCTATCCTAAGTGTGGAGGCACGTGTGTGCGTGTGGTGGTGGTACACGCGCAATTAAGACATTGCCACGATCTAGTGAAGTGTCAGCTCAATACTCTATAGTTTCTCATTCGCTCCATTTTCACTCGCAACTCTGTCACTCGATTTATGAAGTGCAGCGTTGGACTATGCTGAGGTAGCACATTTAAATTTATAGTGCGAGTGACTCGTTTTGTTGAAGTGAGTAGTAGATACAAACGTGCTGAGTACCCAATTGTACTCCCGAAAAAATACTATTTTTACCCACATGTCGGCTAAACAGCCGCCTAACGTCGTCACACGTCGCAACGGTTATCTTCACAGTTTCGCTATTCCTTTAACTTAGTAATAATAAGTCTTAAAGGTACTCACATAGGATTTTTCTGGAGTCATCAGATGTCACTACAGTATATTTCATGCCTTTCGAGTTGCTTAGTGTAGTATTACTGGTAGTATTAGTATCTGGATCAGACACAGTGTTATAAGCATCAGTAGATTCATCTTGTATATCCATAATTGTATCTTCTTCTACATTGTCAGTCTCATCAACATATACCCTGTAAAATTTTGAATAAATAGTATTAATTTATTTGAAAAGTAAGCTTTAATTATCTTAATGATATTAGTATAGGAAGGATATTCAGTGGTTGTCAATTATGGAGTTACATAAAGTAATATAAAATCTTGTTTGCTGTGCGAGATTCGATTCCAGGACGGCACTAAAATTTTTCGGTTAGGAAATTCTAAGAAGATATCAGTCAGGTGCCCAGAGTTTTAAAATAATTGGAATTGAGACAGATATTGCAGCTGCATTGCTGAGATATGGATGGTTAACTGTCCATCTCTGCCTGACTCACTTGGGGTATATAGATGTGATGCTACAACATACTCAATTCTGTCATTTAAAAAATATTAAGGACTGCTAACAACAACGTAGTTGGGATTATATTATAAACTCGTTCACAGAAAATTTAACTCAAGAGCCTGTGTATGGAATACCTAAAAAAAAAGGAAATTTTTGACTATAAATTCCTTCAGGGTTACATAAGCGGCTGTCTAATTCTGTATTGTGGCTGACCAGAAGGTCTAGCCCTTCCACTCAGCCATGTACGAATATGTACTTCATAACAATAAAAATCGATTGTGTCTGCTAATTAGAGAGCCAATGGCTATTAGTGTAAATGTCCATTCTTATTTTTTTTACAACTTAACTGCCTCGTTGGTCAAGTGGTCCCAAATGCGACTGCTGAGCATGAGGTACTGAGTTCGATTCCCGGGTCGGGTAAAGTGTTATTGAGTTTTTCTGTTAGAATATTCTCAGTAGCAGCCCGGAGTTTGGAATTGTGTACAGTAGATGGCAATAGGCTCACCACCTATTACATGGGACTTAATAACAGCATTGGTGAAATGTGGGTGTACAACTGTGTATACCTCTGCCTACCCTTTCGGGAATACAGGCGTGATGCTATGTTATGTTATTTTTTTTACAAGTACTTTTAGACCAATTTATGGAGACGGATTTTTGATTGATTGATTTGATTCTGTAGTTGGATTACAGATGTCAGTAAGTAGTATCATACTTGCACATAGGTACAGGAGCTGGATGATCCTGTTTGGGTTGTGCAGTTTTCTTCTTTTCTCTGTGTTCTCTCAGTTTTTCAGAAATACATTTGTTTGTTGGAGTCGTGATTTCATCTATTTTTGTTTCATCAGCCTTAAACAAATAACAGGGGTAGTTTTATCATAAACATTTACAATTATTTTCATTACAGGTAAATAAAAATTCAAACCTATTTCTTAAATTTTTAGATAATATTGAATATGAATTGAATTGTATGTGAGGTTATATTAATAAGTATAAGTAAAATAAATTTTATAAAACAGGCAATAGTAAGTCATAAAAAGGTCAAAGTTAAAATTTACCATTTCTCTGAGTCCTTTGATGTGGAGTGCTTTTCCAGCAGCTATCAGGTCACCCAGCTTGTTTTTTGGCACAAGGACTTCTCCAGTGTATATGTATTCCAGTATAGCACATAATGTGGTGTATGATATGTTCTGAAATAATATTTATAATAATAATATTTATGTAAGTAAAAAAATTTATATGAGCATACTTTCTAGTAAATATATGCACCATGCTTTCTATTGTGGTGAGAAGGCATGATGCATATATGTCCTAGAGAATAATATCATATTTAGTTTCTTTTTTATTTAATGTGCTGTAAGACGTGTCACAATGTAACCGAGATTTTAGATTTGGGATTATGTTTTCCAAAATATATGTTCAAGGCATTCTATGTGCTGTCACAGACCTGGAATTATCTGGCCTTGGGCAATTTTATTTTTAGATACCTCGTATTAATAATTAAGGTACTAACATTGAGAAATACAACTGGATGTGGACATTGCGCTGATGATATTAGGTCCTTGATGTACGGGCTCACTAGTGACATGACTAGCTGATGCACCTTAACGTGGTGTCCGTCTGCGGCTATGGTCATATCCACAAATTCACCCCGCTGAAAAATGACATTGATGTAAATAATATAACCTTGCTGCACTTCGACATTCTGGTAACGTCATAAAACCTGCTCAATGATGAGCGTCACTAATAAGCTTTCTCTGCAAATACTATATAGATAATAGTCACATTTTTGAGCTAAAAAAGATATATGAGTTATGTACCTGCTGTAGATGGCTTAAACCGCCACAAATACTCTTCTGGTGCGCGTCCCACGACAGCGATAGTTGCTCGGTTTCCGTCATAGCTTTTTATTAATTTCCCGCTTTCACTTATTATATATAAACAGTAATAGAATAAAATGTTAATATTTATTTATTTATCAACAAATATGACGCTTCGCCATAAAACCCCCTCGTCTAATACGTTTGACAATGACATTGACGTTGTCACGTTGAGTCGTTGACACTTGACATTTATGGATGCTCCAGGTCAATGGGATCTTAAATAGGATATTTGGTGGAAATCGATCCGATCGTGAAAAAGAACAATTATGACATAAAGTGCACGTTAATAAACCAATTTTCTATTTGTACAGTTATTTTTCTCGAAACCTATCGGAAAAAGGTATATCGATCTTCGTATCGTGTGGTTGAGGAGCAATCAAAATTATGAGTACAAAGTATAAACCACCATTAGAAATGTGCCCGGTAGATGGCAATAGGTTCACCACCTATTTTCCCCTTAAAAGTCTACGGGTGGTTTGTATTTTATAATTACTCTGAAGCTAGATTTCTCCTCAACCACACGCTAATCTCGTATCGACATGCTTTGGTATATTGGTAGTCAAATAGCGGAGGAAAGTTCGTTAGATGAGAATCTTGTTAATGAAGTTAATGTGGATGAGCCCCCTGTTTACCCACAAGACCTGTACTAGTGGCATTAAGTCCTTTGCGCCACGGTTTCGATCTCTTTGCCGGCGGCATGTCCTCATCCTTCGTCATCGCCATGTGCTTCTGGTCGTTAAGAACGATTACTCGTCGATGAAGGTCGGTTCAGTATTGAGGACTACACAAGATGAGAAATCGCAATCAGAAATGTTTGTTATTTGTCTAATGAGTTATTTTAGTGTCGAATACACTGTATCTGTTCGATATTTCGATCCAACGAGTGAGTTGATCTCAGCAACATGAATCGGTTCGATACGATTCTTGCAGTCTTATTACAAAAAACTAAATAAAACTTGGTTTAAACCTGTACTATAAAGTCCAGGCTTATCTGCAGAACCATGGTTTAAATTACAAAACCTAAAAAAACCGTGAACTTCTTAGTACCGTCATTTGAACCATTGACTATATATTATCCACAGATTAATACAAATATCATTCGTTCACAATGATATCATTCTATTGCAACGTTCCGTTTGCCCAGAAATGAAAACCTTTTGATAATACGCTAATTATTAAATGATGTTTAGGAGTGTTGAAAATATTGAAACTTTGTTATTTTGCAAGGATGGATATAAACATTCGTTATTTCGTCGACTGCGGTTGTTTTTTAGGTTTAAGAACATTAATTAATTTCGTATTAATTACTAATAATATAACGTGTAACGAAATGTAACATTCTCGCGCGACGAAACCATAACACTAAACAAAACCATCGCAAGTTGAACAAAGTTCATTTAGCTTTGGAATTTTTATGCTATCGAAGTCTCTAAAAAGAACAATTGCCTCTTTGTTAATAATATTACGTTCTTTAGTAATTTTAATATTATATTATGATGGACCAAAAAACGATCTGTGAATTGGAATACCGAGGAAAAGTAAGTAAGTAAACAAATTACTTCGATGAACTTGAAATCAGTCTATAATAATGCATAACGTTTATTAAACCTATATTTTTGCCTGAAATCTTCATCGGATAATTACATGAAGGGAATTTGAATTCGAACACGATTTCTGTTGTGTCGGCGTGGTGTTTCCAACAACTCGGCGGCTTTAAAATCCTCAATATCAATTAATTCAACCATATTAATATCCATTTTCGTGTAAAAACAACACAACATAATGAAAAAAATGCTATTACTTAAAAGAGAAACTCACAAATATGATTTAGACCATCGTTAAACTAGGGGGTGCCGAGGTTTAGCGTTAGACCACGATATGGTCTATGGTTTATCGCAAAACCACGATTTGTAATATCATTTTTGTTTAAACCATTTTTGATTAATCGATTAAAGATAGTCATGCCTAGGCAGCAATGTTGCCAGATCGGCCCCTGGGGGGAGCAATTATCGACCTATTTGATTATGTGTCCCTCGGCCTTTCATCTGCCTTTGTGCCTTAATTTGAATGCGAAATAATAAATAAAATTTTTGGTTGACAAATTTAAAATATTCCTTTAAGCCAGGGGTTCCCAACCTATTACCCCATGCGCCTCCCTAAAGTTTACGCTAAAATACTACGCCCCCCGTATCCCAACTTAACTACAATGGACAAAAAACTAAACGATGAATACTTTAATTTTTTCGCTATTTTTAAAAGTATCGTGCGGAACGGTCAGCGAAACACAGCATACATCGAGTCACTGAGTGAGAGAGAGCGAGGCGCGGACGGGGTAATGCGACAAGCGCGGGCGGTGATCGCGTCTTGACTTGTCGCTGTTGCAGTCCGTCGCTCGCAGTTAAAAGCGTGCCAAATTATGATTTTTTTTAAGCCCCTCGTCGCGCCCCCCTTTTGATCACTCTACGCCCCCCAAGTGGGGCGCGTCCCACTGGTTGGGAACCCATGCTTTAAGCTATTATTTTATAGCACAACATGCATCAAAATTGTAGTGAAATAGGGAACTAACTTGAAATATACTGAAACTGAACAAAGAAAATGAGTAAAATAAAAAAAAAAACTATATCGGCTTTTCCTGTCAAAAATCGGCCCTTTTCGTGCCGACGACGTTTCGACTCTTTTTGATTCATCTACCTACTGGCAACACTTCTAGACAGTGGCGTAAGTACTGGCGTACGCGTAATGTATTCGTATTTGTTGATAAATAATAACACTTTATTATTTATAATATAAGTGAGAGCGGTAAATGACTTGGAGTTCGAGTTAATTAAAAAGCTATGACGGAAACCGAGCAACTATCGCTGTCGTGGGATACGCACCGGAAAAGTATTTGTGAAGTGTCAACGACTGAACGTGACAACGTCAATGTCATTGTCAAACGAATTAGACGAGGGGGGTTTATGTGGCGTAGCGTCATATTTGTTGATAAATAAATAAAACTTAACATTTTATTCTATTACTGTTTACATATAATAAGTGAAAGCGGGAAATTAATAAAAAGCTATGTCGGAAACCGAGCAACTATCGCTGTCGTGGGACACGCACCGGAAGAGTATTTGTGGCGGATTAAGCCATCTACAACAGGTACTTTGCTCGAATATCATTTTTAGTTCAAAAATGTGGCTAACTTACCTGGCGAGTCTGGCGTCTGAGCACGGATCTTTTCGGCAGACTTGTCTCATCGTTAAAGGTTCAATCGTATTGAATTTTATCGTTTTTTCAACAACTTCGAGGTTTAAAATCGACAAAAAGAACCTGAGAAATGACGCTCATCATTTAGCAAGTCTAACGAAGTTACGAGAATTTTGTTATATCGGAATGAAGCAAGGTTATATTTATTTACATCGATATAAATTTTCAGCGCGGCGAATTTGTGGATTTGACTATAGCTGCAGACGGACACCACGTTAAGGTGCATCAGCTAGTCATGTCACTAGTGAGCCCGTACATCAAGGATCTACTATTATCAGTGCAGTGTCGACATCCAGTTATATTTCTCAATGTTAGTATCTAAATTTATACAAGGTTTAAAAAAATAAAATTGTGTTGTGTTGTGTAGGCCAGATAGTTTGAAGTCTGTGACAATGCATAAAATGGCGTAAAATACATATTTTGGAAAGCATGATCCTTTTGACATAAGACGAGAAGAGTAATCGCCAGAGTAGGGAGTTGCGGGAACCAGCCTTTAACACCAAAAAGCATGATCCCAAATTTAAACCCAGTAAGATTACATTATGACACTCCTAACAGCATATTACCATACAAAAAGAACTAAATATTGTAGGAAATATATGCATGATTCCTTTTTACCACAATCTATTAAAAAAATTGAGATCTTGTAATATAAATATTATAATATTTCAGAATATATCATACACTACATTATGTGCTTTACTGGAATACATATACACTGGAGAAGTCCTTGTGCCAAAAAACAAGCTGAGTGACCTGATAGCTGCTGGAAAAGCACTCCACATCAAAGGACTCGGAGAAATGGTAAATTTTTACTCTTTTACTCTATGACTTACTGTTGCCTCTGTATTATAAAATGACCTACTTAAATACATGAAGTTGAGTAATTATATATATACTAGATAACTATAAACAATAAAAATACTTCTTAGACTGTTCATTTATACTGAATGATTGATGTAAACAAGTTGGGGCTCGAGTACACGTGTCTGGCATGCTGCTGTTAAACCTGTGATGATTTATGTTGGTATGTTTTTTATAGTCCACCATGCATAATTATTTGTTTTTGGATAATATATATAAAAAAAACATCAATATAAGGTCCTAATTTATTAGGTAATTTCCTTTGAAAGGGGTAATATATAAGTCGAATACATTCACTTATGCCAAGAATTAAATGGGTATAACAAATTATTTGTAATTAAAATAGTACTAGCAAGACGAAAACTGCTCCTTGAACGGCGAACATTAATAAAAAAATAAAATTGTTGTAAAAATTTGAATTATGGCGTAAATTAATCCTTATCACTTACACATTGAACCCTTAAAAGGAAATTACCTAATAAATTAGGACCTTATATAATTTTAAAAGAAGAAAAATAGGTGTGTGATTTTTAGTTTTTATTTAAAAAAAAAGTTTATAATAAACTACTCCTTTTATTCCTTTAAGGCTGATGAGACAACAATCGATCAAATCGATCAAACAACTTCAACAAACAAATGTATTTCTGAAAACCTTAGAGAACACAGAGAAAACGAGAAAACTGGACAAACCAAACCGGATCATCCAGGTCCCGTACCTGTATGCAAGTATGTTTCAATTAATTTAATTTAATTTATTTTCAAATAATCAGACAGCAGAGATCCGTAGTGTTAGTAAAGTACCTTATACCTAGTGTTAGTAATATACATAAATTAAAATAACAATTTGGGTATGAGTCACTTTGCAAAGAAGACGAAACCAGTTTCTCATCCGGTCATCCTCTCCACAAAATGCCTCATAAAAGGGGAAAAAACATTCTCAGTCACTGTTTCCAGAATGCTGTTGCCACTGGCCCGGGTTCTAGCTGCCACAGACGCTATTTTCTTCCGCACAATTGCGTGGAAGCTGTCAGTACGGTTCTGTGTAAACATCTCCGACTAACTAAGTATAGGTTCCATTTTTCGTTTCAGTCTTCATTTAGGTTCTCATAAAGGTTCTGGTTTTAAGTTGTTGGATCGCTCATTAGCGGACACAATAGATTTTTATTATTATAAAGTACGTATTTGTACGTGGGTGAGCCAAAGGGTAATATACTGGTTCCATAATATTGATGTTGTATCATCTTAATTGATGAATTTAGTGCATTTCTGGCTTAATTTCTGTTTCAAATTTCCTTCATTTGTCATAATGGAGTGTGTGGTGGTGTGATTATATTTGGCATGATTTGAAGTCAAACAAGTTCAGCCTCACTTTGTACAAGAACCCGTATGATAAAGGTTGAGGTTCCAATTTGGGTTCCAGTAATAGAAATAGTAATTTAGGAATATTTTCAATCTCTGCTTCTAACTGATTGAAACTTTATATGCAGAACTGGTTGCGAAATCATAACCTGAACTCTAGAGGTTGATTAATATGACCCAATCAGTCAGGTCATACTGTTCTAAGGCTACCTCCCCATACCATCCAGACTTCAAGCCGGTCGAGCTCATGTCAGCAAATATAAAAAAAACCGGACAAGTGCGAGTCAGACTCGCCCACCGAGGGTTCCGTACGAATTTGTAGGCACATATTATTAATAGTTCGGGAATCAAGTCGTTATGAATTTTTTTTCTTAAGTAATAAATCATCGTTCATACCATTGCTTAACCTCGACGATAGATTACGTACTTTAAATAAAGACATAATTTTTTTAGATTTCATTACAAATGTATAGTTTTCAGATTTTTCACTCTACTTGTAGTATAAGACGATATTACTTGACAAATTTCATACATGTAAGTTTTGATTCCCTTGTGAGTGGCGAAATATTCATGGCATAAACGGCCCTACCTTTTTTTAACTTAGAAGTGTTTTTTCACTGTTTGCAACGCCCTGTAGACCTAAGTATACGGTTTTAATTTCAACTCGATACTTCCACGCGTTCCCCAGATAATGGGTCTTGATAGACAGAGGACAACAAAGTGATCCTATAAGGGATCCGTTTTTTCCTTTTGAGGTACAGAACCCTAAAAATTGCCTGGCCAGAGATCACATTAATGCAACATTGGATGAGAAAATTACAACACTAACAGGTTATTTTCTGAATTCTCTGCCAAAAAATGGGAGACTTCTGATGACCATGTTCAAAAGAATGAACAAAAATACTGGAATCATGATACCTATGAGATTTGATGCTGTGATGTACAAAATCATTATAAAATTAGAAGATGATTCAGACTCAAATTCAGAAAGTCCAGAATCAAGTGATTTAGGGGATATGTCAGAATAATTTCATAGAAGTTGTTCTTGGTTTATTTTAAATTACTACATAATTACTATAAAAACTTCTAAAAGTTTTACTGTGTTTTAATTATCCACTACTATTGTTCACTTACTAGGCATGATACATCTGTTTTCTATTTTATTAAGTGCGATATCTCTAGAATCATCACTGTCTATAATCTCATGTGCGTTGTGATCACTAGAAAATTATATATACCTCACTAATCCAATTTATTTATAGACATTGTTGCATGTGTTTTAGTAACATTGTCGGGGTCCTATCGTCTACTCTACAGCAATAAAAGAGTGGACTGTATAAATATTATGTATAATAAAAACAAAGGTAGATCAAATTGCGCCCGATCGTGCTACGTGACCGCCGCGGAAAATTTTCGTAGAGAAATGTTGCGCGCTAAAACGGGGAAAAAAGCGGCAGCCGCCGCGTCGCGTCCCGCCCCCGCGCACCCCTCAGGTTGTGCAGTAGTCAGCGCGGCCGCCGACTGTTCCTCGTCCCGCGCGCCCTCGCTGCCCCTCGCTGCTGGATCATCCGAGCGTAAACAAACATTTTCACTGTTTTTCAGGAAAATTGAAGAATTAACTACATTGTTGAATAGATCGTACACTGACGAAACTGATAATGGAGAAAGATCACAAACTAATACTTTGAGTTCACAAATGACAGATTATAATCGTATCGCCCAAATCTTGGTGAGTTGGTATTTTCTAAAGATATACATTGTTGGTCCCAAGCGCGACTGCTTAACATCTCAGGTTTGATTCCCGGGTCGGGCAAAGTGTTATTGAGTTTTTCTGTTAATAAATTCTTAGTAGCAACCCGGAGGCTGGAATTGTCTCACCACACAAAGTACTTTGGAGAATACAGGCGTGATGCTATGTTATTTAACTGACAAAAAAAGGAGTAGGTAGTCAAGTCGACGCATACTCAGTATTCAATTATTTTTTTGTTTTGGTATGTCGAACCAATGATGTTTCCTTTGAAATACAAATCCACCCTAAGAAAAATAGGGAATTTCTCATTTTGACGCAAAAATAAACTGAAAATCGAAAATAAAATTAATATGTAGTTTTTAGTTTTCATCAAATTCAAATTCAAATAATTTTATTTCAAATAAACCATATTACAGGCACTTATGAAAAGTCAAAACTAGGTGCACGGTTCCAAGGCGTTGATCTTAAGGAGAAGAGCCGGCACTCCAAAATCCGACGAACTCCATCCGACGAAAAAGTGTTCTCATGTCCATGCGTATAACATTTTTTTTTGTCTCTCCATAACTTTTAAAAGAGCGGTTAGTTTTTAATAATGCTAGTGGATACTTTTATTTGGTCCCATATAAATTTGAAGGGAAAATAGTTACATCTGGGGGTGATTAATAGGAAAAAATGGGAATTAATGATTTTGATATGTAAAACAATTTTGTTGAAACTTTGCATACATTATGTGCTTTTGATGACACTACACACATAATGGAAACCTGGAGTTGATCTGATGATGGACACGAAAGACAGTCGAGGGAACTCCTCGACTGTGTTTCTTCTTATAGTTTCTTTACTTAGAGTTTATATTTGTTACAGCTTTCTTCTGAAAAATTATGTGAAGATCCACAACCATCAAATCCAATAATTCGAGCTCATATCAACTGTCAAACTTATGACGTAACTCCTGAAGGTCTGGGAACAGAAAATGCTGAACCATCTATGCCTCAAGTACATGTCAATGATAAAAATATGAATCAATTGGATAATAATAAGTTATACCCAATACTAGTTCTGATTACACAGAATCAGGACAAAATTATGAAAAATCTTGGAGATATATCCTGTCAATTGTCAGAAATTAATGACAATAGAACACCGATTGTTTCAACATTAGCTGAACCTAAAGGATTTCAAACAAAGAAATTTACCATGGAGCTTATTAGAAAAGTAGAAGACCTTGAAAAACTTGATAAACAACTATCTAACCCAAAAATATATAACAATTTGCTGGAAAAATATTCAATGTTATGCTCTGTGGCATCAGGAAGCGGCACTAATTGTGCTTATAGATTATTAGATGCTCTTTTTGCAAAAGAGTTCTTGTGCAAGTGCTCTTGGACGGGAGGTAGTCGTGGGTCTGGTGTTAAAATTGGATTCAAAGGCTACAAAAATATCTTGAATTTCTTTTTTGAAATGATTAGGTATTGGGATTGTACTTATACAATACAAAATAACGAACACTTCTTCAAAACAGTATTGAGAAATGCATTAAAAAGAAAAGACTCAAAAAATATGCGTACATCAAGCAAGAAAAGGAAGAGAACATTAAATATTAATTTTATCGGCAAAGTAAACACAAATAGTTGCAGCGAAGAGAACACAATTAATGATGGCGAAGATAACATTAAGACTAACAGTGAAAATAATACAAATATTAGCACAACATAATAATGACAATATGAATCAATCGTACACGTGAACAATGACTACAAATGAGCAAGAGGAAGTCGAATCACTCTGTTAGATACGAATCACTTTGTTCAACGTTTCAATATTCTATTCAACCTTTTTACCTTTAATAATTTTAAATAACATTAAGTAACTAGCTGATAAATGCGACTTCGTCCGTGTAGAATTTGATATAAAAAATATTATAGTTTTTTTTTGTTGCAACCTCTAAATATTTTCGGCTACAAAATTTGTCTAAATTACTCCTTATATAGTCAGCTACCTGCCAGTAAAATCTCATCAGAATCCGTCCAGGCGTTTCGTAAAAACCCGGAACAAGCAGACAGACGGACTCGGACAAAAAATTTAAAATCTGCTTTTTAGGCATAGGTATCGTGCAAATAACTGTATGACCTTAATAAAAAAACCTATTATTTTGCAATTACAAACAGACAGCGGCACATTAATTGTTTATTATTTCGATAGGCGGCTCTTATTCTTATAAGTATGTCACAGGATTTCTTGAAATTAGGATTTTCACAATAGATGAACTCTAAATTCGAATTATAATCCTGAGCAAATCCAATATGTTGATCAACTATTAGATATTGGGGAAATACGTCCATAATGAGATATGATGGCGCGTGTTGATAAGCGAACAATTAATCGTCAGTCTTGGAGACAAGAATCTATGAAGCGATACCATTAAAGCGGATGAGATGGTAGCTGGCATCATAACGACCTCTTTTCTTGTTCCCAAGTCCTGCTGTGCTGGTTACGGTGTATCAATTGTTCTCTATGGGCTCATACATCATCCGCTGATGTACCCAAGAAGACCAATAGCGTCGTTTCTGAATTATATCTGTGTTCAATATGTATGTCATTTTGTCCGTATACGGACAAATTTAATTTTCTTAGAGGTTAAAAATAGTTTTATTTTTTGTATGGTTTCCTATTCAATTATAAGTATAACCAACGATGCATAGTAAAAATAATAATGCATTATTCCAGTGTCAATAAAAAATATATGAATTTTTAATTGACACCGGAATAATCCGTTTTTATTTTAAATAACAAAACCATTTATGTTTTTGGATGTACTATATTTGATTATTTACATTTTGCTATTTTTAATTACTTTTTAAAATGTTTGATGCGACTGATTACAAATAGAAATAGAAATGTTATGAAGAGTAACGACTGATTCTGTTCCAATAATAAGAAACCGAAGTAAAAATGTTGGCATTATTTCTATTTTATATTTAAATTGTATGTAACAGAGGAGTAAAATAAAGTTTATTTTTATATGTGGTAACCACTAGCTGGTGATGTTGTACGGTTGCCATCAGGTACACTCATTGACATATATATTACCAGCGTAAGGACCCGGCCGACCGCGAAACTAAATGGCATCAACGCGTTGGCCCTAAAATGACAGTTTAGGGCCAACGCAACTCAGTCGACAGTGGACCGCACGCAGGAGAGAACGAGTGTTTGGTTGTCATAAATATGCCTAGTTGCGTGGTAAAAGGCTGCAAAAATTACGATACAAAGATTAAAAAGGAACATGGGATATCGTATCATCGATAAATAACCCTAGATTACTTCTGTTCCAATTAAATTATTAAATTATCACATTTTAAAGGTATAATTATTTTACTACCGAAGTCCGTAATGGCGGCCATTGTGTGGCCGGCCGCGCGCGAAGTAACGTTGAAAGAACGTCATTTTTTATTTGTTTTATTTTTGTCATAAGAACTTAGTGTAAGTAGTAATAAAAAAAGTCTTAGGTTTGCGCGATCACTACACATTATAATAAAACAACTTTTAACCGGATTAATCGCGTGTATTATTGTTTTTTTTGTTTTTCCTGACGTTTCGAACACTTTGCAGCGTTCGTGGAATAATACACGCGATTAATCCGGTTAAAAGTTGTTTTAATGTAAGTAATTTTAGAAAGTACCTAATATGTTACTTCTTAATTATTATAACAATATTGTTTACAATTTCAAATAAAGCTGATTGATATTAATTGGTTTTACATACGTTTTTTTGTGACATGTATTATTATCGCAATAAATTATAGTTTAAAAAACTAATATAATCTAACGACACCTCTCAAGCTAACATCCATCAACACGTTTATGCTACAGAGCGTGCCAAAGAAATATACATACATACACCCGGAAAAATTATAACCCTCCTTCTAGCGCAGTTGGGTAAAAACTCAGTTCAGTTTGTGACTGATGTGTGTATAAAAATATTGACCATTATTAAAATGTGATAAAAAATTCATGTACGCACGTACAAGGTTTAGTCTTCGACCTATGAAACCTACGGCTCACGTAGTTTGCATGAGTTATGACAGATGGCGCTACTTTTGCTTGTATGAAGAAGTTTTCTGTAAAATGTTTAGATGGGCGTATCCTTTCTTTTGAAATCATTGGGTACACTTGATTTAAATATAAAGTTAAGATGACTTTATCAGCATTTGGAAGATATCAGATACATTTTTAATTTTGTATCCTTTATTATATTTTTCAGTCACCTCTTTCAGTTCTATAATTTCTCCTTCTGTAGATATAAAATAATTATTGTGATATTGTGTGAAAGTCATTATCATACATTTTAATTTCCGCTTTTTATTATTGCTGGATATTTAGGTACATTTTTATTTTTCCAATTAGCATCTCCTTTACTTTCCTTTAACTGCGGCGATTCACATCCGTAGTTATAACAGCCTTGCGACTTTCCAATATAGTTTAAGACATTTATTTCTCAAAAACAGAATACAATTATTTACTTAGAATGAGAAACATTGGTTGCATACAATATAATTATAAACGTTCCTTGGAACGAGTATCGGAACGGTATGTTTAAAGTTATACGTAAGTACAATAAAGTTAGTCATTTACTTAACATTATGTTAGTAAAGTAAACTATGCTAAAAGAGATCGAGATAGGAAGGTATTTTTTAATAGGTGTTCTTTAGTTTCTTGATGTAGGTAATCTGCAAAAATATTGCGGCTATGAGTCCATATTACGTATCGAAACACAGTTTCTATCATAGTTGCTATTGAAATCACAATTACTTTTAAATGCAAATTTTTATTTTGCTTAAAGTATACTTACGTTTTATTGTATTTGTATATATATGTCGCAGGCAATTTGTATGATTCCGCCATTTACATACGGCGTCGACAATTTAAAAATGTTCGCAGCTATGTAATATGTCGGAAGCGGGGCTCCTATTTCCGCGTGTGTAAGGTCGCAAAAAACATAAATACGTAGGGGATGACGTAGGCAGAACCTTTCTAGCCTGTCGGGGTGCACGGGGCTCCCGAGCTCGCGTCGCTCGTTTTGCCTTCGGCATATTACATAACAGCGAGCGTTTTTAAACTGACGACGCCGCGCCGTGTGTAAACGACGCAATCATCCAAATTGCCTGTGACATAATTAAGTATTAATAGTTAAATGTTCATATTTTATGTTTTGTTATAAAAGTTTTTATTTATGCTTAAGAAACAAAACTTGGGTGTTTAATTAGTAAATTGTTTGTTGTGAATATGTAAATAGTTTTTATGATTGATATTAAAGTTTAAGTAAATATTCCGTGTTTTTGTAAAATAGATTATGTTAACTGAAATATCCAATATCCAGTTATTTTCAGTATAAACATATTCAATTCATATTTGTTAACGCTATAAGCTGATTAAGATGATAATCGTACGCGGTAATCGCAATACATTAGTTAAAAGAACTAACTTATTTTCAATTATGCAGCCTTACAAAAACTAATTAAACTCAAAATATTCTGCTGCTGAATAACTGCTCATTATATGAACTGCAATACAGCTTGAAGAGAACACAACATGTGTTATTTAGCAGTATACTGAAAATTGATAGCAATGTTATACAGAAGATAGAAATGCTATAACGTCAGCTATCTTGGTGCTTTTAGCGGTCTCGGATACCTGAATAGCTAATAACACATAACTATGTTAGTAATTTTAATTCATTAAATATTAAAATGGGCCCCTCTAGAATTATGTACAGAGTTCCAGTGCCTAACGACAGGGCAATACAATCTCCCTAAAATGGTATTCAGAAGACTGCTGGTACTGTCTCGCACGCGACAATGAGGGAGGCCAGTCTTTTTTAAAGTTCGTACATTTCTCAGCAAACATACATGACGACCTGCAGAAGCAAAGCAGCCCTATCAACATTCTGAAACCATTATTATTATACAGGACTCGCAGGGCATACAGATCGAAGCGCTTATCGGACCCACAGACTGCAGGTATAAAATGTGTGACAGTAAGTATATCTTATAAAGTATTATTCTGACATCTTTTGTGCACTTTGCTCGCCAGCATATTGCATCTCACTGCCAATGCCCTACGTTAAGTTCCTGCTCATATGCACGGATCTGAAAAAAATACGGATGTAGCCTTGCCTTGTCATAAGCGAAGCATTGATTACGCACACACGCAGCATACTGGCGCTGAGTGGATGAGTTTTAAGTATTTGTATGCGTTTAGCTCGTGTATGACAAGCGAAATTGGATGTTTAGGCATGCTTCTTACGTGTCGTATGCAACCGTATTTTTTTAAGGTAAGTTATTTTTCACATTACTCTGCATTACATACCAATACAAACGATTTTCACTCAACTTCTCGATTACCAGCGTAACTTTCAGACTTCCTCTTACATACTCATACCTGATTCTATCCACCAGCGTCACACCACACATCCCTGTTAACATTCTTCTCTTAGTTGCGTGCAGTAAGTAGCCTTTCATTCATCCCTTTCGTGGGTCAACGTTCCGCACCACACACGACAGTCTGCAGGTCTGACATTAAAGCACGTGCTAAATTATATTTATTAATCTTGGCCTCAGACTTTTAGGCACCTCTCTGTAATTAAAGGTGGTCTTCCTTAACCACCCCGTCGTCGGTTTAGTGGTTGCAATCGAGGCTACTGTGCCGGCCCGAGGCTAGATTTAGGTTGAAGCGAGATCAAATTTTGGCGCCCGCTAAGCCTTCATTTCTTACGGCAAGCATTGTCGAAGCCTGACCATTGGCGCCTGGAGCTGCCGCTGCGTTTGGCCTATGGATGATCCGGCCCTCATTGAGCATCAGGTCCTAGATTCGATTTCCGGGTTGAACAGTGATATTGAGTTTTTCGGTTAGGAAAATAGAGTGGATTTGTGCTTCTGAATTAGATGGGACATAATAAAGGCATCGGTGAAATGTGTGTACAACAGACACGTATGTACTTCTCTGCCTAGCGCTTCCGAGACACAGGGGTAATGCAATATTATGTTATAGCATTACCTTCTCTTCATTTCACAACTAGGACTATACTCTCAGGGACAAAGATGGAACTCACTGTGTAATGATAGTCATCCGGATAACAACAGCGGCAATCTGTCGATCCGTTCAGATGCTAGAAGAGCCCTTCCTCTCTTGCCCTTCATACTGTACACATTAAAGCTAGTGTTGACAGATGTCCCGATTAAGGGAGAACGTTCCGCTTTTAAAGAAAAATGTTGTAAGGAATTCTCCACTTTTTTTTTCTCTGTTTTTGAACTTGAGGTATATTTGTATTAGCCTTACCTATTCCAATAACTGTATTCATCATAGAATTAGAATATTTTTGGTACCCCATAGAAGGACATAGAGTTCAAAAAAGTGCTACCGATTTTGAATTGTCAATGTGTGCGTGCAATAGTAATGTACAACGTGGAAATATTGACACAATTATCGATAAACAATATTTATTTTCAGATGTAAAGAATTGGTAAACAAAATGAAAATATTTTTAATCAAATTATGTTAATAAAACTAAAATCACAAGGGTAGGTATTATTTAATGCACTTAATTAATTAAATAAAAACATTTCATGCGCTCACATTAAAATTATATTTCATTGGTAATAGGTACTTTGTAAAGAAAGTAGCTTTTAAGGACCCTGAGCAGTGTATAGAGATATGACTGATTGAGATGATGATTAACTGAATGATTTTTACCTAGCTATCCTAATACCATTGCGGAGTTGGTCTGGACTCAGCGCAGCACACGCTTGAGGTGTGCCCTGGCTAGACCGCTGAGCGGCGGGTACTAAAAGCCAGTATCGGGCGAGACCTGTCTCTGCTGGCAGTAGTGAGGGCTACGCTGGCAGATAAAGTGAACTGGAGAGGAATGGCTTCCTTTTGTGAGACTGTTGTCATCCAGGAAGAGGCCGCCGAGCGGGATTGTGAGAGGGCCGATCCCTCTCGGAGAAGAAAGCGTCTAGGAGGCAACCGCCTCTTCTTTATCTTTATCAATTAGTCTCATCCATTATTCTTTTTCCTTAGCATCGACAGGAAACCTTTTAGTATATTTTTTTTTATCATAAAATTGTGATATTCTCTTGAATTGTCGTAAAAAATATCTAAACAACATATTCATTACGCTATCACATATAGGCTCAGTGCTCACCGCCTAAAAGTGATAGCGTAGGAACGTATTTCATCCTGGGTCTGTTTTTAAAATTAATATTAGTAGGGCTTTTCGTTAGATGATGATGAGAACCAAGGTCCGCAAAAAGTTGGTTGGCGGGCCAGATTCGAACCGCATTTGGGGACTACTGTAATAGTGCGATGAAATATATTTATTATGTAACCTGGGTCACTAAGCTATGCTAAGCTTCTTATATGTTATAAGCGTTCGGACAGACATACCGACAAACAGACAGAAACGTTTCCAAACATTTTGGTTTCATCTTCTGTATCGATAGTATTAGGTAACCCAATTAAAATTTTGGAAAAATAATCAATGTGCAGAGATAATTGGTACATCTACACTTAAATAAATTCTGATATCGGAACTTTTTGTTCTAAAATTTCATCGACACAATAGTCGACACTGACAAGTCACTATTTTGTGTACATGAAATGAAAATTTATATTAGAACAACATCCATAATATTGCTTTTATGACCATTGTTTTTTAATACACCGAAAATTTACTATTTTGTTGATAGGATTTGGTTTTCCAAATAAATTTTCTAAAGATAGTTTTCTCCAAAATACGGTCATGAAAATATATGCTGTTGTTGACAATTTACCTGTGAAATGAATGTTTTTCTGGATTATTTTTTTATGAAACATCGTCGTCACCAACAGGACACGTAGGCATCGCTTATAAATTTTAAAACTGTATAAAATATACAGGATTCACTGACAATACAGCAAATATAAGCTAGCGTGATTTTTGACAGTGACACTGGAGAAAACAACATCTGCCAATAGCGCTGACCGAACCTAAATATGCTTTCTCTTTCTAACATGTGATATTTCCGTAAGAGATTCCATATCCATATTAGGCTTTGTAGGTCTTTTTCTATCCTAAGTTTATGGTATTCATCGCTTTTTAATAGCGCTTAGAGGTTCTGATCGGCATCTTTCCGAACGGATTCGAAAACGCTTGTTTCTGGCGGTTCGGAATCAGGGCCAAGTACCTTAATCTGAACCATTGGAAAACTTTTCCGTATCGGAACGCAAACATTTCAAAAAAGGACGATTTCCCATCCGACGGAATCCAAAACGGCATTCACAGTTCGGGATTTTATAAAAAAAAAAACATTAAATTGATACAGCATGATATATAAACGTAGAGATTAAAAAAAAAAATACGTCAGAATAATATTTTTTATCCAGTTTTTTAATTTTTAACCGACTTCCTAAAAGGAGGTGGTTATCAATTCGTTGTATTTTTTTTTTATGTTTGTTCCCTCAGAGCTCCGTCATTTATGAACCGATTTGGAAATATATTTTTTTATTTGAAAGGATTTACTTTCAGATTGGTCCCATTAAAATTTTATGAAAATTGGTTTAGTAGTTTGGTATATAAATCAAAATGACTGAAAAATAATACGTCATCGAAGTAAACGAAATGGTGTATTTTGCTTTCTTGTGACTTACCGGTGGTGTTTACGGTCTCTAGAATAGTTCTAATGAACTGCCTATTTTCCAGCTTCATCATCAGATGATGATGATGAAACCGGAAGATAAGCACCGGAAATCCGTCATTTTTTTTTTTACTATTTAATACTTTTTAGTGTAAGACCGCATTCTCAAACATCTAACCACAAAATAGTTATGCATAAGAGACGTTTTGTTTGCTACTTATATGGTTAAACATATGGGAAGTTAGTTAGTTATATGATTTGGGCGTTACCGAAAAACTGTTTTCTGTGTGGCATATCGATATGTTAAATGTGTTTAACCGTTTTTAGATACGTTATGATATATCGGACTCATATCTAGCTGATGGTCGTTTGAATTACTTGAATTAGCCTGGGACGGGAAACAAAGTCGCTATCCGTAGTAGGTACATAAGTGTTCAATGTATTTTCACACAGCCATAGATATCGATTTAAAACTTCGTCACATTACCGTCTTCATCCATTCACCAGAAGTCATCCGGCTGTATAATATTACGGATACCCGTGCGCTGCCAGGGCGCGTCGCTAGTTAATAATATGTAAATGATTGATTTCTAATAGGATACTAAAATAAACGAGGCGTCTCCTTATGATGAAAGAAACGGAACAAACGAAACGATAGTTCAGTTTTGAGAGCGATGACGGTATGATATGGTTCGCGGGTTCGAACACCGTTCGTGTCAATCATATTTCTTAGAAAGAAAAAATAGGTATTTGTTAATCATCATAAATTTTTATTTTATAGCAACACCTTTCTGAGTCAAAGTATTGTCTTCGTAAGTTTCAAGCACATCAGCCAAATGCTCATTATCTCTAGGTTTCTTGAACTGCCTTCTTTTCTGGGCAGTCTTCTTTCGTTTGGGAACTACTGGTTTCCGTGGACCATGGTCTTGCATCGATTTGATACCCTGTTTCTCTAAATATTCTTCAATTTTTGCGTCGTCCATTGCATCAACTGCAGTTGCGCGCCATAGTTTAACGAACTCGTCGTCAACCTGAAAGAGTAGGCATGTGAGAAGTGTCCTAAGAGTGTGCAGCTTTTCGCATTATTATGCTTTCAAGTTCAGAATGTTCAATTCCCAAAATGTCCAATCTTTGACAATGTGGTAAATTTATTCAAAAAAAAAAAAAAAACCTTTAGATTTTCGTTTTATAATTTTTTATAAGTAATAAAAAAGCACTGTGAGGACTTATTGAATAAAGGAGATGTTTCATTGTTGTATGGTACTCCGGCCATAACATGTAACTTAGGCACAATCAAATCTTTTGAATCAGTTCTATATGTAGTGTTTCAGCTCATCTCGATTATGTGTCACAACAAACTGTGACCTTAAATTTTCATTTTGATTTTTTCGTTTAGATGTACACTTCAGAAAATTGATTATATAGTTTTTACGATGAAATCGTCACACTTGCTTATAATTAGTCGAAAGGAATAATAATAATCGAGAACAATAATAATTCATTGTTAATAGTACAAGAACACATACCTTTTATATTTATCGTCTATAATGCACTATGCAATGTTCTATGAGACGCCATGTTGAATATGGCAATAATTGTAAAACTATTACTTTTTGTACACAACAAATGAGACTTAAATTCACGAAAGAATATTTTTCTTCAATTCGTGGTATTTTTTCCATTTTTTTGATAAATGTACATCTGATGGCCGAAAATGTACATCTGATGGCCGAAAATGTACATCTGATGGCCGAAAATGTACATCTGATGGCCGAAAATGAAACATCTCCTTTACCACATTCTCAAAGATTGGACATTTTGGGAATTGGACAATTAGGGAATTGGCCATTTTAGGAATCGGACATTTTGAAACCGTTGGACATTTTGGGAATTGAACATTCTGAACTTGAGTGTTATTATGATAGGCCACCTCTACTTGGGAGATGGTGATTTTGTGGTTATTAGACTCAAAGTTCACAATAAATTAAAAAACTTACATCTAATGTTGCTGTTTTGTCATTATAGAACAATATTTTCTTCTTATCTGTGGGTCGTGTTATATATAAAATTTCTTGTGCTAAACTTTTCAGTGCCCTCTCACAATGAGGTAAAGACTCTTGAACATCTTCTAATAATATTCCTCCAAGACCTTTGAGATCATGTTGTTTCAATACTCTGTAAGAAAAATGTGAATTATGATCTACCTTGGTATAATATTTTGATGTTGTTTTTTATATAAACCATGAAAGCAGAATATTATTATATACTTTTTCTTCTTCTTAAAATAGAATAGATATTAAATTTTATTTCTTATATGAATACATACCTTAATAACGACTTTTTGTCTTTAATTTTATATACAGGCTTAAAAATATACTTTCCATCAGGAGTGCATTCTATTTTGGGATTATTTTGGAGTGCTTCTGTTTGCAGCCACTGGAAAATTACACAAAATGGTTCCTACAATGATGTTATATCTGGTTTTGACTGTATTTTCTTGTTTATTTTGTGTACAGTATGTGTGCCTGTTTTTCTGTGATTATTGTGTGTGTTTAGTGTGTTGTATTTGCATGTGTGTTTGGCTGAGTGGGTAGGTTTGTAATAACAATCTCACCAACCTGTTTAACTTTATTGCCTACATCCAACTGATTAGTCTCATCCAGGACCTCATCAAGATTTAATGGGTGGTCATCCCCTTCTTGATGACGGGCCCTCATGTGTCTGACGATACGAGCTAGCACACCAAACCGGTATGATGAGCTGCCTGCCATTGTTTTGTAGCTACAAATATCAAGATAGTTAATATTTGTTGCGGAAATTATTATTTTGTTAAGTTTTATTTTGATCAAGCTAACAGTTAACTTTACAGGTGTAAAGTCAAAGTGCTTTTACTATCACAAGGTAAGTAAATAACTTTGAATGATTGATCTTCCAAGAGAATGGTCTTGGATGAATATTCAGTACATTTCTGAAAGCAGCTGAGTTTGAAGCTCTGTTCCATCTGCAGTCCTTCAGTCTTTGGATATGTATTAACTTATTTAATCTGTTGGCTCACTAATTAGCAGACACAATAGACTTTTATTGTTATGTAGTACATATTTGTATGTGGCTGAGCCAAAGGGTTAAAATATTTTAGAACATCTTACTTTGAAGCATCAAGCTTCGGTCCAGTGCTGACCGAGCTTGATGATTTTGACTTCTTCTTGCTGTCATCTTTGAATTGAGACTCATCTCTCTTTTTCTTTTCAATACTGAAAAATAATAGTAGTTAATTAATTCAATTAGAGGATAAGTAAGTTCAGCAGACAAGGAAAAAAGAACAACAAAATACAATTTGTAAGTATAGTCAACCAAGTTTTAACGTATAGAACAACATATTCGTCAAGCAACTGTGCAGTTTATCATCATATAAAAAGTTAGCAATCTTTCCCAATAGTTTTTCTAAAGTAATCATGATGTAAATTGATAATAATCGGGTTGTTGGTGTTGCGTGTGGGAGCGAGAGAAAGTACGCGCCTGACGTGACGGCGCGAAGCGAGCAGTACTTGTGGGATAACGGTGTTCACACAAGCATGTAACGTACCTCGGCGTAGCAAGTGCCTTTTTCTTAAACGCTTCACGTTCCCGGAGTAAAGCAGGATCCATTGTTAATCCGGGAGCTGTTCTCTGTAGGATAATTTAAAACGTAAGTGCTTCAGATCTCATGTTTACCCAATAACAATAAAATTCTTATCTCTTTCACTTTTGTTTCGATTATAATCAATGTAATTGTCAATTCCATTTGACGTCTGTCACATTTTTTTTTTTCTGCGCCCTAATCGGGCAGGCTAAGGTCTTGGACCATACCGCCTCGTCTTCAGTGTTCTTGAATAAAAGTAAGGCCAAAGCCTCGTCTTCAGTTACATCCTTCTTGTTTAAAAGTAAGTAAGGCCGAAGCCACGTCTTCAGTTTCATCTTCTGTCACATTGGATTTGACGGAAGTTAAGTAGTTTAAATATTTGTAGCTTCGACACCAAGCATTTTAATTCAGTGAGTTAAAATTAGATCGTATGATTTTTTTAACAATCGAGACGGGGAAGGAATCAATTATTGCAGTGTGGTGGTATTATGCTGCGAGTGATCACTAACATACATAATCGGTTAATCAATCGATAATTAATCTCGGTGTTAAATATAATTACTTATTCGAATATAAGATTGGTATACAGGACTAAAATGGGATGCTAAGAGTTTACGATTGTATTTAATGGAAACATTAGTTGAGAACAATGAAATAATCCAATTCCTTTTTTATACTTGATGCGACGCGCGATACAATATCGTGATCTGGGAGAAAAGCCGCCAGCTGGTCATTCATTAATACAAATCTTAATATATATAAATCTCGTGTCACAATGTTTGTTCTCAATGGACTCCTAAACCACTTAACCGATTATAATAAAATTCGCACACCACGGGACGGACCGCTAGTATAAGTATATATTTTTGGTCGGAACCTGACACTATCATCCTTTTTTGCTAGTAAACCTTTATTTATTCTCCATCTGTCTTCCGTATGTCCTGAGAAATACGATCTAGGAATATTCAAGGCTAATTTATAGATTTTTCTGGATCTACGCCGCACCATCGCGGGCAATCACCATCAGACGAGTTGGTGGCCAAATGTAGATCCAATTTTAGATTTTTAAACAGATTTCTAAGAAAGCAATTGATTGAAGCGCTAGTTGTTATAATAGCGCACAATCCTGCAGCGCTGCAGGCTGCTGAATGAAGCCTGCAGTAATTTCCGATAAAAACAAGTTTTGTCCATGCTTTGCATGGGCGGGAAATTATTTTTTTATCCAACTCATGCCACTGTTCTAGCCTTCGCGGATCAGTGTGGACGCGGCTATTATCAATATAAAGGTGCGTATTTATAATTATATTTACGTGATTATCGAAAGATTTATACAACAGTTTAACTTATCTTATACTTGACATATAACATAATAAAATTGGAGTGTTACGTAGTAGTAAATTGTTATTTGTTCTCTTTTCCTTGTTTTTCTTCTAATCTAGTTTATTTTGTATCTAAAAGTTCATCAGCTCAAGTAATATTTTTTACTATAGTTAATAAAAAGACTGATTGTTAGATCTTGATTCATTAATATTTATCGTCGATATTCTTACCTGCGTATTTATTAGAAGACTATCATAATATTTACTTTTTGTTTTATCTGTTCAAACAAATACCGGTATTTTGGTATAGCTTAATATACTAAAATTTTCTCTGGGCGTAGTAATATCTAGCAATCTTTGCTATGACATTGATTAGTGTCTTTCAAATGAGGAAAATATTGTTTTTGTTACCAGTATATATCCATGTTTATAAATAATTGAATGTAGGTAGTAGCTACATTAGTTTGTCTGACAATATAAATTTTATAGAACACACATTTCATAGATCGCCTAACAGATCAGTAAGTATCGTGCAATTTATTAGCGCCGCGGATTTTTTGCGACTTCATAATTAAGTAGGTATTAGTCGCCCTAGATTCCTGGGACTTTTACTTTTGCTCACGACAACGTAAGGTCGTACTTAGTTATTATCTCTGATTGGTATTTTTAACGTAAGGTACTTCTACGTTACTTACTGAGAATTTATGGTTCGTGAGATCGTAAGGTAAGGAACCTACTATAATTTGTAGATAGAGTCACAATAATAGATTATTTTTAGGTACACATCATTATCATACCTACATGCTTTGTTTTAGTAAATAATCAAAACATACTTCACCCTTGATTCTAGAATATCTCAAATCGTCGATAGAGTTGCACATTGTTTATATTTAGTTAATTTGGTCCCACATAAAGGAATCCACGTAATTACTTCGGTGTCACAACGCAAAAGCGTGCGATTCTATTGTAATATAAAAAAAGTTTAATTAGTAGAATCATTCGCAATCTTTGTATACCTCAGCAACTAAGTTTTTCTTTCTTTACGAAATTCGGATCTTATTTTCAACGGCCGAAAAAAAAGACAATTCCATTGTAGCAGAAAGGAGAGTAGTCTCTCTTTGCAACCTATTATCATCATCCGTCACCGGCTTCCTGGATGTTTGTTAATCTGTTGGCTCGCTAATTACCTACTTACTTCTCCCTTTCGAAGAGTCGTTGATACGAGGGTTTTCTTTAGTATCGAATGAAGTAGTATGTTGTGCGAACGTAGACTGACGATAAAATTATCAAACACTAGACACTCAATTTTAATTTGCACCACGTGCCGTCTCTGTTACTATAAGATAAAGTGATAGTGATACGAGATTCAAGGGCAATTTAAAATTTGTCAGGTACTGGAATTGAATTTGCATTTTGCACCCCGTGGCTCAAAACCTATGCTAAACAATACAAGGATCGTAATATATATGTCAATGACAAGGATGAACTCTACTACAATTAAGAACCTTACTTCATCTTTTGTGGGTAAATAGTGCAATTATTCATCTTGCATGTTACGTCAGAGAGTTCTTCTGGCTTGTCATTCCCTTCTGAGTCTATATTCTATATTCCAATAATTCTCGCGTAATTCGTCTTCTTATCGTGTGGTTGATGAACAGCCTAGCGTCAAAGCTTAAACCTTAAGTAGGTCTCCTACATGGCTTTACACACAATCGAGAATATGTCTCGAGTGTGCTGGTTTCCTCACGATCTTTTCCTTCACCGTTATAACCATGTGAATTTCTAATACGCATACGACTACGAAAAGTCAGTGGTGCGTGTCTTAGGTTCGAACTTGCGATCTTTGACTTGCTGGTCCAACGGTAATACCACAAGGTTATCACTGCTCTCAGAAAATTTAACATTCGTGCGATTCAGTCCTAAAATTGTGGACTTGTCGGTATCATCGCTGCATCTATTAAAATTTTACGATAATTTTTTATATAACTAGATTTATGCGACATTCTTTTTAGGTGCAATTAATTAATCGTTGCTGATTAGCATAGTGTATTTTTTTGGAGAGTCTTGTCAAACGGTTTATCAAGCTGCTGGCTATTTAAACGTTATTCGTGGGATACATTTGAATTTTTAACTGGTCTTCTACACATTATTTTGTTAGAAATATTCGCTTAATTAACAATACCGCTCAAGCTGGAAATTGGCGGCTTTGAATGTTGTCTAAAACTTATCACTCGTTCAACTACCTAACAGACTCATACAAGAAACATTTCAAGAACAGCTGTATGTACTTAGACAGTTCTGTAAAATTTGTCAAAATGACTAATCGACGAAACTCAAATTTTAATATCGGGGAACGACTGCCTTTGGTCAAAACTAGCCATTGTAAATATGCCCCAACTTTGCATATCGGATAGAATGACACATATAATCTCGGTTTTAGTTATCAGTTCATATTTAGGTATAGGTAATGGGTTGAGATTTATTTTGGCATGCTGCCGGTACCTATTCATGGCCCTCTAAATATTAATTAATTCATCATTGCCGTAATCGTTTCTTAGTATCTAGACTCATTGAAGTGAGCATAATGAAACGTGATCAAATATAGCATAATAAATTGGCCATGTCTAACCGATTACGTACTTTGAGGTTGTAATTACCATTTTAAGTTAACATTGTTAATAATAATTAAAGATAAATCTTTGAAAAGCATTAACGCATGCTTAGCGAACTCTAAAGTTACAATATTAAATGGAAAAAGAATACGGTCGCGAACAGGGTTCGAACCTGCGCCTCCCGGATAAATACTCCAGGCGCTCTGACCACTAAGCCATCACGACCTCTGCTCAACACCGCGAATTCTTCATCCATATTTTAACACGTCTTTTGGCGACGTCGTTGCTATCTATTCAGTCCCTATACAGGTGACCGAACCGACACGACTAACTTTGGTTAATAATAGATTTTATTTTTTCTGAAAGGAATATGCGTTCCCTTTAGACAGCTGTCATTTTGATGTGATCATATTCGTCCCCCCTTGGGTTGTTATTTATGTATGCTTTTGCACCTTCGTTGTTGAATTCTTCCCAAGACGGCCAGTGGTTTCGGATCCGTTTCTTGTGCATCGGGTTGTGGGTAAACCTGCAATCATGCAATGTGTACTAGGGCGATTTTTCGGTTGCATACACCTTACATGATAAACACACGATCGCGTAAGTGGTAACGTACTTTCTTAGTTAAACTAAGATATCAAACTCATACAGAAGGCAAACATCGTGAGGAATCCTGGACTTAATCGTCTGAAATGGCCATCCCACAGCGATCTAGCGTGGACTACCGTGATAACTAGATCACGTACCTTATTTCGGTTTATTAAGAGGCCCTTTCCCTATTATGGGGTAGTTACTTGGGACATAGTAAGTTTTAATACGTAATATTATTTACATAGGATGTAAACATATCATAGCATCACGCCTTTATTCCCCGAAGGGGTAGGCAGAGGTGTACACAAATAGTACACCCACATTTCACCAATGCTGTTATTAAGTCTTATGTAATAGGTGGTGACCTATTGCCATCTATACATAGGATGTGACGTAAAATATATCTATATAATTTTACCAAACTGCTAGTTAGTTAGTTAGCTAGCTTTAACTTAGTTTATCGATTAAAAGATATCTAGTGCGTTCATAATGCTGTTGATCTAATTAACCACTAATAAATAGTTTAACGAGCCGCTGACACAGTAAGCTGTTGGTTTAGTGGCGTTGATATTTTGAATGTTCATCTTGTGAGTGGTGGATTCATCTTATGTATCCCTTTCTGCAGTAAAATTTACAGAATATAAAATAAATCTACAGAGAGAAACATATTAATTATATCAGCTGCTTACATTAAGATTCGTAAATTAATTAAGAGCTTCACCAATTTATATGGTGTGTGATTTTTCACTGACGAGTAATAACAGCTTGTTAAAAATGTGATTCGGTTAGATGCAGTGTCAGAAATAGATTCTCAATTTATGATACTGGATTTAAACGAATATTTTTTTTTGGTACTTAATCATTTTCTTTCTTCTTTACAGATTAAGATGTGGCTTCAAAAATTTTGCATATACACAATCTACATAGCGTTATTATCACTATGGTGAGTTGGATTTTGAATACATAATATCTGTAGATAAGTCTTATCTTGCATGTTTCTTATCTTTGATCGTGCTTCACGTAGATATAAGAGGATCTATCAATGCTGTTCTTAATAACAAATCTCATATTAAGCGAGTACATTATTAGAATTAAAATTAATAAATAAATAAACAAATAAACATTATTTATTATGTTTAATTATTTATTGTTCTTTAAAATCTGCTTAAAACTATACACATTTTTTTGGAGGGATGCAAGAGGGTGCGCTTTCACATGGACGTAAACATAAATAAATGTAGATCTGTTATTTTTCAAGTCTCTTATGTCCAAAAATTTATCAACACATTTTCAATGAATTCAATATCTCGCATAATAAGTATGCACCTCCCTTAAACTGCCAGCGCTCATGGGTGCACTACCTACTCCCTTCGAGCATCTACTTAAATGGCACTTTTGAAATCGTCTCAGTGGATGGTTTTTCCAACTAGTTAGTGATTAGAAGTAGTTAGTTTCCTGTATTACCGGTAATGCTACGATCATGTAACACCAGTTTCTCGATAACTAGATGACAGTTTCTCAACCCTATAAGTCAAGACAACTCGACCATCACTGGCTGTGTTACTTACTAGTTATTTCTAAAAAGAAAACTATTTTGTGTTCGAACTATTAATAGAACTCTACTAGAGTTGGGTCGTACGAAATTTTGGATGCTTACATATAGGTATATACTTTAGCGATCTTATCGGCTGCAACGACTGAGCCGTTTGGAGTCGAAACGCTCAGGTCATGGCGACCAAGTGCGCATCTGATAGACTGGTCGAAACAAGCGACTGAGGGCTGGCTTGTTTCTCAGTTAGAGAATTAGCATTGCAATTCAAAGTGGCAATGCTGCCAGTCTTCTGGGCACTTTAACATGAATAATGTGAAGGAATAGGTACTAAACCACCTTTATTTTATGTTATATTTATATTATTATCTAGTTGTTGTGCATAGCCCAAAGTTTAATGTTATTAATGTGTTTCAATAAATCCCACATTTTACCTCCAAAAAGCATAATAGATACATACAAAGTCTCTTATGAGTTGTGATCTACTTTCGCCATTTTATAATAATAATCTCCTTTTCTCACGCGATAGATTGAATCACAATCCATGTGACGTAATCATCCATTGACACCAGAGAGTCCATTACGAAAGTGCAACACGAATATAGAACTATGCGTATTTCTAAATTTAAAACGTGGTGAAACTGAAATGAACATAACATAATACGTGTTTTCGCAAAGATTCTGAAATAACAGGTCCAATTTCTTTTTAAATTAGTATTCGTGGACGTTCACTTGTATTTTTGCTGACAGATATATGTATTGTCGATCCGAGACAAGAGGGAATGCAAATGACCTTCAATTTATTCCTAGGCCGAAAACACCCACATCTCACTTTGTACTGTAATTTGCATTTAGCTAAATTAATAATTGTTAATATATTACACATATAGCTAACTTTACCTGTGTATCCGCAATTTCGAAGACCCCGGGTTAAAATAATTTAATTGGATAATAATAAATCCTTTCATTTAGGCATAATATCCCACATATATGTATATAATCTTAGTCGTTTCAGTTTTTCTTACTGCAATGATTTAACATCCTACTGACAAACGGGCTTACTTTCTTTCTGGATTAAAAGGCATGTTCAGAGTGCAATATAAAATCTTATCTTCGATCATTGAAAGCCGAAAGTCGCCATAAAGGAAAATCAAGCGTGAATATTTACGGCAATATTGTCATATCCTTCAGGTTCCTCGTATCCTAAACCGTGCTGATAGCTCTTGCTGCTGCACAAGGCATTTTGGAATTACCTTCGCACAAACCAACAGTTTTGCTTGTTTTAATGTCAATGAACTCGACGCCATGACTGGCTATTAAACCTACATTAAACTTCATCAGTTTTGGATCTATCCCACCATTTCCGTCGCCGTCCGTCGGGTCGGACCCCAAAACAGTTTAGAATTCTCGGGACATCCTGAGTTCGACTTTATTTATGGCACTTAAAACAGTGGGAAAGAACCGGCCCGCTCTATAAAAGCCAATTTGAAATTATCAACCTACACCGAATTCAGTTACTATTACAATTGAAAAATGTCAATGTCAAACCTAAGTAGGAGGATTTTCATTAGGTTGTTGAGATACCTTGTTGTTATGTACCTAGGCTAAGTATTTACAAATTGCTGTAGTATTTACCTCTAGTCGTAAAATGAACATAAATGGGTAATCACCTTTAATCGATTCGTCGATACCGCGGCTTGTTAGGTCAGTTAACTAGAACGATAGAACGGTAGGTGGCCTCTTTAGTTCAATAATGAGATCAGTGTTATGAGAATTGTCTTGTTTAAAGATGAAACTAAGTTAGTTAAGCACATGTATTGTAAATAAGAAGTATTATACGATTACTATGCTACTTAGTGTCTGTATAATTACTATCTATTCTTTGTTCTTAGTAAATTATGCGTTCTTATTGTATCTATATTGTGAGCGTTTTAGATTATTAATGAAGTAATTCTAGCTTGAAATGACAATTATTATTTATAAATGCTTACTCCGTTTGGCTTAGTGTTGACGTTGGCGTGGTGTTCCGTCGCTTCCGCGGACAAGTGCCACATGATCGCACAAATGGCTTAGTGCTTATGTGAAGTTTTGTTTTAATAACATAAGCTAAGTTTCTATAAAAAAACAAATAGCATTAATATATATATATGTTAGTCGGTAAGGTATATTGCTATGGGCCAAAGTAGCCTGATAATAAAGATATTATTATTATTATATTAGCGACCCGTTTCTGTTTTATAATATTGTAACTTTGGCAGTTTCTTCGCTCGTAGTACATAATTATTTTTCATATGATGTGAAAATGATTTAACATTTTTATTTTAGCGTAAATGCCGAGGATCCATCTCCATGGAGGTGGTCATGCGAAGACAGGAAATGCGTGAAGACCCGCAATGACCCCCAGAATAAAGACCCTGTTCTCAGCATGGAGGCTTGCAAGATGTTCTGCACGGAATATGGTAAGTCTACCGTCTCACTAACTTAAGATGTAACTAGTATTAGTCAGGATCCACCTTAATCGAAAGAAACTTGAGATACTGATAATACATTACGCCTGTATTCTGTGAAGGTTTAGGCAGATGAATAGGGTAATTATTGTTCACCGGTACACTCACGTGCATTTTTCGGGATTGCCCGACCGTTTCGAACTCCAACGGAGCCCTTAGTCATGACTAATGAGCTGAGCCCGCAGCGATGTCGCGAGTCAAATGTACTCGTAAAGTCAGTCTATCTACATAGTAGAAATTATATAATTCAAGGACACAAATAGACTTATTCTTAAAATAATATAGGCAATCATTTCAGTTATAGGGGTGATTACCTAATAGTGTATATGTTGCTGCCGGCATTTTATTGGCACAAATTATATTTTATCGGAATTGTAAAATAATTAGTGCGTTAGGTAGTATGACATGAATGAAAAGGGGGTGAACGATATAGGGACGGCTAACAGAGTAACAGGGAAGAATGGAAGAGACAAACATATTGCGCCGACACCAAATAGCTTGGGACCAGGGCAGGAAGAAGAAGAAGAAGAAGAAGTTAGGTAGTATGAGTTTTTTTTATAAATTTAACTTGTTTGTGTAGATGAATGATGGAAGATATTTTTGTATTGTATGCTCGTACCTATAATGTTTATATATCGTTTGTTTATTCCGATAGTGGCGTTGACGTAAACTCTAGCGTCGATTTTACGACATTATGTGTTTATTTTCATGTTGTTGTTGTTTTTCAATTCCAAATTTAAAGGATGTTTGGTATTTACTTAGCATTCTTTCATAAAATTCTAAAGTGATAATTATTTTGTCGTTGTTTGCGATAGAATTGGAAAGACACAACGCGTCGATGGTCACAAAAAAAAATATACCCATCGTTTAAAATAAATGAATAACATTATTAATGTCATAGCGGTTCTCTTGCTAAAAGAGAAACAGTTATTTTAAGCAGGATTCTAAAAAATATTTTAATTGCATGAAACAGAATGTCACTGGCTAAAAAATAAAAAATTTCTAACGTCAATATTTTGCAGACCGTTGTCATTCATGTTGGGTTCAATACTCTACTTTGTTGTTCGCCAGCGATATAATCGTTAATCGATTGTTGGAACACGCAACACAATTAATAATATGATATATTCGGGTCGTGACAAAATCGAAACAGGTTTTTTAAATGTCAGTTATGCGTCACCTATAGTGTAATGCCAATTTATGTACTAAGTTGTCATGGTATGGAACCCAAGTAGTAACAACAGGGTATTAATAACGTGACCATTTATTTTTTTCGTCAGGGCGGGAAAGAAGACTCTACTACTGATAAAAAAAAAAAAAAAAAAATATGGGCGATTTATAGAAAATTAATAACCCTAAATATGTTTTTTTTTAGTAACTATTAGTTGAGTTACTATACCTAAGTCACATGACTACTGGTGTCTTAGCAGTTGTTTTGTATTTGTCGTTGGAATAAATCAGTTTAAAAATATTGAGTCTAATTTTCAAGTAAGAATGGAGCGTTTTGTTAAAAATAATAGGTAGGTAATTAAATTAATCTATTGTTTGGTCTGTTTGCGAAAGCGGGACGTTTTTGCCCCCACTGGGGACAGCAGGACAGACAGACTGAAAGCGGAACTGTCCCGCCCAAAGCGGGACTTATAGTCACGTTAGATATAAACCATGGACCATTTTTGTCATTGGTTCCAGGTATAAAAGAATTTGCGAAAAGTTTTCCTTAAGCACTTGTTCCACAAATCTTAATGATGCAGGATTTTATCTTAACTAAAATATCGAAACAGAATCCTCTTTGACTCGCATCGTGTCAATTAAATTACCATTAATCAATGTAAAACCACTGAAACGTCTATATTTGTCATTAGTGGGAATTACTTGGTTTCTTTACACCTGTATATATCGTTTATCGCCATTGTTCGGATCTACGCTTCTGAAAATTGCTATAGCCTGCTGTTCTCAGTATTCGTATATTTTCTTGGGATTATTTTTTCACAGTTTTTCAGTTTTAAGGCATTTAGGTCAGCCACACCATTTGGGGATTAGGTAAAGCATTTTTTTACTGGACTACGGCAAAGCCAAGAGGAACGGTCATAATTTTAACAGTCTATATATATTTACTTATGTTCCACCGTAGCGACTAAACTGCTCATCCGATTTTGATGAATGAAGTGTTTCATTCTAACCTCGTGTATTTTTTATAAAACCTGGAATCCCTGACTTTGCTTATCGACCGCTATCTATTATCCATAATCGAGACGGACGGAACAACGTGACAACGTGACCTATTGAGTGAAGGCCAGCCCACACAGATATTAGCAATCTCAATTTGGACTGATAGAGCGACGAGCACTAAAGTGTGTCCATCTACGACTGTGTTCTGTTCTGGAACGATAAAGGTTTCACGCTTTCTACAAAGCAAACGACGTAAACAAGTACCCAATGCCTAGTTAAATGTAGTCGTAACTACTTTATCTATTGTTCGTACGCAGGAATTGCATTGTGCACCGACCGATTGCCTATCGCGAACGCCAAACACCATGACGGGGTCTTCCCTCATTTGATTTCACGAGGAGATAACCTACTTATGCCTTTGTTTTTATTACAGCTGATGATAATGGTAATACCTTTTATTACTCATAATCAATAAGGCTTTCTAGTAGTAGTGACGAACGTGATCAGTGTTGCCAGCAAATTAATAAAAAATTGCCGAAACCTGTGCTGAAAAGGACCGACTTTTGGCAAGAAAGGCGGATATAGAATTTTATTTATTCAAGTGTTAGTTTTCTATTTTGCCAGTTAGATCCATGTCGCACTAAAGAATAAAAGTTAAGAAGCCAGTAGGATTGTCACCCAAATTAATGGCTTGTATAGCTTCACTGCCAACTAAAGTGTCAAAGATGAAAGGCCGAATGCTGCCAAAGGCCGACACAGGTTGAGATAGGCCTGCAGGGGCCGAGCTGGCAACACTGCCCCTGACTGTAGTATTAATCCCAGAGACTAGCTTCTAGAGTGTCCCATTGAGACCCCAAAACGAAAAGTTTGAGTTTTCGTCACCTTTTACGGGAAAACAAAAAAGAACTTGGACTTTATCGTCTTTCAAAATTGAGATTTCTCTGACATGTAGTGATCATAACATAGCATCACGCCTGTAATTCCCGAACGAGTAAGCAGAGGTGTACTTACCACATTTCACAAATGCTCTTATTAAGTCCCATGTAATAGGTGGTGAGCATATTGGAATCTACCGGGCACAATTCTAACTCCGGGCTGTTATTGAGAATTTGTAACAGAAAAACACAACAATACTTTGCTCAATCTGGTAATCGAACCGAGGCAGTCAGTTTGTAGTGATCAACACAACGCAAATACAACGAGTATCTTATTGTATGAGATAATAGACCTTCTATTAAAGGCTGATACATACGGATCATGCGGATGATCTCAAAAACGCCTGCTCACTAGATAAACAACTAGACAATTAATTAAAAAATTAAACAGTACGCTTGCAATGTAAGGGATCTAACTATACCCCATACATCATACATCGAAATCGGTTCAGGCATTTAGAAGTTATAGTGGAATAAAGAAACTCAGAAATATACATACTTACATGAACCCTAAAACCATAACACTCCTTTTTTGAGGCAGTTAACATTAAATGTAGTCCAATATTTTATCTAAAGACACGATTTCCGAATAAAATATCGATTGTCGCGATTTGGTTGGTTATTGACCTATAAGAAACTTAATGTTAATTTATGCAACGAATCTTTAAACACACTTAGCTTAAAATATCGATGAGTGTCAGTTATGGTACCGAATGATAATTTTAAAAGTATTTTTTTTTGTGTCATCTTGTTTACGAATTCATCGGTGATATGGTGTGGTGTGAGATTCATTCGTGGGTCTTGTCCAATATATTGGTATTATTTCTAAAGTTTACTTCAATATTGAAATCTTGTTTTTGAATAAAACAAACAAGTACTGTTTTAGGTTTTCGCGATCACTACAAATTATAATAAAACAACTTTTAACCGGATTAATCGCGTGTATTATTGGTCGCAGGAGGACTCCACCACGAACGCTGCAAAGTGTTTGAAAAGTCAGGATAAACAAAAACCAATAATACACGCGATGAATCCGGTTAAAAGTTGTTTTATTATAAACAAGTACTGGTTCGAAACTGTCGGAAGTTGTAGTATCTACATTATTATTGCGACTGTGCTTAAATTTCATTGATTCATATCGACAGCTACTGTTTACACGACTGCCCAAAAAAGGAGTGTTATGTTATTTAAAGTTCATGTATCTAAGTATGTTTGTGAGTTACTTTATTCCACCATAACTTTCAAAGCCTGAACCGATTCAGACGCATTGGGTATCGATAGAATCCTTTCATTATCCCGGGTACCATAGGCTAGTAAGATTTAAAAAATAGTAATGTAGTGGCTAAGGCCGCTAAGGTTAACAAAAAGGTGTGAAATAAAAATGGCAGGCGGTTTTATAAAAAATAAATTCTACTTGTTTTGTGGAAGAAGAGTACGGTGTGAGCAGGATTCGAACCTGCGCCTCTCAGATAAATACTCCAGGCGCTCTGACCGCTAAGCCATCTCGACCTCTAAAAAACATAACTTTAGAGTTCGCTATGTATGCGTTAATGCTTTTCGAAGATTTGTCCGTATTTATTTATTTGTTTTATACTTTTTTTTTCTGCAGGCTTATTATGGCCGAAACCAACTGGGGAGGCAGATCTCGGCAACTTCTTGTCCAAGATCAACATTGAGAACATTGAATTTAAGCTGGCGAACGAGGGCAGGTCTACCGACCTTATGAAGGAGGCTGAAACCGTAAGTACTACTTCATTCGGTACTTCATGTAGAGATCTTCTAAAAAAAGATGGTAGCAGTAGGTAAAAGTAAAAGGAGGTTTAAATCCACCGACTACAGCAATTTTGAAAGTGAATTCTACTAAAGAAATTGAACAAGTTGCCCTGAGAATATAGGTAGTTAAATTAAAAAGATATACCTAGGTATGTTACCCATATTTTCAGGGATGTTTTTTTCATCCATACTAATGTTATAAATGCGAAAGTAACTCTGTTCGTAATGTTCGATTGTTACATTTTCACGACTAAACGGTTTAACGGATCGTAATGAAATTTGGCAAGGATATAGATTGGACCTTGGAGAAGGACATAGGCTACCTTTTGTCACGCAGACGAAGTCGCGGGCACCAGCTGGTTTAGTATAATTGAACAGTTCCTCATCTACCTGGTGAAGGACAAAGCTGGTTTCGCAAAGCTAAACGTGAACATCACCCATAGTATGCTGCATTCTCTATATGCACCCCTGCATTCTCTAGTAGCATCACCCCTGCATTCTCCGAAGAGCAGTAGAGGTGTACCAGGTAGCCTATTGTTATTTACTGGGCTATCTACATAGTAACAGTTTGCCAGACCCGGCAATGAAACTCGGGCTTTCATGTTCTACGGATCGCAATTGAGGCCACTAGATGAAGGCAGCATTAAAACAACTGCTCTACAAAATGAGAATCAAAATTAACTAGGTTACCTATACATTACTATTCCCTACAAACTTTACTAACGATCAAAACAATGGCTCAATACAAACTTAACTAACGATCCAAGAAGTTACAATGTTATGGTGTAAATATTATTGTTGACAGAGATTCAAGAATATGTTGACAACGTCTATACCTCGGGGGATTACACCGAAGTCTACCGGAAAGGCGGTCACCGTGTTCCTCGTCAATGAGAATCCTGATGTTAGAGGTAATATACTTACTGATTTATTTTGTAATATAATTATCGTTGCCAGAACTGTTTTTCTAAATGTCGGAGATTAAGTGGATAAAAAGCGGGGCTCGGATGAAAAAATGCACATCAATAAACTTACTAATCATTATTTCTAAATTAATTCCGATCATAATACTATGAGATTAAAAGAAATCACTTCTCGCTAGTAATGTTTATTTATCTTGTCCTGAGAATCAGTTTTTGCGGGGAGTTGCCTGCGTCCATAGAGAACACCCTTAAAATGGAATCCCTACATGTGGCCCTTGGGTGGTGCAAAACAGGCAACACAACTCTGGCGGGAGAGGCTTCGGCCGAGGCTGGTTACCACCTACCGGAGGAAGCCATGCCTTGAAGCAACCTAGTTGTATTTCGGGATGTAGTCCGGTACAACCGTTGTGGGAGACGAGTCTGGGCAGTTGCTTCAATTCCCCAACTATAGTTCTCCCCAAATCTATACACTCTACTTAGAATGAATAGATTTATTCTGGATATACGTGCTCCATCCTCGGCCACACCGTCGCTTACCATCAGGCGAGTTGGCTGCCAAACGTAGATACATTTTTGATAAAATTAAAAAAGTCTTACCCAGTAACTGGACTGTGGGTGTCAGATAGGTAGTGCCTCTATGTTCAAATTTATTCTGTCGTAGGACCCTGTAATATTTATTTTGGACAAGACCTTTTTCATATATGCAACTCGTTTCATATTTTGTTCACTTTCTAAAGGAAACTGCGTCTCATAAACGTTAATATTTATACTTTTTGTTATAGGTACTTGAAACACGTTATATCACGTAAAGGCACCTAATAACAATAAATTACCTGATAATTAATTTGTGGGTGATATTGGTGTAGGTATTGGGGGTGTACAACTGTCACCTCTCCCTGTTCCTTCGGCGAATACAGGCGTGATGCTATGTAATTTTGTGGGTAGCTTTATAGTAACATGTTTCGCTAACTCTCGCGTATAGGTCTATATAGATAGGTCCATAAATTAATAGATAAAATCGTTCAGAATTTTCCTTATTTTTTCATGCTTTGATAAGTATCACATTTTAGTTCCACAGTATCCACGACCTTGAAGTTACGCCAGTATCTACTGCTATATAAGAAATTAGAAACTGTCAATGTGTTCAATCCTACTTATAACATTCTAAATGCGAAAGTTTGTGAGGATAAATGGATATTTGTTACTCTTTTACGCAATAAGCCTGAACCAATTTGGATGAAATTAAACACAAATAGTTTAAAACCTGGTTAAGCGCATAGGATACTTTCTATCCCGGCTGGACCAAACTCTGAAGTTCGCACAGACGAAGTCGCAGGCGGAAGCTAGTAGTAGTTCGTTTTATTATTTTAAAATATGTAAAGGATTTAAAAAAAATGTGTGAAGGAAATTCTATAAACGCTCGCATATTTAGAATAATATAATTTTATTATACCTACTCTAAATATGGATGGCAAATAACTTACAACGCAATCGATTAATATCGACTTGAATCGTAAAATTATGTATGTGAATTTCTACAAGTTTATCAAGCCATTACAGTATATCAACTCCTAAAGCCAATAATGCAAGTAAAGCAGTTGTAAAGAACATATTATATAAATTTTAAGGCAAACACTAAAACTTGTGGACTGAAATAACGTGAACAGGGTTTGAACCCGCGCTTCTTGGATATGTATGTAATTATGTACCTATCTACTCTAAATGCTCCAACTCTCCAGCTGTCCAAGGGTTCAAACCTCGCTCGCTCGCTTTTTAGCGACAAAATTATAACTTTAGTAGTCAACATTCTAAAATTCACCAACGACAAATTCTTGATAAAACGGCTCATTCAGAGGTCATTGTCCTTGAATGTGACATAATGTTTGTGTAGACAAATACATAAACCGGTGTAACAAACACTCTAGTATCGCGGTACACGGTGTTTAAAATTTGTATGGAGAAAAAATTCAGGCGTGGGGTTGTGATTAGCATGACAATTGGTAGACACAATGACACATGTTAAGGTTGGCGCTAAAGAGGCAAGACGATCGAAAACAAGACAATGCTGCGGCGCGAGCATGGTTCTTTTTGTCGATTTTAAACGTCAAATTTGACAGTTGTTAGTAAAACGATAAAATTCAATACATAAAATAATACTTTTATCGAGTCTTTTAAATATCCCTACACTATTTGGTTTTTATTTTGTTTTCTTATTTGCCATTACAGAGGCCATAATAATACTGGTATTTCAACTGTTTGGCTATTTAGATTCAAAAGAGGGGCTCGTGGCCAACTAACAGTAGCATATATCGATTGATTGAGGTTAAATTGCGCTTGCTGCGTACGGTCTGTGGATGGGTAACCATCTGATCATATCGAGACGCCTCCGTGTCTCAGAGAACACATTAAACTGTCGGTCCCGGTTGTCAGATTGTCATTACCCCGATTCTTCTTCCACATTTTAAACGTCTTTTGGTGACGTCATTGCCATCTATTCAGTCCCTATACAATTAGGGGTAGTGAGCAGAGATCGAGATGGCTTAGCGGTCCAGTGCCGGATTAAGCCAGCGCGGGGCCTGTAGCAAATTCGGCCAAGGGGCCCTTGGTTTGTTTTAGGTTCTCAAGTTTATGGTATTAAACTCAGATTAGAGAATAAAACCGAAAATGTGTGTGCGTGACAACCCGGAGCGGCTATGTAGGAACACGTATATCTGTGTCCGTGTAGTGATACCCGTTTTTCACATAAACTCCCTATTTTTTTTTTATTACTTTTACAAATCAAATTGGTAGGCTATTTTTTAAACTTAATAATAAAATAGATCAAACGTATAATATTTTAAATATTTATTAGGTACAATCAAAGTTACATACGAACAATCGAATTCAAATTTATATTCATTTTAGTAAATTACATCCATGATACTTGTGAAGTTGTGAAAGAGCTATTTGAGCCAATTTGCCTATGGTCAGTTAGCTGATTGAGGTTGAGCCATGAGAACTGACAAGAAACTTTAGCCATTTTTTTTTCATTCGCCAGGGGGTAACAGTTGTTGGTGATACAAAAATATGGTGGAATGTAAACTGATGCAACTAAAATACAATGCTAAACTAACAATGTGAATCAAACATACAACCTTAGCAACCTTATTCTGCACTAGTTTTTAATATTGTCGTTTAGTATTCAAAAGTCGAGAACTAGTTCCTAATTTAGCTATATAATGCAATCGTACTTTTAAATAGTTTTCTTCTATTAGTAACTTTATTAGATTCACTTTGTGGTGATGTATGTGACCATTCGAAAGTTTAGTCAATTAGTGCGAAACAATTATACACCTACAGATAGTTTGCCCAATTAAAAGGAGACAAATTTTGATAAAATATGACAGCACTGAATTTTGTATTCGCATTTGAATTTGTATTTGCTTTGGTGGTTTCACTTTCAATCAATCAATCACTTATTGCGTTCCATAATGTACATAAATGGTCTTAAAAATATAAATATACAGAAGCATTATGGACCATGTTAGTCATCATGAGAGACAAGTAAATTCTCAAGGCAATTTCTGTGTTTGGGAAACACGACTCTAAAGAATTATTTAATAAAAGTTTATAAAATTGCAGTTCCAGAGACTCTTGTTTGTTGCTGTCAATAACAGTAGCCACATCTGTTTTCAGCAGCTCCGCGAACTGGACTAATTCGTTGCCTAGGCTGTTCTCCAAATCATCTTTGTAAGCACTGACCATTAATGAGGATTTTTCCAAAATCTTTTTTGTTGTAAGGGATTTTAGCTGTCGAAATAAACCAAAAACACTAGTAATTTTATGATATACTTTCATACATTTAGTTAAAGCAGACAGTACGTTATCAATAATGACAACAATGTTTGATTTTTGACAAAGTCGTCGAGTGTAGTAGAGCCGCTGAAATGGTCGTACTTTGTATTTCGCTTGATTCGTCTTGATGTGTGTTGCTGGTATTCTTCACAGCCGGTCAGATCTTTGGCTCTTGCTTCAATATCTGAAAATGTGGATCGCACTGCTTGAACGTAGCTAAACAATGATTCATAAAGGGCGTATCCCGTATTAAGGTCTTGATCAGACGACTGCAGCGAAGCACTAGTCGCTTGCAAGCGTTCTAGGATTCCATTCCACATTATTGTCATTATTTCCGTTTCTAACTTATTTATCGTTGAAACTAGTCCGTAGGCTTTATTACGACACTCTACTTTTTGATTCACGCTATGGAAAATATCTTCCAAAACTTGTTTAATAGTGATAAAACCGCATAAAAGTGCCTTCGTAGCATCAGCTCGGGCTGACCACCTAGTGTCCGATAACCTCTTTAAAATCTAAATAAACGATAAATAAACGAAATCGAAGAAAAGTAGTGCTTCTGTACAGCAGTCGGCAGCGCACTTAGCAACCAAATTTAATGAATGTGCAAGACAGGGAATGTATTTTGCGTACTTATTTATTTCGTTAATTCGGGCTTGTAAGCCGGTGTATTTCCCACTCATGTTGCTGGCATTATCGTAGCTTTGCCCACGACAATCTTTGATATCAATGCCACTCTCACTTAAGAAATCTAGTAAACTTTCAGCGAGTTGTTCAGCAGTATGACCTTCCATGTCCAAGAACTTAACAAATCGTTCCACTGATCCCGATGGCAGAACATAGCGCACTATCAGAGTCAGTTGGTCTACATGCGATATATCTGGAGTAGAATCCAATGAAACTGAGTAGTATTTACATCTCTTAATTTCGATAATAATTTGATCCATTATGCTTGATGCAATTAGATAAATAAAGATGAATAAATTCCTCACAAGTTGTTTTTGATAAATAAGACGTATGTCCCTTTCCTTTATTAGCATGACTTTGATTATGTTGAGCCATAAAAGCGTCAAATTGGGTTATTATTCTAACAAGCCTAAATAATTCCCATTGTGAGGTGAACCAACAATTTCGTCACTGCCACGAAACGCAAGACCTCGTTCTGCCAAAAACTTTATTACTGCAATGATTCGTATTAAGAGTAGCCTCCAATACTTTTGCTCAGTCTCAATTTGGCTGACAAGCTGAGAATCAACACGCGTATTCTTGTTCTTGAGGTTTAACAGCAAAATTATGGCTTGTCTATGCGGAGTGCTTTCCTCATGTCTTGTCAACAAATTGTGCGCATTCTTCCAGTCATCTAATCCGTCCTTCGTAAACCGTGGTGACGAACTATCTAAATTCGTAACTTTACAAACAAAACAGGAAACTCGTCCTTTGGTTTCCGAATAACACAACCAGTCTCTGACGTGAATTTTATTCGTTAGTTTATGTTTATAGGTGAAAAATGACTTTTAGCAGAATCGTGGCTTATTTTCGTTTTCGTAAATTTTCTTTGAAGACAAAAAATCACTATTCATATGTTGCAGTTGGCTGCTTCCTTTTCCAATCCTATAATCTCTATCAAAGTTGCTCGGCCATTCACCAATATCGTTAGAGTATATTTTACTTCCGTTAAGTTTTTGACTTGAAACTGTCGTAACATTAGAATCATGTAATAATATGCCATCGACTACTTTTTGCATGCCTTATGCATGATATTTTACGCTTCTTTACGACTTCTTTTTTCTAACTTTTTTTTTACGGTCGGCCAGGCGTTTTGTGCGCGGGGCCCCCCAATTCGCGGGGCCCATAGCATTTGCTACTCTTGCTACGTGGCTAATCCGGCACTGTAGCGGTCAGAACGCCTGGAGTATTTATCCGGGAGGTTCGAAATCTGCTCAAGACCCTATTTTTCTTTCCACAAATACAATATAACTATAGATTGCTTTTAAATTTACTCATAAATAACAGAGGTCGAGATGGCTTAGTGGTCAGAGCGCCTGGAGTATCTATCCGGGAGGCGCAGGTTCGAATCCTGTTCGCGACCGTATTCTTTTTCCATTTAATATTGTAACTTTAGAGTTCGCTAAGCATGCGTTAATGCTTTTTCAAAGACATATCTTGAATCATAAATAACACTTCACTGCTAACCCAGTATACCTAAATGACCTTTATTATTCTCAATCACACATTACTATCCCAGTACTCATGATCTAATATTATGCAGAATTTACTCTGGACATGGACGAGAGCTACGCGATCCGCGTGCATGCATCTGGGGACAGAATCAACGCCACCATCAAAGGTGGCTCGTTCTTCGGGCTGAGGCACGGGCTTGAGACGCTCTCGCAGCTCATCGTGTATGACGACATCAGGAACCATATGCTGGTAAGACTATTCTGAAGAATTTGACGACAGTAGAACGCTGGCTGATAGAAATGCTAGAGACATATTTCGCGTGGCTTCAAGCAACTCGCTTTGCTCAATAGCAGATACTTCATACAGAATAGATAAAAAAAATACTAGATTCTAAACTAGATACCTCTGACTCCTATGTAGAAAGAAACAGGGAACGGAACTGGACCCATATTTAACCCCCGACGAAAATAGAGGGTTGTTATAAGTTTAAAGTGTGTCTATCTGTCTGTGGCATCGTAGCTCCCAAACGGATTGACCGATTTTGATTTGGTATTTTTGTTTGTAACGTGGCATGATAGAGAGTGTTCTATGATCCAAGAAAATTATGTTGCTTTTAATGATATTGCAAGGTCATGGTAACCTTGACCTGATGCTAAAGTATACCCAACTCCTCACAAATACAGCAGGGGTATCGTGTTTGGGCCAATACATATAGGGTTTTTTTTCCTTTTTAGATGGTTTTTCTTTATGTCGGGGGTTATATAAAATTTAATTTAAGTTTGATTGAAACCGTATCTTTGATTAGACCTTTCATAATTCTGCGTAAACATAATCGGATTGAGTTTGTGTAGCAATTCAATGTTATTATTATCTCGTAATACGGAAGTCATTGACTTATTGTATGTATGTATCCATCATCAAGTGTGTAGACGGCCTATATAATACTAGCTGTGCCCCGCGGTTTCACTCGCGTATAATTATATTATAATTAGCCTAAGTTACTCCTTATATAGTCGTAAGAATCGGTCCTGCCGTTTCGAAGAATAGCCGGAACAAAGAGACAGATTTATTTTTAAAACTGGTCTTTATGCATGGGTATCGTTCAAATACCAAATAACTGTATGAACTTAAAAATAAACTATTATTTTGACATTACAAACAGATAGTTCATTTTTATTTATTGGTTTGATTAGTCATATCAACTTGAACTTGAATGGGTGAACCTGACATGTTTGTACAATGTATGACGACGGTCTCAAGGTCTTAGGTATTGACTTGTAGCTTGTTATCAGGATACATGTGTTTTATTAATATGTGGGGAAAAGTAAATTTTCAGAGACGAATGGGTTAAGAGGTCTCAACTTCTATGGACAAAAAATGGGTATTTTCTCTATTCCATGTAGCACCATTTTCTTAATCCTGCATGTTCTATGTTTACACTTACCACAGTCTCACAATATCGTCTGCAAAACGACCTTCCACCCACTAGTCGTCGCTCCATTCTCGACCAGCGTATCATTATTACTTTACAAATGGAAATTATGACTTGACAACGATTCTGGGCAGCGTATTGTAGGCTCTCTCCGAACTTAAGTTCCAAATCCCCAATCTTTACGGAGATCTCAGATCGTCGTTTCAAAGCATACGAACTATTTGCGTTGCTCGGACAGTGGAGGTTAAGTTTGTGTTGAATTTTAGCAAATATTTCTTGTCTTCGAGGGATTAACAAGTTGATGTTTGGATACACATCTTTATAGCAACATATCTTTGAATCTTTCCACACAAATACCTGGTCCATCTAAGGGCATGACCAGCCTACAATTTAGCCTCAACCTCGAACAAGTTTATATTTAAAGCAACCGGTTCTAAAGTTGACTCGGTATTAGTTGTCACTCCTCAGCATTAGCATAACGATTCAGGATCAAGAATCAAGGCAATATTCGCTTTATTTTATCGGTAATTTTCTGTCGTACAGGTCAATGACACCGATACTTATACGATTGCTGTTTAATAATTCAAAATAAATAAGCGTTTTACTCCAGTAACTACACAATTGCATTTGCTTGTAATTATATAACATAAATGTATATAGTGCACATATGTGTAAAATGTAGTAACTGCCGAGGCTGAAGTCAGGACCAAAAATATTCAGATTTGAGAGAACGGACGAAATAAAATAAATTAACACCACTTATCGTTAAACATTTTTAGTATATCGCTCCGTTGTAGGTATAGAAAGTCTGTTCGTGACGTTCGTGAGCTGGTCAATATTGATGTGTGAATAATATAGATCATATAGGTACCATTATATTGAAATGTATTCAGTTCGTGGTGAAAGTTTGGCTCTCGATGAATCCAATTAAAAATATATATCACTTTCGCTCGGTTCAGTGGTTCTTAAATTAACTGTTTACAATTCATAAAGACACGCACGGATACTTACCTAATTAAGTAGATTGTACAATTAACACTTTGTACTTACATTGAGGTAATCAAGTGTTTTTACAAGTGTTTTATATCACGCGATTATTATTATTGCTGTGAGCTATGCAAATGACTTGACCAATTATATAAGCTATAAGTCGTTTTATTAATTGTCTGAAGGAACAATTTGGTTCTTAGTTGATTTTTTGCATAGACTTTTAGTTGTGCTGAAAATGGATAAAAAGACACTAAAGTTTATTTAAGCCCAAGTTCACCAACAATTATTATTTTGAACAGACGTTTCCGATTCCGAGATTTTTTCCCGAGTCATCTGTTTTTATTTTAAACTTTTGCGGGCTGTGTTGCCCGCTTCCGTAGGAGTACACCCTTATAATGGAATCCCTACATGTGGCCCCTGGGTGGTGCAAAACAGGCCATACCGTTGTGGGAGACGGGTTTGGGCGGATGCATCCACACACGAGTGAATAGATTTTTTCTGGATCTACGTGATCCATCCTCGGCCACACTGTCGCTTACCATCAGGCGAGTTGGAGGCCAAACGTAGAACCATTTTTGATATAAAAATAAGAAGTACTTACGTGATAAGTACAGACTTCCTATGTAGAACGTAAGTTAGGTATGTACTATAAATTTATTTCGTCTGTTCTCTCAATTATATAAAGATTTTTGTTTTCATCTTCAGGTCCTGATTTCGTAAAGATCGATTCATTATTCCGGTTATAACTTATCTACCTGCTTACACAAACAATAATTATTTTACTTTTAACTTCACCTTATTCGTACTGAACTTAAGGTTTATTCTTCTTAAAACTTTCTTGAAAATTTAAATCTTTTAACTATACGTTTTCCTTACAGATCGTGCGAGATGTGACCATCAGCGACAAGCCCGTGTACCCGTACCGAGGCATACTCCTTGACACGGCGCGCAATTTCTACAACATCGACTCCATCAAGGCTACCATCGGTAAATATGTTTGCTTTGTGGCATACACATTATAAAGTAAATGGATTGTTGGATCCCTTGATATTTATCTGTGATTTTTTTATTATGTTTGTATGTAGTCTGTCTGGCAAAATATATCGTTTAAAAACAAAAAGGTATACTAACGTATCGAACCGAGAATTTTTGTTGATTGAAAATAGGTAGGTCAGGTTAATAACAAAGATTTTTTTAGCAGATTTTTCTTTTTTATTACATTAAATAGCATTAGGCCTATTTTCCCAATAGTACACCCACATTTCACCAATGCTGTTAAATCATCACATCAGGCACAGTTCCAAACTCCGGGTTCATATCGAGAATTTAAAACAGTAGAATAACCCAATAACACTTTGCCTGACTGAACCCAGGACCTCAAGCTGAGCAGTCTTCAGACCTCATGCTTGGGACCACTACACCAACGAGGCAGTTAATATATAATATTATTTAAACACGCAACAAATGGGTCCACTGTGTTAGTAACAAAAAAAATTGTCTATGTTAAATATCTAGTAATGATTTGGTCCGGTTGACCAGCGCCCACATAGGAGGCTATCAGACCGGACAATATCGCGTGCTGATTGGCGTTATTACTTAGATCTTGCAGAAAGTTGTATAATAATATTTCTAATTTACATGCTTTACGCAAAAAAAAGCGTGCTAGTTACACATGCTATTTATAGCATCTCGGATATGTGTTTTACTCTCCGACTGCAGCAATGCCGACACAACTGTCTATACAAAACAGTGGGGTTACTCTTGAAAATAATTCCGCTCGATTGACATTGGAAATATGTCAGATCGTACTTTTATATGTCTAAAAAATAATTATAGATTCGGGATATTATGAAGACAACATGCTTTAAAATTGACATAACATAGCATCACGCCTGTAGTCCCCGAAGGGGTAGGCAGAGGTGTACACAGTTGTACACCCACATTTCACCAATGCTGTTATTAAGTCCCATGTAATAGGTGGTGAGCCTATTGCCATCTACCGGGCACAATTCCAAACTCCGAGCTGCTACTGATAAATTTCTAACGGAAAAACTCAATAACACTTTGCCCGACCCGGGAATCGAACCCGAGACCTCATGCTCAGCAGTCGCGCTTGGGACCACTAGACCAACGAGGCAGCTTTAAAATTGAGGCAATTGTAAGTAAATTTTAAATTGTAAAATGACGCGTTGTTATAAGGCTTCTGTTTAATATTGGAATTGGATTGGAATTGGTATTAGTTTCAAGAGTAACCCCACAGGTTACGGAAGAAAATTTGTTTTATTTAGTTCCGTTTATTATTTTTAAATTAACACATATCATATGACAGTATGGCCGATTCCAGTCGGGGTTTTGGTGGTTAAAGTTATGTCTTGCTTTCGTTTTATTAAGTACTTACTTTAACTAATGTTTATTTTTTAGTTAATGTCATGAAAAATGTAAAATTTGACAACTTTTTCCGAGTTTATCTGTTTATACTCAGTTATACAAAATATTTATGCCTGTGAGCATAAATACTTTGTTTAACCATGAAAAGGCAATATCTGGACACAGGGCGAGTAATAATAGTTTATTCGTTGGTTTTACAAAAAGCCAGTTTAAAAACCCTCATTTAGGTTACACAAGAAGATATTATGCAAATTATCGATATTGTAAGGGATCCTTACAATTTGATGATAGATATGATGAAGGGCGGTCCTATTAGGATAGTGAAATAAAACCGACCGATTTGAATGCTCGTAAAACACTGATTTTAATATAATATAAATTAGATATATATGTAACATCAAGAGCTGCGTGTGCAAAATGCACGCGTGAGTAAGTAACATAATGCACGGTTCCGTACAGATATAAATGCGTGATTTACACTGAACGTTAGTGTGGATTTCAGGTATAAAAACTCATAACATATTGAACTAATGAGAACGGTGGATTGCAATGATATTTCGATGAGATCAATGATAACATTACAGGGGATAACAGATTAAGTATTTGTTTAAAAATGTTTAGGGTCATGGGTTAAATGTATTTTCTCAGAGGTAAACAAAAATAAAATGCAAATGGCTGTCCAACTCGACCTGCTCGAGGTTTTAAAGGTCCTTACGCGGTAAATGACAATGATCTATCACAGCCTCGCCCCATGATATCATCATCCACATGCCCTTATCCCAATTTATTTGGGGGCGGCGCAGCATACCTATATCTGGCATGCTGCTAAAGTTTTGGCTATGTTTTATGACCGGCCGCCTGCCTGACGTCAACCTTCTTTGGGAATGCTGTTGTTGGTGGTAACCGCCACCGATACAGTCTCCTTCTATCTAGCTATGCCATACCAAATGTTATCCATGCGCCAGGTTCTGATGTTATCCTAATATTACACTCCACTCCGCGAACCCATGATATATCATTGCCAATTTCAATTCATAATCTTGTAACCAACTGATACGAAATTCACGGAAACTAACAAAAAACTTTGCCAAGTATCGCGGGAAAAGCATGTTTTGTTGTCAATTTGTCTAATCTGTTAATAATTGTCCCCATCAGATGCAATGGCAGCTGTAAAGTTGAACACCTTCCACTGGCACATCACCGACAGTCAGAGCTTCCCGTTCGAAGTTACTAGAAGACCTCAATTAACTAAGATTGGTGCCTACTCTCCGGCGAAGGTGAGAAATTTTTATTGTCTACCGTACTAATGTTTACAAACACTGAGCCTATAGGACATTTCTGTGTCCATGGGATTATAAGGAAAATAGAAATGTTGGCTATATTCAAGCATAGCTTAGACGCGACCTTAATATTGATGATGTCAAGACAGTATTATCATTTACCTGGTCTTTAGAGCCGTAAAGATATGACTGTCTCGTCGGTCTAGTGGTAGCAAGCGCAGCTGCTGAGCGTGAGGTCCTGGGTTCGATTCCCAGGTCGGGAAAAGCGTTATTGGGTTTTTCTGTTAGGAAATTCTCAGTAGCAGCCCGGAGTTAGGAAGTTGGTGGTGTGACACCCCCGTGAGAGCACGTAAAGAGGTTGGTCCTGCGCCTGATCTCTGTCCGGTCGTGTTGGATTGCCGTCCCATCGGACTATGAGAGTCAAGGAAGAGGGATTGTACCTGTGTTTGCGCATACACTTGTGCACTATAATACCTCCTGCGTACGTGGCTAATCTCCTCGGAGATAGGCCGCCGTCACCGAAATACGGTCTGGAGGAGTATAAAGATATCGGGCAGTACTTTGGTCCTTCCTGACTTACTCCTTTCGTCCGTAAGTCACAACAAAGTTTGGTCCTATGAGACGGACTTAATTATTCGCTATGCAAATTGCTGAGGCAATAACTTGGAATCTATTTCCAGGTGTACTCGAAGGAAGCCATCAAAGAGATCGTAGAATATGGTCTAGTTCGCGGAGTGAGAGTGTTGCCGGAGTTCGATGCGCCCGCGCACGTCGGTGAAGGATGGCAGGACACCGACCTTACTGTGTGCTTTAAGGTAAAGGGCTATTTATATTATGGAAAGCAGACGCATTTTTTTTGTGTTTGATCTTAGGTCTTTTGCGATACTTACCTACGAGTTTATTGAGGATGAGGGTAACCTCTAACTAACCTAGTTTTGTAAAGTTATGATAATTTTTCTTTTCTATTTTGCAACATTTATAATTAAAAAGTTTTTATTACCAAAATTTCAATGCAAATACAGTTTGGAGTAGAAGTGCCGTTGTAACGGGGCTCAGTCTGTGACTTGTTTTTATGCGAATAGCTGTTAAATAAAGATATATTGCATCTTTCTGATCTCAAATTCTAAATCTTGACAAATACGTGATGCTATAAAAATATTAATTTGTTTGGGACCTTATTAAAATGGGTATTGAAGATCTCTTTTTTTGTATTTTATTAAGAACATGGTATTAAAATAGTTTTATATTTTTGGGATTAAGAGAAAAAAAAAAATTGTTGTGCCTTATTTTTACACGACTGCCCAAAAAAGGATTTTTATGTTTTAAGGGTTAATTTAATATCTTAGGTTTGCACGATCACTACACATTATAATAAAACAACTTTTAACCGGATTAATCGCGTGTATTGGTTTTTTGACTGAAATAATTTTAAATAAACTGTTGAGACACCTGACACCTTAGTCCTCCTGCGACCACGAACGCTGCAAAGTGTTCGAAACGTCAGGAAAAACAAAAAACCAATAATACACGCGATTAATCCGGTTAAAAGTTGTTTTTTTATAACGGGTTAATTTAACTCACAAACATTGTATGTATGTTTGTGAGTTTCTTTATTCCACCATAACTTCTAAACGCCTGAACTGATTTAGATGTATGGGGTATCGTTAGGATCCTTACATTGTTCCGGGTAACATAGGCTAGCAAAAATTAAAATCATAGTAATATAGTAGCTATGGTAGATAAAAAAGTGTGAAAAAAAAACACGCATGGCAGACATCTTTATTTTTTTAATTAATTTCATCTTGTTACCCTCCTGAAATAAGTATAAACAGAAATACTACCCATATTATTATTGTCTTCTTAAAAAATCAGGTGCGTAGTATATGCAACCGCCCGAAGCAAGCAGAGTGTGTAAGGATTCTGCTTACTCCCATGGGAACAAAAGGTGGGGTTGGGGGGTAATTAATGTATATTCTTCTCCATTGTGGTTTTTACTTCAGTAATTGACATTGTTTGATGATGATCAGGCTGAGCCGTGGTCCAAGTACTGCGTGGAGCCCCCGTGTGGACAGCTGAACCCGACCCGCGAGGAACTGTACGACTACCTGGAGGACATCTATAGGGATATGGCTGGTAAGTAAACCCGGCTAATTAGTACCGTATAATTTTTACACACCATTTCCTTCGTCTTGGGAAACTAAGAAGACCATCTTAGACCAACTGAAAAGTCTGAGATGGTTCTTAGTCTCCCTCTTTTTCTCCTGGCCTGCGAAACTTATACGGAAGTGAGGGAAATGGTACTGGATAGAATTGGATGGCAATTGTTTCACCGACAAGTGTCTGGCAACATTGGAGCATTTAGTAATCCTTCTAAAACTTTGTGTTACTTTTATTTGTAGAGCTCGTAACTATTGTTCTCTGGTGCACCACCCTAAGGACCACTAGCACGAAAATTATGAGTTAATTAAATAACCCAGAGTCTACTAACTCGAGAATTTTATTCCATATGTTGGCAACTATTTGAATTGTATTCTGATTACAAAAGAATATTAACCTTTACCCTATGCAATGTCTCACATGTGGTACACGGCGATTATTTCATTATTGTGTCTACTTTGCTCACAGTAACTTGTTAAATCAGTTTTTTTGTTGGTATGACTATTCTGACTGCGAGTGGAACTTGTAACCTGCTGATTCAGTACACAAATCACCCGGTCCAAAAGCCTGGTTGCAAACTTATTTAACATTATAATCAGTTGGTTTATAATTTTCCCCTCTTCTCAGACGTATTCAACGCGGACCTGTTCCACATGGGTGGTGACGAGGTCAGCGAGAGGTGCTGGAACTCCTCTGAGGAAATCCAGAATTTTATGATCCAGAACAGGTGGGACCTCGACAAGGCAAGCTTCTTGAAGCTCTGGAACTACTTCCAGACAAAAGCGCAAGACAGGGCTTATAAGGTTGGTTTAATAGATTTTTCATAACAATACGTTCTCTGGTCCTTCTCCCCACACACTCCCCACTTCTTCTGTGTCAATGATGGGTGGCTTCTAAAATACCAGGAATCGGTGGAGGGTGGGTTTTTTTGGGGGCTGTCTTAATGTTTGACGTTCAAAATGCAAAGTTTTAGCCTAATTTGAATAAAGATATTTTGATTGATTTTGGTGCGGAAAACACAAATGCACACACTCCCCGACCTCTGAATACTATTCTGAATTTTTCTTCCACATTGTAATTAGTCTTATGTAATTTATCTTACCTGGACGCGAACTATCCATAATGATATGCTGACGATGGGCTTAACGCCAGAAATGACGCAGAACCACCATGAATGGCGTAAGGGTATCAGGAGGGCTGACCCCTAACAGGGAACAAGCCAGGGGACTGATTGATTGTAATTAGTCTTATGTAATTTATCTTACCTGGACGCGAACTATCCATAATGATATGCTGACGATGGGCTTAACGCCAGAAATGACGCAGAACCACCATGAATGGCGTAAGGGTATCAGGAGGGCTGACACCTAACAGGGAACAAGCCAGGGGACTGATTGATTGTAATTAGTCTTATGGTGACGTCATCGCTATTTAGTCAGTCTCCATACAGATGACTAGTGGCCCCAAGCGCGACAGCTGATCAACAGGTCCCGGGTTCGATACCCGGGTCAGGAAAACTGTTATTAAGTTTTTCTATTAGGGAATTGTCAGTAGCAGCCCGGAGTTAGGACTTGTGCCCTGTAAATGGCAATAGGCTCAACACAACTTGATAAAAGATGACTTATTAACGTCATTGGTGAAATGAGAGTACACAAAAGTGAACACTACCCCCCCCGCCGGGGAATACAGGCTTGATGCTATGTCATGATGATCACTGAACCATGGACTCACTTCTAATTGGCGTGAGGTCCTGATCGTAGACCAATGACGTAAAATTAAGAATTATTATTTTCCCACAGGCATTCGGGAAGAAGTTGCCTCTGATTCTATGGACGAGCACGTTGACGGACCACACACACGTCGACCACTTCCTCGACAAAGATGATTACATTATTCAGGTAAGGCAGAGAGCTTTTGTCGAAGCGGCGTCATCCAGCCCTAATAAGTTGGCGTCGACCTATACGTGTTTGGCACCCGGAAGATGTTTGTAAATATATTTTAATGTTATGTTTGTGTGGCAGGTATGGACGACAGGATTCGACCCTCAGGTGAAGGGTTTACTGGAGAAGGGCTACCGTCTGATCATGTCCAACTATGACGCGTTGTACTTGGACTGCGGGTTCGGAGCCTGGGTCGGGGAAGGTAAATTTACACAACAAATACACTTAAAATATCAGGCGTTTTGAATTTTATGTTTGATACTTAAATCCCGAAAGCATTATACAACTTTGATTGATACTGAAATATTTTCCAAATGCATTAACAATATATAGAGAATGAATAGAAAGCGATGACGTCATCATAGACGTGTGGAATAATTTGGAATAGTGAGCATAGATCAGGATGGCTTACTTGGTAGAGCACCTGGAGCATTCATCTAGGAGGCCCGGGTTCTTTCTTCACACCGTATTTTTCTTTCCACAAAAATATATAACTTTGACTGAGGTATTTCACTTAAACGTATTAAATAAGATGTTGATTTCTAGGCAACAACTGGTGTTCCCCTTACATCGGCTGGCAGAAAGTGTACGACAATAGTCCCGCACGCATCGCCCAAGAACACAAACACCTGGTCTTAGGTAAGTGAGAGCAATGTTAGTCTATCATGTTTTTGTAGATAAGTCTTTAGAACAAGGATACTGATTAGTTCTACGCTCAGAACGAGTATGAATAAATGGAGTGCATATTTTCGGTAGCATTTCGGTTTAGAATTATTAATGTAATATCAGGCCTTTTGGGTAGTCGTGTAAATAGTAAAATTGACATTATTTGTATCGTGCGTCTTTTATCATATTGGTGACAGATTGCAGACATTACCTTAAAAAATAATTATTTTTTTTGTCATATTAATTTGTGTTCTATTGTTATACAAAAGTGGTTTTTCTTCCAAATCTCCTATCTGTCTTGCATGATGTCGACCCTGCAAATTGGTCCAGATATTCATTGACGTAAATCGTTGCGCCTTCCCAGGAGGCGAAGCCGCTTTATGGTCGGAGCAGTCGGACTCGTCATCACTAGACAACCGCCTGTGGCCACGCGCTGCTGCACTCGCTGAGAGACTGTGGGCCGAGCCGGAGGGGACCTGGCTCGAGGCTGAACATAGGATGCTGCATATTAGGTGAAAAAAATGCGTTCTTTTATGTGAAAGTCAAGGCCTTTGGAGATGTTGTTGCGTCGCTTCGTCTCTCCAATGGAAGTGGTGAATCCAAAGATAGTGGGCATTTTTGAGTACTTATACAAAGTACCAGTCTGATTTGAATAAATCGTTTATTACTCACATACTCACTTACTCATTAGGTACTCAAAAATGCCCACGATTCACCACTTCCATTTTGATATAATTTTGGACTCACGCCTTTGGAATAATAAATTATGATCTCATAACCAATTATTTTTTTAGAGAAGGCTTATGAAAACCCCGTTGTAACCCCTACAATATAATTTATTTTCAGCTAATAAATGTTTTGGTTTTTCACAGGGAGCGTTTAGTCCGTATGGGCATCCAGGCTGAGTCCATAGAACCGGAATGGTGTTACCAGAACGAAGGTTACTGTTACCAATGAGATTATACGCAACTGTGATATTATCACTGTCGCAACACTATCTAAAACACATCATAATAATTTAAGCTCTGGTCACGTAGGGACGTGAAACCGTGGTTTCATTAAGCGATACATGTCACGTTAGAAACACCTGTACAATGTAAACAAAATACCTGTAATAGTCATCGGTAGGTATATTAAAAAATAAGTATTATAATAAAAAATATTTTTCTTATGAATAATAAATCTCACTAATTTGTATCTAGCGTGGTATTAGTAAGTTCGTCACGATTTTATTGGTGTGATCACTCCATGAATTGTTTACTCTTGGATTTATTCTATTTCGAAATAAATCACTGAAGCAATAACTGATAGTTGTCCACGTAGCAGGTAATATATTGCCCAACATTTGTCACAATTGCTATTCATATTCCTGTTTTTGGAAAAGTCTAAAAGGGATATCAATAGCGTCGTGTCGGATTAAAACCACACAATCCTCCACTAACCTTTAGCGGGGTACTAGGATCGCAGCTACATTAGATTTAACATTACCTTCTACTTTTATGCTGGCAATTATAGTGTCGCATTGTCCAATATTTGTGACCAAATTGCCCAATATGGTCGTTTAATGAAACGCGGCTTATCTCCGTCATAGTTTAGGCAATGCAACTTGAATCACTGTGATCGACTCATTTACACATAGGTTTTATATTGTAACACATCACGTAATGTTTTTAACGTGAATGTGCTAATTATATCGATTATGATTAATATTAATAATTATGTTAAGTATTATTGTAACTTTACAGTCTTTTTTATAATAAATAACTTTAATCGAAATGTGCGATGATTTTTTGTTGTTGTGTGGTGTGTTGAACTTTTTCTTAATACGTTCTGTTTTATGGAATAAGTATGAGGTGCGTATGGCCCTTTTTTGGGTACTTTACTGTGCCGTAAACTAGTTAATTGAGTGTTTGCAATTGCATTATTAATACAAATCCAAGCTCTTAAGTACTTATTTGTCATACCATATGAACCGAATCAACGCTGCGAGCATGGTTCTTTATGTCGACACGTTTGTCGATTTTAAACGTCAAATTTGACATAAAGTGTTGATAAAAGATAAAATTCAATACATAAAAACTTTTATCTAGACGACAAGTTTGTCGAACAGATTCGTGCTCGGACGCCAGTGACGTTTAGCACTACAGGTGCATGGCCCAATTTGCCCACTGACAAGAAAACAATCGTTTACATTAATATAATAAAACAATAATATAGGTATTTACTTTTATCTTTATTATACATAAATATTTCAATTACACTAATATTCTACAGTCTACGAAATATATTACTTCCTGGTAGTCCTGGCCCTAGTCCAATAACTGGTACATTCTGACCGGGCGCAGGAAAACCTTCATTGACAATACCAAAGTTACCGTTACCACATTCATAAGACACAGCACTATTACCGGCCGCGGGAACAACTCCCTCTAACGCCACAGTTCCGAGGAAAGGCATATTACCAGAAACTAAAACCACACCTTCAATTAATAGATCGTCGGAAAAAATAGTAACTCCGGCCGGCCCAGTAAGTGCGTAGGGCGCTGAAGTATCTATTATCAGGTTTCCTCCGATGACACGGCCGTAGAAAGGTGCGATGGGGTCCCGACCAACGTTGTAACCTTCGACTAATGGCAAGTTGGCGGGAACAATACGCTCTCCAGGATAACGCCCGATACACTGAGTGAAGACAGCCTGGAAATTTAAATATAGTCTTAAAGTTTAAACACAAAAAAAAAACAGTTGTTGATAATGTTAAAATAACTCATACCTTAAAGAGAATGGCTTGAATGCAAACACAAAATATTCCTTTCAGCAGCATTTTAGCCCTTTTAGTCGAACTATTAACTTTCAAATGTTTCAAATATATAGCATCTGAGTGTTATATAGTAACTGAGCTTATCAATAAATTGTGACAGTTACATATTTAAATTGCTTAATTGCATAAATGTAATTGAATGATTACATGATCATGAATTGCAAAACCTAACTATCTTTATGGATATTGCCATCACCATTTAAAGGGTTATGGAAAAGTTATAAACTGTAATTAAAGGGACGCTAGCTTCTTTCTTCTGTGTGGTTATGGCTAGAAGTCAACCCACTTACTTAGTGTCACGATGTTCAAGCCTTGTAGTACTTTGACTTGGATTAGCGGCTACTAAAACAGCCGAGACCGATGGTTTAATTATCGAGCCCTCCGAAACATGGAACGCTTAGAAGATGAAAATGCTCCTAGAGGGGGTCACCCATCTACAGATTGACCTCGTCTAGTGTTGCTTAGCCTCAACGATCGTCGGCGCCTATGGTGCCCCTCATGATACTAGCATAACGTGTTTAATGTGTAATCATGTAATGTCTAATAAGTAATGACTAAAGTAGCCTTTATTTTTAAGGGACGATAAAAAGGAGGTTCTCAATTTGACGCGTATACAACGTGTAACTAAAGTGTGACAGCGCGGTTGGCGCAGTGGTCGAGAGACCGACTGCTGCGCTGCGTGTCGCAGGTTCGATTCCTGCACGTAGCAAATATTTGTACGATCTACGGATAATTGCTCCGGGTCTGGGTGTTAGTGTGCTTGTGAGATTATATGTCTGTAAACGCACCCACGACACAGGAAGAAATTCCTAGTGTGGGGCAACGTTTTTTAAAAAAGAAAAAAAGAAAAGAAAAGAAAATAAGTCCGTGTTTATACTTTGAGGGGTGAATGTACCCAACCTCAAAAAAGAAAAATCTGCAGCTCCATACATTGTGGTCGAGTACTGTATGAACATTTCCATGGAGCATTCAATTTTTTCATGATTTCCAAGTTGGTCCCTTGGTTCCGTACCTAGTAAAAGTTGTTGGTATATATGGATACATTGACCCCCTTAAGTATAGCTACGGACTTTTGTTACATGCTGTAAGTATATTTTTTTATGTACCTAGGTAAGGTAATTTTTTACAGAGTATGCCGATTTTGATTATTCTTTTTTTATTGGATATAGAATACTTCCAAGTCTATATTCATTTCACCCCTAAAGTGTAACCCCAAGGGTGGATAATAGGAAAAATAGGGAATTATTGATTGTTCACATGTGAACCGATTCTGTTGAAACTTTGCATACATTAAGTTTGGTGAATCCTGAGTTAATTTGATGATGGAGACGAAAGATAGTTAATCGAACTCCTCAAAGGTTTACAGCAATTACTTGGTGTTTCGGCTTATTTAATTTAACTTGATGGGAACTTTAGATAATAGCCACAATAAAAAAAACTCTTTCACAAATAATTGAACCACCGAAAAAGGTGTGAAAAGTGAAAAATAACAAACACTGTGTCTAACAAATTTTGACTCGGCGCCAAACAAGCAATCAAGGAAGATTATTATATTAAAGTAATATCTAATCAAATGCAACACGGAAGTGAGGCAGTACCTATACAAAATTGCAAGGATTGCTAAATAACTATGATGTAGTCAGCGGTTGCTACCTTTTCTTTATTTAAAACAATATTGATCGTCATGATCTTTCATTTTGTTGAACTGATACGATATGGATATGACCTGAGGATATTATTATAATCAAATCGTGATCCAAACTTTTTAATAGGTATAGGTAACTCATATATGTTAATATAATGGAACGCAACTTTAGAAATGTACGCGATCGCCAGTTACGGATTTTAATACCAAAATTGAGCGGAGTTTAGGCAGGAAAATGTAAAGTGCACGTTGTCAATTTTATATTGTTTTCCAAAACTTGTGTTTCTCCGAAGTATAATGTGTAATTATGGTGGATAATTAACCATTATGTGTTCATGAAGGTGTGCGAGTGTGGGCAAATTGTATACAATTGAAAATCATGACTTTTTGTGTTCACTCCTAAACTCCATCGAAGACTCAGTAAAATTTCCACCGTTTTACTGGGGCAATAACTGCAATAACTTTTTATACTTGATTAAAACAAGAAGGAAGTAACTGAAGACGAGGCTTTGGCCTTACTTTTATTCAAGAACACTGAAGACGAGGCGGTATGGTCTAAGACCTTAGCCTGCCCGATTAGGGCGAAGGAAAAAAAAAAAAAAAAAAACAAAATTGAGCTGTCAGTCAATTGTCACTGTCACTTTTTATTTACTATCTCTCAACGATTTGTTTTTCACTAGAAAAATTAGCAATATTTAACGTGATTTCTTGTTTAAACCAATTTCAAACATGAGTTGTTTCGAGAATATAACTATGCCAAGTTGTGTGTGGTTCGAAAGTGGAGAGAAGCGCAATATCATAGCTTCTATAATATCGGGACTTTTGGTTTGTATTTGATGAATCATGCAGTATATCTATTCACTACTGTAACAGGGATATACACATAAAACATCAATACATACTATTACTCATACTCTAAGGCAGTAAAACAAATCTATTTACTTAATTAGTAGATATTATTTCAAAACAGAAATTAGTATTATTGTGAAATAGAAATCATGTTGGCCATTAGTAGTGTAGGTCACCATTTTAGAAATAGAATGCTGTTATTTACTTAATATAACATTTTTCTAATTCTGCCTACCTATTCTAGGTATATAGGTTTACACAAATGTATGATTATTTAATTAAACATTTATAAATGCAAGTCATACAACTTTGAATGTGTTTTTCTTTTTTCAGTTCTTCACAGGATGGTGGTTTATAATCGACGCCGCATCAGTATACCCTGGAAACTTGCCCAACGCTGCACATGTCTGCGGTGTGATGGCCACCCTCTCACTCATCATGGTCAACTCTGTGTCAAACGCCCAGGTCAGTGACATTTTCAGATCAATAAAGATAAGAAACTTGTATGTGTTGTTCTAGGTGCAGAACAATGATTATTGGTGATTGTGTTTATAATAAATAAATATGTAGGTATATGAACATTTTCATTGTTCTTATTTGAATCTGGTAGATCTTCCATAAGAAATTTCTTAATTTGTATTCTTTATTTAAACTGTTGGCTCGCTAATTAGCAGACACAATAGATTTTTATTGTTATGAAGTATGTATTTGTACATAGCTGAGCCAAAGGGTTAAAATAAAGTAAGTAAAAATTTACTGATCCAAAGTTACAAAAAGTTAATGTTACCATAAAATTAGATAAGAGTTTATAACAGAGCATCAGTAATCCTAAAATTTACATTTATAGTTTGATTTCGCAGTCCCCAATCTAGGTGGTACCTGTATCTTGGAGCCCAGGGTTGTGATGACATATCAATATATTTTTAACAATTCCAGAAGTCTAATTAAAAAACAAATAAAAAATAAAGTTATTATATTAAATGGAAAAAGAATACGGTCACGAACAGGATTCGAACCTGCGCCTCCCGGATGAACACTCCAGGCGCTCTGACCGCTAAGCCATCTCGACCTCTGCTCACCACCGCGAATTCTTCTTCCATATTTTAACACGTCTTATGGCGACGTTATTGCTATCAATTCAGTCCCTATACGGGTGACCGAACCGACACGAGTAACTTTGCAGTTAATACAATGTTGTAAAGAATGCAATTACCTCAATAATTCAAGATAAATGTTTGAAAAGCATTATCGCTCTACCTGAAAGTAAAAGCATGCATAGCAGCATGTTAAAGTATAACTTTGAAAGTTTATTGTTATGAAAATTCTTTTGTTTGAACACACATGACTTTATAACTCTTTATTATAAAGTCATGTGTGTTCAAACAAAAGAATATAGATGTATGTTATCTAAAGCAGATCAAAAACAAAAATAATCTTATCTATTGTGTAGATAACTTGCTTACTGTTCCACTTTATTCAGACTTTTCCAAATAACATTGGGGTTGGCTCCCAGTTAAACCAGATGCAGGTTAATATTAGTATTTTACATGGAGGGACTGCCTATCTGACCTCCATAACCCAGTTAATTCAAAGTCAAACTCAATTATTTTTATTTCAAATATACCATATTACAGGCACTTATGAAAAGTCAAAGCGAGGTACACGGTTCCAAGAAATTGGTCTTTTGGAGAACAACCGGCAAGAAACTCCGTAGACACTCTTTTAAAATTATGTGTTCTTTACAATTAACCGTGGGAGAGCCATGCTTCGGCACGAATGGGCCGACACAACCGGAGTGATACCACGGCCTCTCAGAAAACCGGCGTGAAACAACGCTTGCGTTGTGTTTCGCTGAGTGAGTGAGGGTACCGGAGGCCCAAACCCTTTATAATGCCGGCAAAGCGTGAATTTCAATAGATCAAATAAGTATCATTTATGTTTAGTTATTATAAATTACCACCAATGTCATAGGTAATATATATGTAATGTAGAATATATTAAAGTTTGCTCTGCAACATTTTACAGGTGCGTGGTGAGACATACACGGGAGGCTGCATGGGCCCGCGGGGCGCTCGTCTGTGGCTGTTCCTAGGCTTCGTTGTTGGGTTTGCTTCACTCATTGCTGCCTGCTGGATACTTTTCGCCAACTATGTTAATGCTGGTACGTATTATGTCCTGTTTGTTCTTTTGTGTGTTGTCTATGACTTTGTTTCTCTACTGAAAAACGACAGTTGACGGTGCGTTCATAAAGTTAATGTGTAATAAAAAGTATCAGTTCAGATACTGTATAAGGATTTATTCAGTCCTTATACAGTATCTGAATTTTGTATTGATAGCAATGACTTCATAAACTTATAAAACATGTTAAAAGTGGAAGAAGAATAGGCATGATGACAGATTTTGAAATCTCCTTTTATAATGTAGGTACACGTCTACTATATCCGAAAAACACATTATTTCAGCAATAAACTAAGTTTCAACACAAGTTATTGTATTTGAATCTATCTAATTTGATTTAACCACGAAAACGCTGCTGGGTGTCATGGCGCCGTTTTAACGTCAGGCCTCAGCATATTTGACATAAGTTGAAGCTTTAATGTATGGCGATGATAGACATTTGACTGACGCGTGACGGCATTCGCTGTGATTGACGTTTCAGTCAATATGGCCGATTGCAGCATTTTATACTTTTATTTTATTGAATGTCTTATTAATCTTAATGTTTTTAATAAAACTACGTAGTTTTTTAGAATCCTTTGTGCCTATATTTACCTCTAATACCATTTATTCATTGGTTCTTCAATACTGTCATCATACCTATTCTATGTAGTGAGCAGAGTTTACGGTCAGTTGACAAAAGATCTTGAGTATTTTCGAGAGGTGCAGGTTTGAATCCTGCTTACGACCGCATATCTCTTCACAAAAATGTATAACTGAGTTTGCTATGCATGCGTTAAATGCTTTTGAAAGATTTTCCTGCTCTGTTATTGTGTCTACTACACCATTTTATCTCTGTATTGTTTTTCCCTTTACAGGAAGTTCCAAGGCATCATGGCCAGGCGTTAGCTTGTTCATGCAGAACGCGTTCATCTTTGCTGGCTCCCTAGTGTTTAAGTTTGGTCGCACCGAAGACCTTTGGGGGTAAACCAGTAATCTCGTACCTATTCCTTGAATACTATGTTTAGTTATGATTGTGCTACTATTTGATAATGGAGGGTGTTTCTATTGTCTACGCTTGAATGTCTTATGGTTGACTACATCAGTCGGTTCCTAATATTAAAATTAAAATTTCTAGAGTTTAAATTCAAAGCATTGGTAACAGAAAATAATGGATGCTTGTTACCTATTATTCTGTTTACTTGACATTGGTAGATTTGTAAACCTGCATAAATATAACTTGCATTTTTTTAACTGGAATCCCGTAATGTAGGAATTGGTTGGTGATATCTGCCTAGAGATTACTAGAATGCGCGTGAGTAATAACCGTTAAACTATAATTAATATGAATGTGTCTCACGAAAGTTATTATACAAAAATGGAGATTAGGGGTCATCCATAAAGTACGTCACACTAATTTCGTGATTTTTTGACCCCTCCCCCGTCCCTTCACAGTTGATTACACTTATGAGACCCCCCCCCCCTCCCTAGTGTGACGTCACATATTTTGCAATTTTACACCTAGAAATTATTAAATTAAAACATCAGTTCCGAAATTAGTTTTAATTCCATTAAAATTATTTTTTAATATAATCAACATCAAACCAACATTTGAAAAAATTTACGTGTGAACTCGCCAACAAAACAATTTAAATCTTATGGCGATACAGATAGAGTTGGAAATATTGTTAAGTTTTTCGTTAATAGTTAGATTTTGGCACTTTAACACTTAGATGTATTAGATTTTGAAATGTGACGTCACGAAATTTAGGACCACTCCCACCCCTTGTCACATAATGTCACACTTCGTCGCCCCCCCCCCCTAAGGTGTGACGTACTTTATGGATGGTCCCTTACTTATTTGAACTTTTCTGCGAGTTCGAATTGAAGCTTCGTGGAATATGCAACATTCCATATAAAATTTTAAGTAAATGCGTTAGATGTATTATGAATTTAAATTCATTTGTTCTTCTGTCTACCACCAATCTATAACTAAGCATGAATATCCAAGGATTTATATACCTATTATTAGGATAAATTATAATTACTTTTAAATTATAAGTAAATTTTTTAGTATATTTTACATAATTATTATTCGCTGTTAAGAATGGATTTTAGCTTCCAATAATTATTTTTATTATTATGTTATTAAAAGTTTTAAATATAAAGGGATACATACACAAGTAAAAATGTCTGTATAAATAAATAACTTTATTGATTTGGCATTAATAAATTACATTGATTGAAGTACATTAAATATCTTATTAAGAGTATTTATTTATTATTTTATTCTAACACTTTGGTTAAGGTAAATAAAAGGAACAACTTGAAATCTTTGGGTACAATTTTAGGTATAATTATATCATATTTATAAGAATTTATTTATAATGGAGGGGAAAATAAGTCTTTCATTCAAGAAATATACTTCCAAAATCTATAGAATACTGTAAAAACTGCCGTTAATTATTTATTTATAACTCGAGGTTAACATTAGGCGGGAGGTATGTTTAGTGGTTAGAAAATCGGGTTAAAAATAGTTAGTATTGGGTTAATATTAAACTAGTGTTCTTATAAAGAAGTTAACTTTGAAATTATGCAACAAGTTATAATAGGTACATTCTGTAATAAGTTAAAGTAAGCTTTTTTCGTAACTTCGAAGTGAAATGTTTTCAAAGTTTTATTGACCGATAGAAAGCAATCATGTACTTATTAATTTAAATCGAACGCCTTATCACAATGTAAGTGATCGTTTTTTTTTATAATGACTTAATTCGAAGTTGCCAGCAATAGAACATTACCATTCATATTTAAAAATAAAATACAAAAGCAATATTGCACAAACTCAAGCTGTACTCAACTCCGAACAATTAATTCAAACCCTAAACCTGATTCATATAATTTAGGCCACAATCAAAACCTTAAAACTAACTTATTTAACGCCTGCTGAGGGTCTTGTCTGCGTCTGCGCACGTCCTGCTATTGTTGCCGTCGGGCAGGCACAGCTGGTCTGGCCCACAGCCCCCGTTTCTGTACATACAGATACTTTGTTCGGGGGGGCAGGTGTCAGGAGCCACTGCTACTCCATATAGTCTTCTGGAGGCTGTTGCTATGGGCACTTGGCCTCGGACTTGAGTTTCCACGTCGACGAACTCGATTTTTAATCTGAAAGTCGAAAGAAAGATGTTGAAGTTGTGGGAAGCTAATTATTTGTGTGTGATTTTTCGGCAAGGTGAACAAATATATTTTCGGAGCTTTTTTTTATGGGATAAGGGGCAACCGAGCAGACGGATCGTCTGATGGAAAGCGATTACCGCCGCCCATGGACACCCGCAACTCCAGAGGAGTCGCAAGTTCGTTGCCGGCCTTTTAAAGGATTTGGGCCTCCGGTACCCTCACTGACTCGGCGAAATACAACGCAAACTTTGTTTCACGTCGGTTTTCTGTGAGGTCGAACTCGGGCTCATTCGTGCCGAAGCATGGCTCTTCCATGGTAACGCTCTAGCTAAAAGCTCTAGAACTATGTGTATTAAAGTTAGTCTCTTCCACTTAGGAAGACTGGTCTGACTGATTATTTAATGGCTGTATTTTGCGAGAAAAATAGCCTTGCAGATATGAAATTCATGGGAATGCCTTTCGGTTGAAAAATCACTTAGGTGTTCTTTACTTACGTTTTCCAATCGGTCCAATAGAATCTATTTCCGTTGATCGCAAGTCCGAAGGGATATGAGCAGTTGGTGGCTATAGTTTCCTTCTCATGGGTTTCGATGGCAACGCATTGGATGCTAGCCAGCCCAGCATCAGCGTAACACAGACGGTCCCTCACCCAATCAATGGCTAGAGAGTTGGGCAGAGTCACGTCAGTCTTGTCCAGGAAGATTCCTCGTTGTGACCCGTCCATGCTCGCCCATTCAATTTTCGGGTTTGTACGTTTCCAGTCGGACCAGAATATTTTTCTGTGAAGAAAACCATAAATAAATTTTTATGCTAGTTAGATTTTTTTGAGACCAGATTAAAAAAATCTTACAGTTGGTCATACCATACTTGGTCATTTATAACTAATTTTTTACCTCGTGATTAAGTCACATTTTTACGTCTTCTCTAGCAGTATTATACAAGTTTATGTAATGATAGTATAATCTTTAACACACGTAAAAATAATTACCCTCTTCGCGGATGCACAGCGATGCCTCTGGGGTTGGATATTCTGTCTACTGCGAACAGTACCTTCCTGGCTTTGGTGTCTAAGTTAGCTACTTCAATTGTTAGCTTCTTAGAGTCAGTCCAGAATATGTTTCTTGCTGACCAGTCCACTGCTATACCTTCAGGAGACTTGACGCCTGCAAGAAGAGTCTCAAACATCAATAAGATGTTAAAAAATAAAAAGAACTAGCGTATGATTCGATTCGGATTTGTACTCGTAACCAAGATCAATGCAACTTGATCGAAACGTCGTGGTAAATAAATATTATACTTTTAGCGCGATTAAGTCCCGTTTAAATTCAATAATTAAGCAATAAGAACCAATAATACACGCGATTAATCCGGTTAAAAGTTGTTTTATTATAATAAGCAATAAGAATTCGGAATAGATAATTTTTTTTAAAGTCTTGAAGTGTAATCATCTTACCTTCGGATAAGAAAAGGCCAGAATCACTGCCGTCGTACGCTGCCGTTTTGATGGCGTAACTAACAACATCGCCCCAGTATATCTTGCCTACTTCGCAGTCTACGTCGACACCTACAGCAATCTGCGATATTCCGCTGTTGAGTGGCGTCGCAAAGTTCCTCGATGTGACTTGGAATGGCACTCGGTATACAGAGGCACCGTCGCTCGCCACCAAGAAGTTTCCAGCCTTTCTGGGGTTCAACTCACAGCGGCTTCCGTTACCGTTGTATCCTGCATTACATTCACAGATGTACACATCGTGTCTCTTCAAACAAGATGCGTGCAGGTCGCACATTTCAGGGTTGTTCCTACACGTCGCTTCAGGGATACAGGAATACCCATCTCCGTTGAACCCGTCTCTACAGATGCACTGGTACGTGTTTTCGAGAGGTGTGCACACGGCGTTGACGTTGCAGTCATTAGCGACATCGCACGTTCGACCCTCGGGCACGCACTGTGAAATAGCGTCGCCAGTGTATCCATCGTCACAATGGCAGTAGTTCAGGTCTATTTCGGGGTCGTAAAGACAGGAAGAGTGTTCGGCACACCACGCACCGTTGCAAAGTTGGGCATCAGGGATGCATGCGTCGTTTTGGTCTTTTATGTATCCTTTAACGCATTGGCAAATGTACTCATTGCTCTTGGCGTCTGGTCGACATTCGGCGTTGTATTCACAATCTGAATTGTTTTTGCAACTGAAGTTTGGTCGGCATAAGTAACCGTCGCCGTGGTATCCGAGGTCGCAAACACATATGAATTCGTCAGTGCGAGTGTTGATGCAGTGTGCGTTAAGTCCGCAGGCGCAGTTGGGTCCGGTTCGCTCAATGCATTCAAAAGCGTCGCCTTCGTAGCCCTCTGGGCAGATGCAGTGCTTTCCTGCATAAGCGCTTGAATCGTCCGCTGATAAGTAAGAGCACACAGCGTTCGGTGGACAATCGGCATCTTCTTCACACTTTACTGAAATTAAAAATAATACGCATTATTGTAGCTTATTATACAAATATATATTATATATATTAAAGGAATTCAATATGTATTTGTATGAACAGAAGAATTTTATTTACTTAGAGGGTCGTTGTCAGTAGGTTGTTGGTATTCAGTTCCAGAAGGTAGCTGGAAATGAGGATCCGGTGATTGTTGGTAATTGGTTTGTGGAAGTGAGTCGTCATTGTTCTCTGAAGATTGTTGATAGTTATTTTGCGAAGGGTCTGGGTAGCTTTGCCCCGTAGGTGGTTGATATTTGTTAGGCGTCGGAGACGGATAGTTGTTGTCTAAAGTTTGTTGGTAGTTGTGGTCCGGTTGTTGGTGGTGATGATAGGTGTTTTCAGTTGGTGGGTAATTGTTTTGCTCGGAATCTGAGTAGTTATTTTCTGGAGATTGTGGGTAATAAGTTTCTGAAGGTGGTGGGTAGTTACTTTCCGAAGGCGGTTCATAGTCCGGTTCTGAGGGTCTTTGATAGCTGGGATCCCAAGGTGGCGGGTAGCCAGAAGAGGGGTCCGTGGGTGGTTGGTAGGGAGGTTCTGTTGGGGTTGGATAGCGGGGTTCCGTTGGTGTTTGATAATAAGGCTCTGTAGGCGGCTGGTAGTAGGTATCAGTTGGTTTCTGGTAGTTATTCTCCAAGGGTTCTGGAGGTTGAGATTCGTAGATGAGACGACAGAGTTGATTGTTCAATTCATCTCTATAGTCAGTGTAACCTGGTGGGCATGAACAGCTGTACTCATCGCAATTCGGTAAGACGAAAGTCTCGTTGTAATCAGCTTCATTGCTGTCTACCGAAAGTGAAGGACGCGTCGTTTCTTCTTCACGAGCACTTTCAATGCAATTGTAACCGTCACCGGAGTATCCATGATTACATCTACACACATAGTTAGTGCCGTCTAAAACACAGGAAGCGTAAGGCGAGCACCTAGCACAAGAGCTCTCGTAATTGGGATAACAATAGAGTCCGTTTCCATTGTATCCAGCGTTACATTCGCATGTAGGCTCTGCACCAGGATTCTCTATACACCGAGCATTGATATCACATTTTTTGTCTTGGCAGGTGGATAGGGGTTTGCAATGTAAGCCGTTTCCATTAAAGCCTTGGCGACATCTACATTGGAAGCCACCGTCGTAGTTGTTGCAATCGGCGTTGCTATCACAATTGTGTGTTCCAGCTGAACACTCGTCTATATCCACACAGGCGACTGCATCGTCTTGATATATATTCGTGAAACCGGATTCACAGACGCACGCAAAGGAATCTCCTTGAACCACACAGGAGCTGTGGGGACCGCAAGAACTTCGACCTTTAATACAAGGGTCCTCTTCACCTAGAGGGTATATCTTGTTAGTCATTCCGTACCTGACGATATTCTCCCTACTTTCATACCCTAAATAATTTTTGCTTATTTTTAAAGTCAATGGCGTACTTTCTTCGGCTGATGGAGGAGCAAAACGACAGGAGTTAAACGAAAATGTCTGTGAAACTCTTTGCTCGTATTTTTCACCCGTTATCTTATTTGTAAACGTTCGAGTTGATTCGGAGCGTATAAGACCTGGTTCTACGAGGGTGTATTGTTCATCATACTCAGTCACTTCCAGTTTAGTACCGACAAGTATCACTGGCAACGAGCCTCTGACATCGGTTTCTAAAGTGATTTGATCAAAAACATCATGTCCGAGATACTCTTGATTGATCGTCACTCTGTCGCCACTAGTTGGGAACCATATATCTGCGGTGTGGTTAAATGATGAGCCTGTGAGTTGGTAACCGTTCTTGGCGGATCCTGATGGTTTAGCAAAGAGCCACCCGACGACACCTCCAAGTACATGTAGTAACTGCAAACTACTTCCGAGTCCTCCTGGCACTAGGGACAGAGCTGTGTACGCTCTGCCATCAGCTACGACCACATACGATTGTATGTCAACATCATTTAGATTGATGTTGTTTATTACACCGTTTATTTTTCCGTGCACTCTAAGTGGGACATCATCTTTGATACACGATTTTCCGTTTCCGTAGAATCCATCGTTGCACTGACAACAAATGCCGGCTTGGTAGTCGACGCATCTCGCTTGAATGTGGCACATGCTTGGCCCGCTTTGTGCGCATGTTTTAGACGCCTCTTCGATTTCCACTTCGTTTTGGTTGTACTGGTCAGGAACAGCTATGTTACCATCAAGTGGAATGTTTCCAACACGGAAAACATATCGTCCAGGTTCGTGAATATTTGACCACCTGGAAAAGAATAAAAACCGATTAGATGAGTGTCTGTGCAGTTTCTTGTCGGTTCATCTTCATAAAACGCAAGATTTTGGATCTGAGTAATTAAAACTTTTAACTGTGGTTAGTAAGTTGCTTAATTGAAATACTTAAAAACATTTGACTTCGATTAAATTACTTACGCAATGATATTTCGTATTTGATGACTGCCGGATCCGCGGAGAGTGTAAATTCGACCATCTTCAGACACAAAGCCGGCTTGAGCCTTTGCATCAGGCAAGCTTAATACCTGCGTTTCCTTTTGTATCCATTGAATATCTCGCTCAGGATAAAGGAATTCAACGAAAGTTTCTGTGCCATTGCTGATGATGGCTGCTTGGAAGCGGTTTCTTTTGTCTTCCGGGCGCCCGTTGGTGGTGTAGGTGACGTCTTCCCACGTGGCGATGAATACGCTGGTGGGTTTGAAGTCGAAGTAATCGTGGAAGTTGTTTTGCACGCTTTCTTCAGCTTTGGAGAGAATGTGTGGTTCGCTTGTTTCCCTGTAGTACACGGCGCCCGCGTGCGTTGTGTCGACGTTTGTGTAGAACGCCGCAATGGACGGGTATGGCAGTGGAAACTCGATGTTCAAGAACGATGGGATATCTGATCTGAAGCTCAGCACTCCAAAGTTGTTTACCTGAAAATACAAAGCATGTGAGTTTAGTATAGTTATCATTCGAATGATGCGGAACAATTTTCATCATTGTAATAGTAGGTAAGCGTTTATGTAATACGATTAGGCATATAACATAAACACGGCGGTGACCCGGTGGGCGATAATGCGTTATCAAATACATTATTTAGGTAGGTAAATTCTACGAAAAGGTCTCGACACTTGCTTAACTTGAATATTGATAAGTGTTATTATTTATTTCTAAAGAATAAAAAGGCTATTTTTAAAATTCATATTATATAATATTTAAAGTAACTTCAATACTATACAATAAATATGTAGGTCCGACGCAGGATGACAACGAACGCTGCAGTATTCGAAACGTAAGGAAAAATAAATGCAATTAATCTGGTTTGTAGTGATCGCGAAAACAAGATATTACTAATTTTAAAGTCGTATTACCCGAAAATTATTAAAATAAATTTTAAAAGAATTGTTTGTTTTAAATAACTGCCTCGTTGGTCTAGTGGTCCTAAGAGCGACTGCTGAGCACGAGGTTTTGGATTCGATTCCCAAGTCGAACAAAGCGTTATTGGGGTTTTCTGTTAGAAAATTCTCAGTAGGTAGCAGTCCGGAGTTTGGAATTGTGCCCGGTTGATGGCAATAGGCTCACCACTTATTACGTGGGAGTTAATAACAGCATTGGTGAAATGTGGGTATACAACTGTGTACACCTCTGCCGACCCCTTCCGGGGAATACAGGCGTACTGCTATGTTATGTCTATTTGACTAATATTTTTTTTCGTAGTACTGAAGTGGTTTATACCCAATATTATATCGAAGTTGCCCATCAGAACGTGTCCGGTTAAAGATCAGAAATTAGGTATTATAAAAAAAAGGATTAAAAAAAAACTGCGTTCAGTGACCGTCGCTATCGACACGCCCACGAGCGTTTCCGTCCGCTTGTCTCGTCCCAACACTCAGTAAACGACCTGCACAAATGCGCAAACGCATGTACTATCAAGTGACGTCACTTTGCAGAAATTTTGCATGCGTATTATATTATACACAAAGGTTTCTGGAAATATTTTGTAAGTAAATATTATTATTTAGTAATTAAATGCAACTATAATAGGTTTATTTTCTTTTTGTTACAAAAAATATGAAGGTCTTATTACTGCGCGATTGCATAGCATGTTGTATGCTGGATACTCGAGAGGGGCTCGTGGCTAAGTAACATCCGCACAGATCGATCAATCGAATTTTGTAAAACAGCTGATTCTACAATCCATCTGCGACATTATACGGGCGGGCGGGCGGTGCACAGGTATTTATTTGCATGTCTACCCTCCATATTGTGGAAGTAGCTAGATATTGTATTTATTTGCATCCATTGTAATGGACTTCCGGAAATTTACGCTTGAATCTATTCAATACATACAAATATTTGTTTCTTGTGGGAATTGAAACCGCGATATTCGGCTTTATAAGTCTATCACTCGACCATTGTTGCTAATTTATTAATGCTTTAATTAAGTACCGCTAGTGTCGATAAAATGATTTAAGGCATTTGGTATTCTGCCAGTTAATAAAACCATGGTCTTCCAATGACTGTCCCCTGAACCACCATTCAATTGTCATTTCACCGATGACTGATGCATACGTGCCGTTAGTTACAACAGGTCAACTTGAAATATCTATGGCTCTTTCTTCAAAATGCCATTCCAGACGCCCTACATGACTTTAAAAGAGACTGTGACCTCTAATTTTGTTTCGGTGTTTCTTCTCAGACATAATCAGATGAGTCTTCTAGATTTTAACTTGGCATGTAAAGGAGTTCCAAACTCACAAAAAACCTATTTACAGATGTTTACAGAATAAATAAATTGAATTTGGATTTAACCGAGTTGTTATTGAATTTTTTGCCGTTGCAATTTAGTGACAATTGTAATGGAGGCTCAGCAGGGTGGTGCTTGGAGGACATTTGCATTTTGTACCAGGCAACTCAAATTCAACCCTCAAAAAGGTTGTGGGCACGGGCACATCGACCAGTGCAAGTCGGTGTGTTTGTTTGCACATCACAATTTATCACATTTCTCAATGCTACTGAACATATTTTTACCACAATTAGGGTTGTGGACATGCCCACCGTGCCCACAGTACTACAGGCGCGGATCCAATACTGTGGGCACGGTCCATAGCGTCTGTACCCTAATTCGGGCATCAGTTAGTATTCCAAATCGTAGGTATATCATTCGGAATATCATGCCCGTGCCCACAAGGCCCCACCAACGAATTTACGCAAACCAAATCAAATATGTGCATAATCGAGTGTGACATCTTGAACTTTTCCTGTTAATTCAATAGGTAAGTTAACAAAGTAATTGTGACTCTATATTATTTTGTGGCATTCATTGTCATTGGTGTGATTTGTTGAGGTCATTGGGCTACTTTAAATGGTTTACGTCGCTGGTCTCGTGGTGGTACCATCAAGATAAGTGGTTAATGAATTATCGATTTGAGGGGATGTCACACCACCATCTTCCTAAATTCGGGCTGATATAGAGAATTTACTAACAGAAAAGCCCAATACTCAGGACCTCGAATTCAGGACCTCATGCTCGGCAGTCGCGCTTGGGACAATTAGACCAACGAGGCAGTTAAGTTCAGTGAGGCAGTTTGAAGGCCTTGAAAAACCAATTATTCGGAAGGAATAACAAAAAAAAAAAAACGGTGGACTAAATGTATTGAGCTAAAAGGAGACTATTTTTATTTTGAGAAATAAAACGCTTCTAAGGCGATATTTTTTTCAAAATGCATCTGTTTTGTCAAACTACCCTCGTAGGTTTCATAATTCTATGTAAAAAGGCAAAGTGTTAATGGGTTTTTCTGTTAGGATATTTTCGAAAGCAATTTAGCAAAACTCACGAGGAAGATGATCCGTCCGTGCATCAGTATTATACACAAACTAAGATACATATTTCGTGCGGGTCTCAAGTAGATAACATTGTCGCGAGGTCTATTAGTGCCAATTGGGTCTAGTGTTTGTAATTAGGCTCGAGACATCAAAGTGACCATCTAGGAATGTTTGCATTAGTCAGTTTTGTTTATGTACAATATCAACGTGACTAATTCATGTTACTGAATTGTACTAACGTGACATAATCTATACTTATAAAAATGTGTGTTTGGCTGTATGGTAATCAATCACTGTAAACCACTAAACAGATTCAAAAGAAGAAGAAGAATGTATTTATTTCAGTCGCGTGGCCGAAATTATAATTAGTACAAATAAAAAAGAAGTAGAGATTAAAAATACAAACACACTGTAGGTACTGAATAGATAGCAATGACGTTGCCAACTTGAAGACTTGTTAAAATATGGATGAATAATTCGCGGTGGTGAGCAGAGGTTGAGATGGCTTAGTGGTCAGAGCGCCTGGAGTATTTATCCGAGAGGTTCGAATCCTGCTCACGACCGTATTCTTTTTCCATTTAATATAATAACTTTAGAGTTCGCTAAGAATGCGTTAATGCTTTTCAGAGATTTATCTTTAAAACTACAAGAATTACTAACTAAAAGTCACTTGTACGAGACGAAAAAAGGATTCAAGGACCCTATTTCAGATTAAAGCGGCAACATCGAGATTTAGATAGTCACTTTAGATTCTGGACTGAAGCAGGATATTTATCCTGCAAATGGCTCACGGAGTTATATCTGAAGCTGTGAACACAACTCGGTTTACATCCATAATATCATAATAATAATCCTACAAATGTAGCGGGAGTGCTACTTGCGGGAAAAGAGGGAATTTCGCGAGTGTAACTGTGGGGCACACAGTTACTATATATATAGTTTTAACACGCATACTCAAATGTAAAGCGAACGCTAAAGTTATGTTTCAAAATTTTGTTTATGTCAAACGCGAGTAGGATTCTACCCCGCAACCCTTTAATCAGTGGTACAAATGCTAAGTCATGGCAACCACCGCTCGCTAAGCCGAATAATTTATCCTCTTAATACGTTCTAAGGTGACGTCATTATCATCTAGTCAGCCACTACACAGTGACTTGAAGCGAGTCCTCTGAAGTATAGAAGATTGTCAGTCACGCGAGTCGAGTCGTGTATATCAAATTGTATTGTTGGAGAAGCACAATTTATCAATCAATCAATTAAATATTTATTTGTGAATACTTAAAAGGAAAAAAAAACGTTTATTGTCCAAAGTAATGTTTTACAGGCTTATATAAAATAAACTATGACGGATTTAAAATAAAAGAAATGTCCAATAGTAGAAACTGTAAGCCCCAAACTAGACAGTGAGTCTGTATCTCAGGGCTAAGGATCTAGTATTAATTTTACAATTAGACATAAAATAAATCCGTACGTTAGCATTTAAAATAATTGTGAATAACATGGTGTTACAGTACTTTGAATATAGGCCTCTATATTTGGCCATCAAATGACGTAGAAATTACTCTGCACACTTATTTTTATTTATTTATTTTATAGATACATAAATACAAAAAGATACTTAAATAAACTAATACATATTCATAATTATATAAAACTAGGTGGTGCCCTCGACTTCGTCTGCGCGACTAAAGGTAGCCTGGGTCATTCCCCAAGATACAATCTATCTCCTTGCCAAATTTCATTACGATCCGTTTAACCGTTTAGTCGTGAAAAGGTAATAAACAAACAAAGTTAGGTACTTTTGCGTTTATAATATTATTAGTATGAAAGTATGGACTAAAACTAAATTCGGACACTGGGTACGGGTAGGAAGTTCAGGTCGTGCCTCCCTGTATCTTCAAAACACTTAAGCACTGGTATTCCAAGTACTTACCTTTTTAAAGTTCAATCGTGCCGATCTCTGAACGGTTTGGCGGAAATCTGCTGTTTCAGAGTCACATGTCACAGTCCCATGTAGGTGATTAGCCTATATCTCTCGCGCACCATCTAAACTCGGGATTATGACTGAGCAACTTTCCCGAAATTCTAATAACACTGCACGACCTGGAAATCGAACTCAGGACCTCGCGTTCAGCAGGTACGCTTGCTTGACAGCTTCACCTTTCAATATTTACCTACCAAGAACAACTCACTTCTTCGTAGAATATTTTACTATTCGAGGGCAAAAGATAATTTATTATGATACTGGCCGTGCCTGCGGTTTAGTTTTTTTTTTCTGTTTACCCGGCTCCTAAGGCTCGTAGCGTGATATAACCTATAACGTTCCTCAAGAATTGGGCTATCATTTGCAAAAAATATATCCGACTGCTCATTCCAGGGACTAGCGCGTTCAAACCAAAAAAATAATTAAAATGATTATGCATTTGTGCCACCTCTAGAACCTTTATCATAGATACCAATCCCCCTTTACATAATCGTGCTTAAAATATTTTTTTGCTAAAGTGTTCAATAGAAATAGAGGACAACAGTTATTGTCCTCTTTTTCTATTGATATTCAAGTGAAAGGAATCCTAATGATTACAGAATATCAGAATAACTTCCTACATCCATGTATGGAATAATTTGAGAAATATTTTGATAACGTAATTTTTATGAAATCTCTTACACTAAACGGCAAATGTGCCGCCTTTTAGGGTTAAACTTAGAAGTTCGGTACAATACTGGAATGTTTGTTATACATTTTAAGGTGGATATGTATTTACCAGTGCGCAGTTAGTATAGATATTATGATATATCATAAATATATGTAAGTAATACAAAAATAAATGTAGCGTTAAGGCGCAGCATGAGTCACGACACAGTAGGTAAAACCAGAAATATGGTTCATATAGGTACCTAGTTCATTTTATAACTAATGAGATGTATGTTATCCTAAAATTGTTAACTGGTCTATTTGACTCTCAATTTTTAACTTTGCTGTATTCTAACAGGGACCATATATTAAACCTACCTATTACATTTTATTTTAACACCTAATTTACTTTGTGGAAACGGAAATAAAGAATATAAATATTAAGGTAAGAGTCGCGCAGCTTTACAAAATCAAGCGGAGATTACTGGGCAACACAGAGGTTATGAATAGATTACGTTGTATGTACAAATAGTGGAAGGATTGGGAAATTAAATTAACTAGTATCTCCAATAGCGTAAACTGTCGAATCAGTAGATCCAATAGCGGCTCAAGCTAAAGTATTTAGTTTAAGCGTTCATATCTTAGATATTGAATTGTCAGAAATTATTATTTTTTCAGTTAATAATTTTTCAGAAATTCTTCAAAATCCAAAATTCTATTGTCTGGCCACGGACCTTAAGGTTCCATCCGTATTTTTTTCAAATTCGTGTGTCTGACTTTATTTCTCGCAAAATTATCAATTATTCTGGAGGTGTCAACGCGGTTTACAATTTCATCTTTAATCAATATACAAATGGCCAAGTTATTTCGGTTTCCTTCTTCCATTGTATTCCGTGAATAATTTGCGGGGCCCTACGCGGCCGCTTAATCCGCGTACAGATAAAGTCAGTAGGTACTGTAGACCAAAGTCCGCGAACTAATTTGAATTGTCACATGCTTTACACAGAACTCCTAAAACCTCCAACATCAATTTGGAATACGACCAAGAGACTTACGCAGCTTGAGATACATACAATCCACTAATTGTCAGTGATAATTCGTAAATATAGGTACATCAAAAAGCTACTCACAAATATGCTTTCATAAGTCTCTCCGTACAACCTGATGGGTACTTTCAGCGCTATTTCAGGGGACGGTACGTCGCTCCCTCGCGGCAAGTTTTGGTCATACCCCGGTCCGTGGGGGTAGAACTGGTCGCGCGTTACGGCGCACGCGCACGCGACAAGCGCGAGAACTCCCGCGCACGTCCACATCTCTCCACAGTTCACACAACACTGGAATCGCTGGAATGCCCCGTTAATGGGACGCACATTTTGTCGCATATATACGACTATACGGAAATAAACTAAGCTTTGTTTCGTAAGGCACAGGGGCCAGGGCGGATCTTGCGCCGGATTTTTAGGTCGGAAATATTTATTGTTAATTGCTGATGAGATAATCGGTGTAGATTCGTTTATTTTTAGCATTTGCTAATGACCTGTTTTGTGATAAACTAATGACCTCACGCTTAACTATATTTGACGATTTGAAATCTAATTTGTTATGTTTAGACTCTGAAATATTTATCCTCCATGTATCTAGAATCTCAGTAAAGGAACGAACCATGAATGAGGACGCATGTCGGAATAGTTTTATTTCAATTATTGATTTTCCAAACAATGTCATATGATAACGTCTATGTTGTTTCTTGAGAAGGGTCTACAAAGACGAACAAACAATCGACACCTCTATCTCAAGAAATACTATACTAACTTCCAGTAGTGATAGTCTATTGGCATGTAGAACTGGCAACAAAGGTCGTAAGTTCGAAGTTCAAAGTCAAGGCACGCACACACGCAAGGCACCACAGGCTTATTGTAATCTTGGGCGTATCAAAAATAATGATCACTCGTAAAACGGTGAGGGAAACCTCGTGAGAAAACCACCAACCAGCAAACCTGAGAGACATTCTCGACTGTGGGTAAAGCAATGTCAGAGGTCTACCAGCACTTCTGACAGCTAGTAGCTGTGACACCTTTGTGAAGTTGTGACAGCAATGAAGACAGGCAAGTGACTCCAGTTACGTTAGCAGATACGCTACTTACTTTTAGCATCAGTGATTTGGCGACTTTGCGTTCGACAGTGATTGCTCAATTGCAATCGTGCAGTTGCTGTATTGAGTAAGGGCTCTTACATGCGAGCGGCACGTTGTCGACGAAAGCAACGACTGCAGCGGAGTCGTTGACGCTCAGCGGCAGACGGTTGAGGCCTGCAGAGGTTCGAGTGCAGCCGTCGACTGCAGTTTAGTGTCATCGACAACTTGCTCTTTTTATGTAAGAGCCCTGACTGATTATGACAGCGTGGTTGGCGCAGTGATCGAAAGATCGTCTGCGGTGCCGCGTGTCGCAGGTTCGATTTCTGCACGGAGCAAATATTTGTATTTTTTCTACATATAATTGTTCCGGGTCTGGATCTGGATGTGAGATTATGTATTTGTAAACGCACCCACGATACACGAGGAAATTCCTAGTGTGGGGCAACGTTTCTTTTAAAGAAACAAAATCGATGGTACTAGACAAATTCTACGGATGTTAAAAAGAAACGCATTTTTTATTCACAAAATCCTCAAGACGAAAGTACTCTCTACTCCTTGAGTTAGCGACCACATTTCAAAACAATAAACAAATGCTCAATAAATTAGGCATTAATTAACTACAGTGTCGGGAATGTCGTTATCTTCCACAAAGTTAGAAACGCTGTTTGTTTGTTTGTCCCCATTAATGAGCGGCATTATCTTATAAACCAAGCGATTAGTACTCCATTCATTTATTTTGCTGCTAATATTAACTACTCGAAGATGTTTTCAGAATTATTACGAAACAGGACCGATTCTAATCCGTTTCCGTGATTGTGTTATAGCATTAAAATGTGTGTCTTAATTATTAGCGCTACTGTGTACCTAGGTACGTTCCACTACTTTTCATTCGTTCATAATCACTGGAACTCATTCACCACTGAAGTATTGGAACCGGCAGTGCCAATAGGCAATAAATACGGCTATGACAAACTTGAGGATCTTTCGATATGAGGTGATCAATAAATTGTGAGTGTGTGGATTTCACATCATCATAACAAAAATGTATCACTAGTTAAGAGCTCCTAAATCATCAGACTATGAATAAAGTTTATATACCAAATTATTGCTCTTCATCATAAGTGTCTTTTAGGAAGTGAATCCTTCGATACTTACGCCCTAGATCCATAGGACATGGATCGAAAGATTAATTTTCTGTTAGTCAGCAATTAATACAATATTAATTTCATGCTCTAAAGGACCACTCCTCCGAAAACGGGCCTTATGTTTGATCGTTACGTATATCAAACAGATTTTGCACACCTCCAACCTCAAACCATCACATGTGGCGAAAATAAATTTTTTAGAATAAATATAGAAAATCGCATTGAAAAACAAAGTCTTAGTGTCAAAATAATGTATTTGAGGTGACACGATTATTTTAGTTTATATTGGAATATGTTTATATTTGGCACAAGTGCACCGGGAATACCTACCTACCGACACAATTTTAAAGACGATTATTTTGTTAATTTATTCTTAGTAGTGTTGTTTCTAGAACTGGGACAGTCAAATCACACGTACAATGGACAATTTTAGAGACGTTTTAGCTTAATTCAGTTACGATCCAGAAACTCCAGCATATAAAGGTAAGTTGAGAACAGTGTGGCTTGAGAGCATGTAAAAGTTGACTGTCCTGTTGGTCTAGTGGTTAGTAGCCCTGACTGCTAGTCCAGAGGTCGTGGGTTCGATTCCCACCCAGGACAAATGTTTGTGTGATGAGCACGATCATTTATTCTGTGTCTGGGTGTAATTTATCTATAATATGTATGCATTTAGAAATATATAAGTATGTTTATCAGTTGTCTAGTACTCATAACACAAGCTCTGCTTAGCTTGAGACTAGACGGCGTTGTGTGATAGTTGTGGAATATTTATTTATTTATTTATTTAAAAATAAAAACAAGCTGGGGCCCGATGTGTACAGAGCAGCAAGGCAATCAATCGTAATAAATAATCTATAGCCAGATTTCGGTTCTATTCAATCTCAGATTCAATTTAGTCGCCATGCCAGTCTTCACATAAAGCATACTGTACACACAATTATCTGTGAACATTGAACCAACTTTAGATAATTCGCAAACGAAAATATCTACCGCCAATTGTAATTCACAATTCCCGGGTCGGTGACCCCGCAACAGAATGCATGAAACTCCTGGCAAGTTGCCTCTGATGCTCAGATAAACTGGGTTATAATTAAGTTCCTTGCTAAAAGATAGAAACAGTTTACGTACTTCGCGGCCAATTGAATGTACAATGTATGAAAGTAATGAGACGCCGAGACGGTGTCATGTGTGTTATTTTTCATGCGCGATGTGTAATATTCTCGTAAATAAAATGTATGTGCTGAAATATCTTCGGATTGCATTTGAGAGTTATTTTTGTTATGTTTAGTGCAGGGATCCTCGAGTAGCAATGTTATTGGTTTATGAATTTGTAATGACAAGATCAGAATTATATTCCTAATAGCGACCCGTCCCGGCTTCGTACGGGTATAAATTAGAAAAAAAGAGAACGTACGAAAGATATGTAAATTTATTTTTCGGCGATTTGGTTGAAAATATTCTTATTTTCTGCTTACAAAAAACTTAATTAGGCTTTATTATACGTGTATGTATATAAACCGTCCGTAAAAAATTATCCGCCGAACCGTATCAAAATCCTTAGGTTTAGGAGGAGCTAGCGGATAAACAGACAGACGTGGAAAGCGACTTTGTTTTGTACTATATAGAGATAACGCTAGATCCTAAGTAAACATTAATCATGATAATAGTTTCTAGTTTATCAACAAATTGTTGTTCATAGAGAATTTTAATAAAAGCTTCAGTAAGAGGGTGTACTCCTTTGTGTGCGGAGATCCCTCATGGTACCAACGCTGTGGCGGACTACTACCGACTAAAGACCATACGGTCGTCCGCTAACCTTTACCAGGGTCTCAGGATCCCAACTGCATTCACCGTAATTTCGGTAAGTTATCATCGAAGTCAGTTGCCAGTTCGAATCCAAGGCTCGCACCACTGTCTTTTCGAAGTCATGTGCGTATTTTAAATTAATTTATACTTTGAACCTGCGCCTCCCGGATAAATACTGAATACGTAAAAAGAATACGGTCGCGAACAGGATTCGAACCTGCGCCTCCCGGATAAATACTCCAGGCGCTCTGACCACTAAGCCATCTCGACGTCGAGATGGCTTAATGAATCCTGTTCGCGACCGTATTCTTTTTCCATCTCATATAATAACTTTAGAGTTCGCTAAGCATGCGTTAATGCTTTTCAAAGATTTATCTTGAATAATTTACACTTGCTCAAAACGGTAAAAAACAGCGTGTGGAAACCAACACGCCTGAGAGATGTTCTCGATGGTTTGTAAAGCCATGTCAGAGACCTACGGCTGATTTAAACTCTGACACTAGGTTATTCGTCAATCACACGATAAGAAGAAGAAGAAGAAGAATAACCATCAGAAGTGTTGACAGATGCCGTCATTTGTGCGGCCCGGCCACGGTTGGCCTGCACAGACAACAGAGAGGCATGCAAGCCACCGCCTTCTCGGGTTTATCACTGCTTGGGCGACGAACTACACAACCTTGGCGCCCGCAGACTACAGCTTACTCTGACGCCTGGCGCGCCTTGCGTTCTCACTCCCGATCATATATCTGATCACAGCCGGAAGCAAGATATCACTCGTTCTTACTGGCTCGATGGGGTCATACCGCTGATAAAATAGCATGGCCGCACGCCTGTGTTCACCGAAGGGGTAGACAGAGGTGTACACAGTTGTACACTCACGTTTCTACAATGCTGATAATAATATTCCAATGGTAGAGGTGGTGAGCCTATTGCCATTTACTGCGCACAATTCTGACACTGACTCCGGGCTACTACTGAGAATTTCCTAACAGAAAAACTCAATAACGCTTTGCCCGTCTCGGGAATCAAACCCCAGACCTCATGCACAGGAGTCACCCTTGGGACCACTAGACCAACGAGGCAGTCAAGAGGGCACACCTATACCTACATAGTCATATAGTTTCGGTTAATTGCTGCTCAGTAAACTACAAATTACTTTACTACATTAAATATTTATTTTGATAACTATTACATCTCATAATATCATCATTTTCTCAAAGCTTAGTTATTAAAGTCACGTAGCCGAGACGTCGCAGAAGTTTAATTTCATCAGAAAATCTATTACGTTGCACTATAAGTCGAGTGTCTAATAAACTATTAACGGAAATATATTGTTCGGTGGCAGACGAGGTAAAAACTAAACCGCTTATTGCCGAGTAAATGATGAAAAATGTTCACTTCCGAGCCGGGAACCCCTACTATGTTTGTTTTAGCGTCACTTTGTTATTTTCAAGTCTAGGCTCTTGCGAGACGAGTGAGCTAATGATATAGCTAAAGAATTAATAATGTAGTCCTATTTCCATTTGCATGCACTTCAGTTCAGTACTGGACGTAGGATTCTCCAGTTTAAAGCCATCACGATTCCTGTCTACTTTCATAATCCCCCTTGTTGAGATTTAAATAACCTTTTTTTAGTGTGGAAAATTCATCACGGACATTGTGCCGGACTTATATCGAATAAAACGGTCCTACTCTCACCTTTATCGAGGTCCCGGGATCGTTGCAGTAATCACCGCGACTTTTATATAAGCTTGAAATGTAGGGAACTGCATTTTTCCCAATTTATTTGGGGTTGGTTAAGTATTTTAAGTAGGTACAGGTAACTAACTGCCAAATAGCCCTTCCGCTCAGCCATGTACAAATACGTACTCCATAACAATAAAAATCGATTGTGTCTGCTAATAAGGGAGACAACGGCATAAAAAGAAACATGTCTGCCATATGTTATTTTTTTATTTTACTTCACACTTTTTTGTGTACCGTAGCCACTATATTACTGATTTTGCTGACTGTCCAAAAAAAGGAAAGGAAGAACTCTAAAAACATACTTAAGTTACTATAAAAAAGTTCTTGATACATTTAAGCATGATTTAAAAAAAAATTGAGCAAATAGTAGTGGTGTTTGCGAAGAAATTAATGCTGCCATGACTTGGCTCAGCGTCCGGCCGGACGAGATCTAAATCTGACGGGAGCACGAGCGGACCGACAGAAATTTCCACTAGTGGAAAACCTTTTAAAAGGCACTGCGAAGTACACATTAGCGTGTACATGGCATTATTCTGTACCGTATAAACAATTAAACTACTTACATATTTGTACTGGCATACCAGTACCTCCGCTACTGCCATGGTTAAAATTTGTAAATCATGAAAAGATTTTCGTACCTTGCCTTGTCATAAGCGAAACATAGATTATGCATACACATGTATTTGTATGCGTTTAGCTCGTATATGACAAGCGAAATTGTATGCTTACGGTATGTGAGAAGCATGCCTTGCTTCTCACATGCCGTACGCAACGCTACGTCCTTATTTTTTTAAGGTCCGTGGCTAATACGATTCCATTTTCAAATTTTATTTTTGTTTAGTTACTCTGCTAAAGATGAATGATATTTAAACATAGAACGGCGCGTAACCCAGCGCCATCTACGCAAAATTGTGTGAGTTCGTACCTACTTAGGAGTACCTATAAGGTGTGTTAGCACTTTATTATTTATGCTTGCGTACGACCGCTCCACATAATAATATAGTTGTGCGTTTATATTTTATTTATTACTTTATATGTATGTGTCTGCTGACACGCAATTATTATAATATAAATAGTATGTAATTATCTTAATAAAGAGAGTATCTCAAGAACACGCGTAGTATCACTACATTGGTGACCCCGACGTGATCGGTACCCAGCTTCGGACCCGGTTTTTGCCTGCCGGCTGGTGTAACTATCATTGTTTTCAACTTCAACGAAATTACTACCCAGCTACGGACCCGGTTTCTACCTGCCGGTTGGGGAAGTTACGATACATCTTGAAATAAGAGATATTCCGTGACCGCACATTTCAGTTGGCCTCCCACAAGCGGGTCTCACCAACTGAAATTTGAAGAGGCATAATTCACGAATATCATTAACAAATTTGCGTCGATACTCCACCTGACATGGCGACCGGCAGACAGAATATCACAGGTGTGATCTACACACCCCAACTGCAGCAACCACAGGGTAGTCACGAGGTACCACCACAAGACAGAGGGCAGATAGATACGCTGTCAATACAAGCCCGAATGTCTGATTTCTGGCCGGCGTATCCCAGTCTGTGGTTTTCGCATTTTGAAGCAGTCATGGGTCCACAAAAACAAAGTGACGAAGTGCGATACCAAGCCGTCATAGCTCGACTTGGCTTAGACGCGCTACAGCAGGTAAGCGACATAATCGCAAATCCACCCCCTGAGAACAAATACGGTGCACTGAAAACTCGGCTCATCAACGCGTACGAAGAGTCTGCGACCCGAAAGCTCCAAATATTGATGGAAGAAATGGAACTTGGAGACCAAAAGCCATCACAACTACTACGAAAAATGCGAGAGTTAGCCGGGAACAAATTTCCCGATGACACCTTACGTATGATGTGGTCAAAACTTCTCCCACCATCAGTACGAGCTGTTTTAAGTGTCAGCAATACTACTGACCTCGATAAATTGTCACAGGTTGCCGATACAGTCATAGAAAGTATTGTTTCACAAAACCAGGTCGCACAAGTTTCACGGACTAATGACCTGTCACCGATTTTTCAAAAATTGGAACAAATGTCGTTGGAATTAGCTGAACTGAAACGTCGGCAGTCGACAGGAAGGTCGCGAAGCCAAAGTAGATCGCGAAAAAGGTCGAACTTGCCACATGAACCCTGGATCTGCTTTTTCCATCACAAATTCGGGGTAAAAGCCTTCAGATGTGGAAACAAACGTGAATGCAGTTTCCAAAAACAGTCGGGAAACTAGAACAGACTCCGACTATGGCAGGACTCGGAGTCAACTTGACACCAAACTGTCGTCTATGTGTTACTGACTCAAACAGTGGTACACAATTTTTAATAGATACGGGGGCAGAGGTGTCTGTGCTTGCAGTCAAGAACCGACAAGTCGCAATGAATACCAGCACATACAGCCTATATGCAGCAAATGGGACTCAAATTCGTACCTACGGTGAAAAAACTTTATACCTCAACTTGGGCTTACGGCGTGTTTTCAAGTGGACATTTATAGTAGCTGACGTACGACGTTCCATCATAGGCGCAGATTTTTTGAAAAGTAATAAACTGCTGGTTGACTTACATGCTCGGAAGTTAGTAGACAAGGTCACAGAATTAAGTGTTATTACGAAAGTAACGCAATGTGCTGATGCCACAATTCGCACGATTGACCGTAATAACATGTATTATGACATTTTGCAGAAATACAGTGAGTTGACTAAACCGCGTAATTCGCAAATTCCGATGCATAATATTGTGCACAGAATTATCACGACAAGTGTAACCCCAATCCACGAACGAGTACGACCATTAAATCCCGAACGTTACAAAGCTGCCAAAAAAGAATTCCAGAAGATGATGGCAGACGGGATCTGCCGACCTTCATGTAGTCCTTGGGCTTCTCCTTTACATGTTGTGACCAAGAAAAATGGCGAAATTAGGCCATGTGGAGATTACCGCCGTCTTAACGCCATCACAGTACCTGACCGTTACCCCGTTCCTCGCATCCAGGATTTTACATACATTGTGAAAGGGAAGAAAGTTTTTACAAAACTTGATATTTCAAGGGCATTTCATGTTATAAACATTCACCCAGAGGATATTCCCAAAACTGCCATAATCACGCCATTCGGTTTGTTCGAATTTATGAAAATGACGTTTGGCCTGCGCAACGCAGCTCAAACATTCCAGCGATTTATGGATATGGTATTGAAAGGTTTAGACTATGCCTATTGTTTTATAGACGATATCTTGATTTGTTCGAACAAAAACAGCCACGAACATGATCTAGAGGAAGTACTGAAGAGATTACAACAGTACGGTATCACGCTGAACGTAAACAAGTGCGAGTTTGGGAAAACCGAACTTGAGTTCCTTGGATATCACATCGACAAGGATGGAATTCGCCCACTTCAGGAAAAGGTCGATGTAATCAACAACTATCCCAAGCCGAAAACTATACAAGAGCTACGGAGATTCCTGGGGATAGTTAATTTTTATCGCTCAAGCCTACCACATGCAGCAGAATATCAATTGGAACTGAACCAGTATCTTCACGGCGCCAAGAAAAATGATAAGAGACTAATCCCATGGACAGCAAAGGGAAATGAAGCATTTGAAAAGTGTAAAGAAAGCATTCGAAGCGCTGTTACACTTTTCCATCCCACCATGACGTCCCCTCTGACGCTAGTCACAGATTGTTCAGATACATGCGCAGGCTCAGTTCTACAACAAAAAGTAGATAAGAAATGGCAGCCACTTGGTTTTTTCTCAAAGGCTCTTAGCCAAGCCCAGAGAAACTATAGTACTTACGATCGCGAACTGTTGGCAATTTATATGTCAATTAAGCATTTCCGACATATGATCGAAGGAAGAGAACTCACCGTACTCACTGACCATAAGCCACTCACGTTCGCACATCAAATAATGATACTCCAAGGAGATTACGGCATCTTGACTTTATCTCACAATTCTGCTCGAAGATTAAGCACATTCCGGGTGAAGAAAACGCTGTTGCAGACGTACTATCCCGAATTGAAGAGATCAGCTTTCCAAGTTTTATTAATTACGAGGAGCTAGCTGATCAACAACAAACAGAAGAGCTACCCGATTTGTTAAAAAACGACAAACTGGCTTTCAAGAAGTGCACAATACCCACCAGCGACAAACAAGTAATATGTGAGACTTCAACAGGAAAATTTCGACCCTATTTACCACTGCAATACCGGCAACTTGTATTCAACGCTGTACACGGTCTCAGTCACCCGGGAGTTCGGAGTACCAGAAAAATGATGTCAGAGAGATTCTTCTGGCCTGGACAAAACAAGGACGTCGGAGTATGGGCTAAATCATGCATAGACTGCCAGAAATCAAAGGTGAATCGACACACAGTCCCACCACTTGGCGAGTTTCCCAGGGTAGATCGTTTCGAGCATATCCATATAGATATCGTAGGACCACTACCGATATCCCGAGAATTTCGATACTGTGTCACCATCATAGACAGGAAGACAAAATGGCCTGAAGCAATACCCGTGACAAATATCACCGCTGAAACTGTCTGTACAGCACTGAATAATGGTTGGATTACACGTTTTGGCTGTCCCGTTACAATAACAACTGATCAAGGACGCCAGTTTGAGTCGGATCTATTCAATCAGCTGACAAAGCGATTGGGAATCTCTAAGATCCATACGACTCCTTATCATCCGCAAGCTAATGGCCAGATAGAAAGGTGGCACAGATGTTTAAAATCCGCAATAATAGCAAGGAACAATTCGAATTGGGTTGACGAATTACCTATGGTCATGCTCGGACTTCGCACGGTAGTAAGTGAAAAGAGTAGAGTAAGCGCAGCACAAATGACGTACGGCGCAACCTTGCGACTGCCAGCAGATTTTATCACTGACAGCAAAACATCGATGACCGACAGCGCGTACGTCACACAGCTAACTAACAGTATGCGCACATTACGAAATGATTCAATTCAAAACACGAGTCGAAAATGTTTCGTACACAAGGAGCTACAGGCATGTGATTATGTTTTCCTTAGAAGAGACATGATCAAGAAGTCTTTATCGGCTCCCTACGAAGGTCCTTACAAAGTCCTAAAACGCGAAGGAAAATGCTTCACCATTCAACTCCCAGGCAGAAACGCCGTCGTGTCTGTGGATCGGTTGAAGCCAGCATTCACCTTGGTGACAAAGGACGATGATATGCAACGAAAAGCAACGGCTGCGACATCAGTGACGTCACCGGCAACAATTAAAACTTCGCCGTTCACTTATTATCTTAATAAAGAGAGTATCTCAAGAACACGCGTAGTATCACTACAGGTGTAATCGCGGGTACCATGATGGTAGGTAGCAGGAATCGCATTTTCTGTAATTATGCTTAAATTTTTGGGTGTTGTGATGTGCTTGTGTTTTCTAAACACTACAATGAACCTTTAGTGTTTTGTGTAGACAATGTGATCAGCTACTTCGGCACTCGGAACTGGGTTAAAACTTTAGCAAAAAGGGATGTACAAGAGGGCGCAGTACGTAATCATAAAAACTATACAATCATTAAGGTAAATCATTTAATTAATAACTGGAATATACAAGTATGTGTACAAAAATAGTTATGTGCCCACTAATTAAAATCGTCATCGATTAAGGCTTTTTTGAGAGTAACAATAAACATACTAGGTACATACCTGGTACGTACGTATAATATGGATTCCTTTGTTATTTGTGTGAAAGGCGGCGCCGGTTTTATGAAAACCTATTTACTTCAAAATATATATCTACCCACATTTTCCTCAGATTAAACGTAATGACTCAAATGCCGGGGGCGATCCCCGAAAATTATCTCAATTCTCAAAGACTGCATTTTTCTTAAAAACAAAGACCGCTCGAAAAATTTATTTATCGCTTTTTGTCGAGATTAATTGAATGGAGGGTTGCGGGTAGTTTCGGCTCGGCGTCTCGGCGGATCCGGTCGGCGAATGATTTCCCGCATCCGGCCCGTTTCCGGCCCGTGGCCGTGGACGTGGTATTGCTAACGATACGCTTTGTGCAACCCACCTTTGTGGTGGCACCCTTATTTATGCCGTCTGTAAGAAAATGATGAAGTATCTCATTTTTATTTCATTGAAGCGAATGAAGTGATGATGGGCAAATATTTAATATTGCTTTTTATTGATTAAGCTGTTGCCTTAGTCATTAGCAGACACAATAGATTTTTATTGTTACAACGTACAGATCTGTACGTTACTGAGCCGAAAGGTAATCAAGATATGTCTTTGAAAAAGCATTAACGCATGCTTAGCGAACTCTAAAGTTACAATATTAAATGGAAAAAGAATACGGTCGCGACCGTATTAAAAATATATTGTAACTTTAGAGTTCGCTAAGCATGCGTTAATGCTTTTTCAAAGACATATCTTGAATTATTAAGGTAATTGCATTCTTTACGACATTGTATTAACTGCAAAGTTAGTCGTGTCGGTTCGGTCACTTGTATAGGTACTGAATTGATTGCAATGACGTCGCCATAAGACGTGTTAAAATATGGAAGAAGAATTCGCTGTGGTGAGCAGAGGTCGAGATGGCTTAGTGGTCAGAGCGCCTGGAGTATCTATCCGGGAGGCGCTGGTGCGAATCCTGTTCGCGACCGTATTCTTTTTCCATTTAATATTGTAATCAATGAATATTCTATTGTACAGCAAATTCATTTAAACCAAGCATTACACACATCATACATTACATCCAGTGGGCGGCTATACCGCTAATGTTTTCTTTGACTATCGTACGTATTTTGATGTGAAAGAAATTTGACTATTTGGTCTTCAAGGGACTGGGATTTTAAGGGTGAGTTTTTCAAAACGTATTTTACTTTGGTTTTATCATAGAGGATACTTTTAAAAACGAATTTGTATTTTGTATTACTTACTCTGTTTCGTCTGTATTAGATATTTAGGTTATGTAAGTGAAGATTGCAGTTTCCGTATAGTGCTGCAGATTTAATATTGTGCATCGGCTAACATCGGAAACAACCTTACTGTACATTATAAAAACGATTACCAATTGTAATTTGGCAAGAAAAATACCACTCATAATTTCAATTTCATAACAAACATTAAAATGTCACTTCAAAGAAAATTATTATATATGAAAAAATCAAGTTATCCCATACTCAATATTTGTCCTGTACCTACTACTTTACCTAATTAACTAACTTTTTTTTCTGTACCTTAAAAATATTGTGACCCATTGTGTCTGTAAAGTTACCTCTGACAAAATGAAACTAATGATGAGTTTTAACTGTTTAAGTGTCGGTCATGAGGTAACATTCGAGAAAGTCTAGACGCTGGGAATGCAGACTGGGCAATAAATTGTTGTGAATTACCAAATACCTAGGAACAGGGCTGTCACACTTGTAAAACTATAATTTATTATAAAGAAACAAGTAAACAAGTTCAGGTTTGGAATAATAGACAGGAAGCTAAAAAACGTCGAATAAATGAACGACCATTTCTTCTCGATTGGTATTTTGTATCTTGTCTCTTGCCATTAAGAGTTATAAGTATTTGTAAGGTGCACGTACATGGGTTTTAAAATATTATTTTAATTTGTAGATGAAAGAGTCGGCTAGTAGGCTCATGTGTTTGTACTTTGATCGCAACCTACTTTTAGAAAGTGTATTTTTATATTTTTTAATGAGTGTGTTATTATACGTGGTTTGACTTGAGATCCGTTGATTCGTGATCCGTTAGACCTCACTGACATTCCATGCAATTTGTTGACATTATCACAAACATTTTATTTTGAATTCACATTCTTTAAATGTTAGGTTAACAACATACACGACATTTTTTTTTGGACTTTCGGAACCTTGCATTTTAGGTCCTTACGAAACAATAAGGAAAAGTCGGCGATAATGAAGAGTTCCAGGGGTGTCCGCAAATAATCTACTTTGTGCCGCACGTGACCGCGTCTCGGCGTCACTTAATTAATATAAACTCTCGGGGCAGCCCTGCGTTACCCGTAAATTATTACCTACACACGTATGTCGCTGCTATGTACTTTGTGCTTCAAGAAACAGTACGCTGCGCTGAACAGATTGTGCGGTACATAAATGTTTTCAGTAAAATACTAAATAGTATAGATATGTCCGTGTATTTTTCGAAGGGTTAGACAGAAGTTAGATACTACACCCACATTTCAGTGACGTTGCTATTAAGTCCCATGTAATAGGGGGTCATTTTATTGCCATCTACGGGGCACAATTCCAAACTCCAGGCTGCTACAAAAATTATCAAAAAACCCCTATAACGCTTTTCCTGACCCGGGGCTTACTCATACAGAACCTTGATTACTTAAAATGGCTTTAAAGTGTGTTGTTATCTCTGTCCACAAATGTTACCGTTTTAGGAACAGGGGGGGTACCTTTCGGCTCAGTAACGTACAGATCTGTACGTTGTAACAATAAAAATCTATTGTGTCTGCTAATGACTGAGGCAACAGCTTAAATTATTTGCAGAATTCCTACATTTTATGTCAGCATTTTTAGAACAATTTCTGCTTGATTTCCAGTTTTAAATAAGTCCAAAATGCATAAAAACTACTTAAATGACCTCTACTATATCCTCAAGATGGGCGGATGATATTACGGCTATTGCTGGAAAACCTGAATGAGACTAGCACAGGAGCGAGGAGATTGGCACAAGCAGAGAGAGGCCTTTGCCCTGCATTGGGTAAAGTCGGGCTGTGGATGATGATGATGATGATGATATCCTCACCATATTGTGGTGAAGGGGGGAGGTAAATAATTCGTAGTGCCTTACATTAATTGTGTCCTAAGTGTGTCTAATAAAATAAATAAATTTACTGTTTTTCTTTACTCATTTTCAATTTTGCGATTTCTGGACAAGAGTCGTGGCGGTACGGTCACCTGTATAGGGACTGAATACATAGCAATGACATCACCAAAAGACGTTTGAAAATGTGGAAAAAGAATTCGGTCTAAATATTGAGCAGAGGTCGAATGGCTTAGGTGTCAGAGCGGCTGGAGGCGCATCCAGGAGGCGCAGGTTCGAATTCTGCTCACGAATGTATTTTTCTTTCCACAATTTTTTTTATCTTTGGACATCGCTACGCTTAGGCTAATGTTAAGCGTTAATAAAAGTGGCACTCGCAGTCCATTGTTTGATAACGACGTAAAATGATTTATGTATTGCAATTTCATAAAAGGATAAACAAAAAAAATGCAGTAGATATTTGTTCGCTGATATCATAATCGAATTCCCAGTTTTCGGCATGCGGTCATATGTCCGGGTGCTATACAATATATACATGAATACAATACATATGCATTGAGTTATGAGTCGCCTCTTCATTGATATGTATTTATGTACATGTGTTTTCATTTTAAAGTTGCTAACCCAGCGAATACTTTGAGCATGATTAACTATTTCTCTGTTCACGTTTTGGGCTCATTCGGTAAAGTGTATGTCACTGTATGTTTGTCTGTATTTGAAACAACTGAACAACGGTCAGCTGGATTGCCATTGAGCCAGAAAAAATCTAAACACGAAGGATCCTCTTCGAACTTGACCTGTCCGTGTCGGGATAAACAGAACGCCTGAGCTCGCTTCGCTCACTTATTCGTTAATTTAATTTATTTTCTTATATAATCTCGATTAAGTATCGATTAGTAGGTATAGAAGTTTAGTATTTACGTCTTTCTTCTTTTTTTTTGTTAATTAATGTTGATAAGACACAGAATCTACAATCTGATGTTTCATTTCACGCTGTTTTACATAACCTCTGATCGTTGATCCACTACATTGATAAACGCAAAAAGTTTAAACAATTCTGCGTGTTATAGTTTAGTAATGATGAAAAACCGCTAATTGTTGTTCGGCTGTTTTATATACCAGCACTGTTTTTTAAATCAGCTAGCAGTTTTTAAAAACAGCTGATTCTTTCTGCGTTGTATATTAGCGTTTTTTTTAATTCGCAGCGTCGGTGATTAGTAAAACAACAAAGTACGAAGTCGGCTTCCAGTATTTTACATGCAGCGACTGACAATCGGAAGAAACTGGATGAGGAAAGCCCAAGAACGTAAAAAGTGGTGAGATATGGAGGAGAACTACACCCAGCATAGGGTGGATATAGGTTGATAAAAAGAAGAGAGACAGAGAGAATGACAATTTGACCACCATAACCAATCACTACATAATACCTTATTTCTTGGATAAATGGAGGGGTGTTGGTGGAATGTTGGTCACCCAGCTACAGACCAACTGCGGAAACCGTAAGGCAAAGCAGGTATTGCATCGTCTTACGTTTCACGCAACATTGGAGCTTAAATTATATCCCAAAACTGAGTGCAAGCTTAGGTCCACAAAATTATGAATCAGAATACTTTAACCTTTCGGCTCAGTAACGTACAGATCTGTACGTTGTAACAATAAAAATCTATTGTGTCTGCTAATGACTGACGCAACAGCTTAATCTTAATATTTCACATGCATGACGGTTTTATCTGTATTTTATGTATCTGAGATCAAAATGAAGTTCTTGCATACAATTCCGGGAACACAGTATCCTGTCATCGGACTGGATCAACTCGAAAGTTTAAAGCATCATTCTCAGAAACACTTGACAAAAATTGTTTTAAACAATTCAATCTTTGTCATCAGTTTGTCCATCAGCGCATGTAGTCTTGTATTTTTAGTTTATTACATTGACATTCGTAGGGCAAATCAATTTCGATTGTAGAATTACAAAATGCCTCACAGCCGTCAAAAAGTTTAAACCTGACTACAGTTCCACTTCAAATTCAAAGTCATTTATTTGCCTCATAAGACCTGAATATCTGTGGTATAGGTACTTGCCGTTAAAGTCCACTGACTTTGACTGTTCGCAGTATTAAATATTGTTCAAAGGTTATTACTCACTTGCATTATTTGGGATTCCGTCAAACTCGCTTTGACTCGCGACATCGCTGTGGGCTCAGCTCATGACCAAGGGCTCCATTCGAGTTCAAAACTAGTCAGGCAATATCAAAGAATGCGAGTGAGGAATGACAGTTTAAAATGATTTAATATTATTGAAAATATGGTTGTAATAGCTTAATAATCGATTTTGTCCAAAGGTATCAAAGCTGCCCGGCAACTTAAGTGGGTTGAGTTGACCAAATACAAATCTCTTATTAATAATCGTGCTTAAAATATGCTTTAGCTATAATGTTTCAAAAGTCTGTTGTCATGTCTTTGCATTGGTATTTAAGTGACCATGATAATTAAGAAGCAGAACGTCATGTTGTTGTTGTGTGTAGGTAGGTACCACCACCGTAGCTCCATCCATGACGTTTTGGGTTTCTAGCAGCACTATACTGGAAACAGATATTACCAACGAAGTGTATAAATATATTTTTATTTCTCTATGTACTTAAGACGTCAAACGTGTGGTGTGACCGTGTGACGTGTATGGATAGAATTAGAAAATGAAGTCTGAAAGTGGCACCGTTGACTGACAAGTTGTGTCGAAATCGTTTAGCATGGTATGGGCATGTGATGCGGAGGGATGATGGTCATGTGACAAGGAAAGTTTTGAGTATGAATGTAGATGGCTATAAGAGTACAGGAAAACCGAGGGAGCGATTGGTGAATTGTGTTAGGATGATATGGCTAGAAAAGGAGTGACTGACGATTCATATCGTCAGTCAGTCCTTTCTTCTTACACTACTTTAAGAATACATGCTGCGCAGACACCAAATCAATTGGGATAAGGGCAGGGGGATGATGATGATGACTTATGACGTCAAACGTGCGTAGGTATACGTAAGTGCGTACAGATAACGTGTGTCCGTAGGAATATTGACGGTTTAATGAAAGCGTTCAAAATCGTGGACAATTCCAGTCGTCCAACCCATTCCAGTGACTAAACACTCCAAATACACCACTCTTTTGTGCCAGTTGTTACGCAAGACGCTGTAATCAACGCACCACATTCAGCCACAAGCCCATTGCGTTACGTAAGTCATAAAACAGGAATCGCATTAGCAAAGGGTTGGACGAGGCAGGCCGTTTGACGCGAGTTGCTGTGGTGTCGCGGTGTGGGGTACAAGGGACAAGAGAATGGTGGATTAGAGACCCGGACGACAAAGTACACTACCTATATGACAGAGCAAAACAGGGATGAATAGTGTGATTAGGAGGAGCCCTTATGCCCTGCAGTTGTTAAAAGCATAATATGATGATGGTATGATAGCTACGTGTTAAAAAGAGAGCGATCGTCAATAGACCATTATCGGCTTGTTTGTTTTATACTTTGATCACTGTAATTTTAATAACAAAAGATTTTGTGAAATCCCTTACGAAATTGTACGTAATATTATTCTAAGCACATAATATTATCGTGTTTTGTTTATTATATAATTTCGTCTAAACTTATGTAAGAAATTGTTCAAAACTGCAAATGCGGCTGTCCCCAACATTCATTTTATTCGCTACCTTTTATTTTTACGAACATAGTAAAAGAGTCTTGAGTTTCGTTATATCTTTTTACAAGTGAGTGTCTCTACATCAATTCTACTGACCGCCTCATCTTTATAGAACTCAGTAGAAATTGATATTTTACTTTCTGATCTTGAATTCCACTGTTCCACATTACAGTCAGTCATTACAGAGAATTAACTTCGCGACATCTATCTATAAAGGGCTGTCCCAACGTCTTTTCGTTCCGCTGCCTCTTATGCATTTTGCCTGTGCCTAAGTGGTCGCTCGTAAACAGTTTACGACAGTGTGCCAGCGGCGGAGATTAAAATCATGCATTTATTTTATTCGTCATTATTCCACAACGCCCAGCCACCGTTTACAAAGCTAGCTAGCTCAAAAATTTGGAACAATCTCGTCACTGTGGCATTTTTATGTTCCTGTGCTTGTTCCTATTAAAAGATAAAAAGTTAAGTACTTTTTGTCATTAGGGATATTCATACATTGTATGAATATTAGCGTCTCTAATCATTATACTTTACTATGTAGGTAAATATTACGTTACACAATTTTTAACACAAACAATTTTTATAGGCTGATAATAATATTTATTGAATTGTATATTTTTTTTCAAGAAGTTTCGTTGTTGCCACAGTTAAAAATATAGGTATGCGAAGTCTCCTAGTTTTAATTTTAACAAAAGTCACGGTGCCTTTTTTCACTTGAACATCCAATGTAGGTAGTCCGACTCGAACAAATTGTATGCTATCCTATTGAATACGTAAATACTATGCAAGTACATAGTAGAACAAGAATTCAATACCCAAATTAAATATTTTAATTTAGTGAAATCAAGTATTGTTAACTATAGGTACCTACTCCATTCAGTCGGTACCTTTGAACAGTTTGCAATTATATAACAAAGTATATGTTTATGAAAACATGTACCAATGTATTTGGTAGCCAAAATCTACTATGATAAAGACCTATGTTATATAATTTCCAACTCTAACTTTAGGTACACTGCCGTATGTTTACATTCAAAAGGTGCTCCCGGAGCCCCGGTAAAGGTTAGCGGAGGACCACGAATAATTAAATTTTACTACTTTAATGTGAATAAAGAAGGAGTCAATCACTCTTCAATATTTTTCCCAATTGAGATCGACCTTGTCTACTGAAATTTTGCTTTTACTTTTAGAGCTGTTACAGACGACTGCAACCGTCGTTTTGTGTCGACTGCAGCCGTCGACACGTTGCCGAACGGCTACCGTCGACACGCCCGGCGGCTGTAACCAACGCTCAGCTTCAGCCATCGAACGATTTGATGATTGAAGTCGATAAGCCGTCGATACGCGACGACGGTTACGTAACCGCTACCGTTGAGAAAGTGCCGCTCGTTTGTAAGAACCCTTAAGTGTAAGGAAATATAATTTTGGAATCTATTTTGCAACTGAGTCTCAATGGAAAATAAACAGAATTTTATTAGGTCGAGCAATATATGTAGGTATAATATCCTTACAAAACTGCCACTTAATTTTTATTCTTCCCAATCGTATCCCGCAATAGCCTAGAACTGGTATAAGTAGATATTACGGTACTCGAGCCAACGAATCGCCGATAAGGGTAAGGTCGGGTATTGAACCCGCGAAATTGTACGCGATAGGTATCATTACAAATTACAGTAATACACAAGGTCAAAGTTTCTTACGATAAGCTTGGTGCTTGTAATAATTATTATCTTGTTTGATGTAAGAATACGTCATTATACTTGTTGCCGCGAAAATATATAGGAACGGATTGAAATCTTCTTTTCTATAGTTCTATTTGGTGATCTCAGGTGATCTCCGTCTTTAAGCAGAAGTGGCCAGTCTAAGAACTCTTTTTTGTCAGATTCCTACCAATGAAAATCACACGTTCCTTCACTAACCCGTACGGCAAGTTCCGGGATCGCAGCTTTGTTCGACGCAACCCTAGACTCTCACAGCTCCCAGTCACCAGTTTCCTTAAATAAGCAGTCTGTGCTCTGCGACGTTTATTCAGAAAAAAAAAACCTGACCTTATGTCAATTTTTTACTCGTTTTGTCTATCTTCCTCATTGTGTGGTTGATGAACAACCTAGTGTCAGAGGTTAAGCCACCCGTAAGCCTCTGACATGGTTATATAAACCACCAAGAACATATCTCAGGTGTGCTGATTTTCTACCAATGTTTTCATTCACAATTTTGGGCATGGGATAATTAATTTCTAATACGCAAAGTTGTGCGTGCCTTGGATTTGAACTTGCGACCTTTAACTTGCTAGTCCAACGGTCATACACTAGGCTATCACTGCTCTTTGTCTCTTCTTTGTCTCGTTTGGACTAGGTGACCTATTCAGAATCTATTATACCGAAGTTCCAATAAGCGTTTGGCCCTAACCTTTCTAGAATCGTAGTAATTACACAGACACACAGCATTCAGCATATATTATGTGTCGCTATAGTAACCCGTCGTGAGGAATGAAAATGGATTGCCAGATCGCAAATGAAACCACTATTTCAAATGTGAGTTGAGAGCGAAAATGATGATGAGGACTAACATAGGTACTAAAACACCCAAACAGATCGACAACAACATACGATAGTTTCTTAAATCACACATAAACTTGGGTGAATGTGGTCGAGAATGTGTTGAGATAATAATTTAGGGGGACGTTTGATGGGCCCCGTAATCTGTGCAGAGTCGGCGTGCCTACGGGCTCGTAAACCGGTTTATAGTCTTCTCCGGCACGGTGGTATGGCCGTGCGGTATGGTATGCCGGACGAGATTTTTGGCCTGATGAAATGTTATGGCTTTGCGTTTGTTAGTCCTGAAGGGTTAGTGTGATGACGAGATTTTGTTTGAGATACGGAGTCACTTGCAAGATGAGGCGTATGCACTTAATCTTACCATAGATTTGAATAAAATAACTAATAGAATTGATTATTTATTAGTCATCTCTTATATCTACTGGTACTGATAGCCTAGTGGTATGGTCATTCAAAGGTCGCTAGTTTGGACTCTTGGTTTGCAACTCTGACTTTTAGAAGTTATGTGCGTAATTTAATTATCACTTCCTTAAAACGACGGACGAAAACATCGTGAGGAAACCGGCACACCTGAGATATATCCTCGATGGTGTGTAAAGCCTTGTCAGTGACAAATGGAGAGTTTAAAGTTGGGTATTAGGTTCTTCTTCAACCACACGATAAAAATAATAGGAAATAGGTACCTACCCTTATTAAATAGAAACAAGGTATGAAAAATTCACAGAAGGTTCGAGAAAGGAAAAAATTTAAAGAAATTAATTAGAAATACAAATTACACACATTACATAATGTCTTGAAAGTCAAGGCACACATAATTAAAACTACTTCAATAATTTTATTACCATGTTAATGCGTGCAAACCAAATATGCATGCAAGTCGAGTGTGATAGCTACGATAACATCAGAACCGGGCGCATGGATAACATTTGGTATGGCATAGCTAGATAGAAGGAGACCGTATCGGTGGCGGTAACCACCAACAACAGCATTCCTAATGAGGTTTGACGTCAGACAGGCGGCCGGTCATAAAACATAGCCAAAACTTTAGCAGCATGCAATTTCAAAAACAATTAGAAAGTGGAAGAGGGTACATGCTGCGCTGATCCCAAATAAATTGGGATAAGTGCAATGCAAAGTAGAGCGCTTTAGACGCTCAGATCTAAGATGTACTTACAGGTACGATATCTGGGCCCGATATCAAACAAAAAACTTAATTCACAGTATGATTCTTGCTGCTTTTACACTTTTTACAACACCATGAGTAGTAAGAAAGTGACTTATTGCTATTAGAAAACCACTGGAATGTATCAATCAATTTTCAGAAGTGAAAATTGAACAAGTACTTACTTAGCTACGAAGAAAATGTAGAGAAACTATTCATAGAAATACAGTCAGAAGGACGCGGACGGCCAAAAGCAGGTAATTTTCTCTTGAATATAGTTGCGATAAAAAAAAAAAGTTAAAGCTCTTTGTACAAGTGAAAAGAAAAATTGTAAAGACGTGACTATGATTACTTACTTGGTAATATTTGTGTTGACTTGGAATTTTTTATTTTAAAGTATATTTTTGAAGATAGAACAGAAATTGAGGCAGTTTTAAAATAATTAGTTAACTTGTAGGTAGATTTTGCACATAGAATAAGGTAGCATTGCACCGGAATTCCTGATGGGCTAAATAGAGATGTACCTACCAGTTGTAAACCCACATTTCACCTATGTTGTAAGTCCCATGTAATACGTGGTAAGCTTAGTGCCATCTTGAAGTTAGGACGATGTTTTGTAAGGTTGTCTTAAAGAAGTACCGTTTGATCTCGTTGTATTCGTGGTAAATAAATAATGCACTCCCTCTTCTGTCTGAGGCATACTTTATGCCATATACTATACTAGTGATTGTTTCTTTTTTTTTGCATCATCCAGTCAGCTGGCCTTGTACCTTAGTAGGTAGTACAAGGATTGGAGTTTTAAACAGTGTTATAAACATAACATTACGCCTGTATTCCCCGAAGGGGTAGGCAGAGGTGTACACAGTAGTATACCCACATTTTACCAATGCTGTCATTAAGTACCATGTAATAACTTGTGCACCTATTGCTGTCTACCTGCCATAATTCCAAACTCTGGGCTGCTACTGGGATTTTCCAGAAAAACCCAATAATACTTTGTCCGCCCCGGGAATCGAATCCAGAATCTCGTGCTCAGCAGCCACGCTTGGGGTCACTAGATCAACGAGCAGATTTAGCACTGTACGTAGGTAAAAAATTTTGCATAGAAAGGACAAAAATACAGTTTCTAGTACATTTTTGTTATTTTTAAACATAAGTATGTAAGTATATGATTGAAGATCTCGTTCCAGTTTGTTCCAAAAAATATATATAGTTGGACACGTAAACCTATTCTCAAAGTTTTGAAAATATTGCTTTTTTTACATGACAGGTTTTGTAGCCGAGGAATGCATGGAGACTTTTAAATTGATTTGAATACAATATCAGGATCATTTTTCGGCGTGTAAGGACTATTAGGTAGTTAAGGCCTATAGAAGTCACTAGTGACCACTGAACTGATCATGAAGGCTACCTACAAATAAATGCATCAGCCCTGTATAAAAAAAAAATCGCGCCTTTTTATAACATTCTACGATTTTCTTATAGAATACGGGCCCAAGAGCCACAAGAGCCCCTCTTGTGGCTCTGAGGCCCCGTATCATAGATACGGCTGATACGGCGGTAGCTACGCCTCTGTTAGTTGCGTAACTGACTATTCTTCATGAATCGTCTATTTCGTTATTTCATTCATATCGTAAAACGTAGCTCCATCTGTCATTTAATTAACAAATTAAAACATACAAAACGTAAACAGATGTCGCTGTTCCAATAAATCGGGTCAAAATTTTAATTTCGGAACGCTCCAATGCTCTCAGCGATATTTCAATTATGGCAATAATTAAAATCGTTTCATGATTCCGAATGTTGATTACGTCAGACGACGCTGTACTAACAAAGAATTTGATTAGTTCATGTCTGAAACGAAAAACAGATGAAAAATACTTTGTGTTAGCAAACAGAACTGCGAAGGTTTACACTGGGTCAGGTAAACTTTTGTTTTCTGCTGCGAAACGCCGGAGTTTTTTTAGAGTTCCGTAGCATCAGTTTAGTAACTTAATGGTGTTAGGAAGTTCATCGACAATAATTTTAGCAGACGTTAAATACAAAGTCTATATAATAAGAACTTTTCCTTAGGTAATTATTTTAGGGTTAATGTATGTATGTATGTAAGTATGTTAGTGAGTTTCTTTATTCCACCACACATTTTATAGTGACCTATAAAAAATTACTACTCAAAAAAGCGTGAAATAAAAAAGAGGCAGGCGGAACATGGCAGGCGTGCTCTTTTTTTATTAATTTACTCTTGTTAAATTAAGTATCTACCTACTTATAAATAAACAAACAGCTGTTTTCAATGAGGCCCATATTTAAAATTTCCTAAATATACTAATGCAATAATGAATTGTAAACATAATTGATATAACTATATAAGTTGTATGCATAGGTATGCATACAACTTATATAGTTATATCTTATATAGGTATGCGACTGCCTCGTTGGTCTAGTGGTCGCAAGCGCGGCTGCTGAGCGTGAGGTCTTGGGTCCGATTCCCAGGTCGGGCAAAGTGTTATTGAATTTTTCTGTTGGGAAATTTTCAGTAGCAGCCCGGAGTCAGGAAGCTGGTGGTGTGACACCCCCGTGCCTCGGAGAGCACGTAAAGCCGTCGGTCCTGCGCCTGATCTCTCTCTGGTCGTGTCGGATTGTCGTCCCATCGGAATATGAGAGTGAAGGAAGAGGGAGTGCACCTGTGTTTGCGCATACACTTGTGCACTATAATATCTCTCCTGCGTACTTGGCTAATCTCAGTGGAGATAGGCCGTCGTGACCGAAATACGTCCGGAAGAAATATATGCATAGGTACAACAGTAAAAATATTTTTGCATAAATGCAACTGTTTCTAAGCAGCATACCTAAAGAAGATTAGTTTTCGGTTTCGTAATGTGCTAAAATCTTAGCATATGCCTTTTGGCTTGTACTTTTCTACGCAGCCGTAGAAACGGAGGTTGAATATAATCAAAGTACTTATTAAAACAATAACTATGCGTACGGAACCTCACAATATTCGTGGCCCTATACCCTGGCAGGTTTTTGTTTATATTTGTTTAGGACCAAAGTTCATCAGGGCGCAGGGCGTGCCGGGCAAATATTGCTAGCGATATAATACAGTCTACTACGAACTGAGAGGCTGTGAATTAAATTGTCGATGTGAGATGAGATCATCTCGCAATGGGGTTAGGTTAGGACGTGTGCATATTTAATAGTAGCAGCTGGTTGATCTCCCACGGAAGTTGTTAGAGATTGGTAGCTGTGTTAAGATTTGCTAATGGAAAATTTATACTGATATAATAATCTATCTATTTAATTAAAAATCAATTGCAGTATATTATAGATCTTCATTAGAAAACGACTTGACTGATTTGGCAGATTTTTATTGGTTGTATTCGTAATTGTCGGGAAAGGGTTGTTTTAAATAACTGTTTACTAGTAATATCTTAGGTTTTTGCGATCACTACACATAATAATAAAACCTTTTGCAGCGTTCGAAACGTCAGCAAAAACAAAAACCATCAGTACACGCGATTAATCCGGTTAAAAGTTGTTTTATTATAATACTTTACTAATTTTGTAATTATTTGTTATTATTGTAATAACTACAATTTATTTTTAACCAAGATTGTATTATTTATTATTTCAAATAATTGAACTATTTCAGAATTATTATTTACTGACTTCTGTAAATGATAAATGATTTTATTTCTGTAAATAGATCATTTGAAGACACTTTTACAAGTCATTTTTATAAACTAGATGGCACCGGCGTTTCCTATCTGACTGTCTCTGAGAAGAAACGCCGAAACAAACTCAGAGGTCAACGTCTCTTTTAAAGTCCAGACATAATAGTACATATCTATGTGAGTGTAACCATGCAGGGATCGTCTGGAATGGCCTTTTGAGGAAAGAGCCAAAGCAGCTTTGAGGTGACCTGTCCTGTCTGACGGCACATATGCATCAGTCATCGTGTAGCTCAACCATAACTAAGGGAGCTCAACAATCCGTCACAAGACGATACCAGTTGCACGTCAGTAAAATAGTTGCACGTCGCGTATCACCTGGCCTGTCATTTCCAAATTTCATACAGATTACGAAAATGTAACAATGTTATATAAGATTTTTAATAGAATATTCAGAAATCGTTGTTTACATTAAAAGTGAAAAGGGGCGGGGCGACGGTAATGGCCGCTTGTCTTTTAGAAGATATTAGCCGGTAAGGAGCCATAAAAGGCCACAGTATATGAAATGTGCCTGACTTCAGAGCCAGGTAGGCAGTAGGTTATATTTTTTTAAAGTATAACCCGACCCGTCTAAGTAATTTTATAAATATAATATATAAAATTATTAATTGTTTCTCCGGGTCGTGTTAGTTGTTCTGTGCACCATTTCATTGAAATGGATAGTTACAGAGTTAGTAACAAATAAAAGTAAATACACTTTCTATTTTTTAATAATAGTTTAGGATTAATGTTGACTTTAAGTAGATACCTATAACTTAAAACTCCTTAGTTTGTTTTCCTATGGTATTTAAATATATCTGCTTAGCCTTTTCCAAACTACATTGCGGAGACTTTCAGTCTAACCACATGCAGCTTAATACCAGTATTTTACATGGAGCGACTGTCTATTTGACCTCCACCACCCTTCTCAGACTTAGATGCATCTGAATACCCGTAATGGCTGTCATAATATAATAATATGAATCATTTATTCATGAAATGAAATGAAATGAAATGAAATGAAATGAAATTGTTTATTCTGTAAGTAGGTCTTTTTAAAACTCTTTTACATGTCATTATAATCTAGATGGCGTCGGCGTTTCCTATCTGACTACCTCTGAGAAGAAACGCCGAAACAAACTCAAAGGTCAAGGTCTCTTTTAAAGTCCAGACATCATTAAACATCCCTATGTGAGCGTAACCATGCAGGGTATCTGGAATGGCCTTTTTAAGAAAGAGCTATATCAGTTTCGAGTTGACCTGTCCTAACTGACGGCACACATGCATCAGTCATCGTGTAGCTCAACCATGTTATAGGGAGCTCAACGACCTGTCGCAAGGCGATACCAGATCAGCAGGACATTTGCGTAGGCCATATAAAAACCTCAAAACCGCCAGATTTCAAATATGTATAACAATAAATAAAAAATAAAGAAATAAGAAAACTTCCTACATGATGCTCACATTCACAATTTCTGTATTATTAAGAATGTCACAATAAAAAATGTCAATTAATAGAATGTCAATTGTTATGATATTACTATGTCAATTTTATCTTATTTAAATGTCAAATTTTTTCATTAAACAATGTCCAAATTTTTTCAAATTACAATGTCAGGTAAAATCAAAACAATATAATTAAGCATTTTTCATATCACTCCCATGCCTTTTTATCGCTTAAACATTCCGAGATAGTGTAATACCCCTTTCGGCATAGTTTAGCTTTAATAGCTTTCTTAAATTTATTATAGGGTAAATTTCTAACGTTAATGGGCAGTTTGTTGAAAAAGCGTATACATTGACCCATGAACGAGTTGCTTATTCTGTGGAGACGAGTAGCATGTACAGCAAGGTTGTGTTTCTTCCGAGTATTTATAGTATGTACATCTGACAATTTAACAAAATTTTGAATGTTTTTGCGTACATACATTAAGTTTTCATATATATATTGCGAGGCTACAGTCAGGACATTGATCTCTTTAAATTTTTCTCTGAGGGAAACTCTAGGACCCAAGTTGTAAATAGCACGAATAGCCCTCTTTTGCAAGACAAAGATGGTATTAATATCTGCAGAGTTTCCCCACAGAAGAATACCATACGACATAATACTATGGAAATAACTGAAATAAACTATTCTGGCTGTATCCTCGTCAGTTAAATGTCTAATTTTTTTTACAGCATATGCTGCTGAACTAAGCCTACCTGACAATTTTTCTATGTGCGGGCCCCACTGTAATTTGCTATCAATAGTGATACCAAGAAATACAGTAGACTCAACAGGGCTCAACTCTAATCCGTTTAATAGTACATTGGTCCGAGCATATTTAACATTAGGCGTTGTGAATTTCATAAGTTTAGTTCTTTTCTCGTTAAGGAGAAGATTATTAATATTAAACCAATAGACGACTTTGGATAGTGTATTGTTTACTTCGTCATAATTAAGAAGCTGTCTTTTAATTTTGAAAATTAAAGACGTGTCATCTGCAAACAATACCATCTCGGGATTATCTTTAACATAATAAGGTAAATCATTAATATAAACGAGGAATAAAAACGGTCCTAGAATTGAACCCTGCGGAACGCCCATAGTAACAGTAGACCCAGAAGATCTCTTGCCATTCACATCGACCCTTTGAATTCGATTGTTCAGATAAGAAGTCAAAAGGTCGAGAGCTTTGTTCCTTATTCCATAATGATGTAATTTCATAATAAGTGTACTATGTTGTACGCAATCAAAAGCTTTGGACAAGTCGCAAAATATACCGAGAGCATCATGCGAATCCTACCAGGCCTCGTAAATGCTCCTAAGCAATTCCACGCCCGCATCCGTAGTAGAACGACCCCGTGTAAAGCCAAACTGTTTTTTATGAAGCAAATTGTTTTTATTGAAATACCTTAACATTTGGGTTAAAATAAGTTTTTCAAAAATTTTGCTTAACGTAGGCAATATAGAAATAGGACGAAAGTTCGTGGGATCAGACGTGCTACCAGATTTGAATAATGGGAGTACTTTGCTTTGCTTCATCAAATCAGGAAATACACCAGATGTGACACACGAGTTGAAGACAGTTGCTAAGTATGGAGAGATAGCTTCAATTATTGTTGAGATAGTGTGTACAGAAATACCCCATAAATCTGCAGTTTTCTTTAAGTCGAGACTTTTAAACGTTTCTTTAATATCTTTCGCGTTAACAACTGAAAATTCAAAAGATCTATCACATTCATCTACACTTTGTTTAAGAACTGAATAAGCAGAAATGGAAGAAGACAATAGAGTTTTGGTTGTTAAAATGGGAATATTAGTGAAAAATAATTCAAACTCAGTTGCCACCTCCACATCCGCCTTTATAATTTTATCATTAATTTTCAAGCAGAAGTCACGGTTACGTACCGTGGTCCTGCCAGTTTCGCTATTAATAATGTTCCATGTAGTCTTAATTTTATTGTCCGATATTTTTATTTTATTTTTTAAATGTATGGTCTTAGCAGAGGAACAGGCTCGTTTAAATAGTTTCGAATAGTTTCTAACATATTCTTTAAAACCCGGATTGTGATTATATAATTTTTCGGAATATAATTCATATAACTTTAGTCTACTTTTATAAATACCAGGAGTCGCCCAATCACTGAAAGTAACGCGGTCACCAACCAATAACGTTTTTAGGGTAAATACCTTCTGAAACTCATTATTAATCAGATTAAACAACAAAGTGTATGCTTGATCTGGATGGTCGTGGTAAGGCAACTCAGGTAGTTTTTGTATAAGATTGTTTTTAAAGCAATCTAAACGGCTAACATTTACTGGAACATATGTCATATGTTTTCTCTGAACTTTACTGGTCAGAATCTAACTTGTTTATTATTAATTTGTTAGTAGGTTTTGTATTTGTAAATATATTGTCAATACAAGTAGCACTGGTAGCAGTTATCCTAGTAGGTTCAGAGAAAATGTTATACAAATTATATGACTTCAGTAAAGTCAGAAACCTAGAAGTTACAGTAGATTTTTCCAATATATTTATATTAAAGTCTCCACAGATAACAACTGTTTTATTTGATTGTGAGCATTTAAATAAAACATCCTCTAAGATCTTTTCAAAGGTATCATATAGTGCGCATGGTGGTCTATATACACTCATTACAATGTACTGCTCAAATTCAATGCAAGCTATTTCAATAACTCGCTCAACAGAGAGGCTCACTATATCCAATCTTTCTTTACATTTAATGGTCTTGTGTGTAATTATTAAAGAGCCACCACGTATTATATTTACTCTGCTGAATGAGCTAGCAACCCGGTGATTATTGAAGCTGAACATGAACTGACTGCTTTTCAACCAATGTTCAGTTAAACATATAACATCTATACAGCTACCATTCATAAACAACTCCAATTCCAGGTCTTTACCCATCAACCCTTGAATATTCTGATGTACAATGTTTAAACAATTTTTTGTATAATTACTTTTATTGCAAATATTTGATGGGTATGATACAACATGTTGGTTCTTATTTATATTTAAGTTTAACTCTAATGTCTCAGATGCCCTTATATTAGGAGCTGAACAGATAATACTATCATAGCTAGAGGTTGCCTCTATTGTCTCAATTAATAATTTAAATTATTTGAAATGTCAGTTAAAGTTAAGTTCATATAAAAGTACACAAGAAATATACTAGACTAACAATCTAATAATAAATGCTGACATGATATTTGCCTGAACTAGGTTGGACCTGTGCCTCAGGCGAAAAAGTGCTGACAAGATATAAATGTCGCAAAGATTAACAAATAAAATAATAAAATTATAATTATGGGACTACATCAGTTTTAACGTTATTTTTAAACCTAACACTAGTTTGGTACTTGCAGTTTTATTTACACACTATAAGAAGGTCTTCCGTCTGCTCGTAAGACAGACTTTGCAAATAATTATAAACTGTTTTTTTTTTTCATTTAAAGCAATTAAGGTTATAAATACTTAGTTGTCTATTTAGTCTATTATATGGGAGTGGGCTTAAATATCTACAAAATCTATTCGAATACACATATTTTGGGGTTGAACTTGTATTGCAAACTTTATCATTTCTTTTTTTGTTAGTAATGTTATCATTGTAGGAGAGCTGAGAGTGCTGTTTTTGTATTACGTGCATAATAACCGTGCATAGATCTACATTTGACAACCGGGACAAGGCGGGAACGAGTTTCATTATGAAATGATAGTCACCCATTCACAGACCGACCGCAGCAAACGCAGTTTAACCTCGATCGATCTTATGAAAATATTTAAGAATAATTATTGATAACGTACAAAATCATCTTTACGTCTACCTACTAGAGTCTAGTCGAAAGTGTTTACGGACAGAAAATAAAGCTAAAATCCTGGTTAAACCGTGCCAGGCAGAACAGTGCTAATGAAAACCGTTCTTAAGTTATACTTACGACCCTCATTTCCATCTTCAAGACGTTCAACTCAAGCGCGGATTAAAATCCTAAGACGCAGTTAATTGAAAAGGTTCGTCTGTCGGAGAACCATTACGTTTTATTGGCGGTCAGTCTACATCTGCCGAGGGACTGTTGGCCTCGGCGTAATGATAATGTCGATGACCTCTGGTGCTGCATGCAAACTGAACGGTTTGTTTTGTTCTAAATTGTTTCTTTAAGTGTTCCGCCATTTCTTTCTCGTTTGTCTGTTTTTTGTTCGGGTAATTAGAAGTTGAGGAAGAATTTACTAGTTTTGTTCTAATGAGGTATTTTTGAGGTCTGTTTTATTATAGGACCATTTTTGTAAGTCATATATAATGATATTATTTTTATACATGTTGAGGCCATGTATGACTCCAGGCGTCTCCTTAAGACGAATACAAGGAGGCTTGAAAATTCAATAGATCCAAACAACGACAAAGTAGCTCAGTTGTAGAGTGATGACACGGAACGTCAAAGGTCGCGGGTTCAAACCCCGTTCTTGTCCATTATTTTTTCAATGTTTCCTTGAAATATTTGTTTCGTTTCGATTCGTGTGATCTTATTGTATAGTCGGTCAATAAATAAAGCACTTCCTTCTTCTGTTGGTGGCATACTTTCATAAATTGATAGCTTTTATTATTTTAGCCGCATCTAGTCGGCGTGCCTAACGAGCGATTAGTATTTTTGTTTTAAATAGTGCTAAGAACTATTTCGCTTAACACAAAATTACAAAAGCCGTTTTATGACTTTCAAAGTAACTACCTATACCTACTACGGAAATATTCACAAACCAAACATTAGGTCTTTGATGCGACTCCTGGGTCAGGAAGTGTTATTGAGTTTTTCTGTTACAAAATTCTCTTTGAATAAATAATTTGGATTTCTTTTTTATCAAAAATGGATCTACGTTTGGCCACCAACTCGCCTGATGGTAAACGACGGTATGGCCAGGGATGGAGCACGTAGATCCAGAATTAGGGATGGACGATAGTTGGAGAATAAATGCAACTGCTCAGACTCGTCTCCCACAGCGGTTACACCGGACTATAAACACGCCTAGGTCGCTTCACGGCATAGCTTCATTCGGTGGGTGGTAACCAGCCGTGGCCGAAGGCTCCCACCAGAATTGTGTTGCCTGTCTTGCAAGACCCGCCCACCCTTAAACTGGAATCCCTACACGTGACATGTAGGGGTTCCAGTTTAATGGTGCTCTCCTACGGACGCGAGCAACTCAGCCCCCTCACCCATTACATGGGCCTTAATAACAGCATTGGTGAAATGTCACACCAAATTTTATCCATGCGCCAGGTTCTGATGTTATCCTACTATCACACTCCACTAATTTTATTTTTTTTTTTTTTTTCCACGGGCCATTTATTTACTGACAAAAATCTCACATTCAGACCCGGAAAAAATAGTTTTAAATCATACAAATAGTTGTTCCGCGCGAGAATCAAACCCGCGAAGCTTTGCACCAGCCTAATACCCACAGCGCCAACTTTATCGTCTACATACTACATTCAGTAACAAGTTGCCGTAACATCTCCCGTCAAACTGACGGTACTTATGTTAAAGACATTGCGTGTGACGTGAAGAGTCTCTCAGTCATCTCATAACACTCTCGTATGAATGTACTCTCGTATGATGAAGTACTCTTCTGAGGTCGGAGGCTGTATCTAACTTATCTACAACAACTAGCATATGAACACGTTACAATATTTTGTTGAAGGGAGCCGGCTTCTGACTAAATTCGAACAAATATGCTCACCACTTTTGGCGGGGGGTGAGTAACACACAAGCACAAAAGAACTTGCACTAAAGCAACAATAGCACTCGTCATTACATTAACAGTATTAACACACACATAAAACTGTGTCATATACGATCTTCTTCTTAACGTGTGGTTGATGAACAACCTAGTCTCAGAGTTTAAACCACCCGTAGGTCTCTGACATGGTTTTACACACCATCGAGAATATCTTTCAGGTGTGCTGGTTTCCTCACGATGTTTTTCTTCATTCAATTTAAGCATGTGCGTGCCTTGGATTCGAACTTGCGACCTTTGACTTGTCAGTCCAATGGTCATACCACTAGGCTATCACTGCTATCATACGATGCCTATACCACTGATTCTGAACACGAATCAGTGGTATAGGCAATTCTGATAAGTAATGACAACTTCTGGTAACTAATGACATATGACAAACATTAGTGTCATAATACTCATTATACATCGGTGTCTTCCACGCCCACTTCAAAAATTCACCTGTATAATTCCTATAAAAGCTTTCTACAGTATAGAAATACACGGATAAACCCATACTTCTTCACACAAGTATCAGACACACACACGCCCCAGCAAGTTCCCTTTGATCTCTTTCCATAAATATTCCCTATAAGATGGCGACTGACATAATATTTGCGCAGACCGTAATTAATTAATTAATAACTCTTTTAACATAATTAACTGCTTTAATTAGAGTTCTTGGTTGGACCATCCCTTCACTTATTTATGTTATTTTGGTACTTTATCATTATATTATAAAGTTATGTGGTTCAACTTGTTCTAGGTTCCAGGATTTATCAAACGCATTACATACCTAGCGAACACTATAGTTATAATTTTATGTGGAAAGAAAAATACGGTCGTGAGCAGGATTCAAACTAGCGCCTCCCGGATAAATACTCCAGGCGATCTGACCACTAAGCTTTTTTGACCTCTGGTCACTACTCCGAATCGATCTCGAGATAGCTTAGTGGTCAAAGCGCCTGGAATATTTATCCGGGAGGCGCACATTCGGATCCTGCTCACGACCGTATTTTCCTTTCAAACCAGAGATCAGATCATGTAGAAATATACATTTTTCTACATGATCTGTATTCTTTACTAGGTACTTGAAATTGCTTCTAGCCCTCGGCTTGATTACCAGATTGGCCATGGTTACTGGGTTTTTCTTTCATGTTTCAGTAGCAGCTCAGACTTTCAAATAGCTGCCAATACCTCTTGCTTAGTAGTAGCGTTTGGGGGCAGTATGCCAATGAGATAACCAAAGAAATTTCAAGTTTAGTCACATGAATATTTAAATTATAAATATAAATATTTTAATTTATAAATATATACAGTTATAATTTTTTCGTGGAAAAAGTATACGGTCGCGAGCAGGATTCGAACCTGCGCCTCCCGGATAAATACTCCAGGAGCTCTGACAACTATGCCACCACCAAATGTGGATGAAGAATTCGCGGTGGTGAGCAGAGGTCGAGATGACTTAGTGGTCAGAGCGCCTGGAGTATTTATCCGGGAGGAGCAGGTTAGAATCCTGCTCGCTACTGTATTCTTTTTCCATAAAATGTATAACTTTAGGGTTCGCTAAGAAGGCGTTAAAGCTTTTCAAAGTATTATCTGTATTTATAAATATATGTGGAAAGAAAAATATGTACGTTGAACCTGCGCTCCTGGAGAAATACTCCAGGGGTTCCGAATATTTAATCTACATACTTTCTTGTACTACCCACATTTCTATCTTGTATGCAAACGCTATAAATGTATGGTCAATCAAATTCCCCAGAGGTAATTATCAGCTGATCTCACACGCGCGGGGTATTACGCCGCTGACGAAGGCTTGACGTGGGTCGGCCATGTTGGAATTAGGCCTGTCCACTTATTAACTAGCTACCTTATTTAGCATTTTCGTTAACTTGACCGTCCCTAATTTACCTACAAGTTGGCTCAGAAATTTTGTTCGGCGGTTGAAAATTTCGGTTAAAGGCGAAAGTTTGTTAGGTTGATAAGATAAGATAAGAGATATTTATTTGTCAAAAAACACGTGTAGGTTTCACAATCACTTGGAACGATTACAAGAAAACAAGTTTGAAAATGTTTTGCCTAGAAAGGCGTACAAATGTAATAATAATATAAATTAATAAGATTTTAATAGGTAATGTCAAACATAAATTATTGATTAATGTCAATTAACAAAAATAAGTAAGATAAAAAAATATATATCTACAAGCAGTAACATAAAGTCTAAAGTACATCATTTAAATAGTCGCCAACATTATAGTAGCATTTATTTATTAAAATTTTCTTCATGCTTTTATTAAAACTATAAATATTTAAATCTTTGTATGCCTTTGGTACCTTGTTGTATAATTTTGGGGCCATGCAGAATACACTCTTACTCATGACAGCTGTTTTAGCACTATGTAGACAAAGTCTCCGATTATCACGTTAACTTCTTTCGGAACCATCTGAAGACTTCGGAAACAAATGGTTGTTTGAATGGATGTTTGTTACTCTTGAGCATTTTAAGTAATAGCTACTGAACGGACTTGGATGAAATTTGGCACAAAGATAATTTATAACCTGGATTTACACAAAGGATTTTTATTCCGGCTAAACAAAATTCTGAAATCTACTCAGACAAAGTCACGGGAAAATTTAGTTGGAAAATATATTTCGTGTTATGATAATGATTTTATGTAGAATGTAGAAATAAGTATCTAAATAAACTGTACGAGTAAATTTAAACAAATATAGTATAATTAATTATCTATCCTATTCAAATAACTTTAGAGTCCATACTAACAGTTAACTAGGTAAGATAAAAAAAATTGATGAAAGAAAAATACGGGTTCAAACCTGCGCTTCCCGGATGACTCCTAGAGTATGTATACCTAAACCGATGAAGCAAGGCAGGCAGAGATACTTTCGGATAAATAATGTAAATGTAAATGTACACATAAATCTCCCATTTTTTTTCTGTCTTCCACTTTTTAATGTCTTTTGGTGACGTCATTGCTATTTATTCAGTCACATAACAGGTGACAGGGGAAATCGGGCTAGTGAGAGAGGTCGAGATGACTTAGTGGACGAAGCGCCTGGAGTATTTATCCGGCAGGCTTAGGCTCGAATCCTGCTCACGATCATAGTTTTCTTTCCATAAAAACGTATAACTTTAACTGCATCGTTGGATTTTTGAAAAATAAATTAATAAATCCCAACCAGGAATGAAATGAGTTGATTTCGAAAAAAAAATACTAACCATGTATTATTACATCATCCGAAAGTATCGTTAATAGGTAAATTAAAATTAAAAAATATAATTGTGCGTTACAAATCGCTTCTCTCCCTTTCATATGGTTGTCTTGAAGTGATTGCTGAAGTGCGATAAGACCGCCAATTGTACTTATCTATTATTAATATATTTTTATATTACTGACTGACGTCAACCCTCTTTGGGAATGCTGTTGTTGGTGGTAACTGCCACCGATACATTCTCCTTCTATCTAGCTATGTCACACCAAATGTTATCCATGCGCGAGGTTCTGATGTCATCCTAATATTACACTCCACTAACCGGGCTATTAAAGGAAAATATATAACTTTAATTCACTAATGCGCCTGCTAAGTAGAGATTACAGCACTGTTCCAGAGTCATTTGCCAAGATATTTATTTAAGGAGCAGCTGTGCCTCGCTAGAACCGGAAACTACAATTACGCGTACACGCGACTCCAGCCAAATAGTAAGCGAATAGTTAAGCTTATCTTTTCAATTTGCGTATGAAAGGTGAACGCGAGACGTCGCTCCGGGCAAATGGAAATTAACCCAGCCTCATGAGATGGCTCAAATCCTCGGTCCCCTGTCCCTCTCCCACCTCATTATAAAAGGGAAAATAGAAAGGGATAGCGTTCATAAAATTCCGTGCGACTGGAAAATGGAAGGATTCGAGAGTAATTGGAAATACCTTCGCATTGAGTGGCGCTCCCGAGGTTTCACGATACAGATCTGTGTGTATTTAACTTGCCTTTTGTATGAATTTAATCAGATTCCCTCAGCACTTGTATTGTACCGTTAATTGGAATTTGTATTGAAAAATTTCAAGTTTTGTTATTTTACATATTATTGGTTCTTTACAATGAGTTAAATGGTCTCGGGGAAGGAGAAGATGGTTGTCTGATTACAGATAAAACTTTGAAAACCATTAACGCATGCTTAGCGAACTTTAAAGTTATAAATTTTTGTGGAAAAAGAATATGGTCGCGAGCAGGATTCGATCCTGCACCAGGTCGAGATGGCTTAGTGGTCAGAGCGCCTGGACTATTTATCCGGAAGGCGCAGGTTTGAATCCTGCTCGCGACCACATTTTTTTTCTACAAAAAATATATATTAACGGTTGTCTGAATTTGTTGGGTATTCTGTACCTAGGATATTAATTATTGTTCAACGGTTATTACTCACTTGCAGTCTTCGGGATTGCCCGACTAGTTTCGAACTCGAACGGAGCCGTTAGTCATGAGCTGAGCCCGTGGCGATGTCGCGAGTCAAACTAGTCGGGCATCCCGAAGAATGCAAGCGAGTAATAACCGTTGAACAATAATTAATATGAACGTGTCTCACGAAAGTTATTATACAAAAGGATATTACTGAAAAGATAGCGTGGTAGGTATTAAATAGCATCATAGTATTCACGCCTTTATTTCCCGAAAGAGTGGACAGAGATGTATGCAGTTGGATACCCACATTGCACCAATGTAGTTATTGGGTCCCATGTAATAGGTGGGCCGAACAGGCACAATTTCAAACGCCCGGCTGCTGCTGAGAATTACCTAACAGGAAAACCCAATAACGGTTTGCCGACCCGGGAATGGAACCAGGACCTTACGCACAGCAGCAAAGGCAGACACAAGTAAATTAACAAGGAATACTAGGGTAACATCATAACTCCTGTATAAATCTTTAATCTACTTGTGTTGCCGACTGTACCCAGTATTTTCACACAGATATCTTTACAAGTGGTTCAATCTGTGCTCACCTACATTGTGTTAACACCTTCGGGACCACGACTAACCCAGTAAGCCTCAGCGATATATACGAGCCACACACGGTACTACAGGGTGGGTTCGATAAATACTGCTGTAGAATTTAATAATGATTTTGAGTACTTATATAATTATTAGATCTAATAATTAAAATTATAAACCACCTCGTTGGTATAAGTGGTCTCAAGAGCTTAAGCAAGGTTGATTCTCAGATCGGGCAAGGCGTTTTTGAGTTTTTCTATTAGGAAATTCTCAGTAACAGCTCGGATTTTAGAATTGTACCGGTAGTCCGGTGTGCATGGCAATAGGCTCACCACCTTTATGTGGGACTTAATGATAGTATTGGTGAAATGTTGGTGTACAACTTTGTACACCTCTGCCTACCCCTTCGGGGAATACAGGCGTGATTCTATGTTATGTTAATAAATTATAAAGTACTAATATTTTAGAGACATGCTCGACATAACTTTGAGTCTTTGGTTTACAAAATTCATTTAATTAAAATTAGCTTACTATTGGCTTACTATTTCTGTCATCCGAATGGCACAGATAACTAATATAACCAGCGCGTGCGATCACATCTTTCTAATAGAATGTTGCCAGTGTTAAAAAAAAAAAAAAAAAATGTATTAAAAGTCAGTTCTCTCTGTGCACATATTAATATTTACATATTATTATATTTATTTATGTTATATTTATTTGCATCGCCGGTGTGACGTCATCACGTCAGTTTTCGGCTATCGCTGAAAATCAGCGCTGGGGCTTTGTCTGGCATAGGGTCGCAGCATTAAGCTGAGCGAGGGCCGTATTGCGTGTTTGTGACGCATACTACCCCCTTATGTCTCAAAAGTTTTTGTAATTTTTTTCATTTGTTGTTTATGTATGCGTCTCCATCACGTAATAAAACACATTTTCTTTCTTTCTTTCTTTCTTTCTTTCATATAAGTTAATTAGTACCTGGATGACCTGATGTTTAATTTTTTTTGGTAAAACGACTTATTCCAAAAGTGAACCCTAACTAGATCGATTTATCGCCCCCGAAACCCACTGCATACTAAATTTCATGAAAATCGTTGGAGCCGTCTCCGGGATTCAGATTATATAATTATGTACAAAAATTGCTCGTTTAAAGGTATTAGATATGTGCCATCCGAGCAAAGACATTCAATGCATCTGAGACTGTCAACAGTATTTTTTTAAAGTCAATTAAGTCCTATTCAAGGAGATGAAGGTTACGAAGGAGCACTTAGGTACGTGAAAACCTTTTTTATTGTTTTAGGTCTAGACGGATGGCTGAATAAGGGTCTAAATATACCCACATCCTGTACACAGCCACACACAAGTTTGATATAGTTCCTTTACGAAAAAAAGAAGAAATCTCGCCTACTAAAATATTCACTTCGCAAAAACGTAAGGGGAAAACGGAAAGGCTTACAAAGATTGTGGCGACTCGAAAAACTGTAATAGATACGTATGTATCTATGAGTTAGTTTTACTTAACATTATTCATTATTCACGCCTTCCTTCCTTTGGGGTAAGCTGGAGTTAGTGGTGGTAAAGGTGGAATTTCACATTTGCAACGTGTAATATTAGAAATTATGATTAGTTCAGTTTGTGTGTAATATGACTTGTTTTAGATTTTATAAGCAGTTTTTCTGTGGGTTAGAATTAATTGAAATGAAATTATTTAATATTCTCACTGGTCTGCTCATTGGTCTTAGTGGTTGCGAGCGCGGCTGCTGAACGTGAGGGCCTGAGTTCGATTCCCGGGTTGGACAAAGTGTTATCGAGTTTTTCTGTTAGAAAATTCTCAGTAACAGAGTTTGGAGCCGTGCCCGGTTTATGGGAATAGGCTCATCACCTTCCATCACTTTCATAGTCCGATGTGAGGGCAAACCGACACGACCGGAGAGAGATCAATTGCAAGACCGACGGCTTTACGTCCTCTTTGAAGCACGGGGGTGTCACACCACCAACTTCCTAACTCCTGGCTGCTATTGAGAATTTCCTAACAGAAAATCCCAATAACACTGCCCAACCTGGGAATAGAACTCAGAACCTCACGCTCAGCAGCCACGCTTCCGATCATTAGACCTACGAGTCAGTCAACAAAGCGGTAACAACACAAAAAGGTAGGGCAATACTAAACATGAAAGAAAGAAAGAAAAGAAACTAAAAAAACATCAACTCCTTATAAGAAAAATCCATAAAACTACTGCGAAGTACCCCACCGCGAGCTACCCCCCATATGTACTGAATATCAAAACAAATAAGCAAGACAGTCACGTCAGAGTTACTTTCACGTTAATTAATACGGCCATAATCCCGGCCCCCCTCCCCTCCCCGCGGGACCGTTAGCCGAAGGAGGTTGAACAGCTACCGTGTAATAATTATCAATGTACCCTCGGGGTACTATGGGTACCCTTTGTAGGGTTGCTGGAGTAGGGACCGTGAATTTTGGACTGTTGTGGAATATGTCCGATTTGCAGATAGGTAGGTGAGAAGCCATTCCTCAAATTATTTTAGGTCCATCAGATGATATAAAAATCTACCTATATACTTACATAAATATATCACAATCAATAAATATTTAGGCTGTGTTTAAATCTCCGTCTACTCCAAGTCTACTCCTTCGGGGAATACCCCGACGTAGTCATGTTGAGAATTGGTAAAAAAAAAAGAGTTCGAGTAATCGTCGTCAAAGAAAAGTCAACTCCCTTGACATAAAACTGTTCTTTGATAAAAAAAAAAATTACATAGGCTTTTCAAGAACTCCTTATGGTTGGTCACCTGTTGGCTTCATTAAATTTTTTCGCTAGTTTTATACTACAATGTATCATACATGATCATAAATTACTTAACATAACCAGTCCATAACTGTCCCACTGCAGGGCGAGGGCCTCTTTTCATACAGGGGAGGCTAGCATTGATCACCACGCTCATTGCGGGTTCGCGAATTCAGATCATTATGTCCAGCTTTCGTCACGATGTTTACTTCACCGTATATCTGTGATGCCTTAGAATTACTAAGAAAGTACAAATGACATTGAATAAGTGACATTGGTACAGTCGACAAAAGAGATAGGTATCCAGGGTCGTCAGATATAGTTGAAGTTTTCTTAGAAACCGATGGATGTCTTCGATTGAAACTTAATTCTATTATTGAACTGTTTATTATCTACTTTTTAAATTAAATTAAATTTCAAAACATCCAGTGTTTTCTATGAAAGTTTCAACTATATCTGACGACCCTGGATACTTATCTCTTTTGTCGACTGTATATACCAGATACTAACCCACAACTTGTGGCCCAAGAGGTAGCCCCGTAAATTCGACCACCACGACACTCCGTCATCATTCATCTATCTCAGTGATTTATCATTATTAATTTTCTTTTAAGCTATTAGGCAATAAGTACTGCACGGATTTGTATAAAATTTGGCACACAGATAGTTTATAACCTGGATTAACACATAGAGTACGTTTTATCCCTGCTAGGTCCCAATTCTCAAATCCACGCAGACGAAGTCCCGGGTAGAAGCTAAGTGTTCTATAATTATAAAAAAATAATGTAGTAACAATAATATTACCCCTTCTATGGTGTCCACGCTAAGGTAACCCTCCCGTGCGTAGTAAAAAGGTTTCCTATTTGCATTTTACAGTCTGACCGGACTCCATAGAGCTTGCGATTTAATTTGGTGAGAATAAAGGTGGGGCATTATATCGGCCATTCTGCACATTAGACTGGGTATTTTGCGCATTTGCCGGGTATTCTGCACATTATTGCGTGTTTGTGGGACCTTTTGTTATTGTTATTGCAATTAGTATTGTGTTGTAGCGCTGGTTATTGAGATGTTCCGTTCATTTGTTTTAATTTTGGTCTGTTGTAATATGATTTGTTTACACTTATTGATATGAAATTATAAATTTTTGTAGTAAAAGAAAAATTGTGTTGGAAACAGGAGTCTGCGGCTTCCGGATAAATACTCCAGGCGCTCTGTCAACTACGCCATCCCGACCTCTGGTCACTATTCTGAAATTTTCTTCCACATTTTAATACGTCTTATGGTGACGTCATCGCCATCTATTCAGTCTCTTTATACGACCGATTTGTCTTTTCACAAGAAATGTAACTTTTAGTCATGAATATTAAAATCCTTAAAAGATTCATCTGTATTAACGCGTTTTTTATTATCTTGTGGAAATGCTCACAGATATTCTTTATGGACGGCGGGACGGGTCTTTAAGACTCCTAATGACTAATACCAAAGTGCCACCTCAACGCATTAGAAAAGGGCAACTCAAGACCTAAATGATCATGCGCCAATCTAAATCGAGGGGAAGAAGATGAGATTGCGGTGTTGAACAGGATTTCTGTCACTCTACAGGAACTTAATAGATGACGTCACCAAAAACAAGTGGAGGAATAGTTCGGAATAGTGGGCAGAGCGTAAAGCGTAGTTAACAAAGCGTAGTTAGCAGAGCGTAGATAGCAGAGCGTCTACACTTTTCATCCGGTGGCATAGGTGCAAATTCTTTTGTTTTTTGACTGTGGAAAATTAATCATGGACGCTGTGACCGACTCATACCGAACAAAACCAGATGATCCCGGGTTTGCTTTCACAGAAAACAGGTGCAAATCGTGCTCACGACCGTATATTTCTACCATTTTTTTAAAACTTTTGTATAATTTTTTTTACATAGGTACAGTCCACTTTCATTTCTCTGCGAATACCTGTACCTTAACAGTATCATGTGACCTAAGAAATTGGAAACTAACCTAATAAAAAAATATCATCAGCACATCTACTAAATTGTTATTTGGTATATAACAAATTTCCTCAACCTCATAATATTGAAAGGAAAATAAATAAATAACAATTTTGCGGCCGTCCCGCGCCGCCGCCGTGCCGAGGTGAAATTTCATTACTTATCCATTTTAAGGAGAGGGTAAGCACGTTGACCCAAATTTTATCTTTTTCAAAATAAACATGTCTTCCCTCGTCATATTACATTCCCGCCACTTTTGGCCAATAGGAATTTATTTAATTTTGTGCGTAGTATATTAAAAGGTTCAGTGAGTTTTGTATTGAATTGTGAATAAATAAACTATGAGAGGGGGCGATTTTATGTTTAATTTAAACTAGTTTTTATCCGTGACTTCGTTTGCGTCGACTTAAGAATTAAAAGCCGCGATAAAAAGTCTCCAGTGTGTTAATCTAGGTTAAAAAACAATCTATGTGCCAAATTTTATCCAAATCGACATCATCCACCCTCGCAAACTTTCGCATCCATACTTAAAATTATAAATGCGAAAGTAACTTTTTTTATGGGATAGGGGGCAACAGAGCAGACGGCTCGCCTGATGGTAAGCGATTACCGCCGCCCATGGACACCTGCAACCCCAGAGGAGTCGCGAGTGCGTTGCCGGCCTTTTAAAGGGTTTGGGCCTCCGGTACCCTCACTCACTCGGCGAAACACAAAGCAAGCGTTGTTTTACGCCGGTTTTCTGTGAGGCCGTGGTATCACTCCGGTCGTGCCGGCCCATTCGTGCCGAAGCATGGCTCTCCCACGGTAAAATCTAATATGGTAACTCTGTTTGTTACCTTTTCACGACTAAACGGCTGCACGGATCTTAATGAAATTTCGCAAAGAGATGGTATCTTGGGGAAGGACATAGGATAGTCGCGCAGACGAAGTCGCGGGCACCAGCTAGTTTATAATATTAGTAGAATGAAACAGGTGAAGCGGTTATTGCATGGCACTTTTGTTTATAGTTTGTAAAATGTTCTTTTGATGCCCGTTACAATTCCAAATTCCAGGCTGCTACTGGGAGTTAAAAAAAAGACCCAATAACTCTTTTGCTCAACGTGAGAAAAGAATGCATAACCTCAGGCTCAGTAACCGCGGTTGCAATCAATGGACCAACGAGGCAGCTAATAGATATAATTACATAGCATAATCACGCCTGTAATCCCCGAAGGGATAGGCAGAGCTATCATATATAAGGTCCTAATTTATTAGGTAATTTCCTTTGAAAGGGTTAATATATAAGTCAAATACATTAACTTAAGCTAAGAATTAAATGGAAATAACAAATTATTTGTAATTACCATAGTACTAGGAAGACGAAAACTGCTCCTTGAACGGCGAACATTAAGAAAAAAATATAATTGTCGTAATAATTTGTATTATGGCTTAAATGAACCCTTACCACTTACACATTGACCCCTTAAAAGGAAATTACCTAATAAATTAGGACGTTATATATAAGGGGTACACACAGTTGTACACCAATTTCACCAATGCTGTTTTTAAGACCCAGGTGTTGAGCCTATTGCCACCTACCGGGCATAATTTGACTCCGGGTTGCTAATAAGCAAGAATCCCAATAACACTTTGCCCGACCCGGGAATCGAACCCAGGACATCATGCTCAGCAGTCGCGCCGTCTCTAGACCAACGAGGTAGATATAATGTAATTACTTACCCTGCTTACTACTAGAATATCAACGTCTCGAATTTCCCTTCTAGTCCTTAATCAGTGCCCCTCCCCCAACAAATTCTAGAATTTATGGTCAAACCATAACGTTATCATCCATTGGTCAACTACGTATCTATACATCCATCTATATAACGATCACTTGAAATGTGATCATGATTTTAGTACTGCCCAACTATTTCTGCAATAAATTAAATATGATCCTCGGAAAACGAAATTATAATGTATTTTGAGCCTTATGTCAAGGTCGTAGGGCGTCACGCACCACTCGCAAATCCTACTTGAATGTCTCAAGTTGTAACTATTTTAGTGTAGAGTACATGTTTCGAGCTTATAGCGGAAATAATTGTGTTTCATAGGCATTATTACAGACCTTAACGTGTATAAAAATATTATACAGAAGAGTGGAAAAGCGAAGGAAAACATCGTGAGGAAACTAGGACACCTGAGAGATGTTCTTAATGGTGTGTAAAGCTCTACATAATACATATGTCAGAGGTCTATGGGTGGTTAAAACTATGACACTAGGTTGTTCATCAACTACACAATAAGAATCAAAGAGCATCACATCATTATCTTCAGCCCGTATATAGGATACCATCCTTGTTATGATTAATTTACTAATTCTAATATTTTTACTCGATCGTATAACATTTATTTTAATTTTAATTTTTGGGATAGAAAAATACGCCGAGGACTGCTCCTGGGCGTATCTTTCTATCCATTATATGTATTTCTGCGAATAGAACCTGCAACTTTTTCGTTTAGCACACCAGTCCCTTTAACCTCTGATCGACCTCGTCACGATTTTAAATTTTTACTAAGGTAATGGGAAAAATCAGTCTAGCTAAAGTTATTAAGTGGCATAACCGCTATTTCATTAATACAAATACAAATAAAATTGACGTCTCTGTTTGCAATGTCAAAATAATAGTATTTTTAAGTTCATACAGTCTTTCTTTCTTTATTTGCACGATACCTATGCATAAAAATATTTTTTTATGTTTTTTGTGTGTCTTTTCCGGCTAATCTTCGAAACGGCTGGACCGATTGTGATAATATTTTACTGGCATGTAGCTGATTATATAAAGAGTAACTAAGGCTATCTATAATATACGTGGGTGAAACCGCGGGGCACAGCTAGTAACAAATACAAATATAAAATCAAAGATATTTCTCTGAATTTATATTTGTCTGTAGAAATCAAACCCGTATCACGCATTGCAGCAACCGATATGAGCTCTACATGATTATGCTCACATAACCATAAACAGTTTTGTCTGGAGTTTAAAAGAGACTATGACCTCTGTGTTTGTTCCGGCTTTTTCAGATAGGAAATGTGCCGCGCCTTCTAGATACAATGTGACGCGTAAAAAAGTTTTGTAAAGACCTATTTACAATCAACAATTTGAATATCCTGACCACAAGAACCGCGCCGTCAATAGTCTCTTGACTCTCCATTCCACCTCTCCCTTACCCCACCCACTAAGGGTCAAAGGTTACACGTCATTAAGTTGGTCACCCGAAGCGGCAGCCACATGAATGCGGTATCAAACTGTTTTATTGCCCGCCATGATTTAATGAAATCTTTAATATCGGAGATAAGGCGGGAATGCCCCTCGTAAATTGCCCGGAGCAATATTCTGCGCTCCTAATGCGCAGAAATAATAAGCTGACATTCCTTTATGTGTACTTTGAGTTATGCTGAATGTTAAGGTTTTTGTTTATTTGGAGGCTGTTGGTTACCGAGACTTTTTGAATTCTGGTTTATTGGATTTCTGGTGCGGAATAAACTTTTATACAGAACAACTTGAACCGACGAGCACGCATAAAGTGGTTAATGAAGCGAAAGAAGTGTGTCAGAATCGTAGCAACTGGAAATGCATCCTTGAATAAAGATAAAACGCATGCTTAGCGAACTCTAAAGTGATAATATTAAATTGAAAAAGAATACAGTCGCGAGAAGGATTCGAAACTGCGCCTCCCGGATAAATACTCCAGGTGGTTAAGGTTAAGGTAATTACATCTTTACGACATTGTATTAACTGCAAAGTTAGTCGTGTCGGTTCAGTCACCTGTATACGGATTGAATAGATAGCAATGACGTCACCAAAAGACATGTTAAAATGTGGAAGAAGAATTCCCGGTAGTGAGCAGAGGTCGAGATAGTTAGTGGTCAGAGCGCCTGGATTTATCCGGGAGGCGCAGGTTCAATGGAGCTCGCGACCGTATTCTTTTTCCATTTAATATTATAACCATCCTTGATTCTCGACAAGTTAAAGAAAAGAAAAATTAATAGAAATAGAGAGCCCTTATAATAATATAGACTCCTAAACTGTCGTGCTTGTGATAATGGTAGGAAGTATGTATAGAAAGATTTTGAGAAAACGGCGCGTAAACTTTTAGTTTTTTTTTTTACTTTCCCTGACTTTTGCTATTAAATTTTTAACAATTTTAAACATAAATCTTTGAAAAACTATAACGCATGCATAGCGAACCTGCTTAGTGGTCAGAGCGCCTGGAGTATCCGTATCTGGGAGGCGCAGGTTCGATCCTAGTCGCGACCGTATTCTTTTTTCATTTAATAATTTACCAATTCGCGCTGAGATATTAAACCAGGTATCAGACATTTTTCTAGAGTTCATTACGTACGCTGATTTAGAATCTGTATTTAACTCAATTCATCCAAAAATTTGATTTAGGTACTGCTATTATCATACTGCATAAATCGTACCGTAAGTAAACGTTTTGATAAAAAGTTTACTAACATATTCTTACGGCACTTATCTTCCTAAAATCAGGGCAACGTCACGAACAAAACTAAAAACAAAAAGAAAATCTTTATATCTCAAAAGATATCCTTTACAAATCCAACAGCTCTCTGAACCGTGATTCGTCGGCTATTTTTACCGACAACCCTAAAATAAAACTGTGACGAAGAAGGCAAGGAGTATTGAACGAATGGAACAGGCCTTGAAGGCTCACAGCTGGTGAGTCACGCAGAACTTGTGTAGATAGAAATGAGGATCTTAGGTTATTTAGTGTATTAATTACTATTTTTCAAAGAAACATTGAAAAAATAATGGACAAGAACGGGGTTTGAACCCCCCTTTGACGTTCCGGGTCATCACTCTACCAACTGAGCTACCTAGTCTCGTTATTCCCTATTGAAATTTTCAACCTTCTTTGTATTCGTCTTAAGGAGACGCCTGGCGATATTTATCTAGCAATCATTTTCAGATCTACTATATTATTTAGTGTAATTGTACAATATACATGTATAACAACAATATAGTAGGCCGCAGCTGAAAATCAGCGCTAGGTAGTAGTGATTGTACCGCTCCCTAGCATAATGCTGAGCTGATGGCCCTTTGGCACTTCAATTTATATATTATTCTGTACATAAGTATACCTATGTAATTGTGCGTGCCAATAAACAATTCTTTCTTTCTTTCTTTATACAGGTGTTCAGCGACATATTGTGGAGAGTGTTAACCTATTAAATATTCCGCAAATTGTTATGGTTTTCAAGTTAAAATAATGCATCGTCCAATGTTATCAATCCCCGCAAAATGTCGTACTTATCACATGTTTGCAGTGTATTTCCTGAAGGATTATGTAGAGTTATAGGTTAGTAGAGCTATAGCCGACTTCCGAGCTGCTACTGAGAAATTCCTTACTGAAAAATCCATTAATATTTTCCCGTAAATCGAAACTAAGACCAGCACCTACGGTTGCATCGACTAGACATTGGACAAATTTTATGTCATAGGTAGATACTGTTGCCCTAGCTTTTTCCAAATGGTTATTATTATAAAATTATAGGGTTAGTTAAATTATTTTTGTTTATTGTAAAGGGTCTATTTCGCAAGGGGTTTAGAATCAGCCAAAATAATAAAAAGAAAACAAAATTTAAAAGTTTATTAGGCATTTCCTCTGCTTATTTTTTCAACTTGTATCATAAAACAATAAAATTATAACATTTTACCTTTCCCCAACTAAAAGTAAGAATAGAGCATTATACAAATACAAATAGTTTATTCACATAAAGGTCACAAGAATTAATTGAATTCCCTGACCCCTGAGGGAGGTGGAAAACCTGTGTTACAGGGGTCAGTGTCTTCTCCTATACTCATTGAACATTTCATGTATGGACGTTAAAAATGTTTTTTTTTTTGTAATATGCATGACAGAATACAGAATGTGAGTGCGTGCATATGTGTATGTGTGTGTGTCATTTTCATTTTAGTAATAATTCAGTTTGATCATAGTCTACAGATAGAAGCAATTTTTTTATTTTAGCTTTTGCTTGGTGGTTTGGCAGTGGGTGTATGTTTAAAATTTAATTTATTTTATTATATATAAGTGTATTGCCATTGAACTTTGTTAGCGCTTAGCGGAACCAGTTCGGCATTCCAGAGGTAAACACACATTTCTGATTACGTGAGTTTTATTGTATTCTTCGCTGTTGTATGGGGTAATTTTCTGCTGTTTGGTGCCTAGTTGAGCAACATACAGTTGCCTAACTGTCAACACCTGACATTTCTGATATAGGATATATATACGGACTAAAGTTCATAACTTTTAGTAGAGATCTTTGGGCTCTTTCCAGTATTATCATTAAAGTTTTGCAAGCACCACCCCATATTAAAGGAAAAAATATTCTTTACATGTATAGGAAATAAACTTAATTTAAAATTTTATTCTATAAAAACTAACAGTTCAATAACCGAACCCCACAACGCTGCAACATATGCATTTATATCGATAACGTAAAAACCGATAAACCTTTGCGAACCACGTCACGTTTCCCAAAACGCATCATACCTTCCAATGACGGTTTAACTCAAGTAGACATGTATGAAACCTAAACGATTCCAACTGTCTCGGGTATAGCCACTTTGGGCACGTAATGGTTGCCGAAATCCGATCCCGGGCGGGGGACGATTGTAACCAACGTGACATTGGTGTGAACTCTCGATACACGCTAGGGTTGGCGAACGTATGGCCAACGTACCAATATCGCAACTGTCAAAGTTTGTGACGTTGGTCGGGCGTAAGTAATTGATGTCTATAGTTTGAAGTTATTGGGTTTGGCTGATTAATGGGTTAAGATGGTTTACTTCTTAGTGTTGTATGCTTAGTTCTCTAACAAGACAACAAGGATGTCTTTGCCAAAAAGTTTTTGGTTTAGCTATTTGAAATCATTTGATTTTATTAATTTACAGCTTTGATTATTGAATGATGTTTTCAAATAAAATTATTCTTCCATTCTCTCGATAGGATAATAAAAAAGAGCACACATATAGACATAACTCTCAAGCACAAACAATTGCATATAAAGTCACTTTATATATTCAAACACATTACGCAGACAGTAGTGATTGTGAATCAGCTAGTCTAGCGAGACATGCGACATCTCGATACGTTTGATAAAAACGCCAACCCGACAACCCTACGATCCAGCATGTCGCAGTCATTTATAGAAATCCATTTATTACGTAAACGACCTAACTCGCTTGAGCGCACGCGCTTAAGATTTAGAGTTTGTTTCACTGTTCCCTATTTGGTTCGAGACGAGTGAAATACTAAATCCGACTTCTATTTTTGTTCTGTTTTTGAATAAAATATCCAGTATTGGAGTTATTGGTGAAACGGTTTCGTACAATCGTTATTGTTGCGATAAAGTTTTGTTTTTCCGATAGATTTGTTGCATTTTACACACCTCCTTTCAACAAGTATTGCGTGATAGTAAATAAATAACTTAATTTATATGAAATCAGTAAACGTACGTCACGTCTTTTAAACAAAAACCATTATTTAGGATGTTAAAAATATTATCATCTCATCCTTTACGAATAAATATTATATTGGTTTATTTGAAAACAGATTTTTCTGTAATATTTTAATAAATACAACAATACACCTCTGTCTGAAGCTTTGGGGAATATAGGCGTGATGCTAAGTATGATTTTTAGGGTTTCGTACCTCAAAAGGAAAAAGGTACCCTTATCCGCGGATCACTTCATTGTCGATCTGTCTGTTGGCCTGTCTGTCTGTCAAGAACTTTTTTCTCAAGAAGTGGTGGAGGTATCAAGTTGTAAAAAACATCAAATATTTATTTCCACGGTCCCTTGGAGCTGTACAAAATCAAACTTCTAAGTCAACACAATTATAAATATGGCCATTTATACCGTATATCTGCCACTCGAGCGCGTTTCAAACTCCCACTTGCCGTATATTTATTATTACAAACGCAACGACATTTCCCATCACAGGCAAACCAATATCTCACTATACATTCCTAATTTAGTCCTATTTATTTTCTGTACAGCAGCACAGACACGATATACGAACCAGCCTCCGCTCTGTGCACATTATCGCGTTTATCCTGACCTAAGTGCATTATGTGGTTGAGGAAATCTCCTGCCGAAGCACTTGTCTAGTAGGGGCATGCGCACCTATTCTGATTCAAAGTGCGATTCCGTTGCGTTTAGAAAACAGAAGCGGACTAAGGGTTAAACAAAAACTATCGAGTATACGGCTATGCTACAGAAAAATCTTTCAAACACATTATCGCATGCGTTACGAACTGTAAAATAATACATTGGAAACGAAAATACGGTCGTGGGCGGCGTGAACAGTACGCATTCGACAATGTTTTTTGTAAGATTTATTAGTATTTGATAAGGTAATAAGTTAACTGCAAAGTTAGTCGTGTCGGTTTAGTTACCTGTTTAGGGACTGAATAGATAGCGATGACGTCACCGTGAGACGTGTTAGAAATGTGGAAGGAGGAATTCGAAGTAGTGAGCAGAGTTTGGGATGGCTTAGGTAAAGAGCGCTTGGTTCCGGGGGGCACGCAGGTTCAAATCCTGCTCACGACCATATCTTTCTTAAAAACAATATTTTGGTGAATTAAACGCTATTCTTATTCTTAACTAGCTGTGCCCGCGACTCCGTCCGCGTGGATGTCGCAAATAACAAATACTCGACGTGATTCTTTAAATTGGCATAACTTTTTTATTTATGAACCGATTGACATAAAACGAACACTAAATGTTAAGTGAAGCTTACCACAATATATTTCTTGGAAACCACATCTAAATCGGATAAGCCGTTTCTGAGATAAGCGTGCACAAACGCACAGACAGACAGACAAGAATTCTAACAATAATTGTTTTGGGTGCTATTTGCGTTGATAAAGGTCCCAATAATATTTTTTCTCATATATCTTCCGTGTACAGACAGCGATTCGTTACATTTTTATTATATGGATTGATGATAATTATACAACAAAATTGGAACATTTTATAAATAGTTTTTAATCTTTATGGAGATATCTATTGTATATCATGATAACACTTTTAAACGTATTTTAAACTACACCTCTGAACCTCGATCGAAAGCCACCACCGTAATAAGACCCTCAGATAGAATCGCACCACACACTCAATGTGGTCCTATTTACATAATAAAACAAGTAGGGATAGAAAAACTTCACCCAACACAACTTAGGTGCAACTACTGAATGCTACTTAAGTTTCTGACAATTCAATAAGAGATTTGGGAAATCCTTTAAAAGTTTTGGTTAAAGTACCCGCTTATTCTAAGTACCTACATATTGCAAGAATAGTTTTTAGGGTACAGTATTACTAAGCCGTGTCGACTGTCTGTTTGTTACAGAAATGTGTCAAAAAAGTCATGAAAATAATGTTTTAGGAACTATTGCTTTTACTTGTACTGGCAACACTAAATTACTATCAAAGTACTAAAGTTTTAAAACATTAACGTATACTTAGCGAACTCTAAAGCTATAAATTTAAATGGAACAAAAATACGGTCCTGAGCAGGATACGAACCTGCGCCTCACGGATAAATACTCCAGGCGTGATTTCTTCTTCTACATTTAAATACGTCTTTTGGTGACGTCATTACGATCTATTCAGTCCGTATACAGGTGACCAAACCGACACGACTAACTTTGTAGTTAATACAATGTCGTAAAGATGCAATTACCTTTATAAATACAGATAAATCTTTGAAAAGCATTAACGTATGCTTAGCGAACTCTAATGTTATAATTTTAAATGGAAAAAGGATACGGTCCAGAGAAGAATTCGAACCTGCGCCTCCCGGATGAATTGTCCAGGCGCTCTGACCACTAATCTCGACCTATGCTCACTACCGTGATTTCTTCTTCCACATTTAAACACGTCTTTTGGTGACGTCATTGCTATCTATTCACGACTAACTTTGATGTTTAGTGTCGGTTTTGTCATCTGTATAGACGTATAATGTGGAAGAAGAGTGTTTTAGTTTACTTAATAACATAGTTCTTCAAATTAGGTATTTGAAGCAATTCCTCGAACCACAAATTTCGAAAAAGCTACAAGCACAAATACCAACATTCTACAATAAAACAACATACTACAGTAAAATATATTCAAATGAAATTCTTTTAACATTTTTATACAAAAGAGTGGTGACTGCAAGTTTTGCCCTCAGAGGGTTCAATCTTTACTATAAGAGGGACCGTTATCTAAATCAAATGCGCTCTCAGACGCGACGCAGCTTGTTCAAGGAGATTTTTAAAAGGATTCATGTTAAATGGGTAAAAAAGGGTCCAGCCTCATGTTGCTACAGAAATACAGATATAGAAGAACTTCGAACCTTCCTGTTTGGACGATTCTTAGTATGTTTTTTTATTTTAAATAGGTGTGTTTTTGCTTTTCTTTTTGATTGAGCTCAGCATTCTTTATGGTACCTATAAGAACATACATAATAGATTTAGATAGATTTTTTACCGTATTTTTAACCGACTTCCAAAAAGGAGGAGGTTATCAATTCGGTTGTATTTTTTTTTTTTTTTTTTTTATGTTTGTTACCTCAGAACTCCGTCATTTATGAACCGATTTAGAAAATTATTTTTTTATTTGAAACGTTTTACTTTCAGATTGGTCCCATTTAAATTTTATGAAAATTGGTTTAGTAGTTTGGTATTTAAATCAAAATAACTGAAAAATAATACGTCATCGAAGTAAACGAAATGGTGTATTTTGCTTTCTTGTGACTTTCCGGTGGTTTACGGTCTCTAGAATAGTTCTAATGAACTGCCTATTTTCCAGCTTCATCATCAGATGATGATGATGATGATGAAACCGGAAGGTAAGCACCGGAAAAATATTTTTTTTGCTATTTAGTGCTTTTTAGTGTAAGACCGCATTCTCAAACATCTCTTTTTACACGAGTGCTCAAAAAACGGAGTGAATATAAGTATGTACGAGTATGTATGTAACTATGTTTGTGAGTTTCTTTACCTATTCCACCATTACTTCTAAATATCTGAACTGATTTCGATATATGGGGTATCGTTACAATCCTTACACTGTCCCGTCAGTAACATACGCTAGTCAGTTTTTTTTTAAATTAATTTCTTCTTGTTTTACGCAGTTTATTACTCTCTTTTGAAATAGCCTCAGATCTAGATTTCCTACTTTGATATGGATATGTCGCAGATGGACTGTAGAATAAGCTGTTTTACAAAACTGCTAGCTGATTTACAAAACAGTACTGTTATGAAAAACAGCTGAACGACGTTTAGCGGTTTTACATAATTACTGAACTATAACACGCAGAATTGAATGAACGTTTTGCGTTTATCAATGCAGCGGGTCAACGATCAGAGATTATGTAAAACAGTGTGAAATGAACTGTCAGGTTGTTGATTTTAGTTCGAAATTTTGTCACATATGGCTCTGTATGTTCTAAAAATAATAACCTAACTTTATTTTACTTCTCAATAGTAAAAAAAATATGAATATTTTTAATGACGTAAATACTAAACCACTATAATAGTCGACAATATATCGGGATTATGAAAGAAAATAAATTAAATTGATCCATGAGCGAGCGAAGCGAGCTCGGGAGTTTCGTGTACTCCGACACGGACAGGTTAGGTTCGAAGAGGATGACGGGGGCCCGTGAGCGAGCGTAGCGAGCGAACAGCCCCCGTCATCCTCTTCGTGTTTAGGTTTTTTCTAACCTTACGGACACAAAATATGAGCCCCGCTAAGCGGGGCTCCGTCGACCCAGCCACGGAAAGTCCAATCAGAATACAGTATCGCTTTTTTACTTGAATGGTGACTATCCATTTAATATACCTATACAATAAACAAACCTGTCCCACTGTAGATATGTCATTCTGCATTACGTCTAAAGGTGGGTAGCAGTTTTGTTAAACGTATCGCAATGGCAATCCAGCTGAACGTTGTTCAGCTGTTTTATAAAATAGTACTGTTGTGTAAAGCAGCTAGAGATTTTGTAAAACAGCGGATTCTACAATCCATCTGCGACAGATATATATGGACAGCGCGTTAAGTAGGTCTATCCATATTCACTTCCGATAAATCAGTTATGGTACGCAAGATTCACTAAAAAGTAAGAAATAAAATAATTTTTAACAAAAAAAAGAACTGACTCCAAAAATCTTTCTGTTAGGTAAAATTGCACTAAAAAGTAATAAAATAATTGCATTATTTACTTACTACAAATTATATAAAAATATTTTTTTAATTTTAGAGGATTCTGAATAAAATCAATTTATTAGGACAATAATATACAATTATTATTATTTTATACAAAAGAGTGGTGACTGCAAGTTTTGCCCTCAGAGGGACCGTTATCTAAATCAAATGCGCTCTCAGACGCGACGCATCTTGTTCAAGGAGATTTTTAAAAGGATTCATGTTAAATGGGTAAAAAAGGGTCCAGCCTCATGTTGCTACAGAAATACAGATATAGAAGAACTTCGAACCTTCCTGTTTGGACGATTCTTAGTATGTTTTTTTATTTTAAATAGGTGTGTTTTTGCTTTTCTTTTTGATTGAGCTCAGCATTCTTTATGGTACCTATAAGAACATACATAATAGATTTAGATAGATTTTTTACCGTATTTTACTGCGTCATTTGTCTAGTAGATTCAAGCGCGGCTATCAATCGTAAGATCCTGGGTTCGATTCTCAGGTCAAGCAAAATGTTATCTATTACATTTTTCTGTAGTTCCCTGGAGTTGATGTTGTGACATCTTCGTGTTTCTCAGGGCACGTAAAGCCGTCGGTCCTGCACCTGATCTCTTTCCGGTCGTGTCGGATTGCCGCCCCATCTGACGATGAGAGTGCACCTGTGTTTGCGCATACACTTGTGCACTATAATATTTCCTGCGTACTTGACTAATCTCCGTGGAGATAGGCCGCCGTGACCGACAAACGGCAAGCATGGCTGCTAGGCCTGAGATCGGGATTTCTTTGGGGAGAAGACCGGGGAGTGTGGGATTTTAACATCACTAAAATCTCCCCGGTGGTCACTATCAGCATGTAAAGGGAAGTTCCGGGTCTTCTTATGAGACCTGTGGGGTTACTCTTGAAATAAATAACAATTCCAATCCAACACCAATGTTAAATCAAAGCCTTAAAATAATTTGTATTTTTAAAATAAATTTTTAAAATTACAAATTGTTTAGAAAATTATAATTTTAAAGCATGTTGGTACTTATTAGTATTCTGTTTTTTTAATTATTATTTTTAAGACATTTTGCCATTTAAAAGTACGGATTTACATATTTCCAATGTCAATCGAGCGGACTTATTTTCAAAAGTTTAAAATATATAACTCTACCGTGTTCTTGACTGTACCTTATTTATAGCAATGAAGAACAAATATCTCCTACAAGACTTGACCATGTAAACTTTACATCTTGGTTAAAAAGTATCCTAAAATACGACGAAGCGCTTCCAGCAAAGGTAGGTAGTGCCCCCTTCCTTCGGCTCGTCTTGGCGGGGGCACTACCGTGATATACCTACCGTGTAAATTTGTTTGACCTTCCTGTCTTAAAAACAGTTGTATGTACATTAGTCCATTGGCAACGATTGGGGATTCAAATCACGGAATTACATTTAGTAGTTCGACAACTTATCTATTGCGTTTTTCCCGCTTCAAGCATGTCAATACTTTATACTCATTTATATCGATATATATCTGTATCTGCCGATATATATCTATATCTATATCGATATATTTATATCGATATTCTTAGTTATTTTTGCCCAGTTAGGCAAGTCATAGAAGTCAGGCCTAACAAGCCCTTACGGAGATATGATAAGAGCCTTGTTTATGACACAATAACCGCCAGCCGGTCAATCGGACCCAACTCCGACTAGTTTATTTGTTTCAGAAACTATCTATGTGCGTTCGAGCTTGGAAGCCATGGAGTCCTTCGTTAGTAAAGTTTTTATGTAAGGTACTGATAGTTTTTTTTTTTTTTTTTATATTACTTTTCCACCGACAAAAAAGTAGGAAGGTCTCAAGTCGACGCGTTATATACCTGTATAGTTTTTATGTATGATCATGTATAACTTTTTACAGACTAGTGTGATTTAAAGTTGGAACTGTTTAATTAAAAATCCATACTAATATTATAAATTCGAAAGTAACTCTGTTTGTTTGTTTGTGTGTTACCTTTTCACGACTAAACGGTTGAATGGATTGTAGTGAAATTTGGCAAGAAGATAGATTGGACATCAGAGAAGGACATAGGCTACCTTTTGTCACGCAAACAAAGTCCAGTTAGTTAAAAATAAGTATAACTCTAAGGTTGGATATCTAAAGTTATAATGAAGTCTAAAAATATAAATTATTGTGGATAGAAAAATACGGTCGTGAGCAGGATTCGAAACTGCGTCTCCCGGATGCTCCATTGTCTAGGTGCTCTGACCACTAAGCCATCTCGAACTCTGTTCACTACTCCGAATTCTTCTTCCACATTTTAATACGTCTTTTGGTGACGTCATTGCTATCTATTTTTAACACATACCTACATGTCGACCTAATAGAAGGGTCTTTCAAAGTGTTTCTCCACGTTGGTCTACTGGTCACAAGGGCGAATGCTGAGCAATGAGCATGAGGTTCGATCGATTCCCAAGTTCGGTAAAATGTTCTTGGGTTTTTCTGTCAGGAAACTAAGTGCAGCCCGAAGTTTTATACCCAGTCGATCGTAATAGTTTCACCATCTATTACATGGAACTTTATAACAGCTTTTGTGAAATGTGTGTGAACTATGTACCTCTGCCTACCCCTTCGGGTAATACTAGGGTTGAGGATATGTAAAAAAAGTGTTACAAAAATAAATATTCTCTCTTTTCTTGAACCCAAAACCGAACAAAACAAAAGGAACAACGTCACTCAGTATTAGATACACAGGTCCGCGTGAATTCCGTCATTCGTCTGTTCCGTGGTCCGAAGCGACAGCGCTCTGAATAAATACATGGGGCTCCATTAAAACGTCAGTCAGACTGAGTGGCTCTCTTGTGGACCCGCTTTGTTGACGCACACATATGGAAGTGTTCTATCGATGTTATATTTTAAAGGCCCTGCGGCCTGTAGTAATAAAAAAATAAAGAATACAGTCGTGGTGACCGAGTGGTTACACACCCGCCTTTTGAGCCGCAGCTTGTGGGGTCAAACCGGGCATGGACTAATGTGCATTTGGAAATGTCATATGTACTTTCTTAGTAAATCTAAGACATCACAGACATACGGTGAAGGGAAACATCGTGAGGAAACCTGAACTTAATGGTCTGAAATCGCCAACCCGCAGTGAACTAGCGTGCAGATCAATGCTCGTGACTTCTCTGTATGCTCTCTACCTGCGTCTGTGTTTCTGAATGCATTCAACCCTAATCTCTTCAAAATTAGAGTGAACAGGCTTCTTCTGGGTAAGCTCACTCCATCGTCGATTTTTCTATGTCACCTCTGAACAATAACAAATTAAAAAGAAAATACACGAGATTAATCCGGTTAAAAGTTGTTTTATTATAATGGTAAACGAATCGAGTACTAGATCATTTATAAAAGCTGTTCATCTGTAGCCGACCCATATTTACTTAGAGGACCAGGTACTGATTCCTTATAGAGAAAATAATAAAAAGTATGCTTAATTATGTAAAATCCTTTGGTTATTTAATGACCACATTTTCACCTCGAAACATTAACTAGTTTTGCAGAATAAACTCCGAACGGCTCTAAGAATAAGTTGTTGACATTGTCACAGGACGGTGAACTCCTAAGGCTATTTATTTTGGTGGTTTTGCACGGGTTGGTTTTTGTCGCGCACACTACAAGGAGCGAGTTTGTTCGTCCCCATAAAGAATAATACTCCTCCCTACCGTATTTCGGTCACGGCGGCTTATCTCCATGGAGATTAGCCAAGTACGCAGGATATATTATAGTGCACAAGTGTATACGCAAACACAGGTGAACTCCTTATTCCTTCACTCTCATATTCCGATGGGACAGCAATCCGACACGACTGGAGAGAGGTTAGGCGCAGAACCGACGGCTTTACGTGCTCTCCGAAGCACGGGAATGTCACCAACTTCCTGAGTCCGGACTGCTACTGAGAATTTTCTAACAGAAAAACCCATTAACACTTTGGCCGACCTGGGAATCGAACCCAGGACCTCAGCAGCCGCGCTTGCGACCACTAGACTAACGAGGCAGTCCATAAAAGAATATCAATAATAAAAAATATATTTTTTGGTCAGTCTGACACTGACCAAAAAATTTATTTTATAGCGTTATAGCGGTATACCTTCTTAAATGTTGTTTTACCTTGTTAAATATTGTCACACCTTAGGCGTTGAAGACGTATTCAACACCTCTCGTAGGCACCACTGGAATTCTAGTTTGATTGAAAATTTGTGATAGTTATTAATGATAGTCTAAACACCTACTTAAAAACATGAAAAATCTTAGAATTTTCATAATCTTTGAACGTTAAGTCGAAGATTTAATCATAAATTCTGGAAGACAGCGTTTGATATTTTGCGACGAACTTTAATCATCGATAAAACTAATACCTTATCGCAAACATGCCTCTACCAAACTAAAGATTGCTAAAGTTGGATTTTTTAGAGATTCACGATATTTTATAAAATAATGTAGACTAAATCTCGGGCTGCTGCCTCGTTGGTCTAGTGGTCCCAAGCGCGCCTGCTGAGCATGGGGTCCTGGGTTCGGTTCCCAGGTCGGGCAAAGTGTTATTGGAAAATCCCGATAGTACTATCTATAGTAGCCCGGATCTCGATAGTAGCCCGGAGTTTGGAATTGGGCCCGGTAGATGCCAATGGGCTCACCACCTTTTACATGGGACTTAATAACAGCATTGGTGAAATGTGGGTGTACAATTGTGTACACCTCTCCCCTTTGGGGAATACAGGCGTGACGCTATGTTATATTATGTTAAATCTCGGGCTCGTGGCTAAGCTCCACAGATCGATCGATCGTGGTTAAGCTGCGCTGTCTGCGGTCGGTCTATTGAAGGGTGACGATAATTTTATATCGAGATTCCTCCGTGCGGTTGTCAAATAAAGATAGTATTATACTAGTATTATATTAATAGTATATAGGCAGTCACTCCAAGTAATATAATGGTATTCAGCTGCATCCAGTTAGACTGAAAGTTGGCCCAACGTAGATGGAAAAAGGCTAGGCGGATTTGAAATTTTAAATGGGGAGCTAATTCGTGTTTTTTTATTTTCATATATACTTGACGCATTTATCATCATTAATCAATACATATAATAAAAATGTAACGGATCGCTGTCTGTACATGGAAGATATATGAGAAAAAATATTATTGGGATCTTTATCAACGCAAGTAGCACCCAAAACAATGATTGTTACAACTTTTGTCTATTTGTCTGTTTATCTACGTGTCTATTTATCTGTTTGTCTGTGCCTTAGTGCACGCTAATCTCAGAAAAGGCGCATCCGATTTAGATGTGTTTTCACTAATATATTTTGGTAAACTTCACTTAACATTTAGTGTTAGTTTCATGACATTCGATTCATAAATAAAAAAGTTATGCCAATTTAAAGAATCACGTCGAACATTTGTTAATTATTATGAATTTTTGTTCATGCACGACATGGTGTTAATCTACGCGGACGGAGTCGCTGGCACAGCTAGTCTATTTAATATCGCGTTAGTCAGTAATTACAGTGTGCTCCGAGATAGCTGTTGTGGCTGATAGATATATTATTTTTCACCACAAACCGATACGATTGATTAAAAATATATATGAACTAATATACCGGAGCACTGTCGAATTGTACCAAAAACAACGTGTGTTAAGGCTCTTAAACAAAATTCAGCAATACGTCACAGATATATATATACACTGGTATAGGTATCTATATGCTGAAAACCTGAAGGTATTGACGTATGGAGCTTATTTGCTGAACAATTTCATTCCATAAAACGGGCAGCTTTTACAACTTTTACAACTTTTTCTACTACCTTTTTGAGAAGCATAAACTTTGACTGAGAATCTTATTAAATATTCTGACGTTGCCTACTGTAATATTATTTATTAAAAACTTATTACAATTTTTACGATGGAGTCTACGGAAAGGACTAGATTTAATCAAGCCGAGGTACAAGGGATAGCTCCGTTCAGGTTGGTCTAAAAGTTTTTTTAAATATCAAGTTTAACTGACGGGAATATCGGAACGCAAGGACGTTGCTAGTTAATCAAATTAGGTCTTGTGTTACTTACAAATATTTTGCAAGAATAAATAATAATAAAAAAGTATATGAATTAGTTAAAAAAATGGCTCTCGGGCCATTAAATCATTATCATAGCACCACGCCTATATTCCCCGAACGGGTAGGCAGAGATGTGCACAATATACCTACCCACTTTTCATCAGTGTTACTATATGGGTGGTGAGCCTATTGCTATTAACCGGGCACAATTGCAAATTCCAAGAATTTCCTGAAAGAAAAACCAAATAGCACTTTGCCCTACCCGGGAATCGAACCCGAAACCTCAAAGGCAGTCGCGCTTGAGACCGCTAGACCAACGAGCGAAGTGTTATTGGGTTTTTCTGTTAGGAAATTCTCAGGAGCAGGCCCGAGTCAGGAAGTTGGTAGTGGAACACCCACGTGCTTCGGAGAGCATGTAAAGCCGTCGCTCCTGCGCCTGATCTCTCTCCGGTCGTGTCGGATTGCCGTCCCATCATATAATATCTCTTGCGTACTTAGCTAATCTCCGTGGCGATAGGCGCCGTAACCGAAATATGGTCGGGAGGAGTATTATTATTACACCGCCTACTACATAAGTAAAATGTACCTTACATTTTACTTATGTAGTAGGCGGTGAGCCTATTGCCATCAACCAGGCACAATACAAACGCCGGCTGCTACAGAGAATTTCGGAACAGATAACACAAATAACACTTTATCCGGTCCGGGAATCGCACTCGGGACTTCGCGCTTAGCAGCCTTGGTTACGACCGACGAGGTGGCAGTTACCACACCTATACATGTAAAGAAATAAAAGTATGATGGCATATATACCTACCTAAAAAGGCTACGGGCAATTTCTTTTTTTAAAGTAGGTATAGGCTAATAGGCTTTTACATACCTATACGCTCTTTACTTAACTCAAATTAAAGTTATAATATAAAATAGAAAAAGAATATGGTCTTGAGCAGGATTCGAACCTGCGCCTCCCAGATAAATATTTCAGGCGCTCTGACCACTAAGCTATCTCGACCTCTGTTCACCACCGCGAATTCTTCATCCACATTTCACACGTCTGTTAGCGACGTCATTGCTACAATTTGGATGAAGAATGACGTCGCCATTTAATATTATAACTTTAGAATTCGCTTAGCATGCGTCGATGCTTTCCAAAGATTTATCTTTAATTAACTCCAATTACTTTTTAACCGCTTATACTGCTATTGAAAGTGAGCCTAAATAAAGAGCAATTTTTAAAACACGACTCTGTATCCGCACTTTTTTAACCCTCCACCTTCGCATGTACTCGTACCTGGCGAATGACGATGCTCAAACCGCGTTTTTTAGCTAACCCTCTCGATATTTGTCGCCAGCGTGACACGTAACAGTTCGCGCGTCCACTAACAAATCTAATTTGCACGTTCATTGACTTGTCCAACTTTTTGATAGAGGATTTTTGAAGCACCTTTCCCATTGCCGAACCTTCCGCTCGACGATACACTTCACGTTTTTCATGTAGGTAGGTACTTTTGCTTGATTACTTACGCTCGAGTTTTGGAACGACCTCTTTTGGAGATTTTCGATGAATATGTTCGCGACAGCCCTGCTATTCCCGTTTTTAGATAGCCCTGTGTTTACATAGAATCAGTGCCGTTATTATCCAGAAAGACAGTAAATTCGCGTGTGTGAAATTATTACGTTATTATAGAACAATTTAGAGACAATAACAGTGATATTCATACTATATAGTAATTTAGTGCTTGTAGAATGTCTAGATTTGTATTAAAACACTAAGATTTGTATTCTGATGCCTAGATTTATATTAAGACACTTATATTCGTGTTCATATGCCAATAATTAAGGTATTTTTAATGTTTTTAAATGTAGCAGCCATGTTCCATAAGCCATAGCGTGAATGTAAACAAAGATGTTGATGAAATATTTTATTGAGAATTCATACATAATTTTGTAATCTTAATATGTACATAACTATGGTTATATGCAATAAAAACTATTCGGAATGTTGTTTCATTTGTAGCCGGCATACTCGTCTAGGGGGTGCTGATTGTTTTATAGCTTCAACCCTTATGGTTTAGACACATTAACGTAGAAAAACAACCCCGATTTTTGAAAATGAGTATGTTGATAAATGTATTCTGTGCTGGGTGCCCAAGTATGAGGGCGAGATGGTTGACACATACGTCAATAGATAGGTCTTGTCAGCACCTATCTATTGGTATATAGATAGCTATATATATAGTCATAGTTTAGAAGTATATAGCCTTTATATAGTTTTTATTAAGTAAATAAAGAATAGATAGTGCGAGGTTTTTGCGGGTCTCGTTACGGTAAAGATTCGTCGTACTTAAGCAAATGCGCATGTATTTTCTTCGTAGCTCAAAAACTACCATATATTCAAGCCTCGCCATCTTCAATGGAGTAAGCAGAAACCTCAAGCTTTATAGTGATAGTGCAAGTCGGTGTTTTATTTCATGGAATTATTCTCCCGGTGACCTCGATAGTGTTATAGTCTTCATAGTCCCTGAAGAAATACAAGGTTTCAGCATACGTCGAACCGAACCTATAGGTACAGGACGTCAGCGGCTCGTTTCTAGTATTCGATAGACCGCCCGTCCGGTACATTTGCTGGTCCTTCGATAGCCGGATATAGCGACCAACTGAAACCAACACCTGAAGATTAGTTCCTGAAAACTGAAGATGCCGATTACGCGATCGAAAGGAAAGGCGCCGGAGTCGTGGATAGTGGACGCGGGTCCCCCGAGTACATCCACGGTCCGACATGAGCTGCCACCGCGTTCACCATCGACGACCAGCACCGATCCGCCGCCGCCGCCGCCGCCCCCCCCGCATACCGCGAGGGGGACGTCGCCGTCTTCAGCGAAACAGGGCGCGCAGAGTGATAGAAAAGGAACTTACCAACCGGAAGGTAACTCGGATCGGACACTGCGCCCCTCCGATAGGACATATGCACGCGCAACCCCTCGTACAACAGAGGAGGGACAGAAGGAGAGGACAGGCAAGGGGCGCAGCGGCCGATCGGAGACTACGACCCGCTCCAATAGAAAAGTGTTGAAGGCGCGCGAGGAATTATTGAAAATACAGTTACAGTTAGCACAGATAGCATTACAGAAGGCCGAAGAGGAAGCGGACTCTGACGACTACGATCAAGATGGACAGTCGAAGGCCGACTACGTGCGTTCGTGGTTGGAAGAGGCCCCGGAACCACAGCCAGACCTCGAGGTTATAGAAGCAGTCACCGGGAGAAACACCGACTTGGCTGCACCCCCCGCCTCCCCCGTGGAGGGCGTTCGCGGGGAACATAGTGACACACAGCGTGTCAAACATAGTAAAGAAGATGCAGATCCTTCACAACAGAAGGGGGCCCATCAACAGGGAAGTGATTCGTTGAAGCCGTTCATCAGCGAACTCACATCCGCCATAGCCGCATTAGCGGACAGGAAGCCACTGGATACATCGTATGCGTCGCACCATCCGGCGGCTTCGAAAGTCATCATGACTTTACCAAATTTCAACGGCGCACATACAGAGTGGTTGTCGTTTCGTGCCATCTACGACGCCACGAAGAGATACTTCAACAACATAGAAAATACAGCGAGACTCAGGAGGAGCCTTCAAGGACGGGCACTGGATACCGTAAGTTCAGAATTTATAGGTAACGCGCGACCTGATGACATCATGAGGGAGTTGGAACTTCAATTCGGCAGGCCGGACTCCATCGCTCAGGCGGAGACGGACAAGCTGCGGACTCTGCCTCGGTGCACCGAAGCACCCAAAGACATCTGCACGTTTGCGAGTAAGGTAAGATGCGGCGTAGTGACGCTTCAGGCGTTAAAGAAGGAGCATTACCTCATCAACGCGGAGCTGCTGCGTCTGCTGACAGAGAAGCTGCCGAACTCTCTGCGTGCACAGTGGTACCGGACATACACAGAGAAGTATAATTCGATGCCGGACCTCAGTCACTTTAGCGATTTTGTCACAGAGTACGCACACTTTTGCAGCGCGTTCGCACCGGCCGAGAATATCACTGAGGCCCAGCCGAGTCGACGCATCGTACAGAGAACGCACACCGTTACAGGTAAGAGTGCTACTGCTGACACTCGTGCTTCGCGATGCAGAATATGCGAGAAGGAGGGACACTACGCCTCTGAATGTAAACAGTTTCAGGCCGCCGATGCTGATAAAAGATGGGAGCTCGCAAAGAAGCACGGTCTGTGCTTCCGCTGCTTGCGCGCACGCTATCAAGGGCATGCGTGCAAGCCGAGGAAGTGCGACGTAGAGGGATGCACCGCCACTCACAACCGGCTACTGCACTACGTGAGAAAAGGTAAGGTTGAAGAAGCGAGCGCAGAGAAACAAGAGACAGTCGCAAGTTCAACTCTGCGTGCGAAGTCGCAAGCCTACCTCAAGATAGTTCCTGTGCAGATAGTCGGACCGGCGGGAGAGGTGTCAACCTTCGCGTTACTCGACGACGGATCAACGATCTCCCTCATAGATGAAGATATCGCTGTGCAAATAGGCGCTGAAGGTAAGCCGGACCCTTTCACGATACGCGCTATAGGAAACACGTCGCTAGAGATGTCAAATTCGAGACGAGTGAACGCAACGCTCAAGAACGCTGAAGGTAAACAAGTGCCTTTATACGCGCGCACCGTTCCTGCTCTGCACCTATCGCCGCAGAGAGTCAGTGAAGGAGACCTGGCAGAGTGCAAACACTTGCGAGGAATCGAGGAGAAGCTCACGTACAACACCGCTACGCCTAGGGTGTTGATAGGTCAGGATAACTGGCATCTCCTTGTCGCAAGTGTCATCAGAAGAGGCCCGCGTCATCAACCGGTCGCATCACTGACCACACTGGGGTGGGTGCTGCACGGCGCGCACGCTAGAGCGCTAGGCCGCGGCGTACACTCTGTCAATCAGCTGTCATCCGAAACAGAAAATATAGAGGCGCAGTTGAAGAAATATTTCGCACTCGAGTCGCTGGTGATTAACCCGCAGCGTCCGAATACAGACCCGGAGAAGCAAGCTGAAGACAACCTACAGAAAAATATTAGACAATTAGAAAATGGACACATAGAGACAGCACTTCTCTGGAAAACAGAAAATATACAGATGCCGGACAGTTATGAGACAGCTTTCAAAAGGCTCGTCTCTATAGAGAAAAAACTCGATCGCAAGCCCGCTTTGAGAGATAGATATACAGAACAGATAGAATCCCTTATTCAAAAAGGGTATGCAGAAAAAGCTCTCAATATAGGCGACTCGGGAAGGACATGGTACCTGCCTCACTTCGATGTCTTCAATCCAATGAAGCCTGAAAAATTCCGTATAGTTCACGACGCAGCAGCGAAATCAAAAGGTATGTCATTAAATGATTACCTCCTTACAGGGCCGGATTTATTACAGTCGCTGCCGGGCGTGATGATGCGTTTCCGACGTCACCGCATCGCAGTATCCGGTGACATAGCGGAGATGTTTATGCAGGTGAAAGTGAGACAGGAGGACAGAGACGCCCTGCGCTACCTGTGGCGAGGAGACCGGCGGGAGGGCGCCCCTGAAGAATACCGTATGACGTCGATAATATTCGGCGCCGCAAGTTCACCTTGCACAGCCATCTTCGCTAAGAATTGGAACGCGAAGCGGTATAGTACAGAGTACCCGGAGGCGGTAGCGGCTATCATAGAGAATCATTATATGGATGACTATCTAGATAGTTTCACAACAGTAGAAGAGGCTACACGCATAGCTAAGTCGGTACGTGAAATACACAGAAAGGCGAGATTCAACATAGGAAAATGGATCTCGAATTCTACAGAAATTATAGAAAATTTAGAGCCGGGACAGCGTCAAACAGAAACAGTCAGTCTCGCGAGTAAAGGATTTGAAGAAAAAATCCTCGGTTTAATATGGAAGCCGAGTACAGACGAGTTGAGTTTTAATTTAAAGCTCGCTCGGCTCCCTGATGACCTCATTAGAAAAGAGGCGCCGACCAAGAGAGAGGCATTGAAAATAGTTATGTCGTTATACGACCCTCTCGGCCTAGCGTCGCCTGTTACAGTTAGAGCCAAACAGATATTACAGGAAGCATGGCGGCTCGGTACGGACTGGGATCAGCAGCTCAGCACGGATCTATCGGCACAATGGTCGTCGTGGATTCGGCATCTAGAAAATTTGAAAACGGTTAGTATCCCGAGGAGCTACCCGGGATTCAGTGACGCAGACTCGCTACAGGTTCACGTCTTCACAGACGCTAGCGAGACAGCCTACGCGACAGCGGTGTATTGGCGCACTACCACTACAGACGGAGGAGTGAACGTGACGCTCGTCATGGCGAGGGCTAGAGTGGCGCCTCTGAAAATCACGTCTATTCCGCGCCTCGAACTACAAGCTGCAGTAATGGGAAGCCGCGTCGCAGCAGCCGTAATAGAAGAGCACCGAGTCAAGCCGGAGGCCACAGTATACTGGACCGATAGTAAAACAGTGTTGACATGGCTCAGAAAAGGGTCACGAACGTACAAGCCCTTTGTCGCGCATCGCCTGGCCGCAATAGAAGAAAACAGTAAAGTTGAAGATTGGCGCTGGGTGCCTACGAAAATGAACATAGCAGACGCCGCGACCCGCGACGTGCCCGCAAATTTTAACTCAGCGCACGAGTGGTACGTCGGACCATCGTTTTTGTACGCGCATCCTTCAACTTGGCCTATAGAAAAATCAACATTCAAAATAGCAGAGGCGACAGGGGAGGAGCGAACAGTAACAGTAACAGTACAGTGTCGGACGCCGAAAATTACAGAAATTATTCCGGACCCATTTAGATTTTCAAAATGGGAGCGACTCTTGCGAGCTACCGCTAGAGTTATACAGTTTATAGCCTTGTGTCGAAAACCCGAGGCTCAAGTCTTATATAAAAGGACTAAGAAGAACCCTGAAAAGGATCCAGATTGGCGTCGCATGAAGAAGAAGGCGAAGATCAACACGTCGGGGAGCGCCACACCTCACCCTAGCGCCGGCTCCCGGAACTTCGTGCTTCTCACAGCGGAACACACCCGCGACGCCGAGCACCTCCTCGTGAAGGCGGTACAAGGGGACTCCTTCGGCGCCGACCTCCAAGAGCTCCGGCGCGGGAAAGGTGTCGCCATAGACAGCCGCCTGCGAATGCTACCCGTCGAGTTGAACAACAGCGTGATAACTCTGCGCAGCCGTATAGCAGCAACAGAAGGGGTGCCAGAGACCACGAAAAGGCCGCCGATATTAGACGGCGATCACCGCATCGCCCAATTATACATAGATTGGACTCACAGAAGCCTACATCACGCCGGTACCGAGTTAGTGATCAACGAAGTGCGTCAACACTACTGCATATTGCGCTTGCGACCCACAGTAAGGAAAGTCATTTATGAATGTCTACAGTGTCGCATAAATAAAGCGCGTCCGCCGGAGCCCGCAACAGGGGACCACCCGAAGACACGCCTCGCTCACCACCAGAGGCCTTTCACCTACACGGGCCTCGATTATTTCGGGCCGCTCTCAGTCACCGTGGGAAGACAGCATCACAAGCGGTATGTTGCATTATTTACATGTCTCAGTTCCAGAGCGGTGCACCTTGAAGTCGCCGCCAACCTCAGCGCCGACTCTGCCATACTAGCGTTGCGCAGATTCGCGGCGCGCCGAGGCTGCCCTACAGAAATACACTCCGACAACGGGACCAACATGCACGGCGCCGACAAAGAGATGCGAGAGGCCGTGTCACAAGAGGCCAATCGCCGCGGCATCGTGTGGCGCTTCATCACTCCTTCAGCGCCCTTCATGGGAGGCGCGTGGGAGCGACTCGTGAGATGCGTGAAAACCGCCCTCTATACGGTTCTTCACGATAAGCACCCGCAGGAAGAAGTCCTGACAACATTAATGTGTGAGGTCGAATACACAGTCAACAGTCGACCGCTCACACATGTCTCCGTGAACGCAGAGGACGACGAGGCCATCACCCCGAATCACATATTATTCGGGGGCTCAGCGCGACTACCATCGCTCGGCGAGTTCGACGAGTCCGACATAGACAGCAGAAAACACTGGCGGCGAACACAAATCCTAGCCGACATGTTCTGGCGCCGGTGGGTGCGAGAGTACCTACCCGAGCTGCAGTACCGGCGGGAGCCCCACGGCAGAGGGCCCCGCTTCGAGGTCGGCGACCCAGTCCTCATCGCCGACGGTCAACTCCCTCGCAATACATGGCCGCGAGGTAGAGTGACCGCCGTATATCCAGGCGCCGACGGTCAGATACGAACCGTCGACGTGCGCACAGCAGCAGGGATCCTGAGACGTCCGACCAAGAAGTTGGTGCCGCTACCGAAGTAGTGCGCTCACCGGCTCATCTGCAGCATCGCTCCACACCGGGTCAACGCTCTGCTGCACGGCGGGAGAGATGTTCGCGACAGCCCTGCTATTCCCGTTTTTAGATAGCCCTGTGTTTACATAGAATCAGTGCCGTTATTATCCAGAAAGACAGTAAATTCGCGTGTGTGAAATTATTACGTTATTATAGAACAATTTAGAGACAATAACAGTGATATTCATACTATATAGTAATTTAGTGCTTGTAGAATGTCTAGATTTGTATTAAAACACTAAGATTTGTATTCTGATGCCTAGATTTATATTAAGACACTTATATTCGTGTTCATATGCCAATAATTAAGGTATTTTTAATGTTTTTAAATGTAGCAGCCATGTTCCATAAGCCATAGCGTGAATGTAAACAAAGATGTTGATGAAATATTTTATTGAGAATTCATACATAATTTTGTAATCTTAATATGTACATAACTATGGTTATATGCAATAAAAACTATTCGGAATGTTGTTTCATTTGTAGCCGGCATACTCGTCTAGGGGGTGCTGATTGTTTTATAGCTTCAACCCTTATGGTTTAGACACATTAACGTAGAAAAACAACCCCGATTTTTGAAAATGAGTATGTTGATAAATGTATTCTGTGCTGGGTGCCCAAGTATGAGGGCGAGATGGTTGACACATACGTCAATAGATAGGTCTTGTCAGCACCTATCTATTGGTATATAGATAGCTATATATATAGTCATAGTTTAGAAGTATATAGCCTTTATATAGTTTTTATTAAGTAAATAAAGAATAGATAGTGCGAGGTTTTTGCGGGTCTCGTTACGGTAAAGATTCGTCGTACTTAAGCAAATGCGCATGTATTTTCTTCGTAGCTCAAAAACTACCATATATTCAAGCCTCGCCATCTTCAATGGAGTAAGCAGAAACCTCAAGCTTTATAGTGATAGTGCAAGTCGGTGTTTTATTTCATGGAATTATTCTCCCGGTGACCTCGATAGTGTTATAGTCTTCATAGTCCCTGAAGAAATACAAGGTTTCAGCATACGTCGAACCGAACCTATAGGTACAGGACGTCAGCGGCTCGTTTCTAGTATTCGATAGACCGCCCGTCCGGTACAGAATAGTTAGCGTGAACTAGAAGCATTGCGTTTAGTGTAGTTTTGCGTTTGTTAGATTTTGTATTGTTTAAACTGCTTCAAATGTAATGGCGTTCATATTATTATAAGTTCGTAATGAATAAACGTTATTTGGCAAGAAGCTGAATATAATTTTTTTTGTTGTCTTTAGATACAATTTTAGATTAAAATTTTAGCTTTGGTTCCAATTCCCATTTGTATACATCTTACACAAATATAAATTACATATATGTAGCAACAGTGTATAATTTAATATAAAACCCGCAAAATATGAGTTTCCCAAACATTTATTATTGACGCGAGACGGTCTGACTCAGCTGAACGTCAACCTGCCAACTGCTACGCACAATTTTATACACACAGAATTACTAACTAGGGGCTTAGGGACAATACCACACGACCGATATGAAAAATTAATAAGTACGCCTTATCAATCCGGTCCGACGGCGACGAGGATCCTTTATTAAATATTCCTATTTATAGGTCCTTAAGCATTCATAAACATATTTCAGGCGAAGCCAATATCAATGGAGACGAGTTAGCATGTGCGTCGGTCGGTAGGTACTTACCTGCATAAAAATACTAATTTCTCATTTCACAAAGCACCGTAAGGCATAATTAACATGTTTGTTATGACAGTTAAGAAAGACATTTAGAGAGGACGATTTCTTTAATTGGCCCGTGAACTGGTAAAAACAGGCTAGAAAGACCAAATTTTTGAGGATGGCAGAGAAATCAACTGGATGCGGAATCTGTGTCGTTGGCACAAGTCAGAAGAACCCTATGTTCGGCAATGCATGAAAAGTTCAGTCTGTATACCAGCCATTAGTGGGTACTACTGTACACCGGTCTCGGTATGTGTGTATGTGTCAAGTGGTTCACAGAAGACATTACACATAAATACGGTTCTATTGTTCATTTCACGATAATATGGTGTCACGCTGCATGTTCGCATTCAATGCGCGTGTCACGGCGTGTGCAATGTTGTCACGTCGTGTTCAATGGCGCGTGCGATGCGTTCCGAGAGCACTCTGTAGCGCGGTTGACTGGAGGTATGATTAGCGAGAGTTAGTGAACTGTGATGATAGTTCGTTGGTCTGTTATTAGTTTTTGTAGATTGGTTCTTATAAATAATTTGTTTCTCAAATGGGAAATCTCCGTCTGGGAATGTAGTAGTTTGTAACAGTTCCAACTAAAACTATTTTGTATTTTACCAAAACTCTGATATAAGCAATATCAGAGTTTTGGAATGTCTTTGTCTATGCGTTGTGCCACCGGCAGGTATGAAAGAGTGCGTGCTTAGTGTTTATACGTTTACGTTTAAAGTTCTTAGCTCTCACTAAGTACCAATATTGCAGAATAGTAATCCTTTATAACTTTATTCGCGCAGTCACGATTGTTCTTCGTATTACGTGCCAGTTAAATGTTAATCATTATTCAGATTTCTGTAAATATTAAATAAATGAACACCTAAAAGAAATAACGATTTTTTTAAAGGAATATAATATAAAAAAATTCGAAAGTGGCTTCGTTTGTCATTAGTTTGAGAGTTTGGCACGATGAGAGAAATTTAAGTTTCAAGGAAGACACTAGGAATCGTTAACGAAAATTTTATTTTGTTTATTCATTATTTATCAATGACCTGTGGATCATATTATTGTACAGATATCATTTAGATCGATGCGAGAATCGAACTCGCGATCCGCGGCGTAGCAGCCCATCTCTCAGTAGTCTGAGACCGTGTCAAGCGTGCTGTAATTTTTTTTAAAGTCTTTTAGCTACAGGTGTGGGTGCTGTACCGTATAGTAATAAAATAGCCATTATACTGCAAGTGATTTATTAATAAGATTGCGACATAAGTTAATTTTAGTATAGTTGGCTTCCATAATTACTGAATTCAAACGGGACTTAATCGCGCTAAAATTATAATATTTATTTACCTCGACGTTTCGATCAAGTTGCATTGATCGTGGTCACGAGTAGACTCAAAAAGTACAAATGTTGCTTCCTATTACATGGCAGTTGTATAAACGCGATGTCACGCTGTAATCAATGCCCTCAACACGCGGTGATGGGCGATGACAAATGCAATGTGCAACCTGTTAAGTGCTAACTACATTTTAAAAGTTTTGTAACTTATTATGATAAAGTAAAAATATATTGCCCGATATTAAATTCATAAGGAAAAAGAAGATATCTAAAGAATACGCTCCTATACGTACACATACATCTTACGTCTATTGACTAAAGTATAATTTTTTACCTGAACAATTTCAGTGTCGTTCAGAGATATTAAGATCCAACAATAGCCACGCAACTAATTACGAAAGCAATTACTTCTCAATAATAAATTAAGCGTAAGTAGTGTAGTTACAGCATTTTGCTCGTTTTTATATGTACAAGACAAAACCGACATAGTTTTCAAACCACTTCTCTGTCAAATAAAGCTTGCATCAAAAACAATACAGCATAGAGTGCAGTGCGAGGCGACTAATTGACCGGCCGACGGACGCCGACGGGCGGCGGACGGTAGCGGACTCGGACGTATACAACGCGTGCATTATTCACTGCACAGTCCTACTCAATCGATACTCGCACGGAGTCGCGCGGCCCGCGGCGGACAAAGGGTTGGATGTCACTGCGTAATGCGTGCTTTTTCATGTTTTGACAACTGAGCGGAGTAATGATTTTAGTTGTGTCGTAGTTTCTGGATTTTCAACTGGGATATTTATTACAATGTCTATGTGTGATGATGAGACACTGTACTGCCTAGGTATACCTACATCTTATAGTAGGTACTGTGTAATGTTTGAGTGTTCGTACAAGAATTGACGTCAGACAATTTGGTCTTTAGACTTGTATTTACTTTAAAGAAGACCAAGGAATCGGAATACATCGAGATTCCGTGAAAGATGATATGGCTAGAAAGGGAGTGACTACTGAGGTGACAGCTGATATGGACTATGAACTATGGACCCCAACTAACTCCAAATAGTGCAGTAAGGAGAATGATTTATAATCTTATATCTTGTAACTTTCCAACACATATTTTATAACATAGCATCATATAACATAGCATCACGCCTGTATTCCCCGAAGAGGTAGGCAGAGGTGTACACAATTGTGTACACCCACATTTCACCAATGCTGTTATTAAGTCCCATGTAATAGGTGGTGAGCCTATTGCCATGGTGAGCCTATTGCCAACACATATTTTATGTTCTGCTAATCTTTCACCAACTTTTAGCCTCTTAACGCGCAGGTGATTAAATCTATGTACTTAAATATGAATTTATGAGTTGATATGATGAGCTTGTGTCCCCTCACATAAGGATTATAATGATAGCTGTAGGTTACAATCAAGGTAGGTAGGTAGATCTGTGTTGTGTAAAGGTGCATTAGCACTGGAGCTGCGCTAAGTGTTGTTAATTGACATTCGGATAACTGTCGCGCCGCTCTATAGTGGAGTATTCTGATACTATGATAGTTGTGTAAAAAGAAGTAAACGTGTGGTTTAATTAATACACTGCTGTTCTTCCTTCTGTTGACTTCTGTAAGAAGTAATACTGAGACGTCCGAAGTAATACTGATGTGCTCTGTATACAATCCTTGGGCATATAGGTAAGCGATCTTTCGCTTTCGGCCGTGACATGGTCGGGATCGAAAGTGCATGGGGTGCCGTTGTCACCTTCTGCGAGGAGGTGATCGTCCTGAAGTAGGCAGCGGAAGCGGAGAGACGGGCGAACCCATCCCTGCCACAGAAGGCGCGCCAGGTGCCAGAAGGCGTTTAACGATTCCGGCCTCCATGAGCCGTGGACTGCGGGTGGCGTACATGGGTCGTTCGATGCCCGACCAGCGCCATGCCCGAGACGGCCACCGCGCTTCAGCAAGTGCGCCAAAGAAGTCTGTGCAGGATAACTGAAGCCTGCCAGCACAAACCCCCGGTGTGTTTGTTGACGCCCGTCAACAAATCCATGGCCAAGGTATAAATAATGTAGTTTGACATCTTTTGATTTGAATTTTACGTCTCTTAATTCGTTCCGTCTCGCTCTTGAACAACAACACACGACCTGTTGTCAACGCTTAAATCGTCATGAACGTCGCACCTGTTTTTTTCGTACGGTACTCTAAAAAAGCTTTTGAATTTTAGATAAAATTTTCTACACAAAAGTTAAATTCATGTTTTCGTTGGACTTTTGTACAGAATAAGGACGAAGGCATAATGCTCTCTATTAATACCTACTCCGGGATACCTGCGGATCAATAGTGATGCGCCTCTGTTCTATATTTATCATTTCGTTTCATGTAGTTACAAATAGATCCAATGTATTCCAACATTTATATCCAATATATTTTTATACACTTGGATTGTTAAATTTTTATGTTACAGACGTGATTTTGTTCAGAACGTTGGTGTATATAGTCCTTATAGATTATTCATGATATTATACTAAAATTTCATATTAATTATTGCAATACCGATTAGTTGTTTCCAATTCCTGTCATTTATACATAATTTTAGTATAGATTATTTATTATTTTATTACGTTTAATGCTTGTGGAATTAATCGTTGTATAGGTACCTACTAGACTGTGAAGCGTGGAAAAAATCTGTCAATGTGTGGTACTAAGATTTCATTATTAAGTAATTAAAATAATCCAGATATAATCATGCCGCAAAGGGAGCAGCACAATGTTAATTTGAGAAATATTGTGACGTAGGCCACTAAACCACTGTTAGATCCAAAACTTTTGTAGATAAATCAGTCACATCTCTACAGGACACTCATCATCATCATCCCCCTCCCTGCCCTTATCCCAATTTATTTTGGGTCGGCGCAGCATGTATCTCTTTTCCACTTTCTAATTGTTTTTGAAATTGAATGCTGCTAAAGTTTTGGCAATGTTTATGACCGGCCACCTGCCTGACGTCAACCCTCATTGGGAATGTTGTTGTTCGTGGTGACTGCCACCGATACGGTCACCTTCTATCTAGCTATGTCTCACCAAATGTTCTGATGTTATCCTACCATCACACTCTACTAACCGGGCCAGTACACTATTAAATTATTACTAAACAATACCAAAAATCGCTTACACTTTCTTATGTGACCCCAACATCAGCATTGCGAACCCCAATTCAGAGATTATGATTTACGTCTCACTCACCACTCTAACTTGACCCCTCGCTAAACACATGATGTCACTATACTCATACATTTTAGTTTACATTAGGGTATGGGTAAGTATCTAGTTAGTCTGGTTGTGTACCAAATCCAGGTTCAACCCGGCTTGGAAGGGTTGGAAGGTATTGTAGGTACGACATGCAAATATTGTGGGATGGTGCAAAATGATTGTCGTGGCGGGTTAGCATCACAGTCTCTGTCTTGCTTCTATTTCTGTGTGATGTATTATTAATAAAATTTGGATTTATCATCAATACTCAATACGAATAAATAAAATTGAAGTGTCTGTTTATATCAAAATAATATCTAGTATTTTTTAAGCTCATACAGTTATTTGCACGATATTTATGCCTAGAAATCTGTTTTTAATTATTTTTTCTGTCTGTCTGTTCCGGCTAATTTTCGAAACGGCTGGACCGATTCTGACAATATTTTCATTTGAATTAATAGATTTTGAATTATTCCGCGCGGCGCAGCTAGTCAATAAATAATAATGTCTGCATCCTGCAGGCCAGCTGATAGACAAACCGCACTTAAAAATTACTTGCTATGAATATTTTTTTATCAGCTAAATTACAATCATATTTCTTTTAAAGAAAACAGGCACTATTTACACGACTGCGCAAAAATAAGAGTGATATGTTTTTAGGGTTCATGTATGTATGTTTGTAAGTTTCTTTATTCAACCATAACTTCTAAACGCCTGAACCGATTTAGAGATAATTATATATTTAGAGATAATTAATCGATTTATGGGGTATTGTTAGGATCCTTACAATGTCCCGATTGTCAACATGTATAGGATAGTAAGATTTACACATGGAAGGCGTGCTTTTTAATACTTTAATTAATTTCATCTTGTTTTTTTTTATTTGTGTTAAAACTTGTCGTGTTCAATCCTCTTTTGTATTCAGCTTCTATAACAATATTGACAAGAAATCTTCTTTTTCCCCATATCAAACGTTTTTCACTTTCGTTCGTAAGGCATGTTATAATATCTAGTCATCTATTGGTCATATTTACTCAATCTTTTCAAAAATTTCTCCAAAACTGTGCCAATCCGCTTTTCTCTGATAGCTTTGTCTATCCCCGTACATTCCCAGCGGCGGGACGCTCTCCGAGGCACTTTATGATCTCAGCCCACTGTTCCTCTCGTCACTCCAATGTTATTCTAACTGTAATGATGTTTATAATTACTAAGGATTGCAGGGGGCATCGTTATGAATATAAATTGTCCGTACCATGTAAGCTGATGGCTGAATATGGTGAAGTATTAATAAAAATTACGTGAATATGTGGTAACTTTTGGGTGGTTTTACATCTCTATTTGTTGCTGTGTATGGTACGGAATTTTAATAATGTATCGTAGAGATGATTAAAATGTTGCATTGTGAAAATATTTTCGCCGCAAGTGATTAATAAATTAATTTCATCGTTTTTTATTCGGTTCAACTGGTATTGTTGGAGTGTTTGAGTTCAAACAATTAAATATGCAGATCGTCACAGCAAATGAAATTAAATATGCGAAAATTTTACGCCGCTTTAATATGATAACGTCTCTTCACTCAAATCATTTCTTTAGATACGTAAGACTCGTTCACATCGATAGCAAATCGAATCGTAACTCGATATTTTTTCCACATTAGTGTCCACTAACGGTTTCAACTAAGCAAGTCATCGTGCGATATCCCTCTGAATAGGGGATAATAGAGTTGGCCAGATGATTTGTCGAATCGATCCCTATTTTAGGAAATTGGATTTGTAGATCAGAGGCGATAAGACGGAGGGAGGCCGGGGTCGGGAAATAAACGGTAAAAGTTTAGAGACCCCTGTTATCACTGATTTGCGTATATCGATTTTGCCTCGATTCCCCGCGACGTGGATTTATATCTTTTTTTCTTTTGCCTCCGAGCTGAAAGGATTATTTGGAGGGAAATATTAAACGAGTCATTTAAAACGGTAATGCTCTGATAAATTGGTTTTCGTTGTTAATGGGAAAATGTTTTTTGGGTTAGGGCCAGAGGCCACCTGTTTCGTTGAACGTTTCTATCAGCTGTGTTTGTTATTATTATGGTTTAAGCTTACGAGATGAATTATTTTTGACGAAATAATTACTAAAATTTAAAATATGAATTTGATTGGTATTTAGATACCTGAAGTGGATACTATTGTTTAAATACTTTATGCATGATGCAGCTTAATAAAGGATAAAAACGTAAAAAAACAGTATTTTACATGAAGCGACTCCGACCTCCACAATCCAGTTACTGGGTAACATGATATCTCGTGGTATAACTGGATGGCAGACTTTTAAGCTTCTGACTACCCGTTACGGCTTTTTTTTTATGGGATAGGGGCAACCGAGCAGACGGCTAGCCTGATGGTAAGCGATTACCGTCGCCCATGGACACCCGCAACCCCAGAGGAGTCACAAGTGCATTGCCGGCCTTTTAAACGGTTTGGGCCTCCCTCCGGTACCCTCACTCACTCGGCGAAACACAACGCAAGCGTTGTTTCACGCCGGTTTTCTGTGAGGCCGTGGTATCACCCCGGTCGAGCCGGCCCATTCGTGCCGAAGCATGGCTCTCCCGCGGTTGAACATGGCTGTCATAGATCTTAATTTGACAACCGAGACCGATGGTTTAACGTGCTCTGCGAGGCTCAAAGGGGTCTCAGCATGTAATGAAGATCACCCATCCCAATACCGATCGCGGCAAGCGCAGCTGAAGCTCGATCGATTGCTGTGCGGTGGTAACTTAGCCACGAGCCCCTCTCAGTAAGGCTTAAACACTAAATTCATGGTAAGCTTATCATGTATACTAATAACGCTTAAAGAAAATGGTGTGTGTACAATGAAGTGCACAAGTGCTTTAGTCGAGCTCTTATCTGAACTGAGAAGTTCAATTATTGTTGGTAGCGAATGTACAGTGCTTGCGAATATCGGGCTTTATATGTAATATTGAAGCGCTTGGAAAATATTGTGGTATTTTTGGTAGTATGCTGAAATCGCTGCTATGTTTTGTATAGATTTTGTGCTTCGATGATGAAAATAAGAGAGAGAATTATGTAGTGTTCTTCTGTTTGCTCCCTAAAGGATGTTGCATCCCTTTCTACTTAAGGGGCTGCCTTCATATAGATAGATACCCTTTATAGTACACCAAAAAAAAACTTAACAAAATAAATATTACAATACAAAAGTGGTACTATATGCGGTCTTATCGCTAATAGCAATTTCTTACAGACAACCTAAATAGTAGCTATGTTTAATTTATGTACCTATAATATAAGCTTCAATATCAGTGAAATATTTTTATGTAAATACGGAACAACTTTTAATATTATTTTTATGTAAATACGCCGTGTATTTCGTACCGAACGCCGAAATTTATATTTTTTCACGGCAGAATTTTATGAATACGTTTATTTCGCAACAAAACTTGATTGAATTTTTTACTACGTTCAGATGAATTTAGATATTTTTATATATTTTTTTTATTTTACAAATTGTAGTTTAAGTTGAATAATATAGCTATTTATTTATTTATATCATCAATATTATAGGTAAGTAGACTATGCCTTTCAAAAATTGTGTGTACCTCAATTTTTGAAAGGTGTATCTATTGGTCAATTGGGGTTTCAAAATTTTGTCAGAAGACTTTATTACGTTTACTGACACTAATATTAGATATATTATTAATTGTTCAGCGGTTACTACTCACGTACATTCTTCGGGTTTGCTCGTCTTGTTTTGAATTCGAACGGAGCCCTTAGTCATGAGCTGAGTTCGCGGCAATGTCGCGAGTCCATAATTAACAATAATTAATATGAATATGCGTCACGAAAGTTATTATACAAACTAATATTATATGCAGTAAAACCTAGACCCGGCAAAACGTATATCTATGTGCAAATATTTGTCTGGAGTAGGAATCGAACCTGCGTTATTTAACAACTTCATAGATCTAAATTTGGAAACAGGGACCGACGGTTTTAACGTGCTCTCACAGGCACCGAGGGCTCTCGGCTCTCGGTATGAATTGAATAGTCATCCATCCACCGAACGACCGCGGCAAGCACAGCTTAACCTCGATTGATCGATCGTTACGGCTGTTACTTAGCCACGAGCCCCCCCTGCGAAGTCTGCGAAGTAGACACATTAATAGACAATCGCCGTGTATCACATGTGCCTCAAAGGACAGGCGAATGCATAAGACGATTCCTCATGTGTCAGTCAGGTCGTTAATGATATGTAAGTGTCGGCTCAAGGCCAGACTTAGGTTGCAGCAAGATCAAATTTTGGCGCCCTCTACACTTTCACTTCTTACGGCAAGCATTGCCGGCGCCTCCTGACCCTTCGCGCCTGGACCGGCTACTCCGTTCGCCTTCTAGTGTGAACGGGCTGGTCCTGGATATGTATGCTATCCCCCCATTCACAAACTACTTAGACCTTCAGTGTCGGTACTGGATCTCCGCGCAGGATTGAATTACTTTTTGTGGTTACCGCGTTCTTTAACATAAACACGTGAGTAAATCTCATATGTTAGTTTTAGTAATAGGTATCGAAAATTCGTCACTTATGACAAAGTGTCGATATACAGGCTGTGGTTTTGAACAGTGGCCATATTGTAGGAACATATACAGCAACAAATTATATGTTGTATAAAAATAATTAAGACAATAATAGCCAAGAGGTCAACGTCCTATTCGTCTCGTAACAGCTAACGCTTCTCTGTGAAATTTTCATATACGCCCTTTGTGGGCGCGCGGTGCCGTCCTTGTGCCTACTGCGCGCGACGCGGCGATGGCTATGACACGACGTATACGCAAAAAATAGTAAAACTGGGAAATTAATTCGATTTTGTAAGGTATACTTTTATTAATTGTTTTGTTATCAGTTACACCTATAGATCCACCTCCTTCAATTTGGCCACTGTCTAGAACCATAGCCTGTATATAGTAGTTTTTGAGGGATGAAATTGCTGAAACCATAAGGTACTGAAAGGCTCGGCGGGTTATGGAATTACTAACATTTTTTAACTTATATCGCTGATTCGCTTATTGTTAAGAAGACCACAGAATTGCCAATTACGTCACGCACGCAGGGAAGAACGTACGAAGAAGAATTTTACAGGCACGTAAATCTAATCAAGAACCACGAGTATATACTCGATACTTCTAAACTTTCCGCTCCTTAATTTTATGGCGAGGGTAAGACAAAAGCAAGGGAAACTATTAAAATAATGGACACAGGGATTCACTTTCTTGTCACGTTCCGGGGCCAATTTTAAAGGGAATCCGAAGGTGGCTCCGATATAAGTGCGTACTGTGGATTCGGATCGATTTGGGAGCAGATGCTACTTTATTTAAGGATTATAGTGTGTATTGTTTTTGTTTTGATATTATTTTGTTTTTGTAAGTTTCGAGTCGTTATGGAATTGGACGTTGCGGAACCGTTTTTTTGATGAGGTCAGAGATTAACTAATTGCGTGAACATTGAATATACCAAATTTTAAGGTATATAATTGACTGCCTCGTTGGTCAAGTGGTCCCTAGCGCGACTGCTGAGCATGAGGTCTCGGGTTCGATTTCCGGGTCGGGCAAAGTGTTATTGAGTTTTTCTGTTAGAAAATTCTCAGTAGCAGCCCGGAGTTTGGAATTGTGCCCGGTAGATGGCAATAGACTCACCGCCTATTACATGGGACTTAATAACAGTATTGGTGAAATGTGGGTGTACACTTGTGTAGAACTAACTAACTTAGATGGCAGTCCATATAAAGTACTGAAACTCAGCATCTAGTTCGTCTCGACCCCAACATACTTGGGAAAAGGCCAACAATTCGTAGCAGTTACACAAAACGACACGATAACTCTAACATCCTGCTTATATTAAAAATCCGAGTTTGTGAGGGTGGTTAATTACTGTTTCACGAAATAACTACTGAACTAATTCGGATGCAATTTGTCACACAGAGTTTGTAACCTGGATTAACGCGTAGCATAGTTTTTATCCCGGCTGTGATAGCCTAGTAGTATAACCGTTGGACTGACAGGTCAAAGGTCACAAGTTCGAATCCAAAGCACGTACCATGTCTTTTCGATGTCATGTGCGTATTATAAATTAATAACCATTTGATTAAAACGGTGAATGAAAACATCGTGAGGAAACCAGCACACCTGAGAGATGTTCTCGATGGTATGTAAAGTCATGTCAGAGACGACACTAGGTTGTTCATCAACAACACGATACGAAGAAGATCCCGGCTGGACCCAATTCTGAAGTCATATTATAAGTGAATTCATGGCAATACTAGAAGAGTAGAAGCCATAACATAATTACATCGACTCTAATTCCAATTATTTCTCAAAATCTATTAATTTTTTTCAAGATTTACCCTCATACCATCACGCCTCTGTTCCCCGAAGGAGTAGGCAGAGGTGTACACAGTTTTACACCCAAATTTCACCGATGCTGTTATTAAGTCCGATGTAATAGGTGGTGAGCCTATTGCCATCAACCTGGCACAATTCCAACCCAGTAGTAACTAAGGATTGACTAAAAGAAAAACTCAATTATTCTTTGCTCGAACCCGAGACCTCATGCTCAGCAGTCGCGCTTGGGACCACTAGACCAATGAGGCAGCTTTTTCAAGACTTAGCTCAGCTTTTTTCGCTAGCATTGTTTATTCCATTATAACAATACGTGAACGTTAATTTCTTTAATTAATTACGCGGCATGGTTGTCGTAAAGTTTGGGCGCGTAAAAATGCCCTTAGTATGTAGGTACCTATGTAGGTACTTACGTAGGCAGTAGCAACTCCTTGGGGTGGCATAAAGTTGACTTTTGTTTCGTTTTAATTATACGCCAGCGGCCACGGGGTGGCCAGAGTTAAAAAGTTAATTAGCTTTAATTTTAACTGCGGGGTGGCTGTTGCATTTTTGGGGCAAATGAATTTTGAGTGTTCGGGATGAATGCAGGGAGAGTGAGATTCACTGTGAACCGAAATGATTGTTTCATTGACCCGTATTTGATATGAAATTGTTTTTATTTAAAGGATTTTAAGTGGATATGTGTAAATTATGAGTAATAATTTGTATCAATTAATGTTCACCGGTTACTACTCACGTGCATTTTTCGGGATTGCTCGACTAGTTTCGAACTCGAACGGAGCCCTAAGTCATGAGCTGAGCCCGCGGCGATGTCGCGAGTCAAACTGGAGCTACTAGTCGAGCAATCCCGAAAAATGCACGTGAGTAGTAACCGGTGAACATTAATTGATATGAATATGTCTCATGAAAGTTATTAAACAATAATTTGTATATTCCGATTCCTTAGACTTAAAAAAAAACAAAAAATCATTATGTTAATTAAATAAGTGGGCATACAACTGTGTACAGTTTTGCTTATCCCCTCAGGGATTATATATGTGATTTTATGAATATCTAATTAAATAAAAGACAAGAAATATAGATTCGGTAAAACTTGGAAAGTCGTACAAAAAATTACATTGTATCTAACAAATTATCAATCATTTTATAAGTAAGAGTAGTCATAGTCTACTTTTTATAAAAATATAATAATATATATAACTTGGTGTCAGTGTTTAAAACACCCTGAGGCCTCTGGCATGGCTTTTGCACCATCGAGGATACCTCACAGGTGAGTAGTGGTTTCCTACTAGGCTATCACTGTACGTACCTAAGAGCGCTGTCGTTTTCAAAATAAAATATATGTCGCACCGAGCAATGACGTTGGCCACATTGTGTGTCCAAAATAAGTCCCCGATATCTTATCAAATCACGACATCAAATAAACACAAAAAACGCCTTTTCTTTTAAAAAGTTATGAAAACAAAGCTACCCATTCAAGATGTCCGAATTTAAATTTTTATGTTTGAATACCGTAAGCCCTGCTGTAAGGAGATAAGAAAAAATATAATTTATTTCAATACGATTTTGCATATTAATTGAATTTCTTTCTTTCCGACGTTAAAAGGGGCAAATATTCAAACGTTGCAATGGAAAGTATTTATAAATAGGTATGAATGCGAATAATTAAAGATATTATGTTTTTTAATGACTATTTTTTGCGGTAACGTCAGCAAAGTGTTTAAAATGAATGACGTTTTAGGGACTCTAAGGGCTTTTACATAAGGGCGGGACGTAGTGGACGACAGCTCGACGGCAGTCATAGACAACTTATGAAGAGCCCTAATACTAAAAATTATCGGGATCAAAGTCAAAGTCAAAGTCAAAGTCAAAGGTTTTTATTTCATATAAACCATACAAAGGCACTTATGAAAAGTCAGAATTAACGTGCACGATCCGAATTTTAATAAGCGTTTAAGACTGTACCGTTATCTCATGATCTTAAAGAAGATACCTAATGGTATGTATTGAAAATGATTTCCATGTAACATAACATAGCATCATGCCTGTAGTTTCCACATTTCACCAATGCTGTTATTAACTCCCATGAATAGGTTAGCCTATTGTCTACCGGGCACCATTGCAAAGTCCGGGCTGCTACTGAGAATTTCCTAACAGAAAAACTCAATAACACTGCCCGATCCGGGAATCGAACCCGAGACCTTACGCTCAGCTGCCGCGCTTGGGACCATTAGATCATCGAGTCAGTCATAACATAAATCTACATTAATATACACTTAACGCATTTAAAAAGCATTAACGCATGCTTAGCGAACTCTAAAGTTACAATATTAAATGGAATAAGAATACGGTCGCGAACAGGATTCGAACCTGCGCCTCCCGGATTTATTTACATTAAGGTTATTGCATTCTTTACGACATTGTATTAGCTGCAAAATTGGTGGTGTCGGTTCGGTCACCTGTATAGGTACTGAATTGATTGCAATGACGTCGCCATAAGACGTGTTAATATATGGAAGAAGAATTCGCGGTGGTGAGCAGAGGTCGAGATGGCTTAGTGGTCAGAGCACCTGGAGTATTTATCCGGGAGGCGCAGGTTCAAATCCTGTTCGCGACCGTATTCTTTTTCTATTTAATATTGTAACTTTACACATAATGTACATAAATCCAAAATGTATTTAATGTATGTGTACTCATGGCTTCGAATACAATTCTAGTTTTGAATTCAGCTAATGTCAAATTATGAGCCTACCGAACAAAAAGATATCTAGGTCCTTTAAAATGTTCCTATTCCTAAGTATCGTTGAGGGTAACTTTTTAACTGAATTTACGTGTACACGACGCGATTGTGAAGGTTTTATACTTCTGAATGTTGAGTACGTACAGGAAACAGTTTGCGTTCGTCTTCCCCTAACACGGTGGAAGGCATAAGCGGTAGCGAGTTAAGTAGGAAATAAGCAGTAGGTAGGTACCTAACCATTTAGGTTTTCAATCTGCCTAGCCTTTTCCCAATTACATTGGGGTCAGCTTCCAGTCAAACCAGATGCAGCTTAATATCAGTATTTTACATGGAAAGACTGCCTATCTGACCTCCACAACCCAATTACTGGGTAACACGATATCTCGTGGTATGACTGGTCGTCAGACTTTCAGGCCTCTGACTATCCGTAACGGCTGTCATAGATCTTAATTTGACAACCGGGACCGACGGCTTAACGTGCTCTCCGAGGCACGGAGGGGTCTCGGTATGAAATGATGGTCACCCATCCACAGACCGACCGCGGCAAGCGCAGCTTAACCTCGATCGATCGATCTGTGCAGCTGTTACTTATTTAGGTTTTATTTTTGTAAATATTTTTAATTATTATGTACACATAGCAGAATAGAATAATATGTTACATATTGTTGAAGACATAAAGCCATTCGATTTAACAGTAGGTATACCTACCTCGCCTTTGATTTAGGCTTAATTTTTTTATTGAGAAGTAATAATAGTTCTAAGGAATTATTACCACGATTGATAACTCAATCTGTAAGGCTTCAACTTGTAACAGTTCAGATGTTTCTTGTAGTACCTAGGTAGTTATGAGCGCGTCTCTTTTTAACTATTAAGATTTTAGATTTAAGTTCGAAGGGCTAGGGATTAATAAATTTTAAAGAGATTGTGTGGCATCAAAAAGTTTCTGAATGCTTTTTGTAAAATTAAGTTCTAAAATTTGGTTGGTAAGTAACTACCTACATAATTTTCTTGGTATATAAAAATTTATAACACAGACCTATTAAGTTTATTCTCCATCTTTCATTTTAGAACCTATACATTTATAACCTAACTAACAAGTCCTATGTACCGTCTAAATTAATTTAGTCTGTCCTCAAACACTGTGTATCAAACTGTCTAGAGTATAAAACATTACAATATGGAAAATGCTAAAGTCATTTCATCATTATGATAATTATTAACATAATAGTCAGTATAGTTTTCTGGGTCAAATTCAAATTCAAATTCAAATTTTTTATTCTGTAAATAGGTCTTTCTCTTTTACATGTAATTTTTTTATCTAGAAGGCACCGGTATTTCCTATCTGACTACCTCGGAGAAGAAAAACCGAAACAAACTCAGAGGTCACTGTCTCTTTTAAAGTCCAGACATCATCTTTATGGTCATGTGAGCGTAATCATGTAGGGCGTTAAATTTAACTCTTACTAACATAATAATATTCCTTCTGACCGTATTTCGGTCACGGCGGCTCATCTCTACGGAGATTAGTCCAGTACGCAGGAGACATTATGTTAGAGTTCACTAGTGTATGCGCAAACACGGGTGCACTCCCTCTTGCTTCACTCTCATCTTCTGATGGGACGGCAATCCGACACGACCGGAGAGAGATCAGGCGCAGGACCGACGGCTTTACGTGCTCGCCAAAGCACGGGGGTGTCACATCACCAACTTCCTCACTCCGGGCAGCTACTGAGAATTTCCTAATATAAAAATGCAATACCACTTTGCCCGACCTGGGAATTGAAACTAGGACTTCACGCTCAGCAGCCACACTTGCGACCGCTAGACCAACGAGGCAGTCAAATCCTTACTAACATATTTATATACTAACATACCTTTTTACTAATACCAATGATATGGGTGAATATTGTTATGTTTTTTATGTGATATAAAAGTTAGGATTGAATTGACTTCCGTTAACTGCACTACACCTTCTTTCCTATTGTCCTTCAGATCGCTTGCCGCCTCCTCTTGCACCACACTAGGGGGAAGGCACCAGATGTCGTATGGGTGACAATAAATTTTATCGCCGCTCTGTGCGTATTCTCGGCACTACAAAACCGTAAGCTCGGATTTGAAACATAAACGGAACGGTATATATTATTTAAATTGCAAACTGTCACTTTTTATAGACACGCATGCATTGCGTAAAAAAACTCGTAGTGTATAGTCTATGGAGTACGTAAGATGGATCGTTGATACACCTGCGTTTGTTCCATTTGCATTAGAATAGGATTTCATACGTTTTTTCTGGTTTATGAGTGGCTTTGCAAACATATCTTGCAATATGTTAGTTTACAAAGTAAAATCAGACAACTAATATCAAAGTTTTTCAAAACTATCCTATTCTGTTTCGCTAAAGATAGTTGCACTTTATTATAAGTTTGTTGGTACAATATTAAGGATTTTCTGTAAGATTGGCTATAATTCATAACTACAAATGCCCTTCCACATACGTTTAACTCAGTCTAGCGAGCCCAGCCATACTTTACGTGTCTAAAAAAGAGGCAATACATAAAACCGCGTTTTTTAAGAAAAATACAACATAATGGGGTACTTTATATAAGCAGATGGTGGCAGACATCGTTTAAATACGCATAAATTCATATAAACACTTCCTTCTTCGAGCTAGCTGCTGATTTACTCGTCTTATCATTTTACGCTGCCTTATACCTCGTTTTTATTTTATTAGATCTTCAAGTTTTTTTTATTGGTAACAATAAGGGCTTAATAAAATGAGAATAACGAGGGTAGCATCTGTGTAATAAGAGTTTTTTACAGCTATTTTATAATGCAGTCATATTAGCTCGTAAATGTCTGGTGAATATGGAGCTTCTTCTCATAATTTTTTGCATTGAAAGATTCGTGCCGAATTTTCTAGATCATTTCACTTGGCAAGTGGCTCCGTTATCGTCTGATATTTTTGCAAAGGTTTCGATATCGGCGTATCCTCGAGCTCTTTCCGAGCCGATTGGCTTACAGTCTTTATTCGTGGAGGAAATTTTGCGACTGAGGTACACCAGTCTTGCACTTCAGATATGGTTTTTATTTACCCGTTGCTGACCTCTTTTGAGATTCGTGACAAGAGAAGAGTGCTTTGAACTATACGCTCTGGACTTGAATTATTACTATTTAAACAAGAACTATTAAATAGTGATTAGTGACTTTAGTAACATGTCTGTGTACATTTTACACGCACATAGGTACCTTCCTGATCCCGTTATTAACTCCCATGTGGGTGCCAATAGGTGATCAGTCTTGCCATCTACGGGGTTCAACCGTTGGGTTTAATAAGAGAAAAACTTAATATTATCGAGATAATAAGCTGCCTCATCGGTCTAGTGGTTGCAAGCGCGGCTGCTGAGCGTGAAGTTGTGGCAACGATTTCCGGATCGGGAAAAGTGTTATCGGGTTAGCAACCCGGATTTATGCCCAATTATGGAAATTATGGAAATAGTGTCCGTTAGCTGTCAATATGCTCACCACCTATAACATGGGACTTAACAATAGCTTTGAAGAAATATGGTTCTGTCTACCTCTTCGGGGAATAAAGGCGTGATGCTATATTATATTTATGTTAAAGAGATTATCAGGCACAAAATGCTACAGCCACATAGGTACAATAATACCGAAAGCCTTTAAAACGCTCATACTACCTAGTTAACCATTCTCCTAGTCAATACATTATATCCAGCCTGCATGGGCTTATTTACGTGGTCGCCGGGACATATTTTATGCGTCGCCAATCGATATGTCCCAGATCAGACACGGTTAATGGCCCGAAATGTCCCTGTGCTGCGTCCCGTCGGTTTGATTCCGAGCTCAAAGGCTAGGCTGAATCGAGCTTTGACGATCTAAGCCAGGTAGCTGATAGCTACCGTTTGGGAGTATTTGAAATATAGGCAACCCTAGATTCCGAAATTGGTTTTCGTGAATTAATCTTTGGTATATGTAGGTAGTAAGTAGTATGTGTTTAGTTTTAAACAGTAAAGTAGCCTTAAAATTGTGCTTCTTATAACTTGGATTAGATAAGATATGTCTGTCTACTGTCATCTCTTTCTGTTGACATTTGAGTGACAGAGACAGGTATAAATTAAGAAGCGTGAGAGACGGTTCCACAAAGGTTTATTGTTTTTGTAGCGACGAATTTTATGACTAACATTTACTGAGGCCTTGGTAAATAAATAGCCTTTACCTAAATTTCATTGCGATATTGACCCAAAAATCAACCATACATTTTAATAAAGGGTTAATATTGCAATCCCTATTTACAAAATAGATGAAAACGTTTATACGATATGAATAAAAGTGAGAAGCAACCACAAGAAAGATTGAAACGCCTACGTAAATAATTATAGCAAGTCGCACAACCGCGTCACAGTAGGAGTTTTTACTGGATATCAATTTGTTCGGATCAAGGCCCTTGTGGTAAATGAGTCGAGAACGTGTCGCTGTCGATAAGAATTACCTGAGATTTTGCGTCATGTTTCTTCATTTAGATTCGCTACTATTGGAGTAACAGTGAGAACTTATTTTCACTAGATTATCACTTGATAGACAAAATACATGTCAGAATCAGCGGTTGATTGAAATACCTAATTTACAAGAACATTGGACAAAAAAAACCGCTGTGCTTTTCTGAGTAGGTATCTAGTTATTCATTTTTTATACTTCTTAAAAATAATGATGTAAGTGTTTCAATATAATTATCAGCAAAAATTTTCTTTGCAATTTGAGCGATAGCACTATGAGTTGCAATAGTACAAATGTAATAGTAAGAATGTCTGTTTTTTTTGAGAATCTTTACTATAATAGGATTATGAATATTTTATCGATATAATCACATTACTGTAACGTAATGTAAGCGTTATTTGAAGGATAATCACCAGTATTTAGGTGTGTAAGCTGACAGTAATAAACGCCATTTTCGGTATTTACTGTATATCAGTAGTGATTAGATGGGCATTCACTACGACTATAGTATCAATAAATAGTTAAAGGCAGATTAAGACTTAAATAGATAGACTGGCTTTAGTGCACACCGTATAGGTATTTAAAATTCAATTAACCTTTCGGCTCAGTAACGTACAGATCTGTACGTTGTAACAATAAAAATCTATTGTGTCTGCTAATGACTGACGCAACAGCTTAATAATGGATACAATGATAATTGTTATAATTTAAACCCAACACATTTTTATCCTAACATAACATAACGTAGCATCACGCTTGTATTCCCGAAGACGTAGGCAGTGGTGTACACTGTTGTACACCCACAGTTCGCCAATGCTGTTATTAAGTCCCATGTGGTATGTAGTTGTAGGAGATTCAAAGAGTTAACGTCGTCTTTGTTTTGTCTTAGTCAAAATTTGTAAAATAAGTGGCTAAAAGTTGCTCATTTCAGTTGTGTTGTATACCATTGGAAAGCTTGTGAAATGGACTAAAGAGTGATATATATAGCACATCTGGACTCTGTCGGCACTGTGAGTAATTAAAGTAATAACTTTTAGGAAAAATTGTAATGACTTGCATCCCTGACCTAGGGTAACCCGTAGATCGGCCGCTTCTACGCACACATGCTCAATGCTTACACGTACACAAGGCGCTTGTATAACATCTTGAGCTTACGCTACGCGTTTATAGCACACTTAGCCTATGCCACTTTATGAGTATAATAATAAACATATCATCAGAAAAGGAAATTGACAGGCAAGATGAATAACATAACTGTACGCAATAAATTGATAAGATCACAATCACAAATTAACTTGTCGCCTTCACCTAGCAAAGATCTATTGAACTCTACCATGTTCGATTCTACTATGATGAGTGTCCAGAGTGATACGCAAAACAACGATCAGTCATATTCCGAGGACCTACGGCGAGAATTAAATGAAATTAAAGTTAAATTAAAGTGCGCTGATAATGAAATTGAAAATCTCAACTGTGAAAATACTAAGCTGAAACAGGTTACACGGGAACAACAACGACAAATAGAATTACTGAAAAAAATTACCTGCACTACCCCGCAGCGCAAAAATAACTCATCTCCTGTCTCGAGACGAATACTAAGCATGAGAGTAAACACTCCCCGTCATTCTCCTCTACGACTGGTTTAAAGTACCTGCATAAGTAGCCCCAGCTCAATTACAACCCAGCAGGATAAATTCGAATGCAATACGAATATTCAATTGGAAAGCCGGCATTGTTTCGTTGAAAATATAATGCGTGGGAAAACACACTGTGCTATAAGTACGGAAAGCCCCCTAGTTAGGACTCAGAACAACAAACACAGAGTAATTATTTTAGGCGATGGACAAGGTCGGGGTCTACGCAGTATACTACAAAACCTGCTTTGATCCGATTACGACGTTTCTTCCTACCTAAAACCAGGTGCTGTACTCAGTGAGATCTTGGAATGCTCAAAGAGTGAAATTAGCTCACTAACAAAAAGTGACTACGTGATTACATTGGGAGGATGCTGCGATAAAAACCCTTATAACATTGACATAAATCTACATCGTTGGTTATCGTCAACTGCTAATACAAATGTAATTATAAGTGAAGTACCCAGTAACAGGTTTCTAAAAGAATCAAAAATCAACTATTTACTAAGATTTATCTGTAAGAAATATAAAAATGTATTATTCATGGACATGAATTACGCTAGATTTTCACCAAGTAGACGAAACTATGTACTAAATCTTGCAAGGTCGCTATTAAAAGAAATTTTGTGTATTCATTACCATTTCAAAGCATTGCAGTACGAACACATGAGTCAAATTAAAAATAAAAAGTCATTTGAAAGTAAATACGTGCAAGTTAACTTAGACTCTGACCAAAATGTAATAGATAGAATTAATACAGACTGTATAAATGAATCAAGTAACGAAGACGGTGAATCGGAATGTAACAAAATCGAAAACCCAAACTCGAATAATTTATTTCGTATATAAATCTGTCACTATCCTTCATCAAAATACTAATGGATTGCTCAATAAGTCTGATATGATTTCTGTTTGCATTAACGACTTAGCTACCCAGAACAATCCTGTCGACCTACTATGTATCACGGAACACAACATGACGAACGGTGACGAAGTGTATCTCACAATCCCAAATTATAAACTTGCGTCTTATTATATGAGAGATAGCAGACACGGAGGTTCCTGTATATTAATTAAAAATAATATGAAATATAGAATTCTCTATAACATCACTAAACTTTCAATCAGTAACACAATAGAATGCTCTGCAATCGAGTTATTGGAACATCAAATAATTGTTCTATGCATTTATAGGCCGCCAAATAACGCAGCTAGCTCTATAGATAGCTTTTTCTCAACTTTAAATAAAATATTAAATCAATTTTGTTCAAACGGGAAAAAAATCGTAATATGCGGAGACTTCAACATAGATACTTTAAAGCACACAAAACTTTCCATTGAATTTATAGAACTCTTAAATAGATATAATTTGAAACTAAAATTCAAGCAAGTAACGCGATTTGCTAGTAAAACATGCATAGACAACATAGCCCATAACGTAGGAGCCTGCAAAGGGACTATCAAGGAATTGGCGCTGTCAGACCATAATGCGCAAATCATACGGGTGCCGGTCAAAAAGACCTGCACCATAAAATATTGGTATATATTAAAACGGGATTACTCTCAAGACAATAGAGCAATATTTATAAAATATTTAAAACAACTAAGCAATACCGACGTTTATAGTTGTACGGAGGCGAATACTGCTTACAACAAATTCTATGATAATTTCATTATGTTGTACGATCTCTGTTTTCCTATAAAGAGAGTCAGGATACATAACAGATCTAGACCGAAATGGATATCCCGTGGCTTAAAAATATGCAGCAAACGTAAATGCCAACTACTGTGGCAATTTAGGAATAATCCAAATCAAACCTCTAAAACAGCTTTCATAGCATATGCAAAGAGGTATAAAACTATAATCAGACTGACAAAAAAATCTCAAAACGACTACTTAATAAAAACTGCCACAAATAAGAACAAAGCTACGTGGAAAGTAATAAATGAGATCAAATCTAAATATCCAAATGAAGGCGTAAATCAATTAATTATAAATGGTGAAATCATAAATAATCCTCTAGACATTGCGAACTCATTTAATGACTTCCTTCTTGACATCAATGATAATAATACTAGTGTACCCCAAAAATCTTCCAATAAACTGACATACAATTCTAATTCAATTTTTATGACACCGACTATCGCTGATGACATTAATAAAATAATAATTTCTCTAAAAAACAAAACCTGTGCCGGCTATGATAGCATTATGACAAACATTGTTAAAGATGTAGCCCATATTATATCCGAACCACTAAGTTTCATTGTTAATTTATGTATAGAAGAAGGCGTCTTCCCAGACAAACTAAAAATATCTGTTATAAAGCCAGTATTTAAAAAAGGAGATAAAACTAACATGAGTAACTATAGGCCCATAGCATTGATACCTATTTTTGGTAAAATCGTTGAAAAGGTGATATTTAACTGTCTCTATACTTTCTTTGAAACCCACAACATTTTAACGTCCAGTCAATATGGTTTCAGAAAAAATAAATCCATAAATGTGGCAATATATAACTTTCTACATAAGGTAATGACTAACTTGGATAAAGGGTTGCCGGCTGTCGCGCTATTCATGGACATGTCAAAGGCTTTCGACCGTGTCGACCACAAGATCCTCTTAAGAAAATTATATGCATATGGTGTGAGAGGTAATGTGTATAAACTAATAGAATCATACCTTAACAACAGACAACAATTCACAGAAATAAGGAGGTTGAATTTCACTACTAAAACAGAAGAAATATATCCTTCTAAATCCGGAACAGCGAAATTCGGCGTTCCTCAAGGAAGTATCGTGGGTCCTTTATTCTTCCTGGTTTATATAAATGACATGCCTTCGGTGACAAATCATGACATTACATTATTTGCTGATGATAGCACTGTTTTATTCGTTAATGATAATACAATAGATCTAGAATCTGACATTAAACAAACAATCTTATTAATTATAGACTGGCTTAAAATTAATAATTTAATGATTAACATTGACAAAACTAAACTGATGAATTTTAAAATACGAGCTCGACGTACGGGTATTTTAAACATCCATTACCTAGATCGCGGCATTGAAGAAACGGAAGTAACAAAATTTCTAGGGTTACATATTGACAACAGACTTAATTGGAAGTTTCATATTGAACATGTATGCAAAAAGCTGGGTCAGTTTTCATATGCACTACACAGATTGGGGAAAATAGCAAATCAGAATACTCTGATAACAGCCTACCACGGTCACGTTAGTTCTATCCTCAGGTATGGTGTAATATTTTGGGGCAACAGTACAGATAAGGAGCACGCTTTCATTGCTCAAAAACGTTGCATCAGGGCTATATTTAATATATATGAAACTGAGTCGTGTAAGCCATTTTTTAAAAAGATGAACGTGTTAACACTGCCATGTGTCTATATATTTGAGGCCGCAGTATTTGTCAAAAATAATATTGACATGTATAATTACTACACGCGTATACGGCGTAAAGACAAATTACGCATAGTAGCTAGCAAGACACACCTAATGCACGAAAGTATTTTTTGTACAGCTTCACCCATCTTTAATAATATTCCGGGACCTATTAGAATAATCACGGAAATGAAAAAATTTAAAAGGAATCTCCATGATCTGTTAGTAAACAAGTGTTACTACTCTTTAAAAGACTTCCTATCAGACAAATCACTGCACCAATATAGTTCTCCTCAGTCATGATGCGTTCAGTGGCCCACTGATGTTGTACCTTAATTCGTTCCGTTTTGTTTTATCTTTTAAATATTTTGTGTGAAATTTTAATTATTGATTTGTAACAATTGTGTAACTTTAATTAGTATGTTACTATTGTATGCCCTAAGGGCGGGACGTAGCTGATCCGAATTTTAATTTCTTAAGAACTGTATTATGTACCTACCTATGATCCACAATAAAGATATTGAATTGAATTGAATTGTGGTGAGTCTATGTACCTACCTATGATCCACAATAAAGATATTGAATTGAATTGAATTGTGGTGAGTCTATTGCCATCTACCGGGCACAATTTCAACTCCGGGCTGCTACTGTGAATAAGCTAACAGAAAAACTCATTAACCATTAACACTTTGCCTGCCCCGGGAATCGAACACAAAACCATATGCTCAGCAGTCGCACTTGGGACCACTAAACCAACGAGACAGCTATCCTAAAGCTGGTAAATACTTATTCGCCTTCTAAAGCTGAACTATATACCCATATAGTTCTTTTGAATCAATAAATGTATCGATGAGAATTGTAAGATCATCAATTTCAAACAGTAACCATGGAGTTTCTTGCCGGTTCTTCTCCATAGGAAACGATATATTTGGAACCGTGTATCTAAATTCTGACGTTCTTATGTGCCAATATTGGTCATTATAATATAAAACATTTGAATTTGAATTACTGCCAGACAATAAATAGATTAGTAGAAATAGACATATATAGTTATACCAACCAAATACAAGACTCTCCGTTTAGGGTCCGCGAAAATTGAGTATTATGGCTCGATTAAGTTTTTGTGAGTAATTATTCAACTGAGATTTTTTCTGTGGCATTTCGATTGTGTACGTACTCTTGTCACATTTTCCTGCAAATAAAGATAATTTCTTCCAGTACAGATTTCATTGAAATTTTCTAATAATATTAAAAAAAATACTATGACATGGAATAAACACGAAAACAACGAAAAAAACTCTATGTCTACATGTACGTACATAGAGTGTAGTCTACAAAATTATTAAATTAATTAATATCATAAATTATATGCATTATAGTTAATAATTCTCTAATTAGTACAACTATGCTATTTGTACCTATATTATAATATTTCGTCGTTATAAAAATATTTTAGTCTAATATTTTCTTTATTGAGTTTTATACAAACTTTTAGACCACTTAGAATCCAGGTACTTTTGTTACGTCTTGTTATCTAAAAACCTTACGTATACTATAAAAGTTTCTAATACTACCCACATGTTTATTAGGTATCGCGCACAGTCTGTACTGTGTTTGATAAAAAAGTTTTTTTTTTATATTTTACATATTGAAATTGACTATACAGTATTGTGTTAATTAAGATTGTAGTGTGTTATTAAGGTGGTTATCAAAGATGAGGAATACTATCTTGTCGTGATACAGTGTTTACTAGTGCGGAGGATAGTGCGATGCAACCAAAAACTATCCAAAACATATCAAATTGTTCACATAATACTACGTGTAATCTATGTAAGTACAAAATAAAATTCTTTGTTCACAACTTAAAATTAACTGTTCTTTCACATTTTTTACGATGCGTTTTAGGTTAAGTTTGTATTTGTTTTTTTTTTAAGGAAATAAAATAAACATATACACTTATATTTTTTATAGTTAGGATCGTGTGTTGTTTCGTTGGTTGTACTCAGAACTCTTTAATTTTGGTAATTTCAAGATAACATAGAAATTGGATAATATTTTGTCCTTCGTTTTGTCTTCTACAGTATTGGCAATATCTATGTGACTTTTCCATTTGGATAATTACGTTTTACAGATAAAACTTTCAAACTTATTAATGTATGGTCATAGCGCCAGAAGTATTTATCCGGGAGGCGCAGGTTCGAATGCTGTTCACGACCGTGTATTATACTTTCCACAAAAAATATTACTTAAAAAAATATGTTTTATTTGATACTTTACCTCAAATTCAACTTCTACAATACTTCCGATAGGCATTTAGTGCAACATGTCTGCTTACCCCAGCTGCGGCAGGGTTATTTTCCACAATCTCCTCACCGATAGCTGCGGGCGAAGTGTAAACACGGTTAAAGTGCGTATGCTTTAAGTTGGAGTGCGCTCTCAAATCCTGAGAAATCGCTGCGGCTTCGGCCGTCTCTCGACACGTTTTAGGAGTTGGTTTGCGTTTAAGGAGATAGCGGCTTACCTAGTGACAACAACTCAGTGTTTAAACCGCCTGTAGACCTCTGACATAGCTTTGTACACTTCGAGATATTTAGAGGTGTGCTGTTTTCCTTTTAAAAGCAAGTGATTTCTAATACGCATATGATAAAAAAAAACTGTGGCGTGTATTTTTGTTTTAACTTGTGACTTTGACTTGCCCGGCTAACTATCCTACAATTAAAACTCTGTTTAAGTTCTGTAGTAGCTGTTCAGAACTTGATGGATTGAAAATTTTGGATTGATCTCGTACTCTTACGATATTTTTCCTTCATCAATTAGATATTATCTAATATCTTCGTTATATCAACATCATTTTATCGGCATTATTAAAATTTTGGTATCTGTCGTGAAACAGAATTTAGCAGGGACTGAATAGATATTGATGACCTCACCATAACCTCACCTCACTAGCGATGGTCATCATTAGATGTATTAAAATGTGGAAGAAGAATTCGAAGTAGTGATCTGAGTTCGGGATGGCTCAGTTGGCTGAGTGTCTCAAGTATTTATCCGGGAGGTTCAAATTTTGCTCGGGATTCTTTACAATAATTGTCTTTGTTTAACTTAACGGGTGTTGTGTTCCTCCTAGCTCTCATCACTTACGTCGGAATGTCAGAGGGATAATGCAGATTGATTCGGCTCAACTCGGAGGAGACAAATTCGATTTGCGACAGTGCGGTGTAACGCACAGATTTGACGCCTTGAAAAATAAACCAGATTCAGGCGGAGAAGAGGCGGATATCGTAGCTGCTTGCGTCGGAGCAGAGCTATTTTTCTACCCAGTTGAGCTCTTATTGGTCCTCGTTCGAACTTTGCACTTTGGTACGAAATAAATATAGGATTGTGCTTTGTTATTGAGTTGATGGTACTTCTTCGTCTTATCGTGTGGTTGATGAACAACCTACTGTGAGAGTTTAAACCACCCGTGGGTCTGACATGGCTTTACACACAATAGAGAATATCTCTCAGGTGTGCTGGATTCCTCACGATGTTTTGTAAAATCAGTGGTGCTCGCCTTGGATTCAAACTTGCGACCTTTAACTTGTCAGTCAACAGTTATACCACTAAGCTACCACTTCTTAGTTGATAATTACATAATCAAGGGTGCTAATATAATCATGACAAAATAAAACAATAAAAAATAAAGATAAGTACGCCTGCCATCTGTGAACTCAAAAGTGAAAAACAAGACCCTGAAGAACTTTCATCGCAGTCGGGGGGTCCTTTAAGAAAATGTTCCACAGTGTGTACTGACCCCCAATTTCCTAATTAATCATATTTCATACCTTTTTTGTATATCATAGCTACTATATATTACGTGGGAAAGTGTTAGGATTTGAATGATACGCATAAATCGGTTCGTTTAGAAGTTAAGGTGGAATAAAAAAACTCGCAAACATACATAGTACATAACACTTCTTCTTTGGGCAGGCGTGTAACTAAGCTGTTTTTATATAAGGTTTTAGTGATATTTATTTATTTCTTTATAGTAATTTAATGCTAAAAATGGGACCTCTTGTTACTGCTAAATAATTGTGATGCTCGACACGTATGACCATATACACAGACCCCACTGAATTTAGTCCCCAAAACGAGTCCTAACCATAATTCCTTCAAGACCTAAGCGCTGAATTATGGTAGATAAACAAAGGATATCTATTCAGAGGGTCGCGTAGAATTTATATTTGCCTCGCGAAAGGCGTATAGTATTGTTGGGTAAACCGCCTACTTCTCATTCAGTACACGTTCACCGTCGTCGAAATGTTCCCGGATGGGCTTTTTGAAGAAACAAAACTCGCTATACAATACAAGTTGTCCCACATTGTGCCGAACCATTCCAGCGCAGCTGGTCAAAATGGCCATTTACATTCGACAGAACTTGGTTTTTTTTTGTTCGTCACCAATGGAAAAGTCGGAAGTCGATACTGTTGAGAATTCAATTTATTTTTGTATTGAATCTAGGATTGTTTAATCCGTATGTGACCCTGCTTGTGTCGTTGGCTTCCGATCCGAACTGCGAGGTGTTTTGGAGGATCTTATCAGGTGTTTGCGTTAGTTATTCTAAACGTCTGATTATATTCTCGGAGGCTACGAAACTTTAAGTCACTGCTATAAGAGTAAGTTTCGTTGGATTTCTATGTCGTTGCAGATATCCATACTATCCATACCAATATTATAAATGCGAAAGTAACTCTGTTTGTTTGTGACCTTTTCACGACTAAACGGGTGACCGGAACGTAATAAAATTTGATTAGGAGATAGATTGGACCTTGGAGAAAGACATAGGCTACCTTTTGTCACGCAGATGAATAATAATATGTATATATATTTTGCAGGTAATGCTATATAGTTTAATATATATGTAGTTAATATTTCATTGGCCTAATTATCAAAATTAGTGACTCCAATAAACTCGTATGTCCATTTTCTAGTAGATTATTTTTTATCCCTAAAAATAAATTAAGGAGTATTTATTCGCGGGGCACAGGTTCAAATCCTGGTTACGACCGTATTTTTTATTTTCACTATAATTATAATAATACAAATAATTATGTCCATATATATATATCTATATATATATATATAAACCATTTCTATTTGTAACTTCGGAGTTCGCTACGCATTACGTTTGTAAGACTTATCAGTAAAATAAACCGATGTTCCAATTTTTTTTTTAATTTGAATAAATAATATAACTTTATTGGTTTAACCATTTATTACATAGATTTAGGCCGTCTTGTAAAATTTGTTTATACGGAGATACGAATTCTGAATAATGAGTTGGCCTCATCTAAAGTTTCGATATAAATTTTTGACGTCATATAAAACCGGTAAAACGTTTAATTGTTCTCCCGTGTAGCGTTATCTGCAGTTGGTGGTCAGGGTACCTATTGGCCATCTGTGATACCATCGAATTAATGGTCATTTTGTTGTACATTGCACCATATGCTTTTTTATATTTTTTCTCGTAATAGACTCGTTGTAACATACGACTCAATGTACTACAAAGTGCTCATAATTCGAATGTAACCAAGATGGGCTATCTTGGTTACATTGTTTAAATCACAGGAATCTGTAGTTGGGTATAGGTACCAGTATTTTGCCTAAGTCTTGTTTTTTATTCTAGTCTTTTTTTATTATTAAATAAGGTATACTCCACAAGACCGTATTTCAGTCACGGCGGCGTATCTCCACGGAGATTAGCCAAGTACGCAGGAGATATTATAGTGCAAAAGTGTATGCGCAAATACAGATGCACTCCCTCTTCCATCACTCTCATTGTCCGATGGGACGGTAATCCGACACGATCGGAGAGAGCACGGAGGTGTCACACCACCGACTTCCTAACTCCGGGTTGCTACTGAGAATTTCTTTACAGAAAAACCCAATAACAATTTGCCGGACCTAGGAACCGAACCGAGGACGTCACGCTCAGCCGCCGCGCTTGCGACCACTAGACCAACGAGGCAGTCGAAAATGATCCTTAATATAACACTAACAAAACAAGTCATTTATTTTACGCAGTTTCCCTACGATATATTCACGTATTTTTAGTGGTAACTGATGCCTATATTTCAGCGCCTTACGAATTAGGTTTTGTAAGCAAGTCAACCCCACTTTGTATGCTGGACACAACTCCGCACAAAACAGAAGCTCAATGACAAATGTGATACCTTCAGTGCCTTCTATGAGTCAGGATTGATACACCATTACTACCCTTACCTACCTATGCCCTATGTTATTATTTCAGTATGTATCACGTTCTAATGTTTCAGAGGCTGTATACAAATGTGTCACACAACATTCGTCTTTATATCTTGCTGTATAACGTGTATACTTGTGTGTGTACCCTGGGTATGTTTACGCAATTCGTGTTCTTGTCACGTGCGATTCGACTCGCTGGTCGACGCGTGTGCCTTCTTTGTTCGAAGCTATTATTTTTATCCGCATTTTGTACTTATTGGTCCAGTATTATGTGACAGCGTGCACGTTATTAAATAATCGGATGTTCGTTTGGTTAGAGATGTTGGCGGTAAGATATGATATAGTTGTGTTACGGTATAGTTTATATATATTGATGTAGTTTCTATAAAATTGTAACCTTTGGTTTTTCTCTTGAAGACTTTTAAGGGCAAAAGAAGAAACGATTAAGTTGTTTTGAGTGAAATAAAAATTACGTGACCAAATGCAATTTTTACTGGCTGGAGAGTAGTGGAGAGTGACGAAAGATTTAGGCGTAGTAAGAAAAAAAATGATAGGAAATCTTTCAAGATAAGTGAAAGATATGACTAAAGTTAATTTAATTATCCGTTTAAATATCAATTTCTAACGCTACTTAATAAACCTTTCTATACTAAACGACATCAGATAGAATGGTTCTCATTGTCTAGAAGGAATAAAATTAGTGAGGAAACCAGCATACCTAGTTATTCTCGATGGTGTGTAAAGTAAGAGGCAAATACTAGTACATTTTTCAAACGTATTAATGCATGCGTAGAGGACTTATAAGAGCCCTATGGGAAGTAATAACGCCGACATTATATTGTTCTTCAAGCATACGAAAATAAGAAGAATCTATTTTATATATCTTAATTATTCAGTTCACAAGTTTCAATTTTTTAAATAGAAGGATATTAGATAGATAGATAGAATAAGCTTTATTGTACACCATCATTATATCATTTTGACAAATGTTTATGGTTATTGAAAATAATTTGGAGATGAATGTAATGCTACGTGAATGGTTAAGTAATCAGTGTATCTTATACTCGCTCAAAAGTTCACTGTTATTCTTGATATAATACTATGCCAATACATTGGATTTTTCTAGATTACATTGTGAACAAAATGCAATTTTCTCCAAGTGCTTGTCACCCTCTTTGTTCGCTTCCATCTCAATAGTTTCATCTTCCCCAATTTCAGTCGATCACACTTCCTTACATTAAAAAGTACGCTTTTCTCTCCTGGCAATTCCGAACAAATTTCGAAAAATCTACGATAAAAAAGTGGGATTTATTGCCTTTACCGATGAAAATATAACTTTCCCCACCCAATGTTAAAACGCTAAAATCTTTTTAGAACCCGATAAGCGTTATGGGCTAACCAGCTGCCACTTTAACAAATTATTGGGAGATTTCCAAGAAAAAAGTTGTCACCCCCACGAAGGGTAGACGTCTTATTTGATAGCTTGATTTTCGCGGGGCGCACCGAGAATGTTAAATTACAGGCGAAATGAAAGATAATAGGGCTGCATCTTAACAAGGGAAAGTTGTTCTACTTTCGACGAGGGAAAAAAGTTTATATCCCCAAAAGATTTTGAAATTCCCATCCCTGGGGTGCGGGAGAGTCGGTATCACATTATTTATTCATGGTTTTTTTGTTTTAAGTGCTCGAGTATAGTAGCTTCTATTTGGGTGATCTCTTTACTACAGCATAAGCGATTAAGGAAGCGAATAATCTTTATATTGAGTACGCTTATTTTGTTTAGAATAAGGGTAATGACTAAGAAGTTATGGCTGTCCACCATGCATTCTCCTTGATCCAACCTTTTTCATCAATTGATTTTCTAAGGGCAAGATTTTAGAAATATCAAATTTTGAAATAGTTTATGTATTTCCGTAGCTTCTTGAAGTCATTATTAGCGGTCACTTCTGATAAAATTTTAAAACAGTTTTAATAAAATGAAACCAAGATCAATTGAAATCGAACAATTTATTGTAAACTAATACGAACGCATAGAATTTAGGATATATATTTGTAATATTAATAGTACCATAACAAAACATTGAATAAAGCGTTAACTTAGTTCACCAACATTCGACAAAGTTGGCAAGTGTGGCTCGTCTCCTGTCGAGACACCAATCGGCCAACTTTTCGTTTACATTATTACAATATATCAAAACGTTAAAGCTATATAAAACATGGCCAATCAAATGACAACAGTCTTAGATCCTAGAAACGAGATTTTTAGTTACATTGATATAAATTATACGCGTTTTATTCCAATCACTTTAACTAAACTTATTCGTAGAAAAGATTTTATTCTATCTAAGGAATTTGAATAATATCGTTAGATTTATAAAAAGTTATAACAGCACAACAAACTTTCTTTGGATTAGAAATATAAAATGAAAAATAATTGGATATATAGTTTGCCAAAAGTGATTGAAATAAAAGCGTGAGATAACATTACGACAATGAGGTCAGTGCCAGTGCAGATATAGAAAATAATTTCCTCGATATGAAATTGTCACAGACAGGGGAAGACAGAGGAAGACATCTTGCTTTTGAACAATTTACAAGTGTGTTCAGTACAAAAGCTATTCCAACATTGAAAATTATTTCAGAAAACATTGGGAATAGAGTATTTTCTCATGATGACAGTATAAAAGTACAAAAATGAGCAGAAGATAAACCGCTAAGAAGTCATAGCAATCCTCGCATAACATCTGTATTTACAATAGTGTTATAATTATCTACAATATCATATTTAGAGCGCAGAGCTAGAAGCTTTCGTAAATCTAGAAAAATACAGTGGTAACCTGACAGTGTCGAAGCATTTATTTTATAAATACGAGTACTGGTGTACAAAAGCAGTCTCCAGATTAAATTCGGTAACGTAGCTTATTGATATCTATTTAGAATTTTATAATTACATAAAATACATTTATTATGTTTGTTTTAAAAATCACTGATTTCTGGATCTGTATCCGCGTATTTGCAAGTGAAGGGGTTTCGTAGCCATGAACAGAAGGAACGGTCGCTATGCTGTTTGTATTTTGCCGTAGTATGTTTTTTCGCATGCGCTCGAGCGACAGCCGCTCGGCGCGTTGGGTAAGAATCTAGAGAAGATGCATCCGAATCCCTAGGAACTGAATCGTATCCCGATTCAGCACGCCTTGATGTCGTCGCTGGACTGTGTTTGCCTGTCCGTGGTGTGGACTCGTGACCACTATCATAACCATCAGGTTTCGAACTAGCAACTACTCTCGCTATACCTTTGTCACTTTTCTCTGTTCGTGGTTCAGTTGTAACGACTGGGGGAGTTACTTCCAGATGCAAGTTTGACTTTAGCTCTTTAAATGAAGGAGCTCCGCTTCCAGGTATTCGTCTTTCTTCTCTTAAATTGGGATCTGATGCCCCGTCAGGATGCCTGAGGGATGCTATACGAGCGTCCGTAATATCATTGCCTCGGTACCTTTCGAAAGGGCCATAGCAATCATTATGTGCCTCTAAATCTTGATATGCATCACATTCTCCTACTGCACTGCCTGGCCGAGACATAGTTCTTTTGCAACTATTACAAATTTTGTCACTCGGTCTATAAGCCGGTTCACTGTAAACAGAACCGTCACCTCCAAAATCTTCTGTATCACGAACGTTTGACAAAGACAATGATTGAAATTGTGGAGCTATCCTCGTGATAGACATATCATTGTTGTCTAACATACGTCGAGAACTGTACAATTCGGTTAAACTCATTATGTCGTCAATTCTAGATCTAGATGATGGTAAGCTCTCATGAGGATTTAAATCAAGACCGTGATCACCACTATACTTCTCTGCGTAAAATCCTATGGTTTGTCTAAGGTAGGCTTCATTTCTAATTTGGCGTTCAACTTCACTGTATAAGGACAGAGTATCTGTGAAAGTCGACGCCACTGTTAAATTTTCTTGGCTAAGAATCCTTAAGGGATGATCATCTAAATCTTCTTGGTCTACTTCCGGCAACGGGTTTTCAGAGTAACCCATGCAAAAAGCTATATCTTCTTCGGTTACCTGAAGACAAGAATCCATCATTGGAACAGGTTCTAGGGGCTCTTCAACTTCTATTATTTCTAGGATTTCATCTTCATCATCATTAAGACCTCTACTCATACCATGTGAATCGATATCTCTGCTATGATTTGAGATTAACTCATCTTCCATTCTTAACCGCTCTTTATATTTACTATCTAAACTTTCCATTGATACTTCTCTACTGCTTAGACTACTAGGCTGCATTATTGGTAATGCGGGTGGTATTTCAGCTAGTTCTTCACTATCATCATCATCATCTATATCATTCTTAGTTTGCTTGGAAAATTTTTTGCCAACTGAATTTTGATCTGTTAAAGGTGGACCAACATTTTCTTCTTCTATTGCCATTCCCTTAGAACCAGCTTTTAAGCCAGTTCTTATAGTAGATTCTTCCACATGAATTCGTCTTACTGAATCCTTCATTAACGGTTCCATTTTGTGGGCATTTTCAGGTTCGTCAGGAATTCTTGGTCCAGGTTCCTTGTGTGCAATCTGTCCTTTGTGACTGGGTGAGTTATGCCTGGATTTATGAATTTGTGACGTTTGGTTTTCCACCCATTTTCTAATCATATTTTTCTTATGGTTGTCCATGTATCCATAACCCAGATTCTCACTACCATGGACACCAAGAATACCGAGTTGTAGTGGCATAGCATTTGTAGCTTGTATTGGCACAGATTCAAACTGAATTGGAACTTTTGTTTCTTGCATTGGACCATCGATCCAAGTCTCGCGTTTCTTTCCTTGTGTTTCCTTAATTATATGCCTTGCTTCAACTAATTTTGATTTAGATATTCTAGGCCCGTCGATCCATTGTTCATCACTGTTACTTTTTCCTTCTTCTGCAAATTGTTTTTGACCCACTTTTTTCAGCGGAATCGATTTTGAGGTAACAGAATGCACTGGCGAAGCCTTTGGAGTATGATTAGGCTGTAACATTTTTAACGGTGATGCTTTTGGAGATCCATGTAATCTATGTACTGGACTTTTTTCTTCTACAACTTTAGATAGTGATGATTTATGTTTTTGTTCTGCTGCTGATCCTCGTAAAGCCTTACTTAGTACGCATCTGTTGTCACCTGAATTTATATGGGGTATGTAAACTGGTGGGTGTTCTCCGTCTGTTGCATCGTCCATAGGGCCGACATATATTACGGTGTCAGCTGATAGATCACTACTTGATGGATCGGGCTCACTACTACTGGGTTTTGAAGCATCCTCACCAGAACTTCCACCAGATCCTGCATTATTATTAGAAGAATATTTGACCTTTCTTCTTCGAAGTCTGTGTATTCTTGAGGCTAATTGTAATGTAGTAAGAGTATCTGAATAATTTTGTGCGTTTGGTGAAACATGAACAATCATTGCAGTGTGACATGTTAAAGAACCTAGACATTCCTTTAATACATGTGTAAGGTTGTGGTCTCTGTACGGTAAATGCCTTTGTCCGTTGAATATTGCAAGTAATATATTTCCTAAACCAGATAGTGGTATTCCGCCGTTTGTTTTTCCTCTCTCGGAGTTTCCTAGGTCGATTAAATGCAGGCGGCTGCGTCCTCCAGCAACTGTGAACAAAGAGAGAAATGTTTTTAATTCAGGAACTTTGTTGTTTTGTGACCCGTTTAATATGACTGCGGATAGTGGAACTTAAAGCATATGTTTTAAATAGAACGATATTTAAAGAACATTCTAAAAACAGATGATAATGTATAATTTCATTATATTTTTTAAGTCCATCCACTTAATTAAAGACTGGGTGTTTATTTGAAGTGTTACTGAAATGATAATTACAAAGTGTTCTTTTGTTTAATCTGAGATGTTTAAATAAATATTCTTAATTGCAATTAAAGGAAGATGGAATTAATTACACAATATGCAAATATGGGTGCTCTCTTTCGCCAGTAGTGATAATTAGAAAATCTTTTAAAATTTATGTGGAATTTTCAACTTCCTTACCTGCTCCTTTGCCTCCAATACTATATTGGTAGACATGCAGTGTATACAGTAGATGGCTATCCTTCCCCTCTTCCCTAGTGCCCCTGGTGGCGAGAGCAGCATCCAGGTAGAAGGCTGCTTTCTCAGCGCTGTGCACTCGAAGTTCTGACTGGTTCTGTAGGTGGGTCCCGAAGAGAGGATCATCGCGGAGGTACACGCCTGGAGATTGTTCCGTGTCTGTGCAGAAGTAAATATTGTTTTTTTATTATTGATATTATATTTTTTTGTAAAGTTAGTTACTCTAATTCAAATTGCAACGTTGAGAACTATAACTTTTTTGCAATGGTAAAATTAATTTACAAGAATGTGATTCAAAAATGGGTACCATTTCTTTAATCTTGCTCGCTGGATTAAATACTAACTTGATCAAATAAAACAAAATATTTACCAAAAGAAAAGTCACTGTTATCTATAAACGCAAGGCTACATATATATCTTTCAAACGCATGCGTAGCGAACAACGAAAGTGTTTTTTGTGGAAATAAAAAAAAAAGTCGTGAACTGGATTCGAATCTGGACCATACTTCCATAAAAAATCATAAATTTAAAACAGCTGTTTACGCATTTCAGAAGAGCGTTTTAAACGATTGATAACGTTTTAAACATCTGTTTTGTTATCGATGAACTTAACCCTTAAACTATTCCGTTCTAAAGGTGGCGTGGCGTGTGTAATGAATTTGTTATATAACCCGTAACTCACCATTTTGATAAGGCGCCAACAGGTCCCGGATCTGGTTGGTATTCGTGCACAGTTCCACTGCTGACACTCTGACGGAGAACCGCGTGCCACACTTGTGACGTTGCTCCGCAATCCCCCGGAACAGCCACGTGATGGCGCAGGGAATCGCCCCCAGCGCCGCCGGGGAGTCCGGCCGCCCCAACATAGTGTAAGATTTACCTGGGTAAATAAATTTATACTCCAGTAACTAAAAATATGATGTTCATTAAAATTAGTGTCACACGAGAAATATAACAATAAAAATGGTTAAAGCTTAGATTAAGTAGGAAAATGGCATCCAATCAATTCTGATTTAGCCTAAGTAAACAGTGCATTTTTGTATTTACTATAACAGCGAGACAGGATAAATTAATAATACACGTCATATACAAATTTAAAGATGTCAAATTAAAATTTATTGGTTTAAAGTCTCTTTTTAATGGTCACCTTAAAGTGTACTAACTAAAAAGTACGGAGTTTAGTTCGACTTCGACGTGCCTAAATTCGAATTTGACGCCTCGTTGCCCTGTTAGTAAAAAAAACAGAGATTAAGTTTAGGTCAGTTACATCAGAATTGATGCAATTATGTCTTATTATTGTGAAATACCACTACTTAACTCTTATTTTTATTCCTAAGCTGGGTCAAAAAGCAATTTCCCGCCGCGACCTTTGCGTAGTTACCGCAAAAAAAGGATCTGAGAAGTACTTTACTCAATTTAATGAGACTTCTTGTTTACATTGTTAAGCACCGAAATCAAATCTACACCTGACTATGTACGAATAAATCAGATCAAAAATGGGAAGCGAAATAATTTTATATACCTATTTTCTTTTCTTCTATTTTTAAAACGTCAAGTTTGTCAAGAATCCGACAATCGTTGGCTTAAGCCGTGTTAGCATCGTAACCTATAAATAAGTGATAAGTTAATGCGAGGCTCAATTCAAGTACGAACGCAACCTTCATATAAACGAACAGCGGCTTAATGAACACAAGAAATTACTTTTAATACCAGGTAAGTTCATTTAGCTCCACGTGGTATCCCAAAAGCCTTCAATAATTAAAACGAGGTTCAAATTATTCACTCAGTTGGATCCGCGATCCCAAATAAGTGGGATGAGGGAGTAAGCTTGGGTTTAGTGCGAACATTGCCGCATTTCCCCAAAACTTTCATCTCGCGAAGCATTCAATTTGCATCGGAAACATTAAGGTCGGTTCAGACGAGGAGTCTCTCGTAACTATTCTTAGAGAAATTGTTTTTATGGAGGAAATAGTTTTATTTATGTGATTAGTAAGCTATAAAAATATTTACGCTAGTCATTGTAAAAAACAAAAACATGAGAATTGGTTTATGTAGAAGTAGTTGAAAAGTCGGTTACGAGATATGAAACGTCAAAGGTTTGACGTTTCATATCTCGTAACTTGAAACTAAATAAAGCCGTAAAACTTTGTAAAATACAGTTTTATTATAAAGAAAAAGACAACAATATCACCAGCTATGTATATCTCACACTAAACCTTAAATATTGTGATAAAAATGCCGCTACACATTGCAAGAGATACGAATTCCTTCCAAAACTCGATCGTTTACGAGTTCATCGGAAGAAAATGGCGAGAAACTCCTCGTTTGAACTGGCCCTTAATCTATAAGGGGAGGTTCGTGTAAATTACCTCTTTCGTTTTTAGTCGCTTCTTGTTTCGTGTTAATGAAAGTATAAGCCCATTATTGTATTGTTTGTCTGTGGTACTATCTTAATCGCATCGTTCGTTAATCTGCTGTAAGTCGCAAAATTGATTTCGTGTCCCGAAACTTATTAATAGGTTGCTAATACTGTTTCCGTTGTTGGCTCTTGTCTTGTTTCCAGTTATCCTACTGTATTGTTTCAGAATCTTGTTTGAAGTTGAATGATAGATTTGAATTATCTTATAAATCTTTATCTTAATAGTAATCCAATAATACACGCGATTAAACGGTTAAAAGTTGTTTTATTATAATGTCGTTATCTTAAGTTATACATTTTTGTAGAAAGAAGAATACGGTCGTGAGCAGGATCCGAACTTGTGCCTTCTGGATAAATACTCGAGGTGCTCGGACCACTTCGCCATCTTGACCTCTGCTCACACCCCGAATTTTTCCACATTTTAATACATCTTATGGTGACGACATCGCTATCTATTCAGTTTCTGTACAGGTGACACTCTATAAACAGGTGACTGAACCGACCCGACTATCTATGCAGTTAATACAAACCACGCACGTGTTAATGAGATTGAAAGATTTATCTGTATTAAGTATTTATCTTCTTTAGATAATATATGCAATTCGGTCTGCGTGTGTTCGGGATCTCCTAAATAGCTTGACCAATTTTGACGTTCGTTTTTTGTACTTATAGGGCCTTATGGATGGTTCTTAGTTATAGTTGGATCTGGTAGGTGCGTTGTTGTCAAGATGTGACAGAACTCTTGATACTTTTACACACTAAAATAGACGACGATAAAGATAATTTATTTAAACCAGACTTCAAACTGCCTTTCACCCTTACATTCATAGTGTTAACTTGAAATCCCAGTTTTAATATCAAAGTTTTGCCATCACGAGTGTGCGAGCGAGACGGAGTTAGGTCGTATTTATCAAACTTTCAACTCTCGACTCTTTGCCATTTAGATGCAAATCCCGCCGCTGAGCCGAGTGAGAAGTTTCATACTTTATAGTGCATAATTAAGGCTACCACCTTCCGAATAAATTGTGGTTCCGCATTGCAAACGTTGTGTAAAACTGCCACGAGTTGAAACTGCACTCTAAGAAGTTTTTCTAATTATTATTTTTGCAAATAAGATCTGTTTTATTAAATATGGACGGATAAATGACTATTTGGTATAAGTGTCATTTATTTATTTATATTTATATGCACGTACAGGGTACATAAGGTGGACTTATTGCCATATGGTATTCTCTGCCAGTCACCTTTAGGTTAAGAAGTAATTAAAAATAGGTATAAAAATAAATCTATAATGATTTACAACATCTATAGTATACGCGCATAAGCAGCATACAGCAAAACATAGATGTTATAAATGTACCTATATAATATCAATATATAATTCAAGATATGTCTTTGAAAAAGCATTAACGCATGCTTAGCGAACTCTAAAGTTACAATATTAAATGGAAAAAGAATACGGTCGCGAACAGGATTCGAACCTGCGCCTCCCGGATAGATACTCCAGGCGCTCTGACCAACTAAGCCATCTCGACCTCTGCTCACCACCGCGAATTCTTCTTCCATATTTAACACGTCTTATGGCGACGTCATTGCAATCAATTCAGTACTTACAAGTGACCGAACCAACACGACCAACTTTGCAGTTAATACAATGTCGTAAAGAATGCAATTACCTTAATAATTCAAGATATGTCTTTGAAAAAGCATTAACGCATGCTTAGCGAACTCTAAAGTTACAATATTAAATGGAAAAAGAATACGGTCGCGAACAGGATTCGAACCTGCGCCTCCCGGATAGATACTCCAGGCGCTCTGACCAACTAAGCCATCTCGACCTCTGCTCACCACCGCGAATTCTTCTTCCATATTTTAACACGTCTTATGGCGACGTCATTGCAATCAATTCAGTACTTACAAGTGACCGAACCAACACGACCAACTTTGCAGTTAATACAATGTCGTAAAGAATGCAATTACCTTAATAATTCAAGATATGTCTTTGAAAAAGCATTAACGCATGCTTAGCGAACTCTAAAGTTACAATATTAAATGGAAAAAAGAATACGGTCGCGAACAGGATTCGAACCTGCGTTAATGCTTTTTCAAAGACATATCTTGAATTATTAAGGTAATTGCATTCTTTACGACATTGTATTAACTGCAAAGTTGGTCGTGTTGGTTCGGTCACTTGTAAGTACTGAATTGATTGCAATGACGTCGCCATAAGACGTGTTAAAATATGGAAGAAGAATTCGCGGTGGTGAGCAGAGGTCGAGATGGCTTAGTTGGTCAGAGCGCCTGGAGTATCTATCCGGGAGGCGCAGGTTCGAATCCTGTTCGCGACCGTATTCTTTTTCCATTTAATATTGTAACTTTAGAGTTCGCTAAGCATGCGTTAATGCTTTTTCAAAGACATATCTTGAATTATTAAGGTAATTGCATTCTTTACGACATTGTATTAACTGCAAAGTTGGTCGTGTTGGTTCGGTCACTTGTAAGTACTGAATTGATTGCAATGACGTCGCCATAAGACGTGTTAAAATATGGAAGAAGAATTCGCGGTGGTGAGCAGAGGTCGAGATGGCTTAGTTGGTCAGAGCGCCTGGAGTATCTATCCGGGAGGCGCAGGTTCGAATCCTGTTCGCGACCGTATTCTTTTTCCATTTAATATTGTAACTTTAGAGTTCGCTAAGCATGCGTTAATGCTTTTTCAAAGACATATCTTGAATTATTAAGGTAATTGCATTCTTTACGACATTGTATTAACTGCAAAGTTGGTCGTGTTGGTTCGGTCACTTGTAAGTACTGAATTGATTGCAATGACGTCGCCATAAGACGTGTTAAAATATGGAAGAAGAATTCGCGGTGGTGAGCAGAGGTCGAGATGGCTTAGTTGGTCAGAGCGCCTGGAGTATCTATCCGGGAGGCGCAGGTTCGAATCCTGTTCGCGACCGTATTCTTTTTCCATTTAATATTGTAACTTTAGAGTTCGCTAAGCATGCGTTAATGCTTTTTCAAAGACATATCTTGAATTATTAAGGTAATTGCATTCTTTACGACATTGTATTAACTGCAAAGTTGGTCGTGTTGGTTCGGTCACTTGTAAGTACTGAATTGATTGCAATGACGTCGCCATAAGACGTGTTAAAATATGGAAGAAGAATTCGCGGTGGTGAGCAGAGGTCGAGATGGCTTAGTTGGTCAGAGCGCCTGGAGTATCTATCCGGGAGGCGCAGGTTCGAATCCTGTTCGCGACCGTATTCTTTTTCCATTTAATATTGTAACTTTAGAGTTCGCTAAGCATGCGTTAATGCTTTTTCAAAGACATATCTTGAATTATTAAGGTAATTGCATTCTTTACGACATTGTATTAACTGCAAAGTTGGTCGTGTTGGTTCGGTCACTTGTAAGTACTGAATTGATTGCAATGACGTCGCCATAAGACGTGTTAAAATATGGAAGAAGAATTCGCGGTGGTGAGCAGAGGTCGAGATGGCTTAGTTGGTCAGAGCGCCTGGAGTATCTATCCGGGAGGCGCAGGTTCGAATCCTGTTCGCGACCGTATTCTTTTTCCATTTAATATTGTAACTTTATCAATATATAATTTTGTGCTTTTAAAAATAAACCTCATAAAACAAGTCTTTAGAATCATTTTCATATTTCACAAAAATGTCGCTTGAACCAAATATCAACCGTCGAATGTTAGTGCTATAAATACTAATTTTTACTTTTGTACGCATAGAACATATAGAAATTGAAAAAAGGAAATGCACGAACGGGAGCCAATTTTGTTCTGGTTTTACTTTATTTTATTAATATAAAATAAGATTTTAAATTTTAATCACGCATAAGCAGAGGTGTACACAGTTGTACATCCACATTTCGCCAATGCTGTTATAAAGTCCCATGTAAGTCTATTGTCATCTAGTTTATATTTCCTTTACCGTTTAAACACAAATCTCATAACGAGATAACTCTCCATCTCCCCGACTAAAAGTGTTTATAATACCGTGAATTTATACTTATAATTATTTTAAAATACGAACATGATTTCGAAAATCAATGTTCCAGGTCTTGGATTCAAACCTTAGACTTGCTAGTCTGACTCTTAAGTCTGAGTCTGAATGATTAGAGATACACTCTTAATTATTATGTTCACTACTTATGAAATCGTGACAGCCCTATCCAGTGCAGTTCCGCAATTTTTAAGCAACACCGTCGGTTACGACGTGAGAACTTGATTATTATCTCTAACATACACCTATGTGTGCTTAGCCGAAAAACACTTATTTATTTATTTCACACATGTAAGTTATTATAACGTTGTGTTTATGTTTTTGTGATGCTATAAGTTGCCGTCTCGTTGGTCTAGTGGTCCCTAGCGCGACCGCTGAGCTCCTGCATTCGATTCGTGGGTCGGGCAAAGTGTTATTGAGTTTTTTTGTCAGAAAATTTTCAGTAGCAGCTCGGAGTTTAGAATTGTGCCTAGTAGGTAGCAATATGCTACCACCTATTACATAGGAATTAATAACAGCATTGGTACCCAGCCTACCCCTTCGGGGAATATAGGCGTGATGCTGTGTATGTATTTATGTAAGTTATTCTTAATTGAAGTTCTAAAGTGCTTCTAAAATGGTTGTATTCATTAAGGTAGCTTTACACATAATCATATGCAGGTGACCGAACCGACACGACCGTATTGTTTTTCCATTTAATATAATAACAATTTGACCGAATATTAGGTCAAATAGTACCTATATTATGTAGATAATATAGGTACTATTTGACCTAATATTCGGTCATGGCGGCCTATCTCCTCGACACATCACGACACAGGGAATCCTAGTGTGGGGTCTAGGCCTACAATAAAAACCTTAAATTGTAATGTTTGTGACAAGAAAGTTTTTTATATTTTTATATATATCTTCACGGATATTAGCTAAGTAAACATTAGTCTTTGAAAAGCATTAACGCATGCTTAGCGAACTCTAAACTTATTATATTAAATGGAAAAACAATACGGTCGTGTCGGTTTGGTCACCTGCACCAGCACCTGGAGTATTTATCCGGGAGGCGCAGGTTCGAATCCTGCTCACGACCGTATTCTTTTTTCATTTAATATAATAACATTAACTAAGTACTCAGAAGATATAATAGTGCACAAGTGTATCGCAAACACAGCTGCACTCTTTCTTCCTTCATTCTCATAGTCAGATCGACTCAGGTGGGAGATTAGGCGCAGGAGCGACGGCTTAACATGCTATCCGAATCGCAATGGTGTCACACCGCCAATTTCCTAACACCGGGCTGCTACTGAAAAATTCCTAACAGAAAAATCCAATAACACTTTGTCCGAGACGGGAGTCAAACCCAGGACCTCACGCTCAGCACTCGCAGTTGCGGTCATTAGACCAATGAGGTATTTATATACTAAACCATAACCTATCTGAATGAGAGCGGGGAGACGACTGCTGTGCCGTACAAACATAACCAGCTCATAACTGTCCCACAGCAGGGCAAGGGCTTCTTCTCATACAGAGAAAGAACGAGCATTGATTACCACGATAGTTCACTGCGGGTTGGCGATTTCAGACTACCAAGTCCAGGTTTCCTCACGATGTTTTCCTTCACCGTTTGTCTGTGATGTCTTAGATTAATTAAGAAATTTTATTTATATGTCATCGAAAAAGTAATGATGCCAAATATGAACCCATAACCTGTGGATCATGCCCCTTGGAATACAACACTAAAACATCAACAATGTCACTACAATCATAAAGAAAAACCAGTAGGTAATTACAACTTAAACCCAAGATTCTCTCTTTACCAAAAGAATAATGTTCTATTAGTTATTAAATCTTACCAAGTCCTGCGTGTCCGAAGCAGAAGAGGCAGCCGTCTGTCCCGTTGATGACGGCATGGATGACGTCAGTGAGTGCACTCGAACATAGCTCCGTCTGTGACAAACAAACAAACATTTTAGTTAATATATGATTTATAGACATAAGTCGTGGGAAGTATTTGAATAGAGAAGCCGAAACGGTGAAAGTTTTATATCTCTGTCTAACTGATACGCAAGGACCTTAAAAAAACGGACGGAGCGTTGCGTACGACATGTGAGAAGCATAGTAGTCATCCAATTTCGCTTGTCATACACGAGCTAAACGCACACAAATACTCAAAACTCATCCACTCGGTACTCGCCAGTACGCTGCGTGTATATGTGCGTAATCTTTGCTTCGCTTATGGCAAGGCAAGGTGACATCCGATTATGTTTTCAGATCCTTGAAGCTTATACTTCAAATATACTCACGGTGTCTCATTGACAACCTCGTATTAAGCTACATCATCGACTATAATTATTTTAATAACACCGAACACTCTTTTTATGTCACCTCACATTCAATTTCCCTTTCATTAAACATTATTCACACAAATCTCTATTCAGAAGTCAACTCTAAATGCCCCCCACTAAAAGTGTTTATAATACCGTTAATAATTTAGTAAAATCTTGCACTTATACCTTTGAACCAGGGTGTTTTCTTTCGTCCCGGATCACAGATAATTACGTGGTACGCCTTAAGGTCTCTCAGATTAGGGGGCTGTGACTTCGAGTTTATGGAATATGAGAGTCATAATGAAGAAGGTAGATGCTTAGATGGATTTTGTTTCGCTAACGACAGGGTTTAGTAGAATTTTATAATAACTAATTATAAAAAACAAAGTTTGTGAGGATGGATGGATGTTTGTTACTCTTTCACACAATCACTACTGAATGGCACACAGATAGTAGATAACTCTATGTGTTGTGACACATATTCTATTCTATTCCCGGCTGGACTCAATTCTGAAAGTCACGCAGAAATTGCGGGAGTAGCTAATCATCCTGATTCTAATCCTAACTTTCTAATTCTAACTAATATTTTAAATGCAAAGGTAAGTTTATTGTGTGCCTCCTAGATCAATACTCCAGACACTCTGATAAGCCATCTCGACCTTTGCTCAATAATCGGAATTCTTCTTCAACATTTAAACACGTCTTTTGGTGACGTCATCGCTATCTATTCAGTCCCTATACAGGTGACTGTACCGACACGAACTCTCTTTGTGCGTTAATGAGTTTGAAAGATTTATCTGCACCTAAAATATTAGTTTAAATATAATGGGCTGGATTCTAATATAATCTATTATATTTATGAATAACTGAGTGGTCTCTTCAGCTGCAGTGTTATTGTGCGGCCGCCTCCGAGGATAATTAAAAGGACTTAAGGTAAGGTACTGAGATTAGAGGGCGCTGGGGCGGCCTACTGCCGTGTTTTAATAGGGATAATTTTGTAATGATAATAAAATGAAATTGATAATTTTAAGTAGAGGAGCTTCCAATGTCCTTAAATGACGGTGTAATACTTTAATTGTATAAATATGCAACTAAAACGTTTTTTTAACACTTTTAAATAACAATGGTCCACAAAACTGTTTTAAACAGTTTATCTGTGGACTCAATTGAGTCTCTTTTAACTTTGCATGTATAGTACTTATTTATATTTTTAAATTATTAATTTATTATAGTTTATTATGATTTCCTTATAAGACATTACAGTTAATTTATGTTTCAATTTTAATTGAGATGCAGGCAAATTGTCACTTTAACTTTTTTGAGAAAAATCTAGAAGGCTAAATAAAATTAAATGTGATAAAGTGGCTCAATTTCAACATAAGTACCTAGTTTTTTTTATAAATCTTTTAAAACCAACTTGTTACAGGTCAAAAAAGCTAAAAAAGCCTTGCTTTTTCATAAGGTACAATGTGGACTTCTCCGTGCACAAGGCCAATTCATGGCAACACCATCGCAGGGGATCTACACTCGACACGGAAATACTGAAATTGTTTTGAATGAAAATTTTAATGGCCGCGGCTCTTTCACTAATTGAGAGTGCTTAGGCCGTAATAAAGGGACGCCAGTTAATCAATTTTTGTTATTATTTTCACTTCATTAATTGCTTCATTTATTAAGTATAGCCACGACAGTGATAGGGTTTTTCTTTCCTTTAGGAAAGACGATTTTATTATAAGTATAGATTAGGTAATATCTAAAATCAAGTATAAGTTACAAGTAGATTACCTACATAATATAACATAACATCACGAGGGATAGATCACTATCATAGGCAGAGGTGTACACACTTGTACACCTACATTTCACTAATGCTGTTTTTAAGTCCTATGTAATAGGTAGGTGGTGAGTCTATATGATACCGGGTGCAATTCCAAACACCGGGCTGCTACTGAGAATTTCCTAACTGAAAGATCCAATAACACTGCTTGACTCGGGAATAAAACCTTATAACCTTAGGTAGGCTCAGGACCCGCGCTTGCGTGCGCATATTTACTAAAGAATTTAATTATAACTCTCTGCCAATTTAGATAGTTTGATTGATTAAAAACTTTATTGGTTAAAACCTTTGTGGGATAACCGAATAGCTACAGTTCAAAACGGTACACAAGTTTAAAATTAATTTTGTGGTACCTACGAACTTTTCAAATAAATACGAATATACCTCTATATGTTAATTTTCAGACGAATTTTAGATTTAATAATGTTATAATATTAAATGGAAAAAAGAATACGGTCGCATACAGGATTCGAACCTGCGCCTCCCGGATAAATACTCCAGGCGCTCTGACCACGAAGCCATCTCCAGCTCTGCTTACTACTGTGATCGAATATTATAACTTTAAAGTTCGCTAAGCCTGCGTTACTGGTTTTCAAATATTTATCTTTAATTGTTCTTCAATGTTTTATTAATAATCACAAACTATTTTCTTAACAAAATATGAGTTGCTGGGATAAAAATGTAATAACTATTACAGGTAATAACAATATTCACAAAAATACAGGGGTTAGGGTAAGTTTAGGCTGTACCACGACTTGCGACACGATCCGAATCCACGACAAGTTGTAACTTTGTGTAGAATCTCATGCGACTTCATATAAAATGTACTGTTAGAAATTACGGTGTATTATGCTGCGTAATTACGTTAGGACACAATTATGGATGGTCTCAATGCCAGACCGCCAGACTTTAGGCCACTATAAGCCGCTTTCCGTCGAGTTTTCTTGTCCATTTTCTATTCCCTATTATAATTATTTATATACATAAATATCTTATTAATTTTTTTGTCTTTTAGTCGTATGTTCGATGTTAGAGGTTAAAACGTAATGTATTTGATTTAATTCTTAATTTTACATACTACTATGCTATTACATAATACTATATGACTTCTACTAAAATCTTATCTGAATAAAACGACTTATTGATTTAATTGAGTAATTTCCTCTAAAATACATTATAAGTAACGGAGAGGGACTACAATTTAGACTTCTTTTTGTTTTTTCTTTTTTAACTTTTCATACTTAATGAGTTGTTATTTGGTAAACACAGTAAAAAATCTTTACAAAATTTATGTAATCAATCATATCAATCATATGGCTATATATGTAGGTGTGAGTACTAAATGACCTCACTATAACGTATATAACTTTTTTTTCAATTTCTAAGGGCCGATTTTTCAATCCTCAGATAAACAGACAGATATGGTTTATTCGATAGATAGCAAAAAAGTCAGTTGTTCAATGGTCAAACAGGCTTTATTCGTCGAATAATTCACTTATCTGAGGAATAAATATATCTGACTCTTTGACGGCCAGATAACCGCTTATTCCTTAGATAACCGACGTTGATGTTACTAGTTTCAGGTTAGTTTTCGATACTGTATTTTAATTAATAGTATTGACGACATGGCAATTGAGGAAGAAGCCATTATACATTTCTATGAAAAGAAAGAATCGTAAGACCGAGGGTCGATAACTTTAATGTGTGTGATTTATTTTTGTTTTATTATTCATTAAAATAAAAATTATACTTGATAATAAAAAGGCTTTGTAAAAAAAATTTGTCTATTATTATATTTTTTTGCAAATTTACTTGAGATAGGTCAATAATGATCTGCAGCATTCTAATTACGCGAAAAACACCACACACCCAAACTAACAACCTCGTAACGTAATATAAAAGCAAAATAAACTCAGAAAATAAAAGTAACACGCTGACGCTTATTTGTTTGACATTAACACCAAACAAAGAAATAGTCCGTCCCGTTCTAACATTCGTCTATTCTGTATATTTGTTTCACCACCCTGAAGTTAGCGTTTTCACAGATGTGTTATTCGGTCAGATAGTTATTCATAGGTTAAATATGTATTGAAAAATTGACAACCACTTATGAGACGATTAAAGAGACTAATAACTTTATTCTTTAGGTAGCTATTCGTACTTTTATCCGAGGATTGAAAAATCGGCCCTAAGTCTCATTGAGTTCGCAGTTTGGTCCAACCCACGTACATCTCTATCAAAATTGTAGGTATATATCATCGAGAATTTGGTGGTGTACACAACTTTCATAGACATTCAGTCCCTCTCAGGTGTGCTCGTATCTTTACAATATTTTCCTTCATCGTTTTAAGCATATGATAATTGATTTAGCACATCATTATGAAACTACATGTGGTTATCTTGGGCTAGAATTTGCATCTTTGACTTGCCCGTCCACTAGGCTATCCCTGCCTAGAGGACTTAATAATTTTCGTCCTGATTGTAATGTAAACAAGTCATAAAGGTAGATTACTAACATAATGACGGCGGCTACCGGTGGGTCGGACGTCGGACACTAAGCCTGCGTAAGCCGCTGTCCGGCCGCTGTCCGGTGCCGTCCGCTGAGTTATTGCACGGATAAGTTACATCAACGCTTGTATAACTACGCGTGTAAGGCTTGTATTATAACTTGGCAGGTCTGTTAATTATTTTTATCGTACAGCCTTAAGTGTGTGTTTTACTTATGTGGTAGCAAGATTAAAATATGTAGGTTAGATTCTATTGATTTTGTCTGTATCCTGATCCGAGATGAAGACATTGAGGCCTAAACTTTAGAAAATAATACGTAAATAAACGTTTGTTAGCATCTGCCTAACCCCGTATGAAAGAGACGTGAATTTATGTATGTACCTATGATGAAAAACTATAGCCTTTGTATTTATAAAAATATTCCCTTTTAGTATGACAGTACTCTGTGCATGTTGAGATATTGAATATATGCCTTTTTATTTATTTATTATTAAGTTGTAAGTAATTGCCTCTTTTTTACACGACTGCCCAAAAACAGGACTGTTATGTTATGACTGTTCATGTATGTATTTTTGTGAGTTTTTATTCCACCATGACTTCTAAATGCCTGAACCGATTTCGATGTATGGGGTATCGTTAGAATCCTAACATTGTCCCAATTAACACAGGCTAAGATTTGAAAAATGGCAGGCATGCTTTTGAATTATATAATTTATTTCAATTTGTTATAAAAAATTTCGGACTCTGTGACCAATTTTTTATAACAAATTGAATTGAATTGGATGAGTAGGTTCGAATGCTGCTTACAACCGCATATTGCTTTCGACAAAAAATGTAACCTTAAATAATAAAGACGTTAAGACATAATCATTTGTATTAACACGAACCTTTTAAATGAGTGAACAGCCGTCACAAATGATTTTTTTAAATATTTGCTGTATTGTCTTATGTTTGCGCTGGTCCCGAGTTCAACTCCCGGGTCACGCAAAGTATTATTGGGATTAGATAGCAACAGGCTCACTACATGGGACATAAAAGCAGCATTGGTGAAATGTGGGTGTACAACTGCGTACACCTCTGCTTACCCCTTCATTGAATACAGGCGTGATGCTATGTGATAAATATAGTTTTCCTTAACCAATTGATGGCAATTTGTTTAATCATCTTTGTTTTCCTTTCAACATTTCAATTTTCACATGACATTATCATTCTTGAGACACATTCATATTAATTATTGTTCAACGGTCATTACTACTGCGTCGATGTCGCGAGTCAAGTTTGACTCGTGACATCGCCGCGGGCTCAGCTCGTGACTAAGGGCTCCGTTCGAGTTCGAATCTAGTCGGGCAATTCAGAATGCGCGTGAGTACCTAATATTGTGGTATTTTGCTTTGGGGAAATGCCGCCGACATTCAAACCGTTTTTGTGCTGCAGAAGAGGGCTGTTCGAGCAATTTATAACCTTAGTTTTAGACATTCTCTGAGGGATAAATTTAAGGAAATTAATATAATGACCGTCGCATCTCAGTACATATATGAGAATTTAATTTATATAAAAAAGAATATCGGTCTCTTTTCTAAGAACAGCGACATTCATGCTATTAATACCAGAAATAAAAATAAACTTGTATTACCATTGACAAGGCTTCAAAAAATTAGTAATTCATTTCGATGTCAAAGTATACGCTTTTACAACAAAGTACCTAGCAATATTCAAGAATTGAGTCTTAATAAATTTAAATCATACATTAAACAAACCCTTAGCAAAAAGGGTTATTATAAAGTTAAAGACTACTTAGAAGACAAAAATGCTTGGGAACGTGCTGCTCGCTCTAACATAAAATGCGTGTCAAAATTTGTGTAAAAAAGGTATATAATATAAACATTATATACCTTTTTTACACAAATTTTGACAATTGACATTGTACTTTTGCTAACTCTATGTTAGAATTATTCAATATTTACTATTGACATTTTAATTGATTATTAATGTATTTAATTAATATTTGACATTCTAATGAAATTAATTGTTATATGACATATCTATCAATACCATAAAAATGTGAATGTGAGTATTGTGTAGGATTGGATTGAAGTTATAATTATTTGATTTGTCTGGCGGCTTTTGAGATCTTTTTGTGGCCTACGCAAATGTCCTGCCGATCTGGTATCGTCTTGCGACGGGTCGTTAAGCTCCCTAAATTGTGGTTGAGCTACACGATGACTGATGCATACGTGCCGTTGGTTAGGACAGGTCAGCTCAAAACAGCTATGGCTCTTTCTTCAAAAGGCCATCCCAGACCTATCCCTACAGAATTACACTCATATGTTGAATAAAATGATGTCTGGACTTTAAAAGAGACGTTGACCTCTGAGTTTGTTTCGGCATTTCTTCTCAGAGCTAGTCAAATAGGAAATGCCGACGCCATCTAGCTTAATTTTTTTATGACTTGTAAAAGTGTCTATAACAGATGTATTTACAGAAATAAATATCATTTATCATTTATCATTTATAATAACCGTTAAAAAATAATTAATTATCATTCTTATTATAAATTTATTTATTCGATTCTTTACAATGTTTATTTTTTATGATTTTTATTATAAACTACCATGTTTATTTAAATTATTATTATGTTGTCATTCTTTCTATTGTTTACATTTTTAATCGACTTATATTTTCCCCCCTCTACATTACCAGCCCATCTACTCGACTATTTTGCATGTTGTGATTTACGTCAAATGTACCAATAATATATAACCATAAATAAATAAATAAAAATACCATCTCGCAACACAGCCACTTCTAAAAGACATTGCTTTGCTTTGAATTCCAGTATCTTAAGCACAGTTCCTACCGTCGTAATCTCCTTTATATAGTGCTGCAACACACTGCAGGCTTAATGTGTGTACAGTAATTACATCTGAACATGCGCATTAGGCAGCAAACTGATTTATTGCGGCGTTTATGGAGCTGTGACTCCTGATCGGGATTTCTAGTCTTAAGTGGTATGATGTATGGGGAATTAGGTGGCATAGATATAAATTTAACTAGATACTTCTAGTAGTAAAAGTTGTCAAATTAAGATCTATGACAACCGTTACAGGTAGTCAGAAGCCTGAAAGTCTGACACCTAGTCATACCACGAGATATCGTGTTACCCAGTAACTGGGTTGTGGAGGTCAGATAGGCAGTTGCTCCATGTAAAACACTGGTATTAAGCTGCATCCGGTGTGACTGGAAGCCGACCACAATGTAATTGGGAAAAGGATAGGCAGATGATGACTCCTAGGAGCAAAAGTGCCTTATTTATCTAATGGTTGCTGAGCGTAAGGATCTAGATTTTATTCTCGGGAGCTGGATAGGTGTTGTTTGTTTTTCTATTAGCAAATTTTAGGTGGCAGCCCGGGGTTTAAAATTGTATCCGATTGATAGTATAACCACCTATTAAATAGGTCTTAATAAAGGCATTGGTGAATTGTAGGTGTACCTACACCTCCACCTACCCTTTTAGGGAAAACAAACGTGATGGTACCAGTACGAATGTTTATAATTTTTTTCGGTAAAATTAAATAAACTTTGCCCGTGTTATCTATGAATTTCTCATTTTAATCTCACATTTACACGTACCCACTACCCAGACATGGCACAATAATATTATTAGTTCATACAAATATTTCTGTGCGGGAATCGAGCCGCCACACGCGGCTCAGTACCCGATTTTCAAACTAGTAGTAGTAGCTATTGTCATGATTATTCTAAAAGTAGCTGTGCATGCGATTTCTATCGCACGAGATAATCCCTAAAATTGTTTATTCAAATTCATTTAGCTGTTTCGTAGCCTACTTGAGACAATATTTCAGGCAGACAGACAAATATTCTAAAAAAGGTTATTTATAATTAGGCATAGTCTAAATAGCAGTTTAGATAATAGTTTTCACAAAAAAAAATCATTGGTATTCTTCTTATTATCGTGTGGTTGATGAACAACCTAGTGTCAATTTGTTGGTATAAGATAATAATCATCTATAAAATCATAGGTTTTCGCGTTTTTACAATAGTAATATCATAGGTTTTCGCGATCACTACAAATTATAATAAAATAACTTCTAACCGGATTAATCGCGTGTAATCGGGTTTTTGTTTTTCCTGATGTTTTGAAGTGTTCGACACAAAAATGAATAACTCCATTAATCCGGTTAAAAGTGGTTTAATTATAATCTTTAAAAGCCTTTTTAACTTTGCTTACTATTTGTGTTATATGTTACTTACAATTTAAGCTGTGCTTCCTAATTCTGGTTCCGCACAGGCATAGATTACATACACTAATGGGATTCGTATGCACTGGTGGCGGTGTGTGAATTGTTCTCTGTGATCAATGTCATCGTGGATCGTACGGTCCTCGAACATGTTTCGTTGCGGCTTAGTTTTATTATAGGGAATGATGATTTATTTGTAAAATAAGTTGTTTAATAAAAATATCGAGGCTGATAATTCTTGTTAAGAAATGTGGGTGGGTTTTTCTGGATAGGGCCACTGATTTCACCTAGGGGAAAAATAGCCTACGACCTATTCTCAAACCTACCAAATATACCCAAAAAAATCATAAAAATCGGACAAACCGTTTCGGAAGAGTTCGATAACAAACACTGTGACACGAGATTTTTATATATTAGAAGATTAGATTAGATAATCTTCCTAAATATCTAAATGAATAGATTTAGATAAATTTCAACTTCAAATTGACATTGATGATTCGTGAGTTGTTGCTTTCTTAGCAGAATAGAAAGAAGAATTCTGTAAAAAATTACCAAAATAGAAAAGGTAAGGAGGGAAATATGTTTTATTAATGTAAACTGCCAATTAATGTGAAATATTAATTATTTTTTATCCATTAGGATCTCCAATACACCCTACATGTTAAGTATATAATATAACAAATAAGATTTGTAAGTTGTGTTTTTTAAATTATAGGAGACGCCATCATGCCAAATGAGACTGGAAATCTGAAACTTAACTATGGCTACAAACATTTATTTTAATGTCCCCTATCTATATATTAATTTATGATAAATCTTTGAAAAGCATTAACGTATGCTTAGCGAACTCTAAAGTTACAATATTAAATGGAAAAAAAATACTGTCGCGAACAGGATTCGAACCTAAGTCATCTCGACCTCTGCTCACCACCGCGAATTCTTCTTCCATATTTTAACACGTCTTATGGCGACGTCAATGCAATCAATTCAGTACCTATACAGGTGACCGAACCGACACGACCAACTTTGCAGCTAATACAATGTCGTAAAGAATGCAATTACTTCAAGTACAAGTACTTAGAGAGTATGTATGGAAGAAGAATACATGCTGCGCCGACCCCATATAAATTGGGATAAGGGCACGGGGATAATGATGATCTATATATTAATTAACTCTTTACCTTACGTTATTTTATAATAATTTGTGTGACACTGCTATCTAAGTCCTCTATAAGATGGCATCACGTATCGATTCGACAAGCTACTAAATATTTCTTGAGTGCTACAGACGTCGTGAACACCATAATGTTTGTTCAACATACCATCCGTCTCGTAAGAGCTCTCTGGAGGCTGTCTGTATCTACCGTGCGTTTAAATACTAATGCATCTCGTAGTACTTAACATCTCGTCTTATGTATTATAGGAAGTATAGAGTATTTGTAATTTTGTCTCTTAAAAGCAGATGGCAGCGGACTGAATAGATAGTAATGACGTCACCAAAACTTGTTAAAATGTGGAAGAAGAATTCACGGTTGGAATCAGAGGTCGAGATGGCTTAGTGGTCAAAGTGTCTGAAGTATTTATCCGGGATGCGCAGATTCGAATCCTGCTCGCGACCGTATTCTTTTTCCATTTAATATTATAACATAAATATTATTAATTATCCCACTACGTGTTAATTACTATGTGTTAATTGTCGTTTAAAGATATTTATTGCGCGTTCATCATCATCATCTGCAGCCTGACTTCACTCACTGCTGAGTATAGGCCTCTCCTCCTCCTGGCCTTTAAATTCTCATAATAGGCCTTTAGGAAACACAGGTGTGACGCTATGTATACAATAAAACAATAATCCATAAAAAGAGTAACCATAGAGTTTCCTGTCCGTTCTTCTCCTAGAACACGGCAACTAGTTCTTTACAATTCAAAAGTGTATTCGACTAAAACTAAAATAAATGCTTTGACTGTAACTTCATTTTGAATAATTTCTAACTTAATACTGTATCTTACAAAGCAGTCTTAAAAATTGATAACATCGTCACCCGGAAAATCGTAGCTAATGAAACGAAACGCGAAAACTTTAGCAAGTAATAGGTAACTAGCATGACTTACATTACCATATGCACACATTTCGCTAAGATTAGATCGCGAACGCTACGGTAAATGTTAACTAGAAACTCTCGAGAGAATCTACTTAGTTACTTGCGCAGCGACACTATTCTAGAGAAGCATAACACTAAACATACCATTCATAAGCTCTAAAATCTTGTTAAAACCGCTAACAATCTCTATACGGGCTCAGAGCAAAAATGTGAAAATTTTCGTAAAGGGGAAGCTGAAAGTTTGCGTTATTTGCACACTGCACGCCGTTTAACAATTTAAACAGGACTCGCGGCTCGCTCCGACGGCGACATTTTTGGTGCATGAAATTCAGTAGGGTATAGAAGTACGCGACACAGGCCGTGTGGGCATTCGGGGTAAGTTATAGCAGTAAGCGGTTTTGGAGATGATGATATTCCCCAACAATAACACATGTTGTAGACAAAATTACGTATTTAACATGACGTTTTGGTACTCATGAGTTACACCCGTTTTAATTTTAAATGTCTCTTTTATTGTTGGTGAACATGGATGAGGATTAGTAAACAAACAAGCCAATGTACATCCTGCAAAAGGAAAAATAAATCCTAAACTATTAACATATTGTATTATATAATTATTTATTATATATAGTTATATAATTATCAATTTCTATTTTTCAAAGAAACATTGAAAAAATAATAGACAAGAACGGGGCTTGAACCCGCGACCTTTGACGTTCCGTGTCATCACTCTACCAACTGAGCTACCTTGTCGTGTTCAAACCTATTGAATTTTCAATCCTCTTTGTATACGTCTTAAGGAGACGCATGGTGATATTTATCTAGTAATCATTACAGATTTACTAAACTCAGCGTTACCACTTTACAGTTGTAAATCGCCGAACAACATCCCAATCCTTTATAAATCATATATAATTATATTTTTTAAAACATGTTGAGGCCATGTAATGCCTATATTAATTTCTATTTTTCAAAGAAACATTGAAAAAATAATAGACAAGAACGGGGCTTGAACCCGCGACCTTTGACGTTCCGTGTCATCACTCTACCAACTGAGCTACCTTGTCGTGTTCAAACCTATTGAATTTTCAATCCTCTTTGTATACGTCTTAAGGAGACGCCTGGTGATATTTATCTAGTAATCATTACAGATTTACTAAACTCAGCGTTACCACTTTACAGTTATAAATCGCCGAACAACATCCCAATCCTTTATAAATCATATATAATTATATTTTTTAATACATGTTGAGGCCATGTAATGCCTATATTAATTTCTATTTTTCAAAGAAACATTGAAAAAATAATAGACAAGAACGGGGCTTGAACCCGCGACCTTTGACGTTCCGTGTCATCACTCTACCAACTGAGCTACCTTGTCGTGTTCAAACCTATTGAATTTTCAATCCTCTTTGTATACGTCTTAAGGAGACGCCTGGTGATATTTATCTAGTAATCATTACAGATTTACTAAACTCAGCGTTACCACTTTACAGTTGTAAATCGCCGAACAACATCCCAATCCTTTATAAATCATATATAATTATATTTTTTAATACATGTTGAGGCCATGTAATGCCTATATTAATTTCTATTTTTCAAAGAAACATTGAAAAAATAATAGACAAGACAGACAGACAGGTTTGAACACGACAAGGTAGCTCAGTTGGTAGAGTGATGACACGGAACGTCAAAGGTCGCGGGTTCAAGCCCCGTTCTTGTCTATTATTTTTCAATGTTTCTTAGAAAAATAGAAATTAATATAGGCATTACATGGCCTCAACATGTATTAAAAAATATAATTATATATATAATTATCTTTTGCATATATAGTAATACAGGATTTCTATTTTTAAGAACCTCAAAAATGCTGCATTACTACTATTAAAAAGTTATCGAGAGCTAAAAATCAATAAGCCAGGAAAATAGTACAGAGTGAAAGAGTTTCTATATGTATTATTTTAATTTAAATAACATACTATCGAGAATTAAAAATCTCGTGTCAGTGATTGTTATCGAACTCCTCCGAAACGGCTTGCCCGATTTTCATTGAATTTTTTTGTTTGTACAGTAGGTCTGAGAATAGATCGTAGGCAATTTATTATACCCCTAGGTGATAAGGGTGGCCCTATCCAGAAAACTTATATGGCAGAACAACGTTTGCGGGGTCAGCTAGTTTCAATACAAAATGTTCTAACCAATTTCGGTATGCTACGTTAATAATTTAAATTTCTAAACACTTGACATAGTTAGAACTCTCTAATCGCTTCTAACTTGTACCGTCCGTTTAAGAGCAAAGTTTCATGTAATAGTAGGTAAGTATTCGCTTATTTTTACCAGGGGACTGCCTCGGGACGGCAGTATGCGACATGAGACGTTAGTTCCACCACACCCGGTAAGAATATGCTGCCTCATAATGCATAATGCCGTTAAATATTTCATAGGGAGTTGCATCGATAGCAATTTCGACTTGGAAATTTACAAGATAGATAAATACTTTGGATAAATACTATAAAATATGTTTGTGGTGATTTTTCAATTTAAAGGCAATTTTTTTAATATGGCCTCTTGTGGAAACCCAGTGGGGTTTTGTCTGCGTAATCGGATAATACCTAAGGCGAGGCAGTTTGGTACCTCCAGCCAGAGCATATTTAAAAATACTACAAACTAAGCAACAGCGCTCAGGGCGTCCCCTGCGGGACACGAGCCTCGGCTTAGGGCATTGCTGGGGGGACAACTAGGGACTAGCTAGATCATATCAGTTTCCTTATTATTAAGGGACAAATTTAAAGCTACTGGCTCAGCGCGGGCCGGCTCGAGCAAGGGTCGGGGCGGAGATGATTAGACATTTTGCGACGGACTCGGACCTCGCCGGTGAGGTCTATAACGAGGCGGTTGAGCGCGTCGGTATTTGTTCGATTCTTGAGCTACAGTGATCCTATCATCGGGTCTGAGGAGAGCGTGATGTGGTCGGCGGATTTTGTTAATCTGGGACGGATAATTTAAAGGCCGAGAAGGAGAGGCCTATACTCAGCAGTGAGTGAAGTCAGGCTGCAGATGATGATGATGAACACGCAATAAATACCTTTGAACGACAATTAACACATGCAACGCGGTAGTGGGATAATTAGTAATATTTATGTGATAATATTAAGTGGAAAAAGAATACGGTCGCGAGCAGGATTCGAACCTGCGCCTCCCGGATAAGTACTTCAGACACTCTGACCACTAAGCCATCTCGACCTCTGATCCTGACACGTCTTTTGGTGGCGTCATTGCTATCTATTCAGTCCCTATATCTTTACGACATTGTATTAACTGCAAAGTTAGTCGTGTCGGTTCGGTCACCTGTATAGGGACTGAGTAGATAGTAATGACGTCACCAAAACTTGTTAAAATGTGGAAGAAGAATTCACGGTACGGAGCAGAGGTCGAGATGACTTAGTGGTCAGAGCGCCTGGAGTATTTATTCGGAAGGTGCAGGTTCCAATCTTGTTCGCGACCGTATTGTTTTACCATTTAATACTATAACTTAAAGAGTTCGCTAAGCATGCGTTAATGCTTTTCAAAGATTTATCGTTAATATTTATGTTATTTTATTTTTGTTTCTGAAGTATTTAGTACAGCTTGCAGCGTTCGTGGTCGCAGGATGTCTCCATGCGATGCGACCGCGCCCGCTGCAAAGTGTTCGAAACGGCAGGAAAAACAAAAACCAATAATACATGCAATTAATCCGTGTTGTTTTTATTAATATGCGAAGCAATCGCGAAAACCTAAAAAATTAGCATAGCATCATAGCAAGCCGACCCCAATGTTACTGGGAAAAGGCTAGGCAGATAGTTGCAGTATTGTCCACATTAAAAATATCGGAAATAACTAAGCACCCTTCGACTTTTCCTCCTCACTCATTTCCTTTGTCCCAGTAATTTCAGGTTATTACGCTAATAACCCTCTTTTGTCTGATAATCTCAAAGGTCTTTCCTGATGTTACTGTTAGTAGCTTTCTAATGACGGCGATCATTTTGTTCAGTGGGACCGCTATCAGCCGACCTCGGTAATTATCTCAGCATCTACACGCGAATTTATCTTTTAAGACTTTTGTTTTATGGTTTATTTTTCGTAATAGGTATTTAGCTCAAGAATATGAGTTTCGAGTATATTGCTGGATATATTTAAGATCAAAAAGATATAACTAGTTTATTCAATTTATGGGGTGTGATAAACTGTTTTGGGAAATTCTCAGTAGCACCCTGGAGTTTGGAATTGTGCCCAGTAGATGGCACCTCCTATTACATGGGACTTAGTAAAATCATTGATAAAATGTGTGTGTAAAACTGTGTATACCTCTGCCTACCTCTTCGGGGAATACAGGCGTTATGCTATGTTATGTTATTGTAAAGAGACTAACCTGTGCATCATCTTGAGAGAATATAGCATCGAAGGCGAACATTTTAGGCGCGGCCACGCCCACCTTCCTGTCTTCTGGCGCAATGGTCGCTGGCGCGGTCTCGCACAGGCTGACCTGCTTCTTGCGCTTGTCCATCGCGAATGTCTGGGTTCCACTGGTGAAGGGTCCCTCCCCTGACGCGCCGACTCGAAGCATCACTTTCACCTGAAAAAAAAATTACTATGAAATGCGGATGTCTAAAGTAGTAAATAGAGATTATTTTGTTGACACAGGTAAAAGACCTTTTAAAAATATTTGAAGAAAATTTTTGTTATCTCTAAGAACTCCGTAGCTCTAATAGTACCTATCAAGTTGTACCCACATGACCCACTCAATGAACATAACGAAGAAGGTATGTTTAGGTAGTTGACACTAAAATGAAGTGAACTATGCTGAACTGACTCCTAATGATCAGTCTGGATGTGACCATGATTAATGCGACCAGGGTCCAACCGAGATAGCCAATGGGTACGCCGGTTGGAACGTAAAGCGATTCAAAATTCTTTAAGACCGAACAAGAAACCGCGGGGCACATAGCTGTGCCCCGCGGTTTCATCCGCGTATAGTCCTCTACTACTTATATAGTCAGGTACCTGCCAGTAAAATCTTATTAGAATCGGTCCAGCCGTTTCGAAGATTAGCCGAGATAAACAGACAGACAGACATTTTTAATAAAAACTGATTTTAAGGCATATGTATCGCGCAAATAATGAAATGAGCTTAAAAATAAAACTATTATTTTGACATTACAAACAGACATTTGTATTGATATTTATTACGCTTTAATTCATTTTAGTATATAGAAACGACCCTTAATAAACTGCCTCGTTGGTTTAGTGGTCCGTAGCGCGACTGCTGAGCAGGAGGTCTCGGGTTCGATTCCCGGGTCGGGCAAAGTGTTATTGAGTTTTTCTGTTAGGAAGTTCTCAGTAGCAGCCCGGAGTTTGGAAATGTGCCCGGTTGATGGCAATAGGCTCACCACCTATTACATGGGACTTAATAACAGCATTGGTGAAATGTGGGTGTAGAATTGTGTACACCTCTGCCTACCCCTCCGGGGAATACAGGCGTGATGCTATGTTATAAAATGGGATAGGCAATGAGACAGTAGTTCAACTTACACCAACCTATTGAAAAATCTACAGCCAATACGTAACACAATAACTATCAGTTTCTTTTTTCATTTATCCGCGAACATGTTTCAAACGAATATGATACCCTTTGTCCGATCTTCTCTTTTTGCATGCCGAATATTCGATCAAAAGTCCATTCTGTTAGATGTAAAGTTTTCACAAACTAACCGCGACGGCTGAGCCTGTATTGGGCGTGAGCATCCACTAAATCTCTGCCTAACGAACCGTAGGGACACGTCGGCTTTGAGCCAAAGCCGAGTGAGCGCGCAATGGGTGACGAGCTACGCGATGTAGCCGTCAACACTAAATGGTTCGTGTGCTCTGTTACTTGGTAGATGTTTTATAGATGTTAGGAAGGTGATGGATTTTTGTATATTGTAAGTTTTATTTTAGATTTAGAGTACCTAGGGTAAAAATTTTGAGGGCGCAGGTTTAAATAATGCTCGCGACTGTATTTTTATTTCTAAAATTTATAATTTTGTAACTGTATACATTACAAAAAAAATTGTAAAGTTACGTTTAGCCTACGTAAGCCATGTAAATTTATCTTTCGGCGACTAGGTTTCAAAGATCCTTTATTCTTCTTCAAAAAATCTTGATTATGCTTTATTATATAAAAAATCTGTGAAAAATTATCTAAACGGTGGTGAAAGCCGCATCCAAATCAGTAGCGTGGTTAAGGAGGGGTTAGCGGATAAACAGACTGACAGACGTGAGAAACGACTATGTTTTATATTATGTAGAAAAATATTTGCATCCCTAAAAGGCAAAAAATTGCGCACATATATATTTAAGACCCCATTGCTAATCGATGTTTGACAAATAAAAATATTCTCATTCTGATACGAGCATTGATAAATTTAGTAGGAAAGTCACTACAAACGCATTAGGAAGGCATCATTAAACACAACAAATACAACACATTAACAGGTGAGAAATGTCATAGATTAAAGAAATCTAAAGTAGGCCACACACATCCGAACTTTATAAGAACATTAGCACAGGTAAGACATAAGATTTACCTACAACCTACTTTAGGTTAAAACCTCACCTGAGAAGTTAAGAGCCTATTCAATATCTAAACTTCCTTTTAATGTCAATACGAAACTTAACCAATCACGCCTCCTCACAACTTGAAGAACACCGCTTGTGTTTTATAGTTTGCGATAGGCACGAAGTAGGAAAAAATGGAGTGTGAATGTGATATAAAGGTATAACCAGTGCATAGTGAAAAGCTCACTGAAGTATGTCGTAACTAAAAACAAAACGTTATTTTTATTTTTGCAATTTGGATGATTTTGCATTAATTGTATCATGTAATTAATAGTGTTTCCGAGTATTAAGTGAAGTTTTGTCCCTGCTTAATTATCAATTAAACTATAGTAAAAAATGGCTGTGTTATCTTAAACGGCATTTCAGTTTTACAAGAGATGAGTTAAGCTAGATTTTAGACCGTCGGGTCTTTCAACGGATTTTATTTACGTATTGTCCATACGATCCATAATTGTCAAATAAATAAATTGATTGATTGAAGGGAACAGTAATTTTATAATTATTGTGGAAAGAAAAATACATCCGCGAGAAGGGATGGAATAGTTTGAATCGGTACTTCAATACAAAACCCAGTCTAAGTGATCAATATCTGTCTTATAGTTTGCCTACTGTCGCGATTTAGGAAAGGGCCAATGTTTTTGTCTACTGGTGACGTTATGATTATTTATTTATATTTTTACCTTTAATGTTCTCTTTTGTGTGCGTGTGTTTATTTATGTTATTTTCACAACAACGTATAACTGTAAATGTTTATTTTTGAATGCTGTCCATGTTATATTTGAATAAATAAATACGGTTTACGTATACGTTTTTAGCGCGAAATTCTAGTTAGCACTCCATTTCTTCCTACTTCATGGCGCCACACTACGTAAACTAGTTACGGATAGTTATAGTTACGATTAGTTGCGTAACTCGGAGTTCGTCTCGCGTATCATGAGATGTAATTAGTTTAGAATTAATTACACCTGCGTTGTCTAACATCACTGATTCCCTTATTTGGGGGCTGGTGTAAACGATGTTGTTTGTTGTTTATTTTTAATTAAGAATGGTAATTATTTTGGCTGTGGCAAATATATGGACGCTTAGTGGATCAAGAGGTATTAAGGACTCTTTGTCTGCCTCGTTGGTGTAGTGGTCGCAGGCGCGGCTGCTGAGTGTGAGGTTCTGGGTTTGACTCCCAGGTCGGGCTGTGTTATTGGGTTTTTCTGTTAGGAAATTTTCAATAGCAGACCGGAGGTAGGAAGTTCTGCTTCGGAGAGCAATGAAAGCCTGTGGTCCTGCATCTGATATCTCTCCGGACGTGTCGGATTGCCATCCCATCGGATTATGAGAGTGAAGGAACATGGAGTGCACTTGTCTACTATAATATCTCTTGCGTACTTGGCCGATCTCCGTGCCGTAACCGTGACCGAAATACAGTTGGGAGGAGTATTAAGAAGTCTATGGTTTCTGACTATTCTATGGTGCTGTGTGAATCGTATGTACCCACTTGCTTGTGCCGACAAACATATTTTTTTTTCTACTATCTAAATCTTTTTATTCTCTAGCAGACACCAAGACTGACACATTCTTAATAAATAAAAAGCACCACCAACAATATGAACAGCCCATAACTCGATCGACACCTAACAGTATAACTAATTGTAACAACGGATGCGTACGCGTGTCCTTAATTAACGATCCACGGATTCCATTACGTAATTAGTTGAGTGCGTATGTGACAGGGTTGCTGTATAAGGCAATACGAGAAATTACCGTCAGGTAGATAATCCCGAAGTAATGCTACAAGATAGTACTCGTTATATCTTATGTTTTCGCGATCAAAGTACAATAAAAAACTTTTAACTGGATTAATCGAGAATTTGAAAGAGAAGAGCATTTTGGAAGGGACAGAGGAGTCTCGGTCTCAGGATTTTCATTATATATTAATCTGTTGACTTGCTAATTAGCAGATACAATAGCAATAATATAGCTATTACGTACAATTTTGTACTTTAACGAGCAATGTGATTAAATAAACACAATCTTCTCATCACATAACATAACCAACTGTCCCTTTGTACGGCAAGGGCCTCTTCGCATATAGAGAAGGCAGAAACATTTACCACAAAATTTGAAATTTCAATTATTGACTTTATTATAAGTAATTACATTAATTTATAGTTTACGAGCTCACTGCACGCCTGCACTTGGAGATGCCTATGTCGAACAGTGGACTGCTATAGGCTGATGATGATGATTAGATATTAATACTGGCCTATGTCTGTGCTGGTTTCTGACTTTAGACTTTTCCAAGTTCTTCCCTCTATGAGAGAGGGCAACCACGCCCACCTATGCCGCGGAAGACGCACCAGGCGCCGAAGGGCGCATAAAGATCTTCGGCCACCGTGAGCTGGACTTGGGAAGTTTGCCGCCCGAACAGGGACAGGCCCGAGATGGCAGCGACGCGCGTGCCCGAAATGTTTGTGCAGGTCAGCTATGGCCGGGCTGCAAAAATTATGGGGTCCGCCGAAGGTATCGGTTGCCACGATCCCAAGACCCAGGTAAAGTGGTTTTTAGCCGGTAGCGTCCATGATGGATTTTTTCAAACATAAAAAAGGGTCATTGGCCTATAGAGCTAAGTGATTTGACACAAATCGATTATCACCCAGCCCTGGCTTCTAGTACATGTGAAATGTCTCACTAATACGCGGTGTGGTCCATTTGCTGAATTATTAACGCCATCTTGATCTGAATTACGTCTCTGATTGTAGTTTAGATCGCGAGAATAGACCTCAATAGCTTATTAGTAAGATTAAATTAGAAGCTAATCTAAGAACGTCCAATATTGTTAATATAATATAGATTATTATTAACAGACATTATAAGATTACTACGCAGTTATTGTAGAATAAAAAAACCTGTATATCTTTTATATACATACAAAATGTAGAAAGTTTGTGGTTTAATTGTCCGCGGCGCTAGGGTGACCTCGGACATTTTACACACACTTCTTTCTATCTAAAGTTAATGGTAGGTTTGGTAAGAGTTAAAATTTTGGTAAAACTGGTAAAAAATGGTAAAATGGTTTGGTAATGGTATTGAGCATGCAGTGTCTCAACGAGAATCGATCGCGAACTACCCTAAAATAAGGTGAAATATATGGCATGACATTAGCTGAGTGTTAGATTTTAACTAGAACACAAAGTATCACACCTGCTTGCTCGGAAGTTGGGCACAGGCGCGCTGATGTAGCACAGTCCCACGTCGACCAGAAACAAAAAAATTGACTCTAGGCTGCAACTGAGACCTAAAATCCTTAGCGAAAAACTCAACAACAGTTGCCAGACCGAATCCACTCAGGACTTCACTCTTAGCAGTTACGCTTATAACCACTGGACTAGTGAGGCAATTTTAAACTCTCAAATGCATAAAGTCCAGGAGAATCCAACTTATCGATATTCTCATATTCGACTGTTTTAAACAAACAAAACATAGCATCACGCCTGTATTCTCCGAAGGGGTAGGCAGAGGTGTACACAGTTGTACACCCACATTTCGCCAATACTATTATTAAGTCCCATGTGAGCCTATTGCCACCTAACGGGCACAATTCCAAACTCCGGGTTGCTACTGAGAATCTTCTAACAGAAAAATTCAATAACACTTTAGCCGACCTGGGAATCGAACCTGAGACCTCATGCTCAGCAGTTGTGCACGTCGCAACGAGGCAGAGAACAAGCAAAAAGAGAGGGGAATTAGCCTTTTGACTTTGTAGGGGACTCCACCCTGAATCACTATACTACTTATTAAATATGACTTCTAATTGGATTTTGTTCATCAAACGGAGATTATAATCACAATGAATAGATTACAAAACTTTACAATGATTATGGAATTTTGTTTGCTCAGGACTGGGTCGAAAAGCTATACATACAACTTCTTTTAATTAGACTCTTATTTATATAGGATTATTAAGTCAAGAAGCCTTAGAGGACTCATATTTTGAGGACTTTTTTCTCAGATATTTTCACATTTAATTGTAAAACCAAAGAGCATTATGTATCAGCTTCCTATTCAAAAGTATAATGGCTTACTCAAATCAAAGCAATCTGCGATTCAAAGAAGACTTTACAACGCCATTTATGAATAGGTTTCGTGCTCAAAAGAACTGAAATGATTGGTTGACATTTCCTATAAAAATATTGCCAGACTGCTAAATAAAAAAACTGCCGTTACGGAGAGAAAATTCAAATAAAAAAAGAACACAAAAAAGCCGTTTAAAAAGTTGGCGCTTCTAAATCCACACACGCAATCGCTACATCCCCTTTATTATTTGCAAATGGCGACACAGAGAACTGTCAAAAACGCTTTTAAATTTCAATTAGAGTAAGGATTTGTAGTCAATGGAGCGTTTGATTCGAGCCTGCATCAGACCGGCTAAATCCCTCTAAGCTGGCTGACTGACGGACTGCGGGTTGCGATATCACCATGTCGCGTAGTGTGCGCCCGCCCTTATAGACTGATACAAATTAATATTGATGTTTCAAGGAGTATTATGTAAATTGTCATGATTAAGTATTTATTGTTATTTGTGAGGCTGTTTCGTCTTAGATTTAAGTGATTAATAATTAAGGGCATATTGGGATTAGTGTCTGTTAATAATTAAAACGGGAAAGAGCACTATCTTTGATTATCTTTAAAAGCGTTATCAGAATCTTGGCGTGTTCAGATCATCTTTCAGTTTCTGTTATTTTCACGATCTCTATAAATTTAAAGCTCTGTCAGTTTCATGACACTGCTTTTTATGTAACCAACCAAACAATAGTGGCCTGCAAAACTAAGTACTACACATAAAAGTTTCAATTTTTCTAAACTATAAAAGACATAGATTTAAAATAAAAAACGTTATATAGCAAACTTTGTCAGCTTTCTTGGAAATTAGTAAAATATACATCAGTAACAACTTTAACTAAAAAAAAACATAAAACTATAAAAATACCCATTTTTTAGCTTAGTGTTAATTTTAGATAAGTTAAGGTAATAGTTTTTTTTTGCCTTAAGTGTTGTACAGAAGGATATCTTAAAACTAGTCCATGTTGCAAACACTTAGGCAAGAAATTAGATATCTAGTGATGTCTGACCATAATGATTATAAATGGTGAATACGATTTAATTAAATTATAAAACAAATTGCATTAAAAATGTCCAGTAATAAGAGTTATTCATAATATAATATATCAATAAAATTTAATTCAAATATGTCTATTATTAATAAATTACTAATAAATTATTTATTTGTTTTGTTCATAAATTCACTAACAGTATAAAAAGATTGTTCAATAAGCCATTCCTTAATTGACTAATAAATAAACAATTTCATAATCAGTAATAAGAGTTACTCATAATATAATATATCAATAAAATTAAATTCAAATATGTCAATTATTAATAAATTACTAATAAATTATTTATTTGTTTTGTTCATAAATTCACTAACAGTATAAAAAGATTGTTCAATAAGCCATTCCTTAATTAAATAAACAATTTCGTAATCTTTTTATATCATTTGGTACTTTGTTATATATTTGACGGCACATGTAATAAAGATTTTTTTAGGTAGTGTGGTTCTTAAATTTCTAGATGACACTATTCTCTAGTATTTAAAAGTGTGATACTTAGTCTTGCAGGCCAGTGTATAAGAATGGAAAAATATCAACAGGTTGTTGGAGATTGATGAGTCGTTATTTCGTCCTTAAAAAAAAACTAGGAAACAATGAAAAGTGGGTGTTTTTTGCGTGCTGTCATTATTGCAGACGTTCAAAAAGTACTTCAAACGTACGTAATCAAATAATTTTCTGTTTACTTTTTCTTTATATTTAAGTTATAGTAGGTTAAAAAAATACAGTATTGCAACAACATTTACAGTTATATATTAAGCCATGTATCATTTGATCGAGTTAATCGTGTCAGATCGGTTGGCGGCATCGCTGACGGATAAATCCTAAAATCCTGAGTGACGCGCGTCCCCGTGCGGGAGATATCGCGCGAGTGCACGCCTCGCGTCGCTGCGTGTGCACTTAGCTTTATTATACTATTATTTAACTTATAGATTTATTGTTTAATCGTACACAAATTACAAGCAGAATAAAACTGTTTCACTCACTGCAGAGCGTTTCTGAATAAGTTAAAGTTAAAAGTTGAGCATTGATATATGCTTATTGATTGCGTGCAAGCGATTTGAGACCATTGTGAAACCGTTTCCTCACGATGGTTTTCTTCATCCTGCACATTTTATATTACCGTAAACTATAAAATTAATATTGCTTTTTATAAAAAAATACGAATGACTGTTTAAAGATATGTTAGCTGATCTTGTGTTAAAACTCTCATTTTATATGTTTTAAGAGATTGATTTTTAAATACTTTACAATTGCACCACTTTAACTGTGTGATTTTGACAGAATTTTCATAGAAAAGCTGTAAAAATAATAAAGTAAACCGTCGGATATGGTTAAAGTTATTTTGGTGCAATCAAGCCTTTATAATATGAAGATACGTTATAATGTAAACATCATTATATTATGATGAGTGGAAGATGATATAGGAAAACATAATGATATTGGTTGCTGTTCTTTTGAATAATAATTTTACAACTAAAATGCATTTATTTTCTTCCACAAATTATAAAGTGATACACTATTACAAATTAATTTGTGGGAGACTGGTGTATAAACTAAGCCGAAGCCTGTCTTAGGACACCAGGTCCCCCCTCTTAAAGAGATAATACAATATATAGCTTAGGACTACAGTCAATTAGAGTGGAATCTGTGTGGAATATTTCACAATGCGGGCAATCGTATTTTTTTTACATAATTTAAGAAAATACTGTAATTTAGGTAGACGAGGTGTATGTGTGTGTGAGTGAGCATGTATATGATTGTATTGTTGGTGAATATTAGAGTGAATATATTCATGATAAAATAGACATACTCTTGTACACATAAATAAATGCTTACGGCCGTTTGTGTAGCATTTTATATAGAAGTCAAATAAAAATTTATGTAGGTATGTTTGTTTTCCATGAAAGCTCTCATTTCATTACATGATTATAATAATAATGTTAAACCTTTGCCCAAAAACATGATGCTCCATAATGCTACATCAAAACATCTATCCAAAATCTATCATAATATTTACTAAGATATATTCATGATTTCGTGCAAAGCAAACTAAATGAAAGCCTCAAAATAATAATATGTAGATGTGATATTATTCTGCGGGACGAAATGACATACGGCCTCAAGATTTTGAGGAAAAAACAAATCTTATTGCCAGGGGATGACGTCAGTGGGAGTCGTCATTTGTTTTTTTCGTCTCACACCGGGCGTCAACGGGAAGCTCATTTGCTTGTGATAAGAATTCCAATTATCCCGGGATAATTCATGCAAATGCTTTGTTTCTATACATTTGTCATTTAGGTACCCTTCTTTGTTTGTTTTTCTTGCAATTATTTGTGCCCGTTGGTTTTTTGACGGAGTTCCGTTGGGTGTAACAACCTTATCATTTTGACGTGTATTATGTTTATCGACGAGTATCGCCGCAACGTGTGCTGCACCTTAATAACATAGCATCACGTTTGTATTCTCCGAGGGGGTAGGCAGAGGTGTATACAGTGTACACCCACATTTCACCAATGCTGTTAATTAGTCCCATGTAATAGGTGGTGAGTCTATTGCCATCAACCGAGCACAATTCCAAACTCAGGACTGAGATTTTCCTTACAAAGAAACCCAGTAACACTTTACCTGACCTGGGAATCGAACCCGGGACCTCACGCTCGGATGTTACCCTTGCAACCACTACACCAATCAGGCAGTAACAACCTATTAAAAATTTTATGATTCAAGATAAATCTTTGAAAAGCATTAACGCATGCTTAGCGAACTCTAAAGTTATTATATTAAATGGAAAAAGAATACGGTCGCGAACAGGATTCGAACCTGCGCCTCCCGGATCAATACTCCAGGCGCTCTGACCACTAAGCCATCTCGACCTCTGATTCTGATGATTGAATTTGATTAGAGGTCGAGATGGCTTAGTGGTCAGAGCGCCTGGAGTATTCATCCGGGAGGCGCAGGTTCGAATCCTGTTAGCGACCGTATTCTTTTTCCATTTAATATAATAACTTTAAAAATTTGATGTTTATTAAAATTGAATTAACGATATGGTGACCCAATTTATAAGTGACTTGGCTCTATCTAAACAGACCTCGGCACACAACCTTTGTCTAATGTGCTCTAGACAGAAATATAAACACGATTAATATATATATCATGTACCTATATTACACAAATTAACAAGAATGAGTATCAGTTACACACCTTAACAGCCTCCTAAACTGGAAGTTCGCCTATTCCAGGTAATTTATGTAAAACTTATATAATATATGTAACTTGACAATATAACTTCATATCTTTCGCAATATTGCGTCGCAAGATTCTCCGAGATAGGGGAAATAAAGTTTTCCCTGGCTCCATATATTTGCGGTTTGGCCTGAAGCGATGCGACTTCGGCCCCCCCACGCGGTGTTGCCAGCGAATCGTAAGAAATTGCTACCACAAATCGGTAGGCTGGTTGTTTTAATAGTTTAGTTTAAACGGATTCGTTTTTGCGTTCTCGGCAATTAAATGTTAGACATTCCTAAAGCGATTTCGTTTGTAATTCTGAGTATTTTTTTTATTATTCAGCAGATTTTCAAAAGGGGTTTAAAGTTAACAGTTTAAAACAGCTTTAAGTTGCAAATGAGATTGCAACTACACAACTGTTGTTTACAAACACTATAAGCACACTTCGCACTAAGGATGTAACTTATGTGAAAAGTTAAAGGGTATGAGGTACCTAATTTCTAATTCGTTAATTTTATTTGAATTTTCTTATTAGGTGGAGGTTTAGTGGTTTACATACGCAGACGAAATTAGTATATAATAAATGCTATTAGTAGCTTAACTACTATTTTTCAATGAAACATAAAAAAATATATAGACAAGAACGGGGCTTGAACCCGCGATCCTTGACATTCCGTGTCATCACTCTACCACTGAGCTAACTTGTCGTGTTCAAACCTATTGAATTTTCAACCCTCCTGGTATTCGTCTTAAGGACATCAAGGTCATTAACAGATCTACTAAGTCTATTAGTAACTTATTTATATATTACAATAAAATCCACTCATCTTACAAATTGCGAACCTAGCAACACAGGTCGTATATTTTCGGCAATATTCATGGAAAATTTAAATTTGGAATAGACGCCGAGGCGGGCGCGTCGATCGTGACGATGCGCGCGCGACCATGCATAAAATTAAACTTGGATAATGAGCCGTTGAGCATTTCCGCGCCTCCGATGTGTTAAGCTGAGATATTCGCGCCATAAACATCCCCCGGTTCGGAGATGACTTTGATAAAAATGTGAATGGGTATCTTAAATTAGTATGTCTGAAAGTTAAAATTGTGCAGTAATTTATTTTAGAGCATTGATAGCTTAGTGTTGTGACCGTTGGACTGATAAGTCAAAGGTCGGAAGTTCGAATCCAAGGCACGCACCACCGTCTTTTCGAAGTCATGTGCGTATTATAAACTAATTATCACTTGCTTAAAGTGGTGAAGGTGGTGTGTAAAGCCATGTTAGAGACTTACGGGTGGTTTAAACTCTGACACTAGGTTGGTCATCAACCACACGATAAGAAGAAGAAGAAGAAGTAAATTGAGGCGTATAATTGAAATGTCGTGGCAGCCTAGCAGTTACGTCTCTAACTCTTGAGCTAGAAGTTGTGCGTTCAAATGTGAGTTGACAATGTCAATTATATACGTGGTCAATGCTTGTGCCTTCTCTTTATTCACAGAGGCTCTTGCTCTACAGTGGGACAGTTATGGGATGGTCATCTTATATTATATTTTAAGTTGCAAGATGTTATACTTCCTCCTTCAAAAATAAATTAATATAAAGTATGTTAGAAAAGCCAAATTTTTGTTACTATATAGTAAAATCAAATTTACCATATCACATGTCTATTCGTGTTTTGAACAAAAATCAAAATGTTCACAAAATCCAATTAGTGCGCCATTTTTTTGGCAAATCATAACGCGTAACCAGGGTTGCGGCTAGCCACAGATAAATCACGGACAAGCGCGTTTACGAGGCGTCCAATCAATCAGCCCGCGTCGCGATAACGCCATAAAATATGCCGCAAGTATCACTAGTGTTGTGCATTACACGATAATGCTACACGATTCCGGTAAGAAAAATAGAGAAATTAAAAAAAAAAAAACTCCACAAGAGCTGCCTGTCCAAGATATTTAAAAGGTCAATAAACATATATTATGGCAGTCATACCATAACTTTAAATGCAACGCAAACCATATAACCATCAAGAATAAATATATTTTTATATACGGGGTACTTAAATCATCTACTGTTATATGTTCATTAACATTTTTGACGTCAAACATTTGCAATAATTGTAGTGAAAGCAACTAAATAATTGTTATTTCAGTTACGTCATAAAAAAAAAACTTCATAATTTCTTACACTCACACCAGTGACTAGCATCATGTTAGTTAAAATCACGATGAAGGCGGAAATAAATGCAAACTGTCATTACTTACGCGCTAGCGCGATGCAATTATTGAGTTTAAAATCCAATAATTTCTATTAGTGGTTTCACACGGTGCGAGAATATCTCGTGTTTACATCGTTAGGGGAGTGACGAAGTGTTATAGAATGTAATTTATCTAATTCAGAGCCCCTCCCAGTTTGCTTCATTACTATTATGAAATTATTTCATCTTATTTCTGTATTACTTCTAAACATAAAGAAAATCAACTTAAATATAAAATGTTAAGCACACAAACGCGATGTAATACAGTTTCAACACTCCAATCGAAGAACCTTTTTAGTTTAACAAAATCCACTACAAGAGCACACACAGTTAATTTAACAGCCTCCCAACACCAACAACGCATCCCAACATCCCGGAAAACACGGGATCCGTCAGCGCAACACTGAGGAATTTGTCGCCAAAATGACACTTTATCGACACCACACAGGCGATCGACAGCCTGCACCGATGCTGTTTGTGTCGTAAATTCTCGATGAAATATCCCCGGGCCAACATAAAACTGTTTTATGTTTTTGAAAAATATCAACGGTGTCACCTGGGCAAATATCATTGTGGATATAGGCGTCGTAAATTATGTATTACAACTTTGCGTTTGTGTAAGTCTTGGTGGGAGATTTTCGATGACAAATCTATTTTTGAAGTAAATTGGTGTTAATATAGATACTAGAATTTCCAATATCTATATAAGCATGATTATATCCTACAAGAAATACAACCCTACATCGAAAATTTAATTTAATAGATGTCTTTTGTGTGTCGTAACGTTTTTTTGTGTCTAATTTTGCCACTTCACATAATATAATCTTAAACTTAATTTAACAAAAATCCACATACATAAAAAAATAAATGAATAATTATTTTACAAAAACCTTCCATAAATAAAAACAAAGAACACATGACAAAAGTCATAACATATCAAGTAATAAAAAAAAACGTACTCAAAAATCCCATAGGAATACAAGCTCGTTATAACGCGTCATATTTTCACGTGCGCCATGACAGCGCCATGCGCCATGGGAAACTGTTGCAGATTAAGAACTGCGTAACACATGAATAATGTATGCTTGGATGTGTGAGATGTGAAGAGTCACTCTAAGTGAGTTTTGAGTTAAGGATAGTTAGGCTACTGTCTAAAGTGTGGCGCTAAGGTGAAAATAAGTTAAGAAGCTCGTGTGGAGTTTGTTGTGATGCAAGCTAAGTAGCTATTTATTTTGAAATAAAGTTAGCTATGAACGCAGTTAAGGAAACGTTGTAGTTTAGTCGTTTTAGTTTACCAGCTGTAAAAGAGTAAATTTAGACTGTGGACCATTTCAAGGAGGTCAATTTGTAGAAGTAAATTATTACATATAAATCAATGCGAAGGAGTACTTCGACGCCTGAACCACGTTTGTTTTATGTTATATTTTTATTTTTTACCTTGTCCTTGTATATTGTTACTTTAATAAATGAATGATTTAGGTGTAATTTGTGTATATTATAGTATTTTTTTTGCGTGTACTACGCCGTAGGTGTCTTCAAGCACCCTGCGCCACAAGCGTACCGCCAATAGCGGCGTTGTGTTGATTCTATGCATAGTTCACGAATATTTTATATGAGATAAGCGTCACATCTATCAATCGATTATTTTTGAACATTAAAATGAAAATAATTATTGTTCCTCGGTTATTACGTACTCAAGTGCATTTTTCGGTATTGCCCGACTATTTTTGAACTCGAACGGAGCCCTTAGTTCTGAGCTCAGCCCACGGCGATGTCGCAAGTAAAACCCAGTTTGACTTGGGACATCTCATAATTAATATGAATATGTCTTACAATAATTAATACGAAGTCATAGATAACTTATAACTAAAATTCATTACATCAAAACGAAATAATGAAAAGAACACCCTTAAGCTCACAAGGGCAATTAAAGTCTTTGCGACTGCACGGGAGCGTCTTCAATACCTTGGGGTCGTGGATCACGGCCGAATGAATTATGTAAATCGGCTGCTGTGGTTAACATCGTAATATTGTAAGCGACACTCTTCACCCTCTTGTGAGGAGGTAGAGAAACCTAGATGTGGTATAGGTATCATAATTCCTGCGTTATAAAATATATAATGGCCAAAATCTAATTAAGGCATGTTTTTATAGGAAATTTTCAGTAGCAGCCCGGAGTTTGGAATTGTGCCCGGTTGATGGCAATAGGCTCACCACCTGTTACAAGGGACTTAATACCGCTGGTGAAATGTGGGTGTACAACTGTTTACGCCTCTGCCTACCCCTTCGGGGAATAATGGCGTGATACTAAGTATAATAACAAAATAATAATAATACAAGATAATACTCTAACAAAAAAGAAAAGATAACCTGTGCTAGGCCAAAAAAGGCCCCAATCCCATCATAATGCTGTAACATTGATAAGAATGTCGCAGCGCTGATGTTCTGATAGGGCCCATCATGATGCCATGGACAGCCACGGGTATATCCTACTACATCAGCTATTAAATATAACATACTAAGTCTAAAGCAAAAGTTTCATACAACTAGGTACTGCTAACTAAGGACTGAAAGATAAACGAGGAATAACTTTAAAAGTAAAAAATTAACTAACTCAACTTCTTCCAAGGTAAAAAGAAACAGAGATAGCACCTTCCATTAAACTTAGCTCCCTACTTTAAACAGTTCGCCATATTCTTATGGGGATATCTCGCACATAAATTGGAGAAGGGCGCAGCGGGGCGCCGGTTCTCGGCAGGTGAAAATTATCAGACGAGGGGCCCAGATTTAAACCAAACATCGGTTACCATCTGCACAATGTTCTATAAACACAATGGTTTTATGTTCGCGACTGTACAGTTTGAAACGTAGGTTGTTCTTAAGAAATTATGATGTAGTTGAAAATACTTTCATCAATGCCATTATGATTTATAAAATGTGTATTATTATTTCGTTTATTTACAAGTTTTGCAAATAAATTATATTTTTATACCGTATATCAATTATAAAAAGAGAAACAATATACATTTAAAAATATAAAATATTAATAATAATTATTATTTTTTGTATATGCATTATATTTAGTAACATTTAGGTATACCACAAACTACCCATTATCTCATTTTTCGTCCAAACCTTGTCAATTCAAAGGTTGTATTGAAAAGATCGCTTTTAGCGATAAGACCGCCCTTTGTACGTTTTCTTTATTTCTTGTTTATGTACCTAATTTTACTTAGGTAATTAATTTATGAAATAAATTATAATTGTACCTAATTTTAAGGGGAATCCACTGGCTCCTGTAATACAGTTTATAACGAGCTCGGGGGCCAGGGAATTCTTAAAGTCCACCAGTCATTTGTGTCAATAAAGATTTTTTATTTTATTATGTGATTACAACACATATTAATTATAAAAACCACATATAAAGAATATTGTATTGAAAAATTTGAATATAAAATAAATTTTGAATAATAATAAGCTCTTGTTATAAATTATATTTGTAAATAACGATATGTTCCTCTACTTATTTTGCCGAATGTACATTGGGAATTGGTGTTTTCTTATTACACGCGACGGTAATATTTTTTGTAGAGAAATGTATGGAAATGTTTCGCGCTTTCGTGTGGCGGCACGAATTTGTATTCTGTTTTGGCTTTTTTGGAGATAAGTGGGGACTTATGTGGTACAAGAGTACATATGTGTGGACATGAATGTTACTTGTATTTCGTAATCTTCGAATTTTCGAAACCAGCTCGCCTTAAATTATATTGTGGTAGTGATAATGTACCTAAGTATTAGTTTAGGTGGATTTATGGCAACTGTTTGGTTTGCAAAAGTTCAAGATAAGTATAAAATAATTTTTGGAAAACCCCAAACTCTAAGACAATTTCCAAAATAAACACTTCACTAAAATATTTTTACTGGAATGGCATGCTCATTTCGGATTCGGAATGGCGGATAACCCTCCAACAGTGGCGTAGTAAAATACAATCCAAAAAATATACCCCGGATTTCCCATCGAGTCGCGAACTTAATTAACATTTTCCCAAGAATGCTTACTTCAAATAGCCTTAAGAGTAATTGTTGTGAATCAAAGTGATATACTCCTTGAACGTCGGTTAAACTGTACCCAGCTAGTAAATTTCAAGGGAGGTTTGGCCACAAACGGCCTCATAAACTGAGTTGAAATAAAAAGCGTCGCCTCGCTAAATTATATGGGGACACTTGAACATTGAGATGTTCTTTAAAAGCAGCCTTTCGCCGTTCGTTAATTCCCAGTTTTTACGGCCGATAAAATAGTAATTTTTGCTTGGAGTTTCTGATGTAATAGCGTGTTTTATGGCTGAAGTGTGAGCATTCTTTAATAGGACTTCTTAGCTTTTTATTTTGTGACAGCAGCGTTAAGTGTTTCCATCCACTTAAAAAAATATATAAAAAAGGTTGATGTTTAAAATTAGCCAGCTCTTGGCTTGCGGCTGAGAAAGAGTCGCATAGGTCAACAGTTAGAGGTTAAGATCCGTTTGTCACTGCTGGCACGTGATTGGATGATGTGGATGGTGATTTTATATCGATACCTCTCCGTGCCTCGAAAAGATGTCGGTTTGGGTTGTCAAACAAAGATCTATGAAAGCAGTTGTTTCGGGTGGTAGTCAGATGCCTGGAAGACGAACAACCAGTCTTACCTGGTTGTCAGACATCCATTTTGTAACCCAGTTCAGGTGTTTTTACATATAGTGGAGCGAAGTCTAGGCAGTAAGTATAGATGAAAATTATAATTCAGCACTTATTACAGCCTGTTTTGCTGCCAAAATCTAAACTCTGAGAGTTCAAGTTAATAAGGAGTTATTTCGAGGTTTTTCTATAAAGTTAAGGTACGAAGATCAAGTCCTAAAAGTTGTTATCTACTGCCTACTTAATGGAGGAACATCAGATATCTAACAGGTATTATAATAATCTTAAAACTTCGCCAATAACACTACACAAGTACAGATTAACCCACATTACTGTAACAGTTTCAACCCGACCAAGTCTATAACATTAAAAGTCAACCCCATTCTAGACTTTCCGAGCCTGAAGACGTCACTAAGGCAAACTACACACTATTACCGACATCTTAAAAGCAAAATCTGATTTAAAGTTAGGCTTGATCGTTAAAATTGCAAGTGTGCTAGGATGGACAAAGTTGTAAATTTAAATCACTAAGTCTACCAAGTTCGGCCAACTTCGCTGAAACTTACTGTAAATTGGATTACTGCAGCGCTGTACACTGTGGCCGTATTGGCTAGTTTGGCGCACTGAATAAAGTGAATATGCTGTACTGTGACTCGAAAAATTGTTGCTCTGGGTGTAAAGATCAATTCTATAGAATGTTGTAAAGAACCAGTTTCTTTAAATATTAATTGGATTTAAAAGAAACTGATCTCAGTCGACGAAGATTTCCATTTATCTAGGACTCTAGGTCATTCGGGAATGACAAAGTTATGGCTGGAAGTTTCCAGACTCTTCGTTCGCATCCAATCTAGTTTATCAAACTGCGAAAACTTCAAAACTCAAGTTTACGAGAATTTGCGTCTACTGTAAATAAACGGAGATTGAAAGAAAATACTTCCACACGTTGCTGTCTGTTGATATGGAGGAGAACTTATTTTAAGTTAGTGCTAAGTAAAGGTGTTTGAGAAAGTTAGATCTCTAGAGGCAAATATAACGTAACTAAATTAATAGAGACCAGGTGTAAGTTAACATTAGAATAGTATTTTATGTAACGATTATGCATCGAATTCGAAAATCTTTATGATTTTCGAATTTTTAACATTTTCTGAATCTATATTAGTATTATGGCCTCGATTTCAATTATTCTAATCAACTTTAGTTAAATCCAATTAAAATTCAAGATGAATAATAAAAAAATATGAAATCGTCACGTCACAAGGCACGTGCAATTCGACAATTCGAATATCCAAAAAAGAAAAAGCCAAACGCATACAAAAATGGAATTAAAAATTTGGAAAAGTGCAAACATTTAAAAGTGGAAGGGGCGTAAAGTGCTCATTACGCGTCAGAGCTCGAGGGTCGTTCGGCAAAAGTTTGAGAATCACGAACAGGTGAGCAGACAATCGTTGCTAGCTACAGACAGACGGATCGTTAAAGAAATGTTTCTACTTAACAGAACGTTAAACCCACCTGGGACTGTCTTGTTGCGTGTGTATTGTAAATTATTTACAGATTCGCCTTTGTTTTTTTCTGTTTGCAAGGAGTTTGTAATGATAGGTTTGTGAAATTGTCGCGTCTTCACTCCTTCTTATGTCATATTTTTACACGACTGCCCAGGAAAGGAGAGTTATTTTTTTAGGGTTTATGTATGTATGTGTTTTTTTTTGTGGTATACTGTAGTTAGATGATTGTGAACCACGGTAATAATAAAAAAAAGGTGATTGTGAAATAAAATTCAAGATTTCATATAGATGTGTGACCACGACCAAAATCTGACGTGTTGACGCGATACAACCATATCTCTTTAATTAAAAAAATATAGGGAGTGTAAATACCTTAGAGGACCAGACGGGATACGCCTTCTGACTAAATATTGAACAAATTTGCTCGCCACTTTTGGCGGGGGGTGAGGTAACACACAAGCACAAAAGAACTTGTACTAAAGCGAAAATAGCTCTCGTCATTACATTAACAGTATTAAAATATTATAATAAAACATCTTTTAACCGGATTAATCGCGTGTATTATTGGTTTTTGTTTTTCCTGACGTTTCGTACACTTTGCAGCGTTCGTGGTCTATTAGTGTTAAAATACATGAAAAAACTAATATACTGGGTATCATACTGGTAAAAGGTATGATTGGGAACCTTTATATGATTGGGTACCATATGCCAGTGGCGAGAGGGGTACGCCCGCTAAACCTAATCCAGTACTAATTTCTTCAAGGTAAATACAGACACATTTTTCAAACGTATTAAAAGCTTGCATAGCATACTGTGAAGTTATACAATTTGGTGGAAAGAACATACGGTCCTGGGCATGATTTGGACGTGCGTGCCCCTGATTAATGTCTACTCCAGGACAGCGTCTCAGGTATGCATTCGGGGCACGCCGTCTCCAATCTTAGACATGAACGTATTTTTCCTTATACAAACTTTTATAACATAAATAGTGTAATATTTTCATTTGTTTTTTTTGTTACGCCTAAGTTTTAAGAAGATAGTCTTATAAAAAAAAAAACACATTATCTATCTATCTCATAACACTTTGAAGACGGGACACAATATAAATTATATGTCACGACGTCTATAGGCGTCTAGCGCCTCTCAATGGGTTAAATAATTACTAAATAATAATCAAAAGCCTAGAAAAGTGGCGTTACTCATGAAACTAATACCAATTCCAATCCAATTCCAATATGAAATAGATGCCTTAAAAAAACGCGTAATTTCAAAATAAATTTACCTACATTACAGTTGCCAAAATTTTAAAGCATGTTGTCTTCGTATTATCCCGAATCTACAACTATTTATGATAAATCTTTGAAGAGCATTAATGCATGCTTAGAGAACTCTATAAATAATAGGATAAATACTAGGTCAGAGCGCCTCGAGTATTTATCCGGGAGGCGCAGGTTCGAATCCTGCTCACGACGGTTTTCTCTTTTTCTATAATTATTTTTTAGACATTTTGTCATTATTCCAATGTCAATCGAACGGAATTATTTTTAAGAACAAGCCCAATGGTAACTGTACAATTCTTAATACAATATTACCTTCCCCATTGGACACGAGTTCGGAGAGCGATTACGTGACTAAGCGCTAGTAGGGGACACTTCTTCAGCGCCGCAAATTAAACAAGTTTGAATTTGTACTCAGGGTTCAAAGTTAATTATTAGTTGAATATTTGTTCTAGTGGAGTGACAGAAGTGTTTGGAACTTGATTTGTGAATGTTAAAGGTTTTTGTTTGGTAATTGTAGTGGTTTAAGTGTATATTGTTTTGTTTGTGGTTTGTAGGTCATTGCGGAGTTGGTTGCGAAAAGTATTTTCATTGCCTGTCTCGTTGGTCTAGCAGTTCTAAGCGTGTCTGCTGAGCATGAGGTCTCCGGGGTTCGATTCCCAGGTCGGGCAAAGTGTTGTTGAGTTTTTTTGTTGAGTAATTCTCAGTAGCAACACGGAGTTTGGAAATGTGCCCGGTAGATGGCAATATTACAGCATTGGTGAAATGTGGGTGTATAACTGAATTCACCTCTGCCTACTTCTTCGGGGAATACAGACTGATATGTTATTTTATGTTTATTTTCCTTGCTGTCAGCAATGGTGTTTGATGCATTGTATGTCCACACGTATATTTAAACATATATTTTTGTTGTTATTACGTTATATCTTTCTTTATTTACTTACTAGCTGTGCCACGCGGTTTCACCCATCCCCTAAAATCTTTTCCAAACGATTTAAAAAAATCGAAAATGGATATAGGGATTCATTTATATATATATATATATAGATGTACCAAGAATACCTTTATCTTATTTCAAAATTAATTTCTTCTGCTGGAAAAAAATCCTTGCGAAAGAAAAAATTGCTGTAAAAAATGTTTGTTATTCTATAGAGTAAGTTGGATTTATAGACTATCTAAATCGAAAGTTCGATCAATATGAGAGATATTACTTACTCGTTGAGTATGTGTGGAGATGTCTCTAACTTTATATTTATCTTTGACTATGTTAAAATACCAGAAAAAAAACAATTCTAAACCTTACTGACTGCCTCGTTAGTAAAGTGGTTCCAAGCGTGACTGCTTAGCATGAGGTCCAGGGTTCGATTACCGGGTCGGATTTCTTTATTAGGAAATTCTTGTCAGCATTCCGGAGTTTGGAATTACATGGGACCATACTTATTATATGAGACTTAATAATAGCATTGGTAAATGTGGGTGTACAACTATGTATACCTTTGCCTACCCCTTTGGGGAATACAGGCGTGAACTATGTTATGTTGTAATTCTTACTGCGATTGCCGTTTTGGCTTGATGGTAATATTTAGCTGACAATTTACTCAAGCTGAATAGTTCAAGTATTCGGACCTTGATTTGTGATTATTTTTGTATGTTTTGGCTGGTTTAAGTATGTATGGTTTTTCTTGCACATAAGGGGGATTACTCTTGAAGTTAATATCAATTCCAACATTAAATCAGTGCCATAAAATAATTTTTAATGTTAAAATGAATTGACCTACGTCATGGTTATTTTAATTTTAAAGCATGTCGGTTTATTAGTGTCCCGATTTTTAATTTCTTTGAAGATATTTTCGCATTTAAAAAGTATGAGATGACATATTTCCAATGTCAATCGAGTGGTTTTATTTTCGAGAGCAAGCCTAAAGGCCTAGGTTAGTGCGAATATGGTTGTGAAAAGTCATTTTCTTGTGGTTAACATTATTGTATGATGTGATTGCCATTTTGGTCTGTGGAATGAGTTAAAATTCGCCATGCAATATTATCCAATTCTAGTCAAATCAAAGCCTATAAATAATAAGTACTCTATTTTGAAGTTACAATATTAAATGGAAAAGCCGCTAAGCCATCTCGACCGAGATGGCTTAGCGGTCAAAGCGCCTGGAGTATTCATCCGGGAGGCGCAGGTTCGAATCCTGTTCGCGACCGTATTCTTTTTTCCATTTAATATTGTAACTTTAGAATTCGCTAAGCATGCGTTAATGCTTTTTCAAAGACATATCTTGAATTACTCTATTTTGATACGATGATGATTTTCCAACATCATAGTCAACGCCATTTTGAGGCATGTTTGCATAGTAGAACATAAAGAATTGGCTAAGAAAAATATTAAAGCGCTTTAATATTTTTCTTAGCCAATTCTGAATTCAACCCTACGAACTGTCACAATGTCAAAATATCAATAGAGCGGTTAAATTTTTTTTCATTTAATTTATTCTCAAAAGTATCCTAGTTAGTAGGCTCAGGGAGACAAGATTTTAGCGTACTATTAATTAGTTTTACATTTAACTATTAAATAGGCAGTAAGTTTTGGGAGCTGAGTTACCCATGTCCGTAGGAGTGCACCCTTAAAATGGAATCCGGGTATAACGTGGCCCCTGGGTGGTGCCAAACAGGCAACACAACTCTGGTGGGAGGCTTCGGCTGCGGCTGGTTACCACCCACCGGACGAAGCCATGCCGTGAAGCGACCTAGTCGTGTTTCGGGATGTAGGCTAATGCAACCGTTGTGGGTCTGGGCAGACAGACGTGAGCAGGATTCGAACCTGCGCCTCCCGGATAAATATTCCAGGCATTCTGATCACTAACGATCGTACTTCTATTTCAACAAAAAAAATTTTTACACAGGGAAATCTAGTTAAGAAACGAAACTATCCAACCATAGTTTGTGGTCATCTAAACTAGCACGAGCTCTGGATTTACAGCATCAGTAAAAAGTTGTTGAGTGTGACAATATGTCGCCGCAACAATTTGCTGGCGCGTTGACGCGGTAATGAGACGCGTAAGTTGTGATGCCAGGGACTATTGGGTACAGAAAGGTTTGGCATTTTGTCTCAAATAAATAAATAAAACAAAACGTCCACGTGTATATTCCTCCACGTCTATATTCCTCGAAGGAGTCTACACAGTACTATATATTAATGAAATTTTACGGGACGGAATCGTCAAAATTTGTTTTTAAATAAAATTAAACCAAGTATCCCATACAATTTTGCGTTCAACTGTACAAACCCACAGTATTGCAGTAGCTCAGTGGTTTATGTGAAGGGTCGCCATTTACTGGCGTTGTTCATGATATTAACTACGGGTTGACCAACCGGCGCTGGCCACCGCGAGTTATAGGCCAAGATACTGCAGAACTTCTTACAAGATAAGTTTTTACAGTGCTCAAACTATGTACGAAGACCCACATTTAGAATTATTTATATGGGAAATTCTGCTTTGAAACTTTAAAGGGAAGGAACAATGACAGTGTGAGCGCAGCGACATTTTAAGGTCTTTGAATAGAAAGGAAAATGACTACTTTTTTGTGGCTACATCTAAGATGTATATGATTAAAATTACGGCGTCAGTGGAAGTGCGCTAAATGTATTAGATAACATATATATACAGGTTGTCCCAGAAGTCGACGTCAAGCCGGAATTGGGTAACAGGCCAAGTCATAATAGTTAACAGAAATATAAAAATTTGTCTAAGTTGCGTATTTTATACATTTCGGTCATTTAAAGCTGGGCTAAGTATTAATTTTGAATCTTTGGTTGCGCAAAACGTGATATTTACTTCCAAGCTGGATATACTTTAAACTTTAGGTCAGAGTTTAAAGAAGTAGTATTCGGAATTACATAACAAAAAAAACATTATAATAAAAAAAGTAAATATCTGCAGTAACAGGAGTGAAAAGACCGTCACAGGATGAAGATTTTCTAAAAAAAAATATATACTTATATTTAATTTTTAAATCTGTAACTTAGATATTTTTTTATAAGTTTCTGTTAAGTATTATGACAGCTTGTTACCCAATTTCGGCTTGACGTCGCCTTCTGGGACACCCTGTATATATATCTATAGCCAATTTGATATTAAGTATCTCATCTGTCTATAAATATCTCATATACATCTTGCAACTATCGTCGTATTAACAAACGTTGGGTCGTTAGCATCGGACATGAGCAATAAAATCATGTCGTAAATTGTATGGTTGAAGTGGTTCTACCTTGATAAGTATCTTAGGTGACGTAAATGCCTATGGATAAGCAAGTAATCATAATAGCCAAAATATTTATAAAGTGTAGCGAAATTAATTTCCACTGACTTTTAATCTTCTTAAAAGACTTGGCTGACTTTAAAATAGCATTACGTACGATGTCACAAGGCTATTAGTTACATTACAGTGGCGGACACGGGAACCGCATAACTATCCTTTATTTAAATTTATTGTTCCGCACTTTAATAAACCCCGGTTATTCCACTCCCTCGAGTGTACTGGCGTGCGGTCGGAGTTCGCACTTCCGCGAAACTAATAATGTGCAACTCGCAACTCGTACGGACGATTTTGTTTTCTTTTGTGTGCACTTTTCGTGGCACGTGGTGTAAACGGTTTTGTTGTTGTTTTCTCGCACTGTCATTGTACCGCGTTTATTTATGATAGGGTTGGGAAATATTGGAAAATTTTCGCAACTATTCCGCGTTTGTTTTTGTGTGACTTTTTTCGTGTTGAAATGTGTTGTAAGCATTTTTTTATTCAAAACTTTGGTTTTGTGTAGATGAGTGCTTTTCTGGTATGTAGATATGTAATAAAACTTCTTATTTGTATTTTTATACCTTTTTAGTAATGTGGTAATTACTGAACATTACTTTTAAGTGGTAGGAAGAGAGGTGAAGTAATTTATTACAGGTTAATTACCTGTGTGAACCTTTTTATGTGTGGAAAATGCATAAGGACGCTGTTTCGGACCCGTACTGACTACAAAAACCACACGGCCCTCTACTAGTCCTTACAAGTAACGACGGCGCGGTTGGCGCAGTGGTCGAGAGACCGGCTGCTGCGTCGCGTGTCGCACGTTCGATTCCTGCTCGGAGCAAATATTGGTATGATCTACAGATAATTATTCCGGATCTGGGTGTGTTTGTATGTTTGATTAAATGTATGCAAATGCAAGAAATTCCTAGAGTGGGGTAATATTTTCATTAAAAAAAAATACTGTTCAAGTCAAAACCCCTGACTTGGCTAAGACTACTTAGACCAGCAAGAAAAGTATGAACAATATTTTTTAATTAAGTAATAATTTGATCACATTACATGAAGCACTAAATATATTATAAAAACAAAGGAATTTATCATTACACTGCCTTTACAACCTCATTTCAAACCGAGTAGACTGGATGATTCTGGAAGCAGGCTGTCAATAAAAAGAAAGGGCAGGCAATTACGTTGGCTCGCAATCGATAGCAGCCTCCGAGCGACGTCTGTGTCGCTGAGCGCGCGGGGCTGCGAAAACCGCGGCTAGCTTTATAGGCTCGGCTTTGTGGTGGGACATTCGTGGAACAGTGTGTGTGTGAGTGTGTGTAGTTATTTAGAGTGTTCCAGTAGAGTTTAGAATATTTAATATGTACAGTGTAACGTATTGCAGAGATAACTAAGTTATCTCTAAGATATCTCTTATCATTATTCTTAATGCTATGGTTAGACAAAATACATCGTCCGTTAAGTTTAGTACAGTCAATAATGAAGTTACAATATTAAATTGGTTCGAATCCTGTTCGCGACCGTATTCTTTTTCCATTTAATATTGTATTTTCAGAGTTCGCTAAGCATGCGTTAATGCTTTTTCAAAGACATATCTTGAATTACAGTCAATAATGTTAATTATGGTACAATCGCTAGGTATTGTTTAAAGGAAATGCAGGTAATTCTGTTGGCTCGTAATCGATAGCAGCCTCCAAGTGATGTCTCTGGCCCGAGCGAGCGGGGCTGCGAAAACCGGCAAGCTTTATAGGCAAGTCCATAAATGCACACAATGGGGCATTTATGGGACATTGTGTGTGAGTGTGTATATGTGTGTAGTGATATAGTACACACTACAGCTTAGGATAATTTAAAATGTGCAGTGTAAGGTATTGCAGAGTTAACTAAGGTATATCTATTAACATTATTCCTACTGATTTGATTAGACAAAAATGTATTGTCTATTTAGGTTAGTGTAGTATATATACGTATACCTATGTTTTCAAAGATTTTAGATTACGAGAGACGATTGAAATAACACGTACAGTGAAAGATATTGCAAAGTTAAGTTAGTAATATTTCTTAATATTATTAGGTACTATGGCTATAGATAATCAGACAAAACAGTATTTTTAATGGGAAAATGTTTTTATACTTATGTTTTTGGTTTAATTGGTATAAGAAAAGGCAGTTAGTTACGTTACCTCATATGTGGGGTTACTCTTGAATCTAATACCAATTCCAATCCAATATTAAATAGACGCCTTAAAACAACGCGTAATTTTAAAATTAATTTACTAACATTACAGTTGCCTCAATTTTTAAGCATGTTGTCTTCATAAATATTATCCCCAATCGATAATGATTTTTTAATCCATTTCGGAATTTCAAAGTACGAACTGACATATTTCCAATGTCAATCGAGCGGAATTATTTTCAAGAGTAAGCTGTGTTGCCGAGCGCACGGGGCTATGAAAACCGTGGCTACCTTTATAGTCTCGGCTTTGTGGTCGGACATTCGTGGGACATTTAGTGTGTGACATGTAATATAGTGTAGTTTAAGATGGTTGATATGTTTAGAGGGATGCATTGTAGTATTCAGTTTATAATCTTGGGATTACCTAAAAACTACTAGAACATTAGTTTTAGCATCATATATATTTTTAAGTTGTGTTTTAAGATATCCTTTTTGATAGTGCACTAAGTTTGTATCTTAAGCCTTTTCCAATATCAACATTGTACCAAAACTGGAAAACTCGGTTATCTAAAGCCCCCAACATGACTCAAGGCCTGAATAATCGCAGCTTTACGCTGAATATTATGTTCAGTATATAATGCGAATATTGTTGAGAACTTGTGTAACCTTTAACTTTAGTGCTGATAGTTTTAGTAAGCGGTTTCCTTTGCAACTTGAGGCAGGATTGTGAGTCACAGTAAAAGTGTGAAAAGTTTGTTGGGCATTTTCCAAAGCTTGCGTAATTTTATTAAACTCGCGACAATCTAAGAAGTATGATTTGACGTTTCTCATTTTACCTTTGTATGAACGTCTACGTAAGAAATTGAAAAATCTGATTCATAATCCTAAATAATTATTATGTTACCCATACACTATAACGAAAGGAGTATCATTCGTAAACCGCAAGTTTAACTTTATAAAGAAAACCCAAAAAAAAAACCTCAAATCCGGACTTCTTAGATTCTCGCGAGTTTAAGGTTTAGCTTTAGAGTTCGCTAAGCATGCGTTAATGCTTTTCAAAGATTTATCTTGAATTGTTAAGGTAATTGCATTCTTTACGACATTGTATTAACTGCAAAGTTAGTCGTGTCGGTTCGGTCACCCGTATAGGGACTGAATTGATTGCAATGACGTCGCCATAAGACGTGTTAAAATATGGAAGAAAAATTCGCGGAGGTGAGCAGAGGTCGAGATGGCTTAGTGGTCAGAGCGCCTGAAGTATTTATCAATCCTGTTCGCGACCGTATTCTTTTTCCCTTTAATATAAAAACTTTAGAGTTCGCTAAGTATGCGTTAATGCTTTTTAAAGATTTATCTTGAAATGTATATTACATATCAGAGCCTATTTAAAGCCTGAGTTTGTTTTACTTTAATTCTCAGAGTTCGTCAAATATGAAACGCCACCGCCAACTCGAACATAAACTGGCACGCGAATCGTTCAAACTAACATTTTATAAAACTAGAATTAAATTATTCTCAGAAACCAGCAAACAGCTTTTCCATTCCATACTACCAATTTAAACTTAAAATAAATATATCCTACTCAAACAAAATGCTACAAAAAACGGCTCATTCAAAACTTAAACGGTTTAACTCCCATTGTACGTCCACAGACTTTTTATTTAGTTTTTCACAAAAGCAGGTCAGGCGGGATCGTAGCATCGTAGCGTCGTAGCTTCGTAGCCTCGTAGCCGCGTAGCGACACTGAGGCGAATAACGCTATGTAAGTAATGAGAATGGCGGATTATAACATTTTTTTATCATGCTAGTTATATTTTTGTGTTGTTTCTTGAAGATTTCTTGGTAAAAGGGCTTATTGGTTAGTGGTTTTTGTTTGCTCTTTGGGTATAAAATATGTAGAAACCGTTGTTATATCTATGTATACTTTGCCTTTACGTATCTTGTAGACTTAATATGATGAAGGTAAAGTAATATTAATATCATAAAGTGTATAAAAAACCTTTTATCTTTCTCTTTGCTTCGAGTTCCTTTCTTACTTAAATAAGATTTTTGTTTACAACTCTACCTACCGTAGTAAGTCTAATTTCTTAAAGTTATAAGTTTTTATTGTTCTAGTGGTCCTAAGCGCGACTGCTGAGCAAGAGGTCTCGGCTTCGATTCCCGGGTAGGGAAAGGGGAGCCCGGTGTTTGGAATCGTGCCCGATTTATGGCAATACGCTCACCACCTATTACATGGGACTTAATAACAGCATTGGTGAAATGTGGGTGTACAGCTGTGTGCACCTCTGCCTACCCGTGTAATAACCTAATACAGACGTGATGCTATGCTATTATAAGTTTTTGTGGAAAGTAAAATATGATCGTCAGCAAGATATGAACCTGCGCCTCCCGGATAAATACTCCAGGCGCTCTGATAACTGAGCCATCTCGACTTCTGTTCACTATTCCGAATTATTCTTCCACATTTTAATACGTCTTATGCTGACGTCATCGCTGTCTATTCAGCTGACTGTAAAAAGGTATGTCCCAATTTCATGGTACATGGTACATATCTGGGTTACTCTTCAAATTAATACCAATTCCAATCAAATTCCAATGTTAAATTAACACCTTATAACAATGTGTAATGTTAAAATAAATGTATGTATAAATGAGTTTTTCTGTTAGGAAATTCTCATTAGCAGCCCGGAGTTTGGAAATGTGCCCGGTAGATGGCAATAGGCTCACCATCTATTACATGGGACTTAATAACAGCATTGGTGAAATGTGGGTGTACAATTGTGTACACCTCTGCCTACCCCTTCGGGGAATACAGGCGTCATGCTATGTTATGATGTTATGTTATGTAAAATAAATGTACCCACATCATAGTCTTCTTCTTAGCGTGTCGATGACAATTTAAATTGAGTCAGCCCAAAATTTGACAACGAGTTTGGCACTTATAGTAGCGTCCATCACCTCCTGTGATGTGCAAGCAACAAGACAGGCACGATATCAAGTGTCCCATCGTTTGTGGGGCAACACCACATTTACACTCCAGGGCAGAGTCATCAATAAATCTCATAATTACCTATCAACGAACGTCAATCGAGTGGATTTATTTTCAAGAATAACCGTACTGGTTACTATGATACCTTAGTAAAGGTACATATATATAATATATGAAGTAAAAATACCCTCAAAACATAAGCCGTTATTTTTCATACCGCTATATTTTATATGAATACACTATATTTTACAATGGCGGCCCGTTGCAGCTCATAAACATAATAAAAATTTCAGGCGCGTGTCGTCCCACACTTTAGCTGCTCTGAGCTACGACTGTTTCGCGTTTAAAAATATTGTATATCACATAATATACGATTATTATAATGCTTCTTACCGAGTGGGTGACTTCAAACTATTTATTGTGCTAATTGAATTAATAGTGTTGAGTCACGGAACTTTACGCTAAAGGTTATATACGAAGAGGGTTAGGCCGATGCTATACTGAAAGCGGTTTAGACCTCACGGGTCTTAGAGTTCGCCAATAGGCATTTATTGTTCCCCAAATGGAAAACATAAAAATTTTACAGTCTTTTATCCGTTTATGTTGTCAACATTGTGACATTTATTGCTATATTTTTTAAATAATATTACTCTATTTGCAATCTTCATACGTTATTGCAGTACAAATACCATTAACTAGCCAGCGGTCCAACAAAAACCGAAAATAGAGTATCCCATATGTTGTAAAGATACACTACCTCTGTATTCCTCCATTGTTAAAGGTTTCTGGAACATTTAATGTCAGGAGGGAGTCAGTATCTTCTTTTAAACAAATAAAAATTATAGCATCGTGATTGTTTGTTCACAGCAATAGTTTGCAAAAGAACAAAAGTAGCGGGGTAATTGCATTGTATAGCTTCGATTTTAACAGTTCGACATTGGATTGATTTTAGTATCCAATGAAGGTGATAAAGCGTTTTTATTTTTTAATTCATATGGCGTTATTTTAAATTAGAATCTATTGTCATTGCAGGCAATTTGCTCATTACCACGCAATATTGTACAGGCTACAGATAATAGAGTAATACAGGCTAGTACTAAATATCGGTGCTTGTATGCTGTGACTAAGTTCGTGTAGTGCAACTGACATTTATAGCATAATTAACATGATACATTATACGCGCTGCGTGTCACCCCGCGCCCGCTCCGCTCCCCGCGCTCTATGTAGCCGAGCCCTTAACCAATGGGATATAAATACGGTGTCTAACGGCTATGGGCGTTATGGTGGTTTTATATGGGTGTTTTGTCGTCACAACCTATTTTATGATCATTCACCTTATTTAGATAATGGATTAAGTGGAACTTTATTTTAATTATGAGTAGAGTTCATGTTTTTGATTTATGGGGTCAGAGTTAAAGGAGGTAGGTCTATATACAGACAGGGTCCTCATTATTTTTAAAATTTTCAACCGACTATTAATGTAGGAGGTTCTCAAGTCGACGCATATCTTTTTACAGGGTAATTCATATTTATCTAGTTCAGTACAATTTGAAATAAAAGTTTTGAGGTAATTCCTCAACGGTTACCAGCAGCCGCCTCGTATTTGGGCTTACTTCATTCATCTTGATGAGAACTTTAGACCTAGCTGTTTTGCGCCAATTTCTTTTTGTAAATAAAAACATATTAGCAATATTCTTTAATGAAATTTGAAAATTGTTTTCTTTTAGTCTTAATACTCAATTTGCTTAGTCTTTTCCCGATTACATAGGGGTCGGCTTCCAGTCAAACCGGATGCAGCTTAATACCAATATTTTACAAGGAACGACTGCTGACTGCTACCATCATACTCCATACCTCAACTTCTTCTTCTTCTTATCATGTAGTTGATGAACAACCTAGTGTCAGAGTTAAAACTACCAGTTTGTTTATAATGGTTGGATAGATCACCAAGTACACTTGTAACAGAATTTTTAGAAGAAATATTTACATAATAAATAATTACTAGATGTGCCCCGCGGTTTCACCAGTATTTTTTCTTATTGCTCGGCTCTTAAGGCACGAAGAATGATGATAAGTAGCCTATAATCTCCTTCCAGAATTGGAGTATTTAATGCAAAACATTTTTTTCTATTCCAACTGGTAATTCCGAAGATTAGAGCGTTCAAACAAACAAAGTCTTCAGCTTTATTCTCGATAAGTATGGATGTAGAATTCGCGGCGGTGAGCAGATGTCGAGATGGCTTAGTGGTCAGAGCGCCTGGAGTATTTATCCGGGAGGCCCAGGTTCGAATCCTGTTCGCGACCGTATTCCTTTTCCATTTATTATTGTAACTTTAGTACAGAAGATTTTAGATGCGGGATGACATTCTGTTAGACTGAATATATAGTACAGATAAATACTACAGTCAGTACAAACATTTCACCACATTAATCCCCTTAAATTCCCCTTCACAAATTCAAAACGATATATAGCAAGATTATGCGTATAATAAATACAGTGTCGCGTCGCAAACAAGGGTTAATGAAAAAGTGTTGAATAATAAAGTGTTGGCGCGCAATTATTGTTGCCAGCCGAAATTATTGCAGGGTTAATATTGGATGTGATGTTGTAAAGTCACACAATGTAGAGAGTGATAGGTTAAGTATTTGTGGTTCTTTTAACCAATTTGTAATTATCAATATATAATAATATTATATATAATAATATTAAACTTAAATAATAAAATTAAATCTAATTATTTACAAACTACACTACACTTTAATTTGTGGTTGGGATAATCGAAGGTTTTTACAAGTTTCAAAGGCGTTTAGGATCCGTTTGAAAAACATGGCCAAGCCAAGTCAAAGGCCTAGAGGATGCTTGTTTTTTTTTTTTAATAAAACGTTGCCCCGCACTAGGAATTACTCCCTGTATCGTGGGTGCGTTTATAAACATATAATCACACATGCACACACACACACCGAGACCCGGCATAATTATCTGTAGATAATACAAACATTTGCTAAATGCAGGAATCAAACCTGCGACTCGCGACGCAGCAGTCGGTCTCTCGACCACTGCGCCAACCACGCCGTCAACAACAGCTATTTGACCTTGTCTCACTTCTCACGTAATAATCTCAAAGAGTTGCTTCTTAGAGATTATTACGTGAGAAGTGAGATTGATCTTTTAGATATGAGAATTTTCCATTACTAATAAGGTTGGCCCCTATTCACACCCAAAAAAAGCTTAACATGGTATGTACCTGAGAGTTTTTAGAAATTATTAGAATAAGCTAAATAAAGATAAAGTTTTAAAATTATGTGGAAAAAAAATATTACCGAGAGCATTATTCGAACCTGTTGAATAGATAGTGATGACGTCATCAAAATACGGATTCAAAATGTCAAAGAATAATTCGGGATAGTGAGCAGAGGTTGAGATGGTAGTGGTCAGAGTGCCTGGAGTATTTATCCGGGAGGTGCAGGTTCTAATCCTGCTCACGACAGTATTCTTTTTCCATTTAATATTATAACTTTAGAGTTATCGACGCATACGTTGAGTTTGAACAATTTATTTGTACTTACACCTTTGGCTCAACCATGTAAAAATAAGTACTTCATAACAATAAAAATCGAATTAAAAAATGCTAATGACCGAGCCAACAGATTAATAAAGATGTTTCTTTTTGTAACAATATTGATTTTAATTATTGTTCACCGGTTACTTCTCACGTGTATTCTTCGGGTTTGCCCGACTAGTTTCGAGCTCAAACAGAGCCCTTAGTCATGAGCTGAGTCCACGGCAATGTCGCGATTCAGACTCCAGTCAGAGACCAGTAGAATACACGTGAGTAGTAACCGGTGAACAATAATTAATATGAATATGTCTCACGAAAGTTATTATACAATATTTATTGTCTAAGCGAAATGATTTTCAACTGGATATCATTGGAGCAACTAATTTAACCAGGTGGAATTCAATAGTTACAGAGTGTTGAGACTTTGTTGCAAGCTGAAATTATTACACGGTTAATATTGGATGTAAACTACCCATACAATGTAGAAGCGGACAGGTTAAGTATTGCAGCGGAAATGGGTTGGCATGATCTAAGGTTTTAATGAGTCACATAGGTGTCCAAGTGTCGTTGGGCTGATTATAAGAGTTAATAAAGATGAATTGTATTTGTGATGGTCTCATAATAAGAAATATTATAGTTTTTTTAAGTTGAAACTGATAAGCGACTGAAGGAGGGCGAGGGAGAGTAAATAAAAGATAATTTAAAAGTTATGAAACATAATTAAAAAAAAAAGATTGGTAAAATTGTCATCAGAAAATTTTTCAATGCGGGCATCGATTTTTTTTTTACCTTAAGTTGTTCTGTAGTTACCAAAGTTTTTCTTTTATTAAACGGTTTTGGGTTCTAAATAAATTTATTATTTCTTTCTTAAAACGCTATGTTATATTCCCTAAAATACATTTTTTGTGTTAATACATATAATCTTTGCAAAATAGTAATTAATATAGGCATTACATGGCCTCAACATGTATTAAAAAATATAATTATATATGATTTATAAAGGATTGGGATGTTGTTCGGCGATTTACAACTGTAAAGTGGTAACGCTGAGTTTAGTAGATCTGAAAATGATTGCTAGATAAATATCGCCAGGCGTCTCCTTAAGACGAATACAAAGAAGGTTGAAAATTTCAATGGGGAATAGCGAGACAAGGTAGCTCAGTTGGTAGAGTGATGACCCGGAACGTCAAAGGTCGCGGGTTCAAACCCCGTTCTTGTCCATTATTTTTTCAATGTTTCTTTGCAAAATAGTAATTAACTTAGGATTAAACTTTAATCCTAAATTATTCAAAATGTAAGAAAATTACGATTTTTAAACAGATTGGTTCTGGTTCGTAGTTTGTTCATAGTTCTAACATAACCTAATCTATTCTATGGTTGTCAGTCTTAAAACGCAGGTTGTCCCAAACGCAGGGGAACGCAGAGGATCTCGCGGGATGCGAGATTATTAGAAATGATAACTAGTAGTTCTTTCAAAAACGCTACACACTCTAAACTGTGAGAATATAAGATGAGTAACAATTGTGGAACCTAGATTATTGATAAATTTGTAAAAAGATTTTTAACTAAAATTGCCGGCAATAAGTATTTTTTTTAAACAAATTGAACTCCTCCACTCGTAAAACGAAACAGTGATAAAGCCAAATATCGACATTATTTGTATTACTTTTTTCGTAAATAAACAAGCAATCAATGAAAAGTGGAAAAAGTATAGGTATGTAAATATTTTTTTTAGGTATGTAAATGTTTTCTGTCTTTATAACACAATTTAAATTTTTCAACACACATTATTCCGTCATTACCACATCAATATATTAAACACAGCGAACAGGAGTAAATTATTGTAACTTTAAAATTATTAATCTATGCATTTGCGAGATTAGTGATTTTGCATAAACCTATAATATGATAAGATCTACTACACGTGCAAAAATTGTGAACCTCGTATTCAGCAGTCTATATTGGAAAATTGGGTCGTTAACTATAGGTATAATATCACGATCCTTTTAACTTAACACTATAAAATCAGCTAATATTTCCTTAAACACGAGCCCGCACGTAAATAATTAATAAAAAAGTCGATTTTACACTTACCGTACATAACGTACAGAAAAAAGTTAAATGAATATTTCTTTTATAATCGTTAGTGGAACTTACTTTGAACCCCTACCACGATGCCGTGTCGATGGGTCGTTAGCAGTGTACTACTGGTTTTTATCAACACATTGATTTAAAAGCTAAATAACTGCGTCGCACAAATTTCACGTACTGTTGTTATGTGGGCTGATATCTGATTGGTGTGTGGCAAGTAGTAGGAGAAGGCGATTCTTTCTTTTTATAATTTGTTTGTTGTGATATTGCGAGAGGTGCAGTGGAATACAAAAATATTCCTCTAAACCCTTAATAATAGAACCGGTCATTAAGCTTAATGCTTTATTATTTTTATTTGAAGAATTTTGTTGCTTAGCGACCATGTCGTTAATGTGAACCCCTCTTGACCGCGTCTGACGTCAAAAACATGTTCGTGCCGTCGTGCTGCAGCGCGCATCTTTTGTTACTTTTTCTTATTTCTGTCTTCTAATATAGACGTGGCGCTGATGGGATAAAAACGTTGAGAAATCGTTGTTGATCAAAAGGTTTCAATTATGTTTATAAATTTTCAAAAAAAAACATTTCTTTAAAAAATAAAAAAACAACAATTCTATACCACACCAGTCGAAAATCATGACACATGACAAATGACGTCACAACCCTTCCTTTGCCACGTGATAAATCGCGGGTACTCCCAACTTGTTCCACGACATTAACCGTCAATGGCCCACTGCGGGTCGCCGAGACCCGAGACTAATTAATTTCGTGGACATTTGCGGTGGTAATAAGCTTATCAAACGTTGATACGGACAATGGGCGTTCGATTTAATGTGCGTAAGTATGAAAGCAATTTTCGAATGAATGAAGTACTCTAATTTGTACGCAAATGGCGCATTTCTAGAGGCTTTTAAAGTCTTTTGTCGCCTACGTTTTGTTCGGTTTATTGGCAGTTGGGGACTGTTCTGATTGGGCAATTGATTTGAGTTTAGATTAGTAAAATACCATTGTATTGTTCGTGTTTATTAAATTGCTGCCAAGATAATATGATTAAGTCAAAGAAATTGGTGGTTGTTTTGTGACTAGGGTAGACTTTCGGGTATTAAGTATGTAACAATATTCAACTACAATAATATAGTTTGCCGTGAAGTATCGTGGTTGGTCCACAAGTTGTGAGTTAAATCCTAGCATTATCAAATAAATCCAAATAACATTTATTTGAATAACCAATGTGACTTTTTCAAACATCGTGAGGAAACCAGCACACCTGAGAGATGTTCTCGATGGTATGTAAACCCTTGTCGGAGGTTTACAGGCGGTTTAAACTCTGACACACGAAGAAGAAGAAGAAGAAGTGACTATTTCAATTTCACATGTACTTTCTTTGTTAATTTAAGACATTATAGATACATGGTGAAGGAAAAAGTTGTGGAAACCTGACCTCAGTGGTGGATTTGAAATCGCTAACTCGCGGTAAGTTAGTGTGGTGATCAATACTCGTACCTTCTCTGTATAAGAAGAGGTCCCTGTAGTGGGAAAGTTATGGGCTGGTTATGTTATGTTATAATATAATCTAACAACACAAAAACCAAAGTAACGTTTATAATTCAATTGTTAGTATTAGGTAACCTTTGTAAAGAAAACCAAACTTCAAAATCCCATTCACAAAATTAAACGTGATTTCAAAGAATAAAGAATTCAAAGATGAATCAATCAACAGTTAATTAGAATAAAAGCGGCACGAAGGAAAAGGGCTGACCAGTCGAAGGGTTATATGATCCGGAACATGGTGTCCGGTGGGCAATGAAAACAGCGGGAGTAGTGATTACATTAACTCTTAGTTTTTTTTTATATGCAAGTCGCCTGGTGGTAACCGTTGGTGTGACCGAGGATGCAGCACGTATATCCAGAATAGATCTCTTCACTCTTAAGCAGAGTGGATATTGGGAGAACGATAGTTGGGGAGTTGATGTAACTGCCTAGACCCGTCTTCCGCAATGGTTGCACCGGATGTATAAATAATATTATAGATCTCAAAATTTGTGTGGATGGATACTTGTTTTTTACTCTTTCACGCAAAAACTACTAAACGATTGTGATGAAATTTGGCACACAGATAGTTTATAAAGTCAAGTCTATGCAGACAAAGCTACTAGTATAATATTTAAACAGAAAAGATACTCATCAAAGACAAAAGCATTTTATTAAGTTAAAATCACCGTCCGCTGTCGTAGAGGCCTCGGTTCAGCGGAAGAAGCGGGCGTTAATTTGAGTGGAAACAAGCGGCTAACTGATTAACGAGTCGGCCGCAGTCGGCAGTCGCTCGCCCCGCGACCTTGCCCGCTTTTATTAATTTTCACACAATCGCCTCTTTTGAATCAACTGACTGGTTTTGCGGTTTCGTCGTGTCGTTCAGTTTGTTTATCAGAGCCGAAAATGGATAATGATTTTGGGAACACGTTACTTTACAGGTTGGTAATTTTAGATGGGGCAGCCAGGGTAATAAATAAACTTGGAGAATGCCAAATATTTTGAGTAAGACATTTTTTTATTGGTTTACTATTAGTATCTAACTGGTAAAATTAGTAAGGTGATTTTTATTCGATGATCCTTACAAAATGTATGGGAATTACAAATTAAGATAAGACAAACTTTAGAATTTTGATAAATGACGTGATTATCTCCAAGCTCTTAATGTTGTGAGCTTGTTGATTAATTGCTGAATACTCAAACGCTATTAAATTTCAAGAAGCAGAGGGCTACTTGAAATTGAAGTGCGAGTCTCGTGCTATTACTGACATTTTGCTTTGAACTGACAGAAACTGCACAAGATACGAGAATAATTTAAATCTGGTATCAAGGTGTGGAAGAAGTATTCGGAGTAGTGAGTAGAGGTCGCGATGGCTTAGTTGGCAGAGTGCTTGGAGTGTATTTTTCTGGGAAGCGCAAGATCAAATCCTGCTCACGACCCTATTGACAAATAATTTTAATTAAGTACTCTTATTTTAATACCAGCTGGTGCCTGTGACTTCGTCTGCGTGGCAAAAAGTATTGTTATATATGTTTTTTTTTGTTGTACCATAGAAGAAATATTGTCATGGATACAAGTATTTTGAATAATTTAGTCAACAGCGATTCTGTTATAATTTTTAACACTTATCATCACTTATGTTCTTCATAAAGGACATTCACTTAGTCCTCTTAAAATGACACTAGAGCTAGGATATTATAAAAATAGAAAATACTCGTCTCACTAAGTTAAATGCGTCTTTAGAGCGAATTAATTCCTCTGTTATGTTAGAGCAGTCGTTAGGACATTCTCCACTTTATATGATGTTATAATCTCCCTTTGAACTAATTCCGTCTAGAATGGGTTTTGTCAAGTGAAGTGATTATTAACTTCAACGTCTTTTTTGTAGTAGTTAAGCTATAAGAGTGTTTCATTTTTGACTGTCCTGTTGGTCTAGTGGTTAGTAGCCCTAACTACTATGCCGGAGGTCGTGGGTTCGATTCCCACCCGGGACAAATGTTTGTGTGATGAGCACGATCATTTGTTCTGTGTCTGGGTGTAATTTATTTATAATATGTATGCATTTAGAAATATATAAGTATGTTTATCAGTTGTCTAGTACTCATAACACAAGCTCTGCTTAGTTTGAGACTAGACGGCGTTGTGTGATAGTTGTGAAATATTATTATTATTTATTCATACCTAAGTAAGATATGAATTACTAACAATTCCAACTAAAGAAACTTGACGGAACTACTCTGTATGTCTGTCTCGTTTAAGATTTTTATAATTGTACTGCTGAACCGATCTAGATGCAGTTCTTCTTGTCTTGCTTCATGAAAAAATAATTAAATATGGACATATTTTTAATGTCGCGGGGAAACTTCGAAAGGCGGAGATAAGACCGAGGAGTATGGGTTTTTTACCTTATAAACCTTCCCAGTTGCTATCATCAGCAGGTGGAGGGGAGCTCCGGGTTCTTTTAAGAGATCAGCTTCGAAAACCCTCTGTGCTTTGCCTGTTAGGGCAAATCCGTGAGGTCGAGCAACTAGTATCTAATAGATAAAATCATCAAGTGTAATCCAACCTCACTTTTAATAAGATCCCTGTCCGCCAAAGAGATACTATAGTTATAAAATGTGAATCACTGAACAGGGAAACCTAACATGACATAGCATCAGGCCTGTATTCCCCGAAAGGGGTAGGCAGAGGTGTACACTGTTGTACATCCATATTTCACCAACGCTGTTATTAATCACATGTAATAGGTGGAGAGCCTATTGTCATCTACCAGGCACAATTCCAAACTCCGGGCTACTACTGAGAATGATCTAACAGAAAAACTCAATAGCACTTTGCCCGACCCGGGAATCGAACCCAGTACCTCATGCTCAGCAGACGCATATGGGGCCACTAGACCAATGAGGCAGTTACAGGGAAAAGCTGCCTTATACTCTAGGGGTCCCAAAAGCAGCTGTTGAGTGTGAGGTTCTGCGTCCGATTTCCGGGTCAGTAGATAGCAATAGGCTGACCACCAATGACATGGGACTTAATAACCGCATCGGTGAAATGTGGGTATAACAGTCTACGCTTCTGCCGACCCCTTCGGGAAATAGAGTCATGATGCTGTGTTATGTTAATATATTATGTAGTAACTTAGCTCTGGTTGTTCAAAAACACAATACTGCTCTCAGTTAACAAACAACAATAATTTCGTATTCAACATTACAAATAGGTACTTTACCTCACAAAACAAGCCCAATGAAAATGTATATTTACCTTTAATTAGGTGTACAAAACAGAAATTACGCATTAGAGCGATGACGTCACTCGGCGTTTAGTTATGCCGAGCTGCGCCGTGCCGCACCGATGCCGTACACCGCCGCAGGTGAGCGCACCGTAATTAATTCCACATATTGTGTTTTACAAAGGGAAATGTTCAAATATTCACATAATGTTCCACTTGTAGGGTTGCTAATCAACAACTGTATGGTTTTAGAAATAATGCTTTTGATTAAAAAATAATATGGTTTAACACTAAGAATAAAAGTTAATAAAACAACTCTTAACCGGATTAATCGCGTGTATTATTGATGGTAAATTAATAAAATTATTTTTGTCAATTTTATCAATTATATGTACAGTAGACTGAAATAATTTTAAATAAACTGTTGAGACGCCTGACACCTTAGTCCTCCTGCAACCACGAACGCTGCAAAGTGTTGCTGAAGGTTGAAAAACAAAAACCAATAATACACGCGATTAATCCGGTTAAAAGTTGTTTTATAATAAAAGTTAATGTATAGTGAATGTTGGCTCGTAACTGTGCACTTTATATATACTTGTAGTAGCGTTGAGTATTATTTGTTATAATATACCTACATAACTAAGAAGAGATAAAATGGACAATCATTTGAAGACCAATGGTAACATCATTTTCCTAGAAGAAAGATCGTAAAATGAAAAACCTTCTCTTAAAAGAATCTGTAGGAGTAAACCTAATTTGAAAAAAATAAATGAGTGAAGAGTAATAAAATTAAGGGCATGGTACACCTACTTAATTTACGTCATAGAAGTAATTATTATAATTATGTGAAAATATTTATTTCGTATAATTATTTATATAAAGCTTATGACACATAAAATTGGATTACAAATCTTTCTGTTATTATAAGGTTGTATCAAAATATGCGTCCTAATAACAGGAAGTGTCCATAGACAAGTCTCTATCTGATTTATGATGTGTCAACCCTATCTGTGGACTTGGTTTACGTTAATATTAAATGGATTCCTGATATAGAACACAATGGACTGTTCAGTTTCATGTCCATATTGTTACGGTTTAGTATCGATTGTAGGGCAAATTTTAGTTAGTATCTTGAAGGAATTAGTACTGGAGTAGTTTTAGCGCGCGTACCCCTCTCGCCACTGGCATATGATTCCCAATCATATAAAGGTACTTTTTACTAGTATGGTTACAATGATGGTACACGATTTTAATCAAGTGTTACCCAATTTTTGTTTGTCTTTCGTTTTTTTATGTATTTTAATACTGTTAATGTAATGACGAGAGCTATTTTCGCTTTAGTACAAGTTCTTTTGTACTTATGTGTTACCTCACCCCCCGCCAAAAGTGGCGAGCAAATTTATTCGATATTTAGTTAGAAGGCGTCTCCGTCTGGTCCTCTAAGGTTAGTATGAATAATATTGTAACTTGTAATAATTTAACTTATACTTTTTTATTTTACATATCTTCTCCTTTCGGGAATATAGGCCTGATGCTGCCTATATTCCCGAAAGGAGAAGACAAAGGTGTACACATTTATACACCCCAAATTTGTGAGCTATTACAGCCACCTATGTTCGCTGCAAACTTCCGTAACAGAAAAACCAATGCACTACCCCGGAATTTTGCGCTCATGCACTGTTTTTTTTATTATTCCTCAACTTTGAATTTTTATATAGCTTATTAACATTAAAGCTACTTGTATAAACTAGTAACTGCGTAGTTTTTTCAAAATTAGGTAACACTTCAAAGTACAACACTAGTAAATTTGAAAGAAACAAACAACATCAGGCGAATGCAAACGTTGTATTGCCTCTTTAGCACGAAAAATGGGTGCAGTCCAAATAAATCTTTAGTCTAAAGACAGCTACCAGAAGGCAGGAACACGGTTTTTAAACAAAAGTTTAGCATAGAACAATATCGAAGGTTAAAAAGCGTAACAAAACGGACGCAGACGTAAAACAACGAATGTTGAAATACGAGTGACAAACTACCCTAGGCGGGGTCGCGGGACTACGTTCGTTTGTGGGCGAGGTGCTACCGTGAGCGGAGGTATACGAGTAGTTCTAACTTAACTCCTAATTAAAGAAATTAGATTAATGTTTGGTTAAAGTTGTTTCGCTACGAAGGAAATTAAAACTACATTACGTGATAATTGCAAAATGAAAATGTTCACGATGATTTTCTGTTGCGTTTATACTGTAAATGGTCATCATTACAGTCCTCTTCAAGATTTTTTAGAATACAGATTGCAGTTGGATAATTTAGCTGTGAATAGTTTTAGTTTTGCGTAGACTTGTTAATCAAAAACCGATTAAAATAGTCAAGTGTTGGCAACAATATGAATTTTCATTGAAATATTCTGGTTTACATTTCGTTTGGAGTTTAAATTAATCTAAACGGCACACACTACGCTACAAACACAATTTCTTAAAAAACGTGTGCCACACTATGATTATTTTACTACATCGAGGGTGCGTTTACAGACTCATATATCACATACATATACACAAAGATCTAGAAAAAGTACCTGTCTGTAGATCATTCATTAATTTTCGATGCGTGTATTAAATGAGGCGAGGCCTTTGCCCAACAGTTGGATGGTACAAGCTAACAGTAACAGTATTAAACTACCGACACGTTGTGCAGCAGCCGATCTCTCATCCACTGCGTCAACGTCACATCTTTCCTCTTTCGGCCCTCGCTCGTGAACCGCTATAACCTAGCCTTACACGTTAAACCGGGCGTACGAGCGGTGTAATGGTGGACATTAGTTAGCCGGACTGTGTACAGTCGCTAACTAAATAATTATCGCGTTGAAACTTTGATTATGTTGTGCTTTACCCTGCACTTAGAGAGTAGACGTTTTATTTTTGCACAGTGCTTGTTTTGAAGTCTGTACGTGATTGTATTTCTTTGATGTGTTTTGTTTTAGATTTTATGTTTTATTGCCAATAAATATAATATTAATGACTAAAAGTTCACACGACAATTAAATTAAGCAGTTCTTTTGTTTAGTTAGTTTTTATTTGGAAATGTGAAAAGCATACTCTTGAAAATAATTCCGATTGATTGACATTGGAAATATGTATGCCAGTTCGTACTTATAAATGCCAAAATGACTAAATAATTATTATAGATTCGGGATAATATAAATACAACATGCTTTAAAATTGAGGCAACTGTAATGTAGGTAAATTTATTTTAAAATTACGCGTTGTTTTAAGCCGTCTATTTAATATTGGAATTGGATTGGAATTGGTATTAGTTTCACGAGTAACCCCACAGATAGTAATATTTTTATGAGTATGATGTTAATAGCACACTTTATTGGCAATGCTATAATTGTGTGTGGTTTTTGGCTATGAAAGGCATTTCCTCCCGTCTTGGGTGGGGCAGCTTAATTTTATTTATCAAGATGAACTGTTTCATTCGTGTAGTGGTCGCAAAAGGGACATGAAAAATAAAAGCATGAGGTTCTGAGTTTGATTTCCGGGTAGGCTGTGTGTATACTACACGCCAAAGTTGTAAACCCTCATTTCACTGATGCAGTTACTAAGTCTCATGTAATAGTTGGTCAACCTATTGCCATCAACTGGGCATGATTCCAAACTCCGGGCTGCTACTAAGAATGTCGTAACAGAAAAACGCAATAAAACTTTGCTCAACCTGCGATCTGAACCTGAATCTTCTTGCGCAGCAGCTGTGATTGCGACCACTACACAAACGAAGCAGTCCCTAAATTAAAGTAATATTTTATAACCAAATCACAGCATTACTTTTAGATGCAAAGAATGTAGGTATTTTCACTGGTATCACATTACACATATACACTTTAATAGGTTATAGGTAACTTTTCACATGATTTAATGCGTTTAAAACAATATATCAGTAAAAGGATGAAAAGCCTAGTTAACTACTAAAAACACCACAAAACATAAACCCCACAATATTAGCACCCAAACACGCCAACAATAGACCTACACACACATCCTTACTATCTAGAACAAACATAATAGAAACGTGTTATTCATAACATAACGTTAATATTCACATAAAACGTACGCCATGTATTTAATAGTACCGATAGTAGCCAACTAGCCACATACTTGGCAAGGCGCCAAGTTTCACGATAATTTGATAAAAACGCTCTCCGGACGGACTAGCGAACTTTATTAGCTGTGTTTTATACGATCAATGGTGTTGGGTCGAGTTAATAACATAACATAGCATCACGCCTGTATTCTCCGAAGGGGTACGCAGAAGCGTACACAATTCAACACTGCTGTTATTAATTCCCATGTAGTCCAATTTGCGCGTTGTGGCAAGAGCCATAACAGGACACTGCTGCTTAAATAAGCACATTTTCAACTTGAGGCTAAGCGAGACACAAACCTGCAGACGGTGTGAAGAGGCTGAGGAAACACCACTTCACCTTTTGGGGGAATGTGGCCCGCTTTTACATAAGCGCTACGCTCATCTAGGGAAATATGAATTAAAAAGCTCACCTCTAGGAAAATCCTGTAGTTCATCACAGCGGTAGGGTTTAGGGGTGAACTTTAATTTAAATACAGAAAGTGGCGATCACAATAGACACTATATCCACAGCAAAAAGTCCCATGTAATAGATGGTGAGCCTATTGCCATCATATGATCATCAAGCTCTCTGTGCCGGACCCCTACCGACTTAAACCCACGCGATCCTCCACTTACCTTTACCGGGGCCCCGGTATCGTAGTTGCATTCACCACGACCCCGGCTACATTTTGTCCGACCTGACAATCGAACCCAGACCTCACGCTCACCAGTCGCGGTAGTGACCACTAGACCAACGAGGCGTTTAGAAGTTATGGTTAGAATAAAGAAACTCTCAAACATACATACATGATGTATGTTTGAGAGGTTAAAGTGTTGTTAAGTTCTTCTGATAGAAAATTAAACACTAAAAATATAACACTCCTTTTTTGGGCAGTCGTGATAAAAGGAACAAAAAAATAACATCATTCAGATATCTCATAGTACCTTAAAATATTCTGCTCAAAACGTTTTGTTGATATAATTCAGACAAAATACGTTGATTGAAATGAGCCTATAAGTATACATTGTTTTTAACATCAACGAGGGCAAACAAGAGTGCCGCTTATGAATTTATTAAATTATTCTCGTTCCTCTAATTACGTGCACCGGTTTATTTTGCCAGAACACAGCCTCACAAAGGCGTAGGTAATTGGATAAAAATGCAAGTTAGTTAACTGAGTACGTGTCTGTGAAAACATATGGCGGAGTTATGTGAACGCGCGCGGTGCAGTAATTTATTTTGTTGTCAATTTGAAACTTGGTTTTAGTGTTATTTTAAAATCAGTAGAGATAAGAGGCTGAATTAAAGCTTTACACGATATTGCTTAATGCTTTTGCTAATGCGATTCACAATTCGCGTGGTATGAGCCACCCTCATCGTAAAAATGTCTTAATATTCCTGATGATTGTTCTTTGAAGTTTCAAATATCGATAGAATAGTTTGTCTCGTACTTATGTTAATCAAAGCATATTATAAACTTAATAAATCAGTTCGTGCAAGTTCACCTGAAACTAAATTAATTTCAAACCCAATCAATCACTGATAACGTATTCTGAACGTTCGATAGAGCTGCTCCGTTAGAATGATATCCATGACAGACGCGAAACCGTGCGAACTTTTGGCCCGTATATTCACTAATTCGATAAATACATGGCTTACCTAAACTCTCGCGCTACCACTTCTAACCAGATTACGAATGCTTTGTACTTGCGGAAGTTGTGGAGCTCTTGTCAGATATGTAGTCAGCTAATTTCGATTGTGGGAATAATCGATTTGATTTAGTGTGTCCTTCGTTTAACTGAAGAGACTTTTGCTGTAGATTCTTGGTGTGGGGATGAATAAAGGATTATTCTTTCTTTCTTCTTTCAAGAGGCATGCTTTGATAATTCAATAAAGATAGACTTTCTGTTCAGGGTTGGTTCTCGGGCTCAATAGATTCGATTTTATACTAATGTTACAAGCAAATATTTTTAGGGCAGTACCAAAAAAAAAAAATACTTTGGTGGAACAAGGTGTGATATTCCTCCACTGAAAAGAGAGGATCCTTCAACCATCCAGGCCGGTAATATTGCCTGGCTTGCTTCGACACAAAGGTTACTGTCGAGCGGTAGTACCTAAAAAAATGCACGTTCGCGGTCAAAATGTGCTTGCGAGATGCAGGATTCGTGACACAATCTTGGTGAACTTGGTCTGGTCTATTTACATCTTCATCATGATTTATTCATCAACTTTAAACAATCCACTGAGCTTAGTCTACAGCTCTTCTTCCAATTTTTTTTTACCGGCTACGCTTCGTATATCGTCGCTCCTCTTGCTTACCCAAACGTGGTCTCCACTATAGTATCCGTTTAAACTAATGATTTTAGGCATATGTAGAGCAGTGATAGCTTAGCGGTATGACCGTTGGACTGGCAAGTCAAAGGTCGCAAGATCGAGGCGCGCGACTTTTCGGAAAATATGCGTATTAGAAATTAATTATCACGGTGAAGGAAAACATCGTGAGGAAACCAGCTCATCTGAGATATGTTCTCGATGTATACAGCCATGTCAAAGGCTTACGGGCTGTTAAAGTCTGACACTAGGTTTATTTTCAACAATACGACGAAGACGAAAACATACGTACAATCACATAGTAATAATATTTAATCAGTCTTAAACTGAGCCTATTACATATCTATCTGTCTAGCCTTTTCCCAATTACATTGGGGTCAGCTTCCAGTCACACCGGACGCAGCTTAATACCAGTGTTTTACATGGAGCGACTGCCTATCTGACCTCCACAACCCAGTTACTGGGTAACACGATATGTCGTGGTATGACTAGTTGTCAGACTTTCAGGCCTCTGACTACCCGTAACGGTTGTCATAGATCTCAATTTGACAACCGGGACCGACGGCTTAACGTGCTCTCCGAGGCACGGAGGGGTCTCGGTATGAAATGATGGTCACCCATCTACAGACCGACCGTGGCAAGCGCAGCTTAACGTCGATCGATCGATCTGTGCGGCTGTTACTTAGCCACGAGCCCCTCTACTGACATCTATAAAAAAATTACAATTACGTGCTTTTTATACACATTTGACGACACTCTTACTAAAACATGGACAAAAAACCAAGTACATTGGTTTTAATGTAATGTTCTATCAGTACAATGTAATGTGTTATAGTTATATATCGTTCTATAATAAATTGTATAGATATTTTAAGTGTGTGCGTCGGATGGCGCGTGGAAATAAAAACTTTTACTATCTTTCTTCTTTCTTTCTACAAATTCACAGTAAGAAAATTCCCGACAAAGGTCAACGACTCACAAAAGTGTTTTCACTATAAGTGTGAAATATGAGAAAATTCTCTTGCATTTAGTTCATCACAGACCCTTTGGGTCCGCAGCGGAATTTTCATCCGCACAATAATACGAGTACAGCGGAATATCTTCTGTTATATAAGAGACGGGACCCATATTGTTTTTATTGCTGATGTGTATATGTATGTGGGTATGTGTGTGATTTTATTGAGCCCATTTTTACACGATTGCCCAAAAAAGAAGTGTTATGTTTTTAGGGTTCATGTATGTTTGTATATGCATACATAAATGCATAAATGCCTCAACCGATTTAGAAATATAGGATATCGTTACAATCCTTACACTTTGCCGGGTTCATTGTGGTAGATGGTAATAGGCCCCCGCCTATTACATGGGAATTAATAACAGTGATCAACTGTGTACACCTCTGTCTACCCCTTCGGAAAATACAGCCGTGATACTATGTTATGTTATTCGATATAGAACAGATTTTATTATGGCATGTTTATTGAAATCTTGCCTAGGAAAATATTGCGCATTTGACACATTCTATCGTCACCAATGACGTCACCAATAGACGTATTAAAATATGGAAGAAGAATTCGTGGTAGTGAGCTGAGTTCGAGATGCGGTCAGAGCGCCTGGAGTGGTTATCCGGGAGGCGCAGGTTCGAATTCTGGTCACGACCACATTTGTATTTTTGGCTTTAAATCGGATTATTCGATGCTATAATATTATTTCCATAACATAGCATCACGACTGCAGTCCCGAAGTGATAGGAAGAGGTGCACACAGTTGTACACCCACCCTTTATCAATGCTATTATTAAGTCCCATGTTACAAGTGATGCCACATATTTGGGTACAATCCTAAACGCCAACCAGTTACTGCAATTTTCTTAACAGGAAACGCAAAAGCACTTTTGTCATTTATTAGTCCAAAATCAATTTTAATCTCAACAATTCAGAAACTGATTTCAAAACTAAGTTTTCAAAAACCCCGATCCACGTACAACAAACTTTCGAAAACTGAAAACAAACCGTCAGGTAATTTCATTTCAACCCGCAAAACTATTTGTCTCACATTTTCATTTCAAACCGGTTTTTGGTAGCAACAAATCCCAAATTGATATGTTTGGGTCTCATCACGCTGTCATCAAAGGAGATGGGAGTAGGTTTGTAGTACGTACCGATAACGTGGTCCCTCCGTTGTATAAATCATCTATAGTTTGAGGGACGATTCGATATGTATGTTGCAAGGTGCGGGCGGAGCGATAAGATGTAGCGTTTTTGGTTTGGGAGCTAGAAATGTGCGAGGAAGGTGTCGAATTGAAACTGATTATTTTAATTAGACCATTTATAGGCGCTTTTGGATCATTACTCTGCTTACACAGTGTAGACTCATATGGAGAAGAACGGTTAGGAAACTTAATAGTTACTCATTTATAAGTAGGTACAAATACTTTTTTTTTTCATGTCGATGAGCGAAGTGAGCGGGAAATGAGTATAAAGGTTAAAGGGAAGTTAATTGTGCCTTTAAGAAGGTTAATAAATATTAAAAAAAAATGCGATTATTAGTATCATGCAGGACCATATATGCACTATATCAGAATTGTATACACCGCCAGCTGTGTTTTTTTTGTCGACCTTTGTGTATTTTCATTATGTTTTTATCTGTAAGTGATATTTTACATAAATGTAAACTTATATTAAAGGGGAATGTATAAGAAAGCGTGGTCCCAAAACTGAAATTTTGTCTTGACATGCCTCATCAAACATGCTGTTCTTCTATAACTTGCGTTGTAACGTATAAAAAAAGGGTCCAATAATCAATAAGGAGTTTAATCCCGCGGGCAGCGGCCGTCGATCTCATTGGCCGGGCAAATTGACAGACGGACAAGTAGTGGGGGAAAGGTACTCTACATCGAAACTGTCTAACACTAGATACGGTTTGAAAACGTATGAGGAGAATCTTTTGTCCTATTTCAAAAATATACGTGAAGTTAGATTAATGCATTATTTTACACGACTGCCCAAAAAGGAGTGTTATGTTTTCAGGTTTCATGTATGTATGTGTAAGTTTATTGTTTTATTAATATCTATATATAAAAAATATCCCCCGACTCCGACGTTGAGTAGGCGTGCTTTTTAATATATATTTTTAATTTTCAGGCAAAACCGTTTTGTCTTACTATACGATTTGTTTTTCTATCTTAAGACTTAATAATATCAATTTAAAATACTCTGACACCTTCTTAATATATATGTTAACTTAGGTCCCAATAGATAAGGCAATATAATAATTCGCTAATAAATTAGGATACTATTTTCACACATTGCGAAAGCATCAGCATTAACCTAATTTAATTTCAACAACCCTTATTTTTTTAAATAAAAATCAAGCAGAATGTGACGAAAAAAAAAGTAAAACAATAACTGATCTAGTAACACAACAACAATGACTGCCTACGAAGCTCATAGGTCCCAGTGGGCCAAGCAATATTATTACTGGCCAGTAATGCGCAAGATTGTTTTGACATGTGATGCCGGAAACACACCGATGTTTCTCTTGTTTATTGCAAGTTTACAGTAATCTAATTTGGAACTTTTTATGGAAATAGACAGGTTTGGTAAGACTGAGCCCCGTATTAAATCGAGATTATATCGAAAAGGTTCGCCCTTTTTTAAAATTACTATTGAAATTTTTTATATATTTTCAGATCAACACTTAGGAGAAGTTCATATATGAGATCCGTATAATAATACAGAGTTTAAATTCAAGTTTTATTAGAGTTGAATATTGGCTTAGAAACAGTGTTTCGATAACATTCAATTAAACAACTATTGAGCAAAATTTGGTCCATTTTATTTTGTTTCTTCCGTATTTTGCCTCACATTTATCATAAGCGATGTAACTAATTAACGAAAACATATTTAGACGGAAGCATGACGTCGCACATTACACTTTTTTTTATCTAAACGTAGATAAAACACAACGTTCAAAACGCGGATCAAACACAAAAAAAAAAACAACAATTCACTCCACTAAAACTAAAGACAGTAAAACTAAAGGAGGCCTATTTGGACTCTAAACAAAAACGATGCGTTACCCGCCTCACCAAATGTCAAAAGGCGCGCCTTATCGTCGGTTGCTAACCCGTGCGAAGCGACGCGAACACTTTTTGTCCCAACCCCGCATTCCACTCAATCCAGCTTACGTAGCTCCTTGAATTGCAAATTTCACTCGACTTCTACCAACACGAACTGTTTTTTATGTCGTATGTACTTGTACAATTCGGGGTAAAGTACGTAGTATGTATAGTTTTAGAGTTACGCGGGTGATGGGTAAATTTGAACTACAAATGTGTTAGTTACGTCAAACATGTTTGGTTCGCTTGAATTTTAGGTATATTTTTAATAGGTAAACAAAATCACTTTTGGTTTGAACATTAGAATTATGAGTGAACACTAGGCAGGTCGGGTTCCGAAAAAAAAGGGGTCTATCTGAGTCTGCAGTTTCCTCTTCATCTTCAGGTCAGATTTGTATGCTAAAGAAGAATGTTACTAAAATAAGAAGCAGTTGTAAAGCCAAGTAGGCTTACAGGCAGTTCGAACGACTCCTAACACTATGCTGACTCCTACCTGAGAGAAGAAGGTGAACCATAATCGAAACTTATATGTATGTTTGTATGTATGTACGAGTATGTTTGTGAGGTTCTTTATTAGCCCATAACTTCTAAACGCCTGAACCAGTTTAGATGTATGCGGTATCGATAGAATCTTTACATTATCCAGGGTAATATAGGATAGTTAGATTAAAAAATGTACACAAAAAGGTATGAAAAAAAAAAAAAAACGGCCGGCATACTTTAAAAAAAAAAACATCGCTTATTAAACTGTGGTCTATAAATAGTTCTCGGTTTGTAATAACAGGGAATGTATTGAGTTCAGGGTTCAGTGTTTACATTGCTTACTCCAACTACGGAACCATCCGTTTGTGATCAAGAGACACCGGCTTATTAAGAATTCCGTTATGAATTTTTTGGACGGTTTTCTCTTTGAAATCGCGTGTGTAATGCCGCCTTTTCATGTAGAGGTATCCGTTTGATATTTGTGCTTATTTCGATCGGGATACACATGGAGGTATGGTGAAAGTCACGTACTTGCCTAGTCGCATGAATAACGTATTAGATTGGAGGCATCAATGGTGACACGTCAGAAGTCGAAAGTCGTTCGTTGCTAGCTTTGTGCTTAGAAGTTATTCCTTGAAAAAAAAAAAAAACTAAATTTTACATGTAAGATTTTGTACTTTTTAAACTTTCGCGATTCGAACACATAATTATTGAATTCAAACGGGACTTAATCGCGCTTAAAAGTATAATATTTATTTACCTCGACGTTTCGATCAAGTTGCATTGATCGTGGCCACGAGTAGAGTCTACTCGTCTAAATATTATACTTTTAGCGCGATTAAGTACCGTTTGAATTCAATAATTATGTAAGATTTGGTTGTCTTTTCTATATTAAAATAAAATTGTGAATTATTTTTGATAGAAAAATACAGTGTGAAAAGTATGAAGTACTTACTCCACGGTACCTTCAGGGAACGCGAAAAATACATACATTCTGAGCGTATTCTTCCCTTATGGTAAGAATAACATAGCATCACGCCTGTATTTCCCGAAGGGGGAGGCAGAGGTGTACGCAATTGTACACCCACATTTCACCATTGCTGTTATTAAGTCATATAGTATTGTAATTTTGATTTGTACGCCTTATTAGGCAAAACATGACGCTTATTAACAAAATTAAATACCTTGCATGCCTCACCAGTATGTAAACGCATGTTTTATGACAAATAAATTAGCTTTATCTTTAAGCCCCACGTAATAGGTGGTGAGCCTATTGCCATCAACCGGGCACAATTCCAAACTCCGGACCGCTACTGAGAATTTCCTAACAGAAAAACTCAATATCACTTTGCTCGACCCAGGGATGGAACCCGAGACCTCCTGCTCGGCAGTCGGTAAGAATAAGACGCTAAAATAGTGCTCTAGAGATTCAGATCATACGAGATCGTAGCAAAATTGCCTTTGAGTATTCAATGTAGCTTTTGCTGGTAAACCTGCGTTCGGCAACGGATATTGGGCGGTATTTAGGTAAGTAAGACCGTGTTGGTTCATTTTAAACACACGTGTACATTTATATTTTATGAACACTCTTATATCTTCACATGTATACGTTTTTTCTTTATTCGTCTTATCGTGTGGTTGATGAAAAACCTAGTCTCAGACTCTCTTTACACACCATCGAGAACATCTCTCAGGTGTCCTCATAATGTTTTCCTTCACCGGTATAAGCAAGTAATAATTAGTTTATAATACGCACATGACTTCGAAAAGACAGTGGTGTAGGCCTTGGATTCGAACTTGCGACCTTTGACTTGTCAGTCCAATGGTCATACCACTAGGCTATCACTGCTTACATGTATCTATAACAAATTAATAATTAAAACTCGTAACTGACATTTTGTCTGAACCGAATTAAAATTGAAATGAATCGGACGGATATTTAAAATCGATTATAGGATACGAATAATACATCAACCAATTAATTAATTAATAATTTATTCGGAACCGCAATTTAATAGCTGTGTTTAAAATTATAGACTATTAAATATAGAGCATGTTTTAACTCGGATAAAACTTAATATAATTTATGATACATAAATAGGATTAATATTATGTTCTTCCGCGTTTTTGGAGTTACAAAAATAAACCAGTTTTAGTTTCATATCAATTAATGTTCACCGGTTACTACTCACGTGCATTTTTCGGGATTGCCCGACTAGTTTCGAACTCGAACGGAGCCCTTAGTCTAGTTTAACTTAACTAGTTTGACTCGCGACATCGCCGCGGGTTCAGCTCATGACTAAGGGCTCCGTTCGAGTTCGAAACTAGTCGGGCAATCCCGAAAAATGCACGTGAGTAGTAACCGGTGAACATTAATTGATATGAATATGTCTCACGAAAGTTTTTATACAAAAACAGTTTTAGTTTCATATAACAGTATCATGCCTGTACCTACGCTTGAGGGGTTAACAGAGAACTTTTGCACACCTACATTTCAATAATGATATTATTAAGTCCCATGTAATCAGTAATAGGTAAACCTATTACCATCAATTTGAAACCCCGTTAAATACTCAATAATACTTTGCCCGACCCGGGGATCGAACCCAGGACCTCAAGCTCAGCAACCACGCTTGCAGCCACTAGACTAACAAGTCATAGATTTAGACTATCGTTATCTATAAAAATATCGGTATAAATATTAATTAATCTGTCTCAATGTGTGGTCAAACGACCGTATCAATTAATAGTACGTATAAACATTCAATGAGGGGCTTGTGGCTAAGTAAAAACCGAACAGATCGATCGATCGAGGTTGGGCTGCGCTTGCCGCGGTTGGCTGTGGATGGGTGACCATAATTACATATGGGGACCCCTCCAAGCCTTAGAGAGCCGCCGATACGGGTAATCAAATGCCTGAAAGACTGACAACCAGTCTTACCCCGAGATATTGTGTTCCCCAGTGACTGGTTTGACCCCATAGTTGGGAAAAGGCTATCTAGAGAGATACATTAAATGAAACGATTATTGCAACTGATATTTCAATGGTTATTTTCGGAGAAACAACATAGTTTGCATACATTAATTTGGAATAGCGACGCTTAATTTTGATTTTACAATATAGTTTGGTACAAATTTATCGCCTGATTTTCGGTGTACTGTATTGTTATTTGAGCTTTGGAATGTAGTACGTGTAATTTCCATAATTATGGCACTATTGTTTCTCAGCTGGGTTTTAGATGTAACATTTTCATTGGCACCTAAATCGTGGTGGTAGAACAATAGGAATTCTGGATAATGCTTTAATACACAATGAAGTACTTAAATTGTTGTAGTTAATTTAGTTAAATTGGCATAATTGTAAGCAAAAGAAAAGATTTTGCTAAAAAAAATGTTTAATTGTCACTAACATCATTTCCTAAATTAGTATATATTACAAGTTATTTTATGTAGTGATACTAATAGCGTTTTCTTGTGATACTCTGTTTATTAAGATAATTACATCTTATTTATATTATAATAATAGATACAGTGTCAGCAGACAGTATAAAGTAACAAATAAAATATAAATACACAATTATAATAATTGTGGAGCGGTCGTACGCAAGCATAAATAATAAAGGGCTAACATTGAAGATAAAACAGTAGTGAGCAGCGGTTGGGATGGCTTAGTTGTCAGAGTGCCTGGATTAATCCGGGGGACGCCTGGATTTATCAGGTTCAAATCCTGCTCACGACTGTCTTTTTCTTTCACAAAAAGTTATAACTTTAATTTTATTATAGTTTGTGGTAAGAACAATTGGACCGCAAGCGGGTTTCGAACTTGCTACCTTTGGTTCAATACAACTTTAGCGTTCTCTCCGTATGCGTTGTAAAAATATATTAGAATTCAAACAAATCCTCCAAACTTTATTTTAATTCAAATTAAATTTAAATTATTCTTTAACTTTTCTTTCTACACCATATAACGCTTTGACATGCTAGCACCTGCATCTTGTTAGCGCGTCACTTATCACATTAACCCTCCACCGCCGCGGTAATTGGCGGCGCGCGTAAATAACTAAATAAACGGCAAGACGGCGGCGGCGACGCTGTACGCCCGCGCTGCTGCAGGCGTATTGCCTGTAAGTACGGGTATTACCCGTAAGTACTTAGCGAAATTAGCACGGTGTACCTCTATATTTAGATAAATGGATAGATAGTCTGCCTTATATAGCCTCTGAGTTACTTGTAAGTAGGAAACGGCGGCGCCAATAATAAAACGGCATGTAAGGACTCAAAATACCTCTTGTAGAACTGCTTGCTGTTTCTAGTTTTACAAGAAAAATATTTGGTTCACCCAATGGTACTGGGTGGAGGTAGCTATTGCAATACAGAAATACATTGTTCATGTATTTATTATAAACAAGACTAATATCGCTTATAAATATAATTTGTTACTAAATTATCACTAACAACTTATACCTGAAATAAAGATATGGTAAAACAACTTTTAACCGGATTAATCGCGTGTATTATTGGTTTTTTGTTTTTCCTTTTGTTGCAGGAGGACCTGCGACCACGAACACTGCAAAGTGTTCGAAACGTCAGGAAAAACAAAAAACCAATAATACACGCGATTAATCCGGTTAAAAGTTGTTTTATTATAATGTGTAGTGATCGCGCAAACCTAAGATATTACTAAAGATATGGTATTTTATTTTATACTTATTATAAGCTTTCGTTTTTAAACGTTAAAAATAAAAAGTCTTAATTAATATGAACTCCTAGAAGGAAACCATGTTAGATGACTTTTCCCAGCAGTGGGATGACAGCAACAGTAAAAAATAATAACGATGCACTATGTAAATTGAAAGGCCCTATAAATCAATCCTCACAAAACGGACCATCGTAAACAACAAGTCAGAGAGCCTTTGATACGAACTCGTATGCAACATTCAAAGTTCCTCAGACAGATGATCCCTGGTATATGGTTAGAATACCTACACCAGTCTGGAATACGTCTGGGATTCCAGTTGCATTCCCGCAGTGCGCCTCGTTAGCCGGCTGTCTTATGACATTAGCGGTCTGTCCGTCGGGCACGTCCCACGTTCCAATAGACCATTGGTCTTTTAGACCGAGCTAGCGCATTGAACGGTTAACTAAATAAAGACGTACAAACGGTTGTTTGTGTAGTTGGTGCTTAAAGTGGGGAAATGTAATTAGATACTAAAAAGTACATTTCCTAACACTTCCAGTTACGAAATGTATTTTTTATTATCTAAACGTATTTTCTTAGAACTTTATTGTGAGAGTACAAGCTGCAAAAAAATTATGACCAAATTCTGGAATTGGCCTGGTAAAAGTATCTAAATATATACGTATCTAAATATACTTTTTCAGAAAAAGGCATTGGAGTCTATAAAACATTACACTCTTTACGAACATAAAAACTAAATAATATTGTATGTAAATGTAAATATTAATTAATCGCGATTTTACTAAAAACTTAAGCCTCGAATCTTGGCGATATATAAATAGTTCCAGCAATATCCTGAAAGAGTTGACATTTGACCAAAAAATATTAATTGAGGAATATTTAGGAAGAGAACTTTAGCAGTATTCGAAACTAGTCTACCCATCAGTCATGCAAAGTATTTAATTTAACCACTTCGGTCCTAAAGACCAAAACCTGGCTTTATAAAGGTTAACTCCCAGTCCAGATACGATGGCAGTATAGACTTTAAGACACGCATTAATGTGACATAAATCGAGTTTCACGTTATCTCCTATAAGGGCTTGGTTAACGACCTTCTTTATCGGAGACTCGACAATATGGCTGGCGTTGTTGCCTTTCGTGAAAAAAATTACTTGTATTAGATTTCAACATCGTTATATAAATTTGATTTTATGTCAAAATTCTTATTTATTCCTCGGATAGAAGTTGTCTAACGTTCATAAATTATATTTTTTATACATGTAATGCCTATATTTGTCTTCTAAGAATCATTAAAAATTATAGTCACGAACGGGATTCGAACCCGCAACCTTTGTCAGTCCAAGACATCGCTCTACCAACTGAGCTATCGTGTCGCTTGTCGGCGTGTGTTAAATTTCAAGTTTCATTCTTTTCGTCTAATGGAGACGCCTTATCTGATATTGCTAAAATCGGCGCTTAGTCGTATGCATACGCTACTATGCTTATATGGCCATTCCTCTTTTCCCGTTTATTTCTTTAAGACATAAATCTCTCGCACACAAATGCGCTTTATACTCTCCGATTCGTACAAAGCGATATACAGTCGCAGCATCGTTAAGAGGCTCATTAGCGAGATCATCAGCTGTCTCATTAGGTTCAACCAATTAAAGTGTTTCTGCAACCCCTCTTAAATCATTGCGCCGTGACTAAGAGTACCGTTGCGTTTCGTTATCGCGAATTTTGTTAAGTGCCTCTTTGATGAACTGCTGTTTAGTTGGAGCTGGTTGATCACTTTTTAAATGCTTTGACTTTAATTTAGTGTTTGTGGCCAATCCTGTTCGCGATCGTATTCTTTTTCCATTTAATATTGTAACCAAATTCTATAATTAGACCGATTAAATACATCGACAAAATATCTTAATTTCAAAATGTATTATGCTGTTCTGCTAGTAAAAAGTATATGACGTACCTTCTTCTAGTTAAATAAATATACCCTGAGATACAGACTTCAGTGTCTAGTTTGGAGCCCACAGTTTATAGTATTGTATTTTTCTTTTACATTAATGTGTCATAGTTTAGTGTTATACAAAAAACTAAAAGCATGTAAAACATTTCGAAACGAAATGATTTTTAATTTTAATTCATCTATGGTTTATCTAACCTTGTCAAACAGCTGTCTTGGTTTAGAAATGCTTGAACCATTGTTAATTATAATCAAATGTCTTTTGTCTTTCTTCGAATTACATTCTCCTTTTTTGTCATCTAACTGTTGTTTTAAAGTTATGTGAATAAACTTACCTTCCCAACTCCCGTAGGCTCCTTGACCCCTAGCCTCCTGAGCAGAGCAGGTGGCGGCGGTGGTGGTGCCCGGTGCAAGGCCGCGCTGAAGCCTCCTAGGCTCGTCGCGTCGTCGTCCCTTCGCCTTCTTTCGCGGTGTGGTGAGCCTCCACTGCATTTTGTTGTTGATGTCCTGGGTGACAAACAAAATGTTGGTGAGTATTTTATTTCCGGTTTGGTAGGTAATAGATATGTCATGAAATAATGTTGTTAGAAATGTGTTTTTATTGATTATTCTTTTGTCTGAGTAGATACCTATCCGGAGTAGGTATATAGTGATTAATAAACTAATGTAGGTTGTTAAATGCAACATTATGAAAATAATTATTAAAAATTACTGCAATAGAGACAAAATGTCGTGGTTTTTAGATTGTACGTAATTAAATGTGTGGTAACATTTTTGTTATACTACGAATAAAAAAATATGAAGAAATGTATTTGGAACCATATCTTAAGAATTGTGGTGAAGGGCCATATTCTTCCTTCACCAAGTATTTTATTCTGAGATTGTGATTAGGTGTTCCCATAATAAACAAAAAATATGTTTAACAGAACACATAATGTCACCTACAACATTCTCTTATTCACGGGAAGATTACTGCAGATTACAAAACATATAAATCAATCTAGCTGTAAACATCTGAACACAACAACAACATTGCAGAACATTATTCAATCACATTCACTTCCAATGCTATTTCCGACAGAAAAATTAATGTTGAAAGACCCACCTTCCGGTCCGCACATACCTCCGGTCATATTTCATACATTCCCATCGAATAATTGAAAAATAAGCAAAAACCATTTATTACGTCCGCTCTGTGTTAAAGCCGTTCGCGTTCTGAAGGAGTCGAAGTTGAAATAAATGCGTTGTACGTGACGGCCGGAGTGACCTTTTTACATTTTTCAAAAATTCGCTCTGCCGTCAATGGAGCGGTGCCGATACTGATGCATAACGGCTGGCAGATAGACGACTTTGTGTTTTTTTTTGTGAAATACCTATATAAGTCGCGAAGAGACTATGTTTTTGTTGAGAATCTAAAATATTTAATAAAGTAGATGTACAATTACTTAAATTATGAAGCGCGGTTAAAAGGGTGGGTGCAGTAAAAATATGGTTATGTAAAAAATAAAAAAAAATTGGAAGTAATTTACTATTTATCTGAATTGCATTATGAGTCAAGCTTGTATTTTGGAATTAGTAACTATATTATATCATCTTCGTTGAAATTATTTGTTATAAAAAAAGTCAATAAAAATAACATTCAAATAATATTGTTTGCAGATATTCAACGCATTCATGATTTTAGAAATTCAATATTCTACTTTTAAAGTAAACCAATTCCTTGTCATTTCTTGATCGATGTACTCGAACTTTAAAAAACCATCTCGAATTCCTTTGCTTTTTGTCGCACGTCTACACAGCACTGTAAAGGGGGTTGCACACCATCCAGTGATGGATGGCGCTTACGTGTCGACGGACGACACCGCTCGTATTTTATTTTAATGCCATCGGCGTAACACCCGTCTCACAGAGGCTTAAAATTGAAAATTCTCCATGTTTAGGTATCCGAAAAATGAATATATCTTCCTCAAAATGGATGATCAAATATGTAGGTCGCGTTCTTACGTACGTGAAGTTATTACATCATAAAACTATATTAGCGAATATTGGAATAAGAATGTTCCGCGTATTAAAATATCATACGACGCAAAGGTATATAGGTATTGGTTATAGGTGTATATTATTATGAGGTCATTGCACCGTATATATTGATCAGTACACAAATTTCCAGAAATAAAAAAATGAAAATAGGTTTTTTTCTTTGTAAATAAACGATACAATTTCTATTATTTCCGTTAGAGCATGACCTTGGTTTTTCCTGGAAGAAAACCACATAAAACCAGTTCAATCATGCTAATACCGGTTTCCAGAAAAACAGAATTTCTGTACAAACACCCCGCATACTTCCCTAGCGTGATTCGGTCGCGTGACGTCCAATACTTTATTGTTTCCAACTATTAACATTCTTCTGCCGGATTGTTTAGATAACTCTTGTTTGCCTCCTGCCGACTTATGGGCACCTAGTACTCAGGCTTGATAGAGTTTACGTCATTGTAATTAGCTGATCGATGTTTTGAATATATTCGTATTTTAAATAGCTGTGCCCCGTGGTTTCACCCGCGTAGAATTATATTATAATTAGCCTAAGTTATTCATTATATAGTTAGCTACCTGGCACTAAAATCTTATCAGAATCGATCTAGCCGTTTGTAGATTAGCCCGAAAAAACAGACAGACAGACAATAATTTTAAAAATATTTTTTAGGTGTCTTCGTGCAAATAAACTATTATTTTGACATTACAAACAGATACTTAAATTTTATTTATTTCTATGTATGTATTGATCTGCATATTTTTTTTTTACTTATAAATATTTGTGGGTTTTTTATGGGATAGGGTGCAAACGAGCTGACGGATCGCCTGATGGTAAGCGATTACCGCCACCCATGGACACCCGCAACCCCAGAGGAGTCGCAAGTCCGTTGCCGGCCTTTTAAAGGGTTTGAGCCTCCAGTACCCCCACTCACTCGGCGAAACACAACGCAAGCGTTGTTTCACGCCAGTTTTCTGTGAGGCCGTGGTATCACTCCGGTCGAGCCGGCCCATACGTGCCGAAGCATGGCTCTCTCATGGTGAAAGTAAGTTTTACTAGTTATACTATGTAGATTTATATTGATCCTGGCTCAGTTTTATGGCATTATTTTGCCAGATTGCTTAGGTTAGGTAACTCTTGTGTTTGCCTCCTGCCGACGTATGGTAGCCTAGTACTCAGGTTTAAAAGAGTACGGTGTCATGGTGTAATAGACTCATTGATTTTTAACCGACTTCAGGACGATTTTCTCAATTCGACTGTATGTTTGTTACGCGATTATTCCGCCAATTATTATGATAGTTTTAAATATGTTTCAGAGACAAAAATAATTTTATGAATTTTATCAATTATATGTACGGTTGACTGAAATAATTTAAAATAAACTATTGTGATGCCTGACACCTTAGTCCTCCTGCGACCACGAACGCTGCAAAGTGTTCGAAACGTCAGGAAAAACAAAAAACCAATAATACACGCGATTAATCCGGTTAAAAGTGGTTTTATTATAATGTGTAGTGATCGCGAAAACCTAAGATATTACAAATTATTATGAATTGATTTTGATTTTCTTTTTGTTTGATTTGTCACACATCAAAGGTGGTCCCATTAAAAATTTTACGAAATTAAATGACCGTTTTTTGAAAAATTTTAGAAACGTAAAAATATACATATACATCTAAATAACGTTTTGGTTCCCTTCAACAATAACACTTAGCTTGACCTCGGAATCGAACCCAGGACCTTTTGTTTCGCAGTCGCGCTTCAGAACGCTAGACCAACGAGGCAGTGCTAAGTAAACTATATTGATCTCAACTATGTATTAATATTATTTTACCGGATTATTTAGATAAACTGCCTCGTTGGTCTAGTGGTCTCAAGCGCGACTGCTGAGCAGGAGGTCTCGTGTTCGATTTCCGAGTTAGGCAAAGTGTTATCGAGTTATTCTGTTAGGAAATTCTCAGTAGCAGCCTGGAGTTTGGAAATGGGCCCGGTGGATCACCACCTATTACATGGAGCTTAATAGCAGCATTGGCGAAATGTGTGAAAAACCATTGTGTACACCTCTGCCTACCTCTTTGGGAATACAGGCGTGATGCTATGTTATGTTATTTAGATAACACATTAATGTATGTCTCCTGCCGACTTATGGTTTTCTAGTACTCTAAGTTGATAAATTATACGTCATGATATAATTGATTGATAAATTATACGTCATGATGTAATTGGCTGATTGATTGCGACAATCTTAGAAGTCTAATTTGACGTTTCTCATTTTACCTTTGTATAAACGTCTACGTAAGAAAGTCAACGTAAGAAATTGAAAAATCAAATTCATAATCCTAAATAATTATTATGTTACCCATACACTATAACAACTAGTATCATTCGTAAACCTCAAGTTAAACTTTATATTGAAAAAATGCACTCAAAAGATAAACGTCAAATCGGACCTCTTAGATTGTCGAGTATAGTTTGAGTTCGCTTTTGGCGTAGAAGTTTCGTATTGTGATAAGTTTCGTCTTCCAAATGCATGGCATTGTTTAGTGCCATATAAATAAATTTTATTTGCTTTTTTTTTGTTGGATTATTTATAAGTTGCCATCTTTTAGCCTAGTACTACCATTGTCTTGGGACTCCACTTAATATAGTAGATGTGTTTGATTCCGAACTCTATTCTATAGTTGATAAAGTAGGACCATTTAATCTACCAATTATACAAAGTAATAATAATTATGTTCGTTACTAAACGAGACAATTTCCTCTAACGAATTATATTCATAATTTGGTATTTGAAGTGGTAGTAATTTCATAAGCCCATCTAATTGATATTTGCTACACAATCTTAAGCCTTAACAATTTATTATTAGAATCGCGTTCAGAGGACGATTAGGTAACATTCTCCATGGAAACCTCCAAGAACGGTCGCTCACGTTTCTATTTCATAAAACGACCACGAAACTCGCCAACTTTCCCAAACGATTTCTGTTTCCCAAGAGGTTTCACTAAACAGAGAAACTAAACTTATTCTAATTGATACTTTAGAATTACATTGGAATGGTTATTGACCACTCTTGACAAAATTAGATTTTTATTGGACCTAAGAAAACAAATATAATTTGATTTTATGAAACAATTCCCAAAATTATCGGGATGTTTGTAGAAATGGCGTTGAAATAATTACAACATAGATCGATAAAAGATTTGCATTGTCAACGTTAAATTCACAAGACAGTAACTATAAAACATTAAATTTCTAAACTTTATGTTGTGGTGGCTAGAGCTGCGGGTTTTGGGTTTAAACCTGGCATGTATTAATGTGACTTTACTTTCTTAGTAAATCTAAGACATCACAGATATTCGGTGAAAGAAAACATCGTGAACCTGGATTTAATGGTCTGAAATCGCAATCCCATAGTGAGCTAGCGTGGTGATCAATGCTCGTGCCTTCTCTGTATGAGAAGAGGCTCTTGCCCTGCAGTGAGACAGTTATGTGCTGATTATATTAAGTTATATATTGTGATAGTCGAACAGTGTGTGAAACACGGGTCTTATGCAGGAAGAACCACAAGTTAAAATCCTAACGACCGTCTAAAAGTCATGTCATTTCATACACTACGTGCCGTCGTCCATTCAAATTCCATAAAACCCGCTGTTCACTTCGAAACAAAGTGTACCAAATGCGATACTCCGGAGAGAGATCGTGCTATTGCAAATGATGTTTATATTGTAAAGATACCGTTGATTTCACGGGACGATGGTCACGGTGGAAACAATTCTGAAAAGGTCGCTCCTTGACATTTGATAGAATGCCCTTCGGAGCATGAATAAGCCTATGGGTTTAGACTTAGCCTGTCATGTCTCTTTATTATTTTCGTACCGAATTTTATGGCAGCATTTCCTTGATTCTTTTCAATTTTGTATTGTTATTGTCTGAATTTTATTTTGTATTTTATGTTGCTGCTTGTTCAACATTTTTGCAAAATGGTTGGATTGCAAAATTTATAGCGGATGTTTGTCTTGTTGTAATATTACGTTGGGATCTATTGAAAATATTTTAATGTATACCTAAGTGTTGTAAGTGATATATTGTGTAGTTTATTCTGGACGATTTGTGACATAGTTCTTCACCCACAGATGAAGTTTTTGTACCAGGTTTAATATTGTCTTTATATATTCATATGGTTAGAAAAGAAGTGACTACCAAGATGACAGCGATGTATGGAAGAGAGACACATGCTCTTTCTTTCTTTTTCTTTCATTACAAAGGGCGATATGAATGTGAATGTGTTCCATACCAAGACCCTGACTATGGTAAAAAACGCATTTTCCTACCACAAGTCAACAGAAAAGTGAACACGGATCGCGTGATCCGCTCACTTGGAATCACTCACAATTAATACTAGTAGAACATTAAAACTATTATATTGTTCCTTTTTTAATTCATTACGTCATAACGGCCGGTGAATGGCGGTAAAAACGGTTTTGTTTACGTTCGTGATTTAAATCGTTCTGGGACATTGCATGGGGTTGCTTGCCCCGTGTCCTCCTCGGGTCATATATTCGCTGTAAGGACATATATTTTAGGAGAGATAAGATAATGTTTCAGATAAGTTAAAAAATTAGACTGATATTTGTTCGTTCAGAGGCAACAAAGATTTTGGACGGTTTATATTTTTGTTGAGGTAGATATTTAAATCCCAAATTGGGTTATAATGAAAACAGTAGAAGAGGTTACTGACCAAGAATGTATCATCAATGACAAAGAAAGATAGATATTAAAAGTCTCTAACTTAAAATTCAGTAGATTGTAATAAAGAAACTCACTGTGCATTGCTGGACACTAAACAAGTTTGTTTTGAAATAAAAGCTGTTAGCCGGCAAAATTTTAATATCGAAGGATGGGACTCCACGAGATTAAACATTATTATTTTCGTAAATGCGTGACACATAAAAAAAATTGCGTACATATTTATCATGGTATATTAAAAAAAAACTTTTTTTCTCCAAAGGCACTTTTCTTGTCTGTGGTGGTCTTGAATTCAACTTAACAAACTCAGTCAGATTACGCAAAAAATACAAAATATACAAAAAAAATATTAAAGAAAATAATAAAGATATAAAGGTTCTCTAAACAAAGTTTAAACGCATTGGCTCTATTAGATGCATCAAACCCGTTATCTGTTAACCATTACCCCTAAGTCAAGATACAGCAGTCCTTTATAAAGCACTTACATACAAGATTCATAAAGAAACGTCGCATCGTGTGTAACTTATAACACTTTTGCTGAGGTGCATGCACTTAGAAATAAGAATGGCTATAAAGTTACAATATTAAATGGAAAAAGAATACGGTCGCGAACAGGATTCGAACCTGCGCCTGCCGGATAAATACTCCAGGCGCTCTGACCACTAAGCCATCTCTATATTTTAACACGTCTTTTGGCGCCGTCAATGCTATCTATTCAGTCCCTTTACAGGTTCGAAGGTTCGAATCCTGCTCATGACCGTATTCTTTTTCCATTTATATTAAATGGGAAAAGAATACGGAATAACTTTAGAGTTCGCTATATGCTATACGCTATACGCTAAGCATGCTTTAATGCTTTTCAAAGATTTATCTTTAACCCTAAGTGACGTTACGAACGATAATAACGAGAATACTATTCAAAAAATAAATTAATTAGAAGAAACAATATAAACAAATTGTATTTACAGAGGTAAGTTTGTGGCTACTTTGTATAATAAAAACTTAGCTTTTTTATAGATGGATAGCATAGCACAACATGCCAACCTTGACCCATTTTATTGTGTCTACTATTTGATATTTAAAGCCAACCCTGAATCTATATCATAATATGAGTTAGTTATATTGTCACAGTGTATGGAAACATCATAAAGCTGTTGTAACTTCACGCTGAAGCTAACCGAATTCAAAACATTTCAACTCTTACACCTTTTATTCGTTGGCGATTTTTTAGCTAGCCCACCAATGGCAACCAGCCAAACATGAAAAAAGGTTTTCGCTTCCCTCCATCCAAAATCCACACAATTATGGACCATATTCATTAGATTTAAGGTTAATTTTGAGTTGGGAAGTGTTGAAATTAAGTTTGCGAAGCTAGTATTGTTTGGTAAAATGATGGCAATAAATTTAAAGGAAGGCCTTTAGAACTATCAAATAGCGTTCAAGCGTGCTTTTCGACAGGGTATGACGGGAAGGATACGGTTGATTTTTCCTTTAGCTGCACTGAAACTGTGTTTAAAATGCCTTTTTTTGTGTCTTGGGATATTGTTTTGTTCCTTCGATATTAAAGATAAATCTTTCTGTCGCGAGCAGGATTCGAACCTGCGCCTCCCGGATAAATACTTCAGGCGCTCTGACCACTAAGCCATTTCGACTTCTGCTCATTACCGTGTTTTTTTTTCCATATTTTAACACTTCTTTTGGTGACGTCATTGCTATCTATTCAGTCCCTATACAGGTGACCGAATCGACACGACTTCTACTTCGATATTGTTTTGACAAGCTTTGTCTCTTCCTCCCTGTGTCGTTTTCCTCAACGCTCGTGATCATTATGAGCCACTTTTCTATGGACTATGTTCCGCCATTTTGACCTATTGTCTGCAGTGTGGATGGCGTCGCTTACACTAGTGTCGAGTGTCGATCGAATCTGATCGGACTCACGCATAGGACTCTGTCCCCTAGGTCTTTTCCCGTCCGCTTTGTCTAGAATGGTAGTAAGATGAAGAATATTTCAAATGATATTGTCATAGCCTTTTTTAACAGTTATAGTAACAATTGTGTGGATGGCTATTCTAGTAGAAAAATAATAAAATAGATGGATGAATTGTGCGACAGATGATATGGCTAGAAAAGAAGTCAGTACCGAAATGACGGCTGACAGAGATGTATGGAAGACAAAAACATAAAATACTGCGCCGACCCTTTTCATCTTAATATTTATTGTATCTGTAAGACCGAGTTATGTTGAGTAGCTTTTACAATACCATCGGTTGTATTCCTACTTGTCCCATAAAACGGTATGCGTGAACTATACAACTCCGCCCTACACAGCGGAATCGTGATGCATTCGCTCACGCAACATCCGCTGTGTGAATATTTTATGTGAAAAATTGCAAACGACGCCTGTAATACTATGGAACATAATGTATACGTCAAAGGAATGTATGTTATCTCTTTTATTATTTTGTTGAGAAATCAGCGGTCAGTCCAAATTTTGGCGTAGTCAGAAATTATAATGTTCCAATAATTCGAATAATTAATGAAGACAGAATTGAAGTTATATGTATAAACGAAAAAGATAATTAAAAGGAAGGGAATGCTTGACTTGAAGGTTTGATTACAGTACCAAGAGCAAGGCATTGGGGTACCATTAAAAACTTATATAACTTGTTAGTAAATGAACTCCACCAATAAACTAATTGTTAGATAACCCACTGTCTCCAATAGAGCTTTTCTCAGAATATTTTTGCAACATAATATACACGATTATAATAGTAGACAAGCTAAGCAATATCTAACATCCCGTTCTTAGCCGGAGAACGAATAATGGAGTAACATACACCTTTATAATAATATACCTTATCCAGCAGCTATAACGATCATCCACATAAGGCAAACTGCCGGCTCATAACATGAGGTATTAATAAAAGAGTTGGGCCGTCCCTTTGTGTACAAAACTCTTCATTAGAGAGATCACAGCATTGTTGCGTGCGGTAGATGCTCCTTTTGTCGACGAATCGGACCTTTTTTTCCAACTTTCAGGGTTTGGTTTAAGTTGAAGGGTTTTGTTGGTGTTTTAGAAAAGGTTTTGGGTATTTTGTTCAGATTTTTTTTATATGCTAAGAGTGGGCTTTACTGGATTTGAGTGTTAAAATTTTTTGTATACTATTTTATAACATTAATTTCCTTTTTTTTTGTATAATAACTTTCGTGAGACACATTCATATTAATTATTGTTCAACGGTTATAACTCACTTGCATTCTTCGGGATGGCCAGACTAGTTTTGAACTCGAACGAAGCCCTTAGTCATGAGCTGAGCCCGTGGCGATGTCGCCAGTCAAACTCATATAATTTTGCTATCATATTTAATGATAAAATAAATATGGTGCGGTAGTTTTGGTTTTGCAACAAGGTTATGATAGTGTCAATGATTATACTTATCGTAGAATTTGAAATCTAATTATATAGGACTAGAATGAAGGGTTTGATTCGTCTAACTATGATAATGAATACAGGAAAGCGGGTAAAAGTGTACACAAACTCGACCGATTTTACTATCTGCATTTTTGGGTACCACAAGGCTATATCCTTGGCCCCATATTATGACAATATTACATAAAATCATTTAATAGAAGTCTCATTATACTATTAAATAGTTTATAAAAACTATTACTGTCTTCATATATCTAATAGTAACAAGCTTATGACTTACGCACTATTTACGGTTGAGAAGGCTCTTCCTAAACACGTCTACGTATGATGTTTGTATTGTCTGGCTGATGGAAAAGTTTGGGCAAGGGGTCCGCCATTTTTGTATTACATACTGGATAAGACAAAAGTGCTTTTCATTGGTGATTTGTTCGCTTAAGCTTAATGGCTGGCATGCCGGAAAAACTTATCGTTCGTCTATTAATAAGAGGGGATAATAGTACTGTATGATATGGATAGATATTTGTATGTAATTTCTGTGTTTGTTTTGGAAATAGAAACAAATTGCCGCCGAGTTCGTTTTCTCTTTGCTGGTGTTCTGGAAGACAATTAAATGCATATCAACGTATTTTCGTTTGGAAATTCGTGTAAAGAAATGTGGTATTTATAGAGAAGATGAATTCAAACCAAGATGTCAGAATATTCATCATAAAAATAATCAAAGATATATCAGATCATTCTGCCGGAAACAATAGATCAAAAAACAACGTAGATAATGGCTCTGAACCAATTGTATCCTTATCGATACTTTATGCATTTGAGGGCTAAGCGAAGAAATTTCATTAATGGTTTAGTCAGGGTTTAAAAATACAGATTAATCCTAATATACAAACAAAATAACATTATCCCGAATGCGCAGTTCCAAATCTAGGTCTAAATAATATCTGTATATACGAGTTTTTTCTTTTGACAAAACAAATTAACTCTGGTCAGGATTTTTTATTGTGTTTATGATATTTCTTTTCCATATCATGTTTTTTAGAATATAAAAACGAAATCCGTTAACCCTTCCAATGCTGGTAGCAACATTTCTTCCTTACCTTTGACGTTTATAAAATGCGTACAGCAACGTTGCCCCCTTTGGCCTTATGCCACCATAAAGTGGAGTTTCCTCATGGTTTACGACAAGTCGCAGCTCCCGCGCGCCTTTTTTATTCGCGACAGATTTAGTAGTCGACACGTGCGTGTGATTTACACGTGCTTTTTATAAGTATAATATATCGGTGTTTTATATTAAATAAACCTTGATTTATAAGGAAACTGTTTTCGGTAAGTGTTAACGTATGCGAATTTTAAGTGTGTGTAAATTTATTAGTTTTATGTATTAAATCCGCGATATTTAATAATAATAATTTTATGTATAATATTTGTGGTAAATATATATAAGATTTCTCCTCAGAGTTGCTACTTTTAGCATCAGTTATTAGCAATTTCGTGACTGCATTAATAATTATATCGAGTTTTAGCATGTTGCTCTCGACGTTCGTTCCAAATCGCACATTTGAGCGTTCAGACGCTATACTAAATATGACTTCCGAAAAGCGACTATAATAGCTGATCGCCAATGCTAAAATTAGCAAGTCTGCAGAGGCTCTAAATGGTATAAGAAACCGCGTTCATCAGTACATACGTTAAGAAGTTTCAAACCAAAAATAAAATATCTAGCATTATAAAAAAAAAACATATTCACATAATATTAAAATGCTTACATTTTAATTCAAAAGGCGTTACGTGACACACAAAATGAACGCACCCGCGAACCCCTGACGGATACGGCGAATAGAAACGTCGCGAAAAATATACTGCGTTACAGGAAACGAATACAAATACGAATAAAAATAAATGTACAAGAGGAATTCCGACAGTGTGCGGAAATGAGAAATACCATATTCCAGTTGTACCCCAATTCGGCGCGGTAGGGTTGGCGTATGGTGTTGCAATCGGTGGCATAACGCGTAATGAACATCGACTATTAAATTATGATAATGACACATGTGTAGATACGAGAATTTCGTGTTGAGATTTTTTTAATATTTAGTTTTTATAATATTATTTTTGTATAATAACTTTCGTGAGGCATATTCATATTAGTTATTGTTCACCGGTTACTACTCACGTACATTCTTCGGGTTTGCCCGACTAGTTTCGAACTCGAACGGAGCCCTTAGTCATGAGCTGAGTCTGCGGCTATGTCGCCAGTCAGACATAGCCGCGGACTCAGCTCATGACATGTACGTGAGTAGTAACCGGTGCACAATAACTAATTATTATTTTGTTAATTTACTTCAGTTACTTTCGAGTTCAGGCAAGTTTTAAAGAAATGTTTTAAGACTATGTATATTTTAATCACGACTACTTTAATCCTCGCAGAAAATGATCCACCTTATATCCTGTGCTGTGAGCCCTGTCAATTTTACGAAGCTATGTTTTTATTTTATCATAACTCCCTGCAGTTTGAAAACACATAACTACGTTTTATGTCACTAAATATTCTTCAATAGACTCGCGGTATGTTCACCGTGAATATTTATCGGCTCAACGTGCATACATCTGGTGCCAAATATGCAACGAGCGATACATTTTAAACAGCTTTTATACTGTAAAGTATACGAAGGCGATATTTTAACATTGTTTCCTATTCTATGGAGCATTTTCTATACATAGCAGTGATATCCTAGTATTATGACCGTTGGACTAGCAATTTCAAAGCCAAGGCACGCACCACAGACTTTTCGAAGTCATGTGCGTATTATTAATGAATTTTCACTTGCTTCAAACGATGAAGACGCTTTACCCGACCCGGGAATCAAACCCGGGACTTCATGCTCAGCAGTCACGCCTGGGACCAATAGACCAACGAGGCATTGGTAAATACTTTTCATATGTTTGTTTTTGTCATTTGGCAGAACATTGTTATTTATTTATTATTGAATTTGTTTGTTTTGAATTACTAGCAATAATTTTATAAAGGTCTAGACATATTTTTTTTAAAAAGATAAAGATAAATCTCTGACTTGTGGTGAGAAAATGTTCCTAAATATATCATAGTATTTCATCCTGAAGCGGCTCCTAAAATTCCCCCGTACAATATATACATTCACGCAAGACCCTAAGCAGTGTAGGTAGTCGGTGTGCTGTCAGATTGCGGTGTCGACTCCGCCAGGATTAACTGCAGCGGTCGGTACTCTGCTCTCTGTTACTACGTGTCACTTGCTATTAGCCAACAATAACCAGATATATCAAAGAGTTTTGGTTAAAGGAAATGGAGGCTTGAACAACTATATACGCGATATTTTTGTGACATATGAAAATGTTTCTAGTCTTGTTTTTCTAAGTTCTTTTTTAAAAGCAAAGTAATGTCATTTAAAACAAATAGTCCTGGCCAGAACCAAAAAACACATAATGTACATGTATATTTCTTGTAAATATAGATAACAAAATAAATTATTGAATAGATGATTTCTTAAATTATTTGTTGATTTTTAATACTTATACTTTTTTCATTCTTACATCATTTAGCTTTGAATGCTATCTAAAGTTGTACTTATCATCATAGTTTTAATTCCCAGTGTTAGAATATAGTGGTAAATCAGTAACTGACTAACAAATAAGCTGGGCTATGCAATAAGACTTGAAAAATATTGAATTCAAATCTAAACAAATAGATAACAATAGAGACTATAGCTCCTCTTTGATTTAAAAGTTAAGCGGTGCAAACAGTGGTGCAACTCCTTCAAATTCTGTCGTAATGTTGCCATCTTTATACGAAGTAATTCCTATTTTGTCCCGATTTGATGGTATACTCTATAAAAAAACTATTATTTATAATTATGATGCCCGTCAAAATATTTCCTCACTTATAAGATTAACAATCTCTCTCTCACAAATTTCAAGCCACGACACGCCCTACAAACTTCAAATAAGAACAGACAATAGCAACACGATTTCCATTGTTATACGTAATCGGGACGTTTCTGTACCACATTGTAAAGTAACCGCGATTTAAACAATAGCATTTGAGCTTATTACGTGTCTGCCTGTCTCTCTGTCATCCACTAAGTTAGACAAAGGATTGAAGATGTTGGAGTTTCGGCTGCTTGGACTAGTACGTTTAATTTTGTGTTGTTTCATAAGCAGGTATTGTCTGGATTTGCTTATTTTCATAGGATTACGGAATGGTTGGTGTTTCAGCTGTAGGTGATTTTATTATGATAATTAAAATAATGCTTATCATGTTTCAGTTAATGAAATATTATTGAAAAGTCGAAACAGCTATTATTATTCGTACCAAAACAAGAGTAAAACAAAAAGAAGAGAACATCGAATCATTTAATGTAGAACAACCCTAAACAACCGCGCCGATAAATACAAAACACGCGGGTAAACCATCACATACGATGCAACGCACACGCGTCCTTATTTCTATGTAAATTTACTATAATGATATTTTTGTCGCGACTCCGTGGTTTAGATTTATCGCGTCAAGTCTCGCGGGGCGGGGCGCGAGAAACGCCGCGACTACGAATGGTGTATTGAATAAGTATTGGACATAAATCACATCTGCTGCAACCCTAAGGTGGTGGAAATCGCTGATGGTGCTTTCGTACTTTTCCTTTGTACGAGAGGGTTTTATTATTTGCGGTATCATTTCTTTATAGGAAGCATTTCCTAACTTTTATTAAATAAATTTATTTTACGAGAGTTGAGAAGTATTATCCGGTTTCAAGATAATGACAGATCTTAGCGATGTAACTATTCAGTCCATAAGTCCATACCAAAGAAGTCCATGATCAGCATTATAGGTACCTATTACTAAATACAATTATCTGGCAGTACATACCAACACAATTGTTTAGTTGTATTGCAGGCATTTTGCCAAGTACGAGTTTAATTAAAAAACAGAGCTCTTGTCGTAATTCAACGCAACGTAACAACGAAATAACTTTGCTGTGAAAAAAATGGTCTAAAATAACAATATTTGCCTATATCCGTCAAAAAATCAATTACTCGCCAATACGGAATTCCAACGCTCCCTGAATTCCGTGCCTTCAGAAGCCTGTAATAAGCAATTTGGGCATCAAAAATATTATTGCATTATTGGCAAAACATTTGGCAGGTCGCTGGGCATATTTGCGCGATATTAATAACTCGTTTAATGAGTTGCATAATTCATGCAGCGAGTAAATATTGAACTATCGGCAAGCCACTACATTATATTGAAATAACAGTTATTTGGGGTTTAGTATGTTCGTGGTTTTTGGTGATTAAAGTGGTTTGTAGGATTGACTTTAAGAAGAGGTTTAAATCTTATAGCAGCATGATAATTGGCAAATTAATATTTACACCAGCAATTTTCTCTGTTAAAATAGTGCCAAAAATTGGCATTAACACCGCATATTTTTGTCCCATATATGAACCAATTTTAGGTCATATTTTTTATCATTTACTCTATATATGGCAACGCATGGAACAGTCTTTATATATTTCAAACAAACTTTAAGAATGTATAAGTTAAAATTTATGTAGTATCATGCTGCAAAAAACATGAATACGGCTTTTAGACAAATTCTTAGTAAAGACAACACTTGTAAAATACTATTCCGAAACATCAGTTGATGCATATGTCGCAGACAACATAAAGTAATATTGCTGAAACCAACTGTGAAAACTGTTTTTTTACGCTGCAGTGATTAAAAGGAAGGGAATGGTGCAATGACGCGCTAAATACACATCAGGACAGAATTACTGGCGCTGTATCATTTGTGTAAATATTTTAATAACGTTGTTTGAATTTGAATTGCTAATAAACATAGAGATTGGCAGTTGTTTTTGTATTTATATTTCATGATACAGAATATGATTGTCAATTAAATAGTTTGTTATTTAGGCCAATAAAATTTTGTCACAAATAAATATGGTCTCATTTTAATATTATTACACGTAATACTGATATCGTTGTTAATTTTTTGATGTAATAGTGAGCAAACGACCCGCATATCACTTGATGGGAAGTAATCAATGCCGCTCATGAGCTTTTAAAAAGACAAGACCTAATTACGGTGCTTTTCTGAAGCCCCCATGTCGTATCTATTTGGAAAGGCAATTCGTTATTTGACAGGTAGATTTAAAGGATTGCATGTCAAATTTAGGGGTTTCAAAACAAAATTGGCCACGTAAAGTGGTTCGTTCGTAGCGTAATGATATTAATTTATTTAAACGTCAGTTCTGAGCGTAGGCCGCGTTAATCTTGATTAACTAGCTAGATAATCGCAACAAATCGGGCTTGGAAATGTTGTACATTTGTTTGTTCCTAAAATTGCCTGTATTTTTCGTATAATAATATGTTCTGTTCTGTTCTGCAGTATGAAATGCAAGAAACCCTTCTTGCATCTTATACTACACTGTTTTATTTTATATATCACGGTTTTAAATCTCAGGTTTCAGGTTTTTGAAGGAATAGCTTTATATTATGTAATTATTAAACAAAATGTTTTATTAACTACATTTATTACTCTCTGTAATTAATTATATAATTAGCACATTGTACAAACATTTCAACATTCAGGTGAAAGTTTCACGATTCACATTCTATGTAAGCTTAGTCCCAAGTGGAATGCTGGGGCACTAATTACACCCGATAAACAACAATAGTACAAAGCAAACACAAAACCAAAAACACAAAACAATTTAAAATAGGTGCACCAATATTTTTGGACCTAAGTGTAATGAGATCTCTTTATTTCTACATAATATCAAGCATGCATCGCTGCATCGGTGACGATCTTACATGTTGCAAACATTCGGGTTATACGGAATTTTCGACAAACGTCCACATTTCACACAGCAATATAATATTTGGAAAACTTTTTGGTGGCAACGTACCTAATTTAATATTTTAATTTCAAGTATGTGTTCGGATATTATGTGAAAACTTATTTAGTATTGTTTTGTGTATAATATCTACATCTTTCTATTACACAGGATTGATATAATTATTAATTTTATTACGATAGTCTCTGCCTACCTCAATGCGAAACAGGCGTGATTGTAACTATATATGAATAGCAATATTCAGTAACCGTTTCCATCCTTTACCACGGGAGCTGAACTTCCAACAAACGCCGAACTGACAAAATATGTCGTTGGTAATCCAATGCATCGAGTGTTGGACCGCATTTGTCAACAATGTCGCGTGCTGCGGGCGACATCGCCGCACTAATGGGAATGCAAATGCGTTGTCTCTTTGTTGCGTGCGTGCCGTGTGCAACACTCGCACTTGAATGGTTGGCACTCCATCGCTTGTGATGTGTGAGACTTCCTTCGACCATGCGTTTAGTAAGATGGGTTGAGGAACTGCTTTATTAGTTATTTTGACACGAGATTATTTTTTAATGAAACAATAGAGACACGGAATGTTTTCTTAATATTTTGATACGATTTAATGTATTTTAATAATGCTCACGACGCTAGCTCCCTGCGGGTTGGTGATTCCATATTACGTCCAGGTTTATAGATATAATCACTCCTCTACATCCATCTACCTATTTAAGGAATGATCTTTTGGCTATCATGGTTGTCTGTGAGTGATCGAGGCGGCGTAAATTGTTTGTTTTGTTTGGTGGGATAACCCACAACTATTATAGTTGTTCATTCTTGTTGCACCCAAATTCCACTATCATTATCCCAAAACAGTTGCTAATCCAACACAAACATAACCGCGGTTCACACTGTACGCTAACGCTACACAAAAGCTACCATAAAAAGTGATTTTACCACAGCCATACATAATCTGTTATCGGGAACTCAGCAAATAGCAGCTCTCACCGGCTAGTACGCAAACATTGTGGCCCTAATGGGAAATGCAAATGCTACGTTTATTGCGCGCTGTTGTTTGCGAACGCCCGATAGTGTGCCACCGGCTTTAGGTTTGTTGTTATGGGGTTATCTATTACGCTGATAACGGTGCGAAAAAATAGTGGATTTTGTGGTGGTTATGTAGGTAACTGGGTATTTGGTTTTGTGGATACAAGTGCTTCTGCTGTGAGGTTCTAGGTTCGATAACATTTAAATTTAAATAGTATTACTATTTACACGTCACTTTTTTATCTAGAAACCCGATCCTTTAAGAAAAAGGCCGAAAAAAATCAGCCTTCTGAGTTTTTTCGGCCTTTTTGTTTAAATCTGTTTTAAACTCCAGAGATTATTGTATAACATGAGTGGGTACTTGAGTCGTGAAAAGTTTTTTCTGTTAAGAATTTCCTGATATAAGTTTATATTAGAAATGTTGATGAGGTGTCTAATAAAGAAATATATAATATTGGGTCATCTGGAGCCAGAAGAGGATAGCTTCGCTCCGTTCATTGTTACGTTATTTGTTAATATAGGTATGTGACATTTCGAGGTCATGTAACGCACCCACAGATTCGGTCAATTATTTAGACTTCCGCTTTAGTCACGTGTGCTCTAAGACCCTGTTGGAGACCGAAAATATTCTAGAAATACTGTAACCCTACATGAGGGTACAAAACCAGTCATCAATAATAGAAATATGACCATAAATTCTGGTGCCTAGTGATATCGCCTAGGACCGCCTATTGTAGCTTTAAATCTTTAACTAGGAATTTATTTAAATAATGGTTAGGTATTGGACTAGAAGCCTTGTGGCGAAGTCAGTAGGTACGGTTAGGAAATGCGGCTGCATTAAAATATATGTGTTAACTAGCTGATGCCTTCGTCTTCGCCCACGTGGATGTCGGATATCGCGACCAAAAGTAATCATAAAATTTTGATCCCGGTCCCGCTTTCCAATTACCACTTCATAATTGCCCATTTTTTAAAAGTATTAAATTGGATGTAGTATGTTATCCTTAAGAGATAGACATATGCCATTGCGGACTTTTCTGTAGACCTATTTATGATACACAATTCCACAATACATCATTTTGTTATATCTCAAAGGGTTTAGGCAGCGCACGCCTGAATAGCTTGGACAGTTCACACAATATCTTTATAAATTGTAGTCTATGTGTATTCTGATGTATAAACTATATTATTGTAAAGTTTCATTAAAATCCATTAAGTAGTTTTTACGTGAAACAGTAACAAACATCCATCCATACATCCATACTTACAAACTTTCGCGTTTATAATATTAGTAGGATAGCTTTATATGATTAAGGTATCTAAATAGTAAGGTAACCGATAACGTATGAGATGTACGACATTCGTCTCCAGTCAATTCAAAAATATTAATAATACGGAGGGCTTTAGTGAAGTACAATATTTATGTCTAATGAAAATGTTGGTGTATAATTATATTAATAATAATAATCGCGTTGAAATACAGGAAACACAACATTCTGTTACAATTCAAGATAAATCTTTGAAAAGCATTAACGCATGCTTAGCGAACTCTAAAGTTATTATATTAAATGGAAAAAGAATACGGTCGCGAACAGGATTCGAACCTGCGCCTCCCGGATGAATACTCCAGGCGCTCTGACCGCTAAGCCATCAGTCGAGATGATACAATTTTAAATAGCGTACAATTGGAAATAGGAAACCAGGATGATTACGTATTTTTTTCTTAGGAAATAACTCTGATGTATGCGTATAAATATTTCAAACACATATGCACATCAGAAACATGTGAACACATACATACATGTCAGTTAGGCACGCCTGTCATCCCCAAAGGATTGAACCGAATCCTCTCATACGCCATACAAAAAAACACCAATACGTACAAATAATAAATCAACAAGAAAACAAAACATTGCCGAATTCCACGTTTTAAAGCGGCTGTACAATTTTTTCATTGGCATTAGTGACGGTAGATCGAACATAATTGAGTTGTGCGTGCGCCTGACAGGTATTGTTGTTGCTTGAAATATTGGCTTCAACCTCACTACGTCGCCGGCAGCCGCGTGGGACGCACGTTTTTGTAAAATTTTAATTGTAGCTTAACATATGACAGATATTTGGGTGAAACAAGGCTTGTATGCGAGCTTTACTATACTGAGATTTTTTTATGCCTGAGATTTGAAGTTACCGATCAATATTTATAGTTCCATCACAAATCATGAAAAAAAAACATTAATTTGTTAGCATTAAAGTAGAGTTGCAGGACGTTGCGAACTACGGCATGACATAGCTCAGGGTACACGAAACTGGAACTATATTTGACAAACGATACTTAGCTTAACTTCATAATTACTACTTAAAAAGAAACATGTGCTATTCCAGATTCCCTTTCTTTAACGCGTTCCCAGTAAAAAGAGCCAAAACAATACACAAAACTGTAACAGCACATAACTCAAACTGCAGCGAGCTCGTTTGAACCGCGTGTCGAAACATTTACGTTGACTGCACAGTAAGTTGTAAGTGCTAGGTTCGCGATGTTCATATTAAAATCCGGGCTGTAAACACAAGCATTATGAGACAGTCCTGGTGCCTTGAAGCTCATTTCTGTCGTGCCTTGTTACGCTTTATATTGTGGTGTGAGTGAAAAGACATGACAGAGAAATAAAATATTAATGAACAACTTATGAGATTATTTTTACCAGGTAAGTTATATGACAAGCTGTGCACAATCATAAGATCTATTGCTGAAAAATATCTTTGGCGAAGGTGGTACGCTGCAGAAAACTTTGCTTCCAGTAACAAATAATAGTAAAATAACAAAATAGTAAACGAAAATGGTCTGTAGAGATATAAGTGTGTATTATCATGTACCTATTTACATATGTGTGTAACCGAATATAATGAGAATATCTTATTAATAAACTAAAGTATTATCGCAGATCTGTCTTTAATTTCTCCCCCAACGCTACGCCTTATAGGTCCTTGGCTTACTATAGTGTTAAACCTGGTATCTGGTGCCGCGCTGGTATTTTACAAGACCACAGCGGGAGCTCACGGACGATCTGCGGAAAGGTAGGTATATCTAACTGAAAATAAATATAGAAGTTTGAGATAAAAAAATAAGCAAAACATTAAAAAAGAACAAACCATAAACATGTAAAAGTATATCAAACAATACACAATTTGTCGAAAAGAAGGCTTGAAGGATAATATTTAAAATAAATCTTAACAACACGTGACGTCATGTATCATTATTATGATCAATCTAAATAAATAAAACAAAACCATTTTATGTTTATGTTGAATCAATTAACTGTATTAATTTCTTTCATAACTTGTACCACACTGCGTCTTATAAGAAGACTTTAATTTGTCTCCAATCGGCTCGAAACGTTGACTGCTATTGCAAATGCCTTATTAAACGTCTAGTGCGTCTGAGTGGGCTTTACTTCTCAAATGATATTCTTATTCATTTTTAGAATGTCTAACCGAGAGTATGCTTCAACTATTTGAACATTGAAAAGTTTTACAATAAATTATTTTGGGCTATTTCTTGTTATATGTGAACATAAAGTTTTTTTACCAATAGAGGAACCTTCATAAGAAATTTAAAAGAATGCAACAATGTCAGACGCCTAGGGTAGGTTTAAGCCATTTAAAGAAAATGAAAACTTTTACAGTAGGTTGGTCATCTGCTACGCGATAAGAAGGAGACCAGCCAGAACCAGCAGTGAACATAGTCAAACAGAGTTTTGTGCGATATACGCAGCTGTTTTTACAACGTCTCTGGAAAGCGATGTTATTTGCGTTTTTTTATAATTTGCATTAAAGTGACAAGAACATTTCAAGATAAATCTTTGAAAAGCATTAACGCATGCTTAGCTAACTCTAAAGTTATTATATTAAATGGAAAAAGAATACGGTCGCGAACAGGATTCCAACCTCCGCCTCCCGGATAAAGCATGCGTTAATGATTTTCAAAGATTTATCTTGAATTGTTAATTGCATTCTTTACGACATTGTATTAACTGCAACGTTAGTCGTGTCGGTTCGGTCGCTTGTAGACTGAATTGATAGCAATGACGTCGCAATAAGACGTGTTATAATATGGAAGGAGAATTCGCGAAGGTGAGCAGAGGTCGAGATAGCTTAGTCGTCAGAGCGCCTGGAGTATTTATCCGGGAGGCGCAGGTTCGATTCCTGTTCGCGACCGTTTTTTTTCCATTTAATATGATAACTTTTGACAAGAAAATAATAAATAGACATAAATTATGTAAGTTTAATCAACACAATCATTCACATATCAAACACCCCGGTAACTATCCGAAGCTCCCAGCTCCCGGCATTACGCACAACGCCTGGGGCGTGCGCGGGTGTTTCATTACACTCGCATAATGATCCGAAGGCGGCGGATACAAAATGTCTATGGTAAAAATGTTATGTACGTTCTATTTTTAAAAAGGGTTTTTATTATAATCGTGCTTATCTTTAATGTATTGAAGACTGAACGTTCTATAATATATCACACTGAGATTTATTAATACAGGAATTGACGCGCAATAAATACCTTTGGATTGCTTGAAATTTTGACTGAAAATACTTACGTCGTTAAAAATACTACCATTGTAGAATAATCTTATAATATGTGGAACACAAAAGGCGGTTGAAAAAATATAAACGTAGAATATTCACAATATTAGAAAGAAAAGCTGTACATTACGTCCATTTTAAAATGCTCTGCTTTCTGAAATATTCTGCGGTTCAAAAGAGTCCAGCTTAAATTGGATGACTAAACTTTGCTTTGACTGATAGGCGTATGTCTCTTTCATATCTTGTCGCACTGGTCAGTATTAATGAAATAAAACGAGTAAATCTTTAGTCTGTGTCTATGATCGTCGAAGCAGAACCGACACGCGTCGGTGGGGGGAGGGGGAGGCGTGCATTAAAACCTTCTTTCCCGTACTTTACACTCATTAGAGCGTTATTCCCGAACGTCAGCGTTGCGGAGTAAGATTTAGACAGGATGTGGTAAAATCACGACCATGTGACGTTTTCATAAAATCTTCTTCTTATCGTGTGGTTGATGAACAGCCTAGTGTCCCAGTTTAAACCACCTGTAGGTCTCTGACATGGCTTTACACACCATCGAGAACATCTCTCAGGTGTGCTGGTTTGTCTCACGATGTTTCCTTCACCGTTTTAAGCAAGTGATAATTAATTTGTAATACGCACATGGCTTCGAAAAGTCAGTGGTGGTGCCTTGGATTCGAACTTGCGACCTTTGACTTGTCAGTCCAACGGTCACACCACTAGGCTATCACCTATCACTGCTATAAAATAAAAAGTAGGTAGGTAGTATGTATTTTTTAATATGAATATTTCGATTTTTCTTTACCTCTTAGTTACAGTGTCGATGTAAACTATAATGGCACACAAGGAAACTTGATTTGTGCCAACGAATTAACTAATAAGGATAAAAATAGTTTTTCTAATTTTAATGTAAAAATTATAAATTCAACTATAGGCATATATAGCCCCTGGGATACGAGAGAAACGGAAATTCATAATCTGAATAAGTCATTTTTTATCCATTCATAATAAAACACGTATCTATTTTTAATTTTATCTTTTTTCATCTTTCAACAGTCAACTTGAACTTCCTTTCTCATCGAGGCGCATCCACGTTTCTACATCCGTGGTGCACGCAACATTAGTAAGGCGCCGTGTTCCTCGTGCTAAGTCACGTTAAATGCGTCTTCTTGCTACATTACCTCTGTGGCCACCCAACTGACAGGGTTGATGGAATGGGCCCAACTTGACGCCTCTGGTTTAGACGCTTAGTCTTTGTCAACATGATAATGTAGAAAATGTTATTGTTTTTCTGATGTTTTGTATTATTTATAAATTCAAATGTTTTTTATTTGTGCTTTTTATTTGATGTTGGTTTTCTTTAAGTCGAAATCTATACAAATATTAGAAAAGCGAAATTAACTCTGTTTGTTTGTTTGTTACCCTTTCACGACTAAACGGCTGAGCGGATCGTAATGAAATTTGGCAAGGAGATAGATGGGACCTTGGAGAAGGAACTTTTTGTCGCGCAGTCGAAGTCGCGGGCACCAGCTAGTAGGTATCTTATATTTTGTATAACATCGGCGTCAATTTTAATTAAGCAAACTAAACTAAATTTAGAACATTCCTGTCTTTTACTAACAGTTAATATATGAGCAAGATGAAACGAATCAAGAAAAGTCAAATTCGAATTTAGGAACGTCAAATTAAAATCTCCGAACGCTTTTGGTAGGTACAGTTTTAGGTAGCCACTAAAATGAGAGACGTCAAACGAAAATTGTATGGAAATTTTAGGTTGACATGATTAAATTTGAACTTGAGGTCATCCCGTCCCGCTCATATAGTAACGGTTAGTAAAAGACAGCAATGCTCTAAATTTAGTTTGGGTTGGTACATTAGAATTGACGCCAGTCTCTTGTATGTTAAGAATGCTTACAGATACAAATCTCAGATGCACACACACCATGTACTCGTATATTTGTTCTGGTAGGAATCGATTCTGGGTACTGAATTGATTGCAAAGACGTCGCCATAAGACGTGTTAAAATATGGAAGAAGAATTCGCGGTGGTGAGCAGAGGTCGAGATGGCTTAGTGGTCAGAGCGCCTGGAGTATTTATCCGGGGGGCGCAGGTACGAATCCTGTTCGCGACCGTATTTTTTTTCCATTTAATATTGTAACTGTAGAGTTCGCTAAGCATGCGTTAATGCTTTTCAAAGATTTATCTTGAATTATTAAGGTAATTGCATTCTTTACGACATTGTATTATCTGCAAAGTTGGTCGTGTCGGTTCGGTCACCTGTATAGGTACTGAATTGATTGATTTTAGTAGCTCCAGATCTTAGTTAAGGGGTTCCAACACATTGAACAAATGAATATAATAACATTATTAGAAATCGTTATTCAATCCATCGACGTCTACTATTAACAGCATCATAGTATTATCCTGTATCTCCTAAAGGTAGAGCAGTAGTTATACCTACTGTTGTGTACTCACATTTCACAATGCAGTTTGCACTGAAAAATTTTGCCTCACCTGGTAAGCGAACCCAGGACCTCACGTTCAACAGCCATGCTTTCAGGCACTAGACAAACAAGGCAGTTCTATTCTTCTTCTTATTGTGTGAAAGAAAAGAAAGAAAACAATTGATGAACAACCCAGTGTCAGAATTTAAATACCCTTAGGTCTCTGACATGGCTTTACACACCATCGAGAATATCTCTCAGGTGTGCTGGTTTCCTTACGACGTTTTCCTTCACCGTTTTAAGCAAGTGATAATAGGTTTATAATACGCACATGATTTGAAAAGGCAGTGGTGTGTGCCTTGGATTCTGAAGAAAAACTTGCGAACCTTGAGTTGTCAGTCCAACGGTCATACCACTAGGCTATCACTGTTCTTACAGAAGGCAGTTCTATTAAACAGATACTGAAATTCAAGTCAGCAGCCCAGATTTTTCATGAATAAACACGGCCTACAAAAGTATCCTGAAGGAAATTTTTAAATCCGCCTAAAAATCCACAGAATTTTCCGCAAATTACAGTAGAATTTGCGCGAAAAATCTCCATCTTTCGAGGGTAGTCAAGATAAAGTGACGATTAGATCCAGTTACGAGCCCACTTCTGCTAATTCCGCCTCATACATTTCGGCAAACAAAGTTAATCTCTTCATCCTATTACCGGCAACTTGTCGACCTAGTTTTGTTTATTATTGCAACATACAGATAAAAGACGGTAGGTAAGTGTGGTATGGTTTTCTTGTAGGCAGGCATTTTTTCGACAGGCATGACCACACATCTTCATAATCTGTGTGTATGTTTGTAATTCTTCCTCCTAAACGACTTGACCAATTTTGATAAGGTAATGAGCCTATTGCCTTCTTTCGGGTCGTAGCAGAGGGCACAATTTTAAACTCCGAGTTGCAGCTACTGCGAATTTCTAACAACAGAAAAACATTTAAAAATTACTTAAAAATTACTTAATTACTTAAGAGGCTCGTGGTTGTAGTAACATCCGCACAGATCGATCGAGGTTAAGCAGCGCTTGCTGCGGTTGGTCTGTGGATGGGTGACCATAATTTCATATCGAGACTCGTCCGTGTCTCGGAGAGCATGTTAAACTGTCGGTAACCGTTGTCAGATGAAGATCTATGACAGCCATTACGGGTCAGAAGTCTGAAAGTCTGACAACCAGTCTTACCACGAGATATCGCCCATTAATTGGTTGTGGAGGACAGATAGGCAGTCACTCCTTGTAAAATACTGGTATTACGCTGCATGCGGTTAGATTAGCCGACTCTAACGGAGATAGGAAAAGGCTAGGCCTTAATTACTATCGTATAGTGACACAGGTACACAATAAAATGTGACACGTTACAGCTACAAAGTAGCCCATGTGTGTGAAACTGAGTTTCTTTATCTGTAACTAGCGGTCCCGGGTTCGCACGGGTGCACATTTACACCTTGGCTTACATTATTGAAGTTTTAGTAAGGATCCCTATTTTTTTTTTTTTTTATAATATTTAGCCTATATTACTCACTCTATTACTGCCTCGTTGGTCTAGTGGTCCCAAGCGCGACTGCTGAACAGGAGGTCTCGGGTTCGATCCCTGGGTCGGGCAAAGTGTTATTGAGTTTTTCTGTTAGGAAATTCTCAGTAGCAGCCCGGAGTTTGGAACTGTGCCCGGTTGATGGCAATAGGCTCACCACCTATTACATGGGACTTAATAACAGCATCGGTGAAATGTGGGTGTACAATTGTGTACACCTCTGCCTACCCCTTCGGGGAATACAGATGCTATGTTTTTATATGTTATGTTATATTACTCAGGGATAGTGTAGCATTCTCATGATGGAAGAATTTTTGAAGAAATTGGATTATTAGTTTTTGAGTTTATTCGTTACATACAAAAATACGAAAATACAAATCTTTCCTCTTTATAATATTAGTGTAGATTGCAGACAACCACACGAAAAATGATGTTAAAGTCAAAATTCACGCACGTTCTAAGACACTCTATTTCACTTAACTTTTTACTCAAAATAATATACACACTCGTTACTTTCAAACTTGGATTACTGTTTCATGTCTGCGTATTACATAATCCCCCTCAAGAGAAAACTCCGTCCGACATTAATGTCGTGTTATACGGTAATTAATATTGCGTAGACACTATTTTATATCATTATACACATGCGACAGTTACAAGTCGTATATTTTCCTCGACTTCCAAGTTCGTTACGAAGTTCGTAGGTACAGTCGCGGAGAAAAGTGGAAAGGCTAATTGTGGAAATGTGAAAGACGATTTCGGTTTTATTCTGAGTACGTGTGTAGGAAGGCTGTGGGCAGGTATAATAAAGCCTTAATTTTGTCACAAGAGAAATTAAATTGTAAGAATTCATTTTTAAGGCTTGTTAGGCTTTTTAAGATATTTCAAAGAATCTTTTGTAAGAGGAACTTTCTTTCAAAAGAATTTGTAATATCTTAGAAAGCTTGACCAGCCTTGGTTGTTCAAAGCCACTGGTAATGGTAACAAAAATATAGGAAACCGTTCTTCCTGCTCAAACATTAATAAATCAAGTAACATAACTAAGAAATTTGATCTCCAATTTATGATATCTGATAGTAATGACAAATATTAACGAAGATGAATCTATACGGCTCACTTCACTTACACTGTAAGGAATTACGGATTATATCTGGTTCAGTAGATAATTGATTTGGGATCATGATCTTGGACCACTTTAGACGTAATCAAATAAAAAGGTAACAATGTTTTTTTTTAAAGAAATTGCAATTATATTACCAGCGCAGAAGCACAGACACTCCAAATAATTACATTTAGTTTGGTAAATTTAACCATACAAAATTCAAATGTAAAACAGTAAACTTAATAGAAAAATAATAATTATTATGGTTGTTTTAATAGATGAGAGGTTATTGAAAGACATATTTCAAACGCATTAATGCATATACAGCAATCTCTAAAGTTATAAATGTTTGTAGAAAGAAAAATATTGTCATGAGCTGTCATCCTTATGAAAGGCTTCTGAATTATTGATCCGGGGCGAAGGTCTACATTTTGATCGCGACCATAATATCTTTAAAGTTATAAATTTTTGTGAAAAAGAAATACGGTCGCGAGTAGGATTCGAACCTGCGCCTTCTGGATAAATACTCCAGGCGCTCTGACCACTAAGCCATCTCGACTGGTGAAGATGACTCTAATTCTGCTGCTCGCGACCATATTCTTTTTCCACAAAAATTTATACCTAAGTTTCGCTAAGCATGCGTTAATGCTTTTCAAAGATTTATCTGGACCATATCTTTCTTTCTACAAGTAAAAAAATATTAAAAATCAAATTTATGAATTTGTTAGTATTAAAATTAAACGATCCAATAACTACTATATAATCACGCCCGTATCCTCCGCAGGGGTAGGCAGAAGTATACACATCAGTAAGTCCATGTGGCACAATTCAAAGCTCAGGGCTGCTACTGAGAATTTCCTCAAAGAAAAATCCCCTAATTACTTACAGAATAATAATTATACTCGTATAAATACTGTCGCTTCTGTAGCTTGTCGTCTCTTTATCGACTGTGGGACATAAGTTTTGCTCCTAAGCTTAACGATGGGGTAACAATCTGCAATGGTAATCTTTAAATCCAACTCTCATTGCCTTATTGCCACATGGGGTTTGTCAGGGTTCTTTTGTAAGTGGGTAGGGAAAAGTGGTCTGCGAGATTTTATACATAAGATGTTACTTAGTTGCTAATTTATTATTCAGCTACGAAATGTTGAAGTAATTTTATTTGGTAAAGGTTTACAACAAAAGTGCTTTTAGCCTTTTTATAGACAGTGACGTCAATGATGTAGCCTAACCAAACTGAGAATCAAAACGAGTACTACTTTTAATCTAACACGGGATAAATTAGTAAAAGTCTAATTCAAATTTAAGCATGTTGAACTATAATATACGCACATTTTAGTCGACACTTTTAGGTGAGCACTAAAATTAGACGTCTAAATAAAGTTTGAATTCGTATCATCTGAACTAAAAAAAATTTTCTTTTGACTATAAATTTGGCTCCTTAAAAAATATATCAGAAATTTGTCCTGAACATTGTCAACCTTTCCACTTTTGACTGCGACATTACTTTTCCAATATCACATGCACCTTCCGAAAAGACAGCACAGTTAAATGCGATGTAAATTGTAGCAATAGTGACTTATATCTGTTTGTTTATTAGTTTATTAGTATCGGATTCACGACAGATTCAGTACGCCTTAGGGTAATTCACTACGAAATAGTTCGATGTTGTTATTATTATTAATATTTGCTTTGTGGTTTGGGATAGTACTTTGCATTGTAATTTAGGGTTAAATATGATGTTGGTACGTTTATTGTTGCTTCAATATTAATGTTTATTGTTATGCATGGTGTTAGGTTAAATAAAAGGTATCCTTTATTTTATGGTAAGTAGGTGTCAGTTCTCTAAATTGAGTGCTGTTTATTAGAGTTTTGGTTTCTATATATATTATACAACTTAAGAAAATACCTTGTTTTCGATTCTGTTGACTTGACTTAATCAACCCAAATTATTCAGACATATCTACATAATAAAAAAAAAATGGACTAAATCATACAAATTTATTAAATGCTATTAAAATTCTTCACAATAAATACATTTCTTTAATTACAAATTATCCTTGATAAAAACGCTAAACAAAATCATTATTCACTGTCGCATTGGTGCGTAAAAAAATCTTAATTAAAATTCTCATCTAGCTTAGAGGCGTAACGTTCAAATGCGCCTGTCCTCTTATTGTCGTACTTTTTCACAGATTAATAACGAGAGACACAAAGATGTAGACGTTAAAACCTTTCTAGCAACAAAAGTACAACCGAAGATAAAATGAACAAGAATTGTGGGCTATGAAAACTGCGTTTAATTAAGTTTCGTAACCTACCTGAAAGATTTTATGGATGCATTTTGTTTATTACTCATTTGCGGTCTTAACGAAAGGAAAAAACTTATTTCACTATTAACAGAGCGCACTATTTCGAGTCATTGTGATTCCTTTTACCGTGGATGAGTTCTAATTAAATACTAAAACCTGCTAATTACTATAACCCGGAACAACTGAGACCAAACAGATAATGGTTTCGTGCGAGAATTGAACTAGTCAAACGAAGTGCAAAAACTAAGTGACCATGCGCTACTACAATGGAGCCGAAAATGCATTTCTGTATATAAACTGTTCCAATTTGACGTTTCGTTTTAAACCAACATTTCATGGTCCTAGGGATTTTTTTATATACAATATTCCCATATCAATAAAACTTTGCAGATACCCACATAGCGATTATAAAGACTATAAAATGAAATCTGGAAATACATATTTCATTCAATAACTGTATTATTAATATTTTAACAAAAACAAATGACAGCTAACTTCATGGCCACGTTCTAAAGGCGGGCAGTAATTTAAAAATGCTCGAAATTTTTCAAAAGGCGTGGTAGAAGTGGGCTCGCCCGTAGGGTAGAGGGGGGAGGAGACGACGCACCTGGGGAAGTTTTCCTTCATCCCATGAATACAAAGAGGATCTGGTTAAAGATCTTTAAGTTTATGCGATGCCTTATCGCGATTGGTATACGAGTGAAGCAAGCGAATTTCTGGTTAAAAGCGTGTTTTTTCTTCAAGGACTTATGTTGTAGGGAAAAGTAGAATAGGTACAGCCCATTTTGCATTTGCTATACCACAATTTGTTCAGAATTATTATTACAATAATATTTCACATAGAACTTTTTTTTTTCCAGTCGCTTTTTAATAATGCGTAGACCAACATTTTGCCAAACTACAGCAAATTAAAAAGATTATATTGGGTGTATATGTAATGCGTCCATATTGTATGAGATATCACACACAAAAATCAACGTTGTTAATATTCTTATTAACGTACCTATGGTTGATAAACAACTTATAAGAGTTTAACCTACCCGTTGCCTAATACGCATATTATTACGAAATTTAGTGGTGCGTGTCTTGGATTTACATTTGCGACCCTAGACTTCAACGTCAGTTCAACGGACATACTACTAGGTTATCACTGTTTATAAATATTATCTACTAAAAATATCGTATCCACCATCAAAGTGACACAATTCTCTAACATATCTAACCTAATGACCGCAATCTTCAATTCAGGAATGATTTTGCGACTCATTTCCAAATTCCTATCTAAGTGGAACGATTTTTCCGTCCATTTTCCAATAATAAGCATTTGGCATCAATCAACAGCCTCAAAGGACTGATCGGTTGGTCCCCGAAGATGGTGGACTTAAATAAATTAAAATTTTCGCGATTCGCCTTCGAGGCTGCTCGAGTCATCGGATCCGCTGTTGGCTGATTACATTATGTAAATTGCAGCCCACCCCAGTTTCCTTGTCATTTATACTACCCAGATGTTGGGAAAATGGATGTGGTTCTGATTTTGGAATTTATTTTTTAGTCACAGCATTTATAATACATTTATTAATAACCTATTGTGGTAAAGAACGGTAGGGTTAATTTGGACATGTACCACGAATTATATTCAGTGGATGTACGTACTATATAATAATAATAATATATAAATAATACATTTTTTATTTCCAATAAAATGTTCACAAGTGGTTCATATACAATATTCTAGGGCTAGGTAATTTTATTTTAATTAACATTGAACAGCATCCACCAACCAACCAATATTGATGTTCCTAAAAGATTACTGTGAAAGTTTGTGAACATGTTTAGATGTTTGTTACTCAATCACGCCTAAACCATGGAACAAATTTAGATGAGAATTGGCAAATAGATAGACCATTTCGTGGGTTAACACATAGCATACTTTTTATCCCGGTTGAACTCGATTCTAAGGTTCACGCGAATGAAGTGGCAGGGAGAAGCTACTTTATAATAAACATCTAATCATGAACATTTCTGTTTCCTTATCTGTGATGTAATGATGTACCAATTACATATGCGTTCGCTTAGATATCCACATTTTCTTCGAGTTTAAACATTTAAACATTTGATCCGATTAATGTGAGATTGTCTCATTGTCTGTTTAAAATCTGACTTTGGCGCTGGTACTGTTTATCTCATTTTGTTTTAAGATTCTTATCTTGTTAAACAAATAAAACCTTTCATTTTTAATATTTTTTATACATGTTATTGCCTTTCTTAATTATTATTTTCTAAGAATATGTTGTAAAATAATTGACACGAATGGAACTCTAACACGCGACCTTTTACATGTGCTACCGTGCTACCTGCAACGGTGGCTGCAGCACGGGAGAGCCATGACACGGTACGTCAAAGGTCGCGGGTTCGAGTCCCGTTCATGTCTATTACTTTTCAATGTTTCCTTATTTATGAATAATTATGTAAAATTATTTTCAGTAATTTTGCATATTTTTTTAAGTATCTTTATTGAAGAATAAAGAATGGTTAAAATGATAATGAATTTGGATAACAAGAAATATTTTTTCAACACAAATGTTGTTATCTTGCGTCATTAATTTATTTTCGCCACTTCCATTCTGATTACATCACCGCAATGTTTCCTTAAACAGATATCTGTGTAAAGACATTTCGACGCCCCGTATTGGGGACATTGCAAGATTACCGTAAAGAAGCATGTTTCTATTTAAATTCCTACTTTTAAAATGCAATCGTCCTCAGCTGAGGTTGACAGGCGATAACCTTCGCTACGTATAAATGTACAGATCGATTTTGTTTTATGGCTTTCTCTTCAGTCTGGCTATAACACACAGTTTCATGCAATATAACTTTATGGAGGGAAGAATTTTAGATTTCCTGTGAAGGAATGTTCGATTTTGAGATGTTGAAGAATTTGGTCTTGTAATAAAATAAGACATGACGTCACCTATTGATCAAAGAGATAGAAAGAATGCATCAAGTGCTTATGACTTAAAGAAAACTAAAACAGGAAAGTAGTTAGTATTTGTCGTAAATATTAGAACGCAAATAAATATAAAGAATATTAATAAAGATAAATCCTTCAAACGTTACAAATTTTAGTGGAAAGAATTTTTTCTTTTAGCACCCGTCAATGCGTTTGAAAAATATATCAGTATTTGTTAAGATAATTGAATCTGTACGACATTGTATAACTGCATAATTAGTCGTGTCGGTTCAGCCACCTGTGGGACTGAATAGATAGCAATGACGTCGCCAAAAGATGTTTAAAATGTGGAAGAAGAATTCGGTGTAATGAGCAGAGGTTGAGATGTTGTAGTGATTAGAGCGCCTGCAGGCGCTCTAATCACGTTACTTCAGTTAGTATAGTTGGTGGTGGAACTTCATGTACTACCATAATATTTTTTAAGTTAGCGATCTTTATAGCTATACATTTTAGTGTAAAAAAAAATACGGTCGCGAACAGGATTCGAACCTGCGCCTCCCGGATAGATACTCCAGGCGCTCTGACCAACTAAGCCATCTCGACCTCTGCTCACCACCGCGAATTCTTCTTCCATATTTTAACACGTCTTATGGCGACGTCATTGCAATCAATTCAGTACTTACAAGTGACCGAACCGACACGACTAACTTTGCAGTTAATACAATGTCGTAAAGAATGCAATTACCTTAATAATTCAAGATATGTCTTTGAAAAAGCATTAACGCATGCTTAGCGAACTCTAAAGTTACAATATTAAATGGAAAAAGAATACGGTCGCGAACAGGATTCGAACCTGCGCCTCCCGGATAGATACTCCAGGCGCTCTGACCAACTAAGCCATCTCGACCTCTGCTCACCACCGCGAATTCTTCTTCCATATTTTAACACGTCTTATGGCGACGTCATTGCAATCAATTCAGTACTTACAAGTGACCGAACCGACACGACTAACTTTGCAGTTAATACAATGTCGTAAAGAATGCAATTACCTTAATAATTCAAGATATGTCTTTGAAAAAGCATTAACGCATGCTTAGCGAACTCTAAAGTTACAATATTAAATGGAAAAAGAATACGGTCGCGAACAGGATTCGAACCTGCGCCTCCCGGATAGATACTCCAGGCGCTCTGACCAACTAAGCCATCTCGACCTCTGCTCACCACCGCGAATTCTTCTTCCATATTTTAACACGTCTTATGGCGACGTCATTGCAATCAATTCAGTACTTACAAGTGACCGAACCGACACGACTAACTTTGCAGTTAATACAATGTCGTAAAGAATGCAATTACCTTAATAATTCAAGATATGTCTTTGAAAAAGCATTAACGCATGCTTAGCGAACTCTAAAGTTACAATATTAAATGGAAAAAGAATACGGTCGCGAACAGGATTCGAACCTGCGCCTCCCGGATAGATACTCCAGGCGCTCTGACCAACTAAGCCATCTCGACCTCTGCTCACCACCGCGAATTCTTCTTCCATATTTTAACACGTCTTATGGCGACGTCATTGCAATCAATTCAGTACTTACAAGTGACCGAACCGACACGACTAACTTTGCAGTTAATACAATGTCGTAAAGAATGCAATTACCTTAATAATTCAAGATATGTCTTTGAAAAAGCATTAACGCATGCTTAGCGAACTCTAAAGTTACAATATTAAATGGAAAAAGAATACGGTCGCGAACAAAGCATGCGTTAATGCTTTTTCAAAGACATATCTTGAATTATTAAGGTAATTGCATTCTTTACGACATTGTATTAACTGCAAAGTAAGTCGTGTCGGTTCGGTCACTTGTAAGTACTGAATTGATTGCAATGACGTCGCCATAAGACGTGTTAAAATATGGAAGAAGAATTCGCGGTGGTGAGCAGAGGTCGAGATGGCTTAGTTGGTCAGAGCGCCTGGAGTATCTATCCGGGAGGCGCAGGTTCGAATCCTGTTCGCGACCGTATTCTTTTTCCATTTAATATTGTAACTTTAGAGTTCGCTAAGCATGCGTTAATGCTTTTTCAAAGACATATCTTGAATTATTAAGGTAATTGCATTCTTTACGACATTGTATTAACTGCAAAGTTAGTCGTGTCGGTTCGGTCACTTGTAAGTACTGAATTGATTGCAATGACGTCGCCATAAGACGTGTTAAAATATGGAAGAAGAATTCGCGGTGGTGAGCAGAGGTCGAGATGGCTTAGTTGGTCAGAGCGCCTGGAGTATCTATCCGGGAGGCGCAGGTTCGAATCCTGTTCGCGACCGTATTCTTTTTCCATTTAATATTGTAACTTTAGAGTTCGCTAAGCATGCGTTAATGCTTTTTCAAAGACATATCTTAAACAGAGTAAAACATTTAGAAAAAGACAATTAGCCAGTAAAGATAAAAGAATGCTGAAAACGATTCAGCACATCAAGTTCAAAATGAGACTACTATTAGAAAACTTATTCAAACTCATAACAATATTGTAGATAACAAAGTTAGTTTAAATAGCTTATTACTGCCAGAATTAAATTCAGTAGAACTTGTTTTGAATGCAGCACGTGCAGTTGTGCACGTTGAACTTTAATCACGTTATAATACGTGAAACTATTTTCATTTTAATGGAGAATAATGAGTATTATTATAGCGAACAGATGGAATAAAGCCACAATATCATTAGTTCGTTAGTTATTATAATATTAGAGTCATGGGAATTGGTTGATAATATGTACATTAATGTAAAAGTGTATACTGTTTATCTGTTTTTACCTTTTGCATGTATAAATAAATGAACCAATCTTGATTAAATTTGGTGTAAATATAGGTTGCATTCTGGAGACGGATACAGGCTACTACAGGCTAACACCTATTAAATTTAAAATAAATGAGCAGCTATTTGATTATTAAAGAGCAACTGTAACTGAAAATCGTGCAGCTGCATGCAATACAATTGTACAATATTAAACTGCAGTTCAGTAATTTAATTTAATTTCCCACATTACACATCTTATACAATACGCGAGTGTAAGTTGTAAAAGTTGGCGTTCTGCCAACGTCTTTAGGCAGGCGTCCGTGTTTTGGTTTTAAAAGTGAAAGATTATAAAAACCATGGTGGCAGGTATAAGAAAAAAAAATCGGATTTTGTAAATGTTAAAGTGCCTAATACCTTATTTCTTATTCTTAGCAACGAGTTACGCATTGAAAAAAGTTAATCCTGAATGTGCCGAATAAAATAATTTGGTCCAAATTTCTCGATTCTTATAAAGGATAAATTCGATTTAAAGTAAAAGTATAGCCATACTCATAACCCGAATTTCTAATCCAAAAGTCTCAAGAAATCAACATTCATTTTCCATCTCAAGTTGGAAAATTTGTTGAAAAAGTGCTGGGAACTGGCAAATAAGTCGAGGCGGCTCGCCCGGGGCGCATATTAACGAACCCGCGTACGGAGACGAGCGACGAGGTGATGTAGGGTTACCAGGATGCAGGATTGGCTGGAAATGTCCGGGATTGATTGGGCTTTATCTCAAAGATTGCATAATATGCATTAACGTTTTATTATTGTTTCAGCATCGATAGACAGTTCTCCGGTCTTGCCTAAAAGCGACGGAACAATTAATTTGGTAGTTTACAGAGTTTGTTAAAATTGAGATTGCAAAGGATCTTCGAGTCATATTAGTAACCAAAAAACGAAAAGAACCATAGTAGTTATATAAGATTCCTGTATCTATGTGAAGGAATTAACTGCCACTACTATCTCAAGCCAACAGACAATCTAACGAAATCACGTACAAAATCAGCAAACTCCTTGAATTTGCTTCGGAAACTGCATCTAGATGTCCTGGAAACCACCTCGTCTGGCGGCGGATCGTATTGGTTGCCACTCATGAATGTTAATTCGTTCGGAGCCACGCAACGCGACTTAATCCGAGACGATGTAGGGTTTGTCGTTAAGAGATCGCAGATAAAGATGAGATGGTGTTTTTTGGTACGTTTTATTCACAAAGAGTTTGTGGTGGTTTTATTTTTTTGGAGCAATATATGGTAAAGAAAAACTGATGAATGAAACTGATATTTCATATGGGTTTAACTCTTCGAATTGGAGAAGTACAAACTTATACTTCATAATAATATAAATCTATTGTGTCTTTTAATTAATGAGCCAACATTTAAGTAATTTTACTATAATGTTATACCTACTCGTACTTATGGTGCTGGTGTAAATATAGTCATTTTACCTAAATTAAAAAAAAATGATTAACGACCTAATCTGCTTGTAGTGGAGTTCATTCTATTTATAACACAGGAAGAATATGTTAATTCAAGATATGTCTTTGAAAAAGCATTAACGCATGCTTAGCGAACTCTAAAGTTACAATATTAAATGGAAAAAGAATACGGTCGCGAACAGGATTCGAACCTGCGCCTCCCGGATAGATACTCCAGGCGCTCTGACCAACTAAGCCATCTCGACCTCTGCTCACCACCGCGAATTCTTCTTCCATATTTAAAACGTCTTATGGCGACGTCATTGCAATCAATTCAGTACTTACAAGAATATGTTAGTATATTATTCCCTGGTCTATGGTCATTGGTCAGTGTCTCTTAAATCACTTGCACTTTCATGCTTATAATCAACTTTACTTAAATACATTACCCAAATTACCAAACAATTCACTCCAACCAAAACAGAAGCCGAAACAAAAACAAAAACTGCACCAATCCTCGAGAAACATCCATAAATTATTTCGCACGAAATACAGTCGGACTGTCAAAAAGTCGAGATAAAAAATTGTATCTGCAGAATGTCCGACGGAGCTCGACATATCAATCATTTGCCGAGATTGGATCACGTCTGCCCCCTACCATGGGTTCAATCCTCGTATGGAAATTGGTTCTGTGAATATAAGCGTGAAAAGATTGTTGTGCTGTCTCAGATCGAAGGAAGGTTTCTATATTGCTGAAGAGATAATGGTAAAAGTCAATTGATTTTGTTGTGGTCTTTGCAGGTTATATTTGCAATATATAATTTGGAGTGAACGAATTGGTCTTCTAGCGAGCAATGTGCCTAACTTCCAGCGAATAAAAATTTAATATATAGGTCTCTAGCTATCTATTCTCTAGCAAGAATTAAAACTTTCTCCAAAAATAAAATCAAATTGTCGCAGAACAAAACAACATTAATCTTCAAAGAAATAAGAACAAATAAAACTTTCCGTATAACAGAAAATATTTTCAAAACACGTCGAAATTACCTTTCAAATTCAATATAAAAACAAATCCCATAAAATCGGGCAACTAATAGCTCTGTCCAAACTAGCCAGGTGTTTCGCACATCAACCGGGCAATACATTGGAACAAATGGACGAACGTGACGCGAATTCTCGAGTTGACCCAAATACGTGCAATGAGATGAGCCAATGTTTTATTTTACGAGTAAACAATGCTATAGGGGTGGCTTTATGGCTGTTTGACTAGGAACCTCCACTAACTTTCATTTAAAACGTTTGTCTTAAAAAGTTGTCCTAATCAATTTATTGGAAGTAAACCTGAACTTCGGATCGAGGACGGTTTTTCAATTTAAAATAATACCTACACCTCTGACATGACATAGCATCATGTGTCTGTCCTCCGAGGGAGTAGGCAGAGGTATCCACATCATTATTTGCACACTCACATTTCACCAATACTGTTATTAAGTCCCATGTAGTGATAAACTCGTTGCCATCAAACGGGCACAATTTCAAGCTCTGTGTTGCTACAGAAAATTTGCAAATATATAAATATAATATCACTGTCCGACCCTGTCGAACCCTGGACCTCACAGTCAGCTGTCGCCCTTGCGACTACTAGTCTGATGAATAATTCATTAATAATTATGTTGAACTGGTATCTACTGCTAAAGGTATTAATAATAAGTGCGATTAGGTATGTACTTCAAAAAATTAAATTCTTTAAACAACAAAAAAAAAACAGATATCAAAACTAGAACTATCATAGCGCAAACTATTAAGACAACATAACACATAACCCAACAATAGCTGACAACAATAAACTCCAACAGTTGGACGCCATCCGCGTATCCGCGCCAATTCGCAAAGATGCGGAAAAGCGGGATGGTTTCGGAACAGGAATACGAAATGCGGATATTGCGGGGGGCGATCGGCGAAGCGTGTGCCTTCTTATTTGGGCCCATTTCGACCCACGGCTATTAGATGCGAACTGTGATTCGGTAATTTCGGCCGTTTAACCGACGGTATTTTTGGGGCTGTGATTTTGTTTATTGGTTTTGAGTGAATCGAGGCAATCACTGAGAAAAATGGGCTAAAAATAACAGACCTAGAAACGGTTTTCATTAAATTCAGAGTAACTGTATGACTAGTTGTACAAGCATATTTTTCCGAAAAAGTTACATTATATGGCTAAATAAAAAAAAAAAAGGATACAGAAACTCAACAAAGCGAAAAATATAGCTAAATATTACGAGTAAACAATGCTATACCTATGTGTAGTGATCGTGAAACCCTAACATAATTATAACCTAACTAAATATAGTTAACTGTGTATGTAACGAAAGTAAGGGCAACAAATTAATAAAATGTAACCTTTTCAACTACTAAGTTATATTAATTGTGCACAATATTACGACCGTAACGAAATATATTCATCGACCAATTAAACCAATACAGTTAATCATAATTACTCTGAAAGGATATTCCATTTTTATGGGCCCGAAAATACTCCCCTGCATCATTAAGCAGTATGGTATGTGACCAATTAGGTAGCTATTTTTGTTCAATGGATGACAAGTAAAGGGCTTTACCACGTGCTTAATAATAAATTAGTCAGTAAACTTCGTTTATTTATAAATTGTAATTAGGAATGCTAAATCAAATTCTTGCGTATAGGTATTTATGAAAACACATACTCAACTTTAGTTTTACAATGTCACAACCTTAACCATCTACCGACACATTTGCTGTCGGTGTATTTAACAAGCAGTTTTAATAAATAACACAAAGTGATCTGCGATCTCTTATATAATTGTATTTTCTTTCTTGTCTGTATGTGTATTAGTAAACCTACCTTGTTTTTTTTTGTGGAATGAGAAATACGATCATAATCAGGATATCTGCATCTCCCGGATCAATACTCCAGGCGTTCTGACCTCTAAGCCATCTCGACCTCTGCTCACTGCCTTGAATTCTTTTCCATTTTAACACGTCTTATGATGACGTCATCGCTATATCGATGGCATCAATAAATCGGTTCAGGCATTTAAAAGTTATGGTGGAATAAGGAAAATCACCAACATACATACATGAACCCTAAAACACTCCTTTCTTTGGGCAGTCGTGTAAATACATCTGCACATATTTCTGGTTCAAGAACTAATCCCTAAAAGGGCTAGTATGATGAGATTGGGTGCACTGCACCTAGATAATAAAGTCTTCCCTGTACTTTCCCGCTTTCTTTTATAGCCAATTTGTTTTTAAATATCGTACTTCAGATGAGTATGTGCTAAAATATTTTATGCTCTCAGGTTCTTCAAACTTTTATACGATGCAGTAGAATATAAGAAACTTTTTAAGTACTTCTTTAGTGAATTTCCTGGATGAGTTTTTTTTGACGTTAACACCTGTCTATACTATTATCTTTACTTATTTGGTTCAAAGTCGATGACATTAAGAATGAAAAATTTTTGGTTTAACATTCCTAAAGAATCAAAGATTTTTGGAAGAGACTTTTTTAGATAACATAATAAAAGATAAAGAGTGGAAAATGGCAACCCATATCTGAAATCTTTTATCAGCATCAAAAAAATTGCGACCGTGAGTTGTGACGGCAAAACTCTCGCATCCAGAAAATTTATAAACTTATATCTTCTGGCAAATTACCCGTCATTTTTCGCCGAAATTTTTATCACACTAAGGAAATATTACCAACGTGTCATCCAACACGTGATGCAAATCATAACGCGAAGATTTTTCCTTAAAACTTACCAAAAATGTCGTCTTATTTGACACGTATGAAGGAGCATCGTGGTCTGAATCAGAATGAGTTCAAGTTGCTGAAGACTCTAGATTTATCCTACGAAGTCTTATGTATGTTTGACACCACGGATTTGGCTCCTGCTGAACTGTGAATATTACTTATGGTAAGTTGGGCATTTGAGGCTCATGAGAATGAAAGAATAGAGACGTGATTTTGGAAATATTACGCCAAAGCCGAAACTTGAGGAATGAAAGACGAGAAAAATCGCTGTATATTTAATAAACAGTAGAAGGTTTTGACAAAGCAGACTAAACATAGGTTCTAGAAGACAGAGACTATAAAAGATGAAGATCTTGAAAAATATCAAAATCAAAATTACATTTGCTTTCAAGTTTATAATTTTTTTTTGGATAAGCAAGTCAAAATATATTCAAAGGCGTATAAACTATAAATAATGCTGGTTATACATAATGGTAAAAAAAAAAATTCACAAATATGAAACACAGGTCTAATGGGCCAATATTTTTCAGACATTAATTACATAGAACCACTATTATTTTCGTCCAATTTAGGAGTCTAAATAGCCAAAATAATTGATTGGCCAAGGTTAAAAACACTGTTAATCAGGCCGATAATAGCACACATGGCATGTTTCTAGAACATTCATGTAACTTACAAGACCAAAATGATTCCAAATTATAAGGTTAATTATTACCATAAAGGGTAAAACATGGTCCAAAAATTTGGCCAACAATGTCGAAAGTGCGTGCGTTTAGTAATAACACTATTTGTAAGTAATGAATTTTGGTATAAAGATTTGAGGAGGTATCCAAAATATAAATAAAATAAATGTGAGCTTAAAACATTTGATGGTTAAGCGACTATTACTGAACATTGAAATATTAGTAATAGTCTCGTGTTTTAATGTTAATGAACATAAGCCTTTTCCAATAGTTAAAACAAGTAAAATTTATAAACTACCTCGTTGGTCTAATGGTCCCAAGCGCGACTGCTGAGCATGAGGTCTCGGGTTCGATTCCCGGGTCGGGCAAAGTTTTATTGTGTTTTTCTGTAAGGAAATTCTCGGTAGCAGCCCGGAGTTTGGAATTATGCCCGGTAGATGGAAATAGGCTCACCACCTATTACATGGGACTTAATAACAGCATTGGTGAAATGTGGGTGTACGAATGTGTACATCTATGCCTACCCCTTCGGGGAATACAGGCGTGATGCTATGTTATGTTATGTATGTTAAAATTTATACAGAACTGTAAATAATTTTGAATATATGGAACAGACAATGAACAGATATATGAATTAGCTCTAAGCGAATAACCTGCTTGTAGTAAAATTTTTATTCAATACATTATTAATTTAATACTGGAATTAATTATTATTATCATCATTAGGGCCCGGATAAATATGCAAATACATATTTTCAATACCAATGCTTTTCGTGCTGTATTTTGTTTTCTATATAAATCATGATATTTGGATGTAGAAAATGCAATGTTTATTTTCCATATTTTTCCATATTTCAATGGTAAGTGCATATTTGAATATTTAGTCCATATTTTTACAAAAAAATGCCTACTACTACATATTTTCGTTAATTTTATTCTTTAAAGTTATATTTCCGAGCCGCGGTGGTAAAAAAAATCTACCTAATTCAAGATATGTCTTTGAAAAAGCATTAACGCATGCTTAGCGAACTCTAAAGTTACAATATTAAATGGAAAAAGAATACGGTCGCGAACAGGATTCGAACCTGCACCTCCCGGATAGATACTCCAGGCGCTCTGACCACTAAGCCATCTCGACCTCTGCTCACCACCGCTAATTCTTCTACCTGCGAGTACTTTTTTTGTTGCCGATGTAGAAATCTCCATGGATGTTCTCTGCCTTAGGGTAGGCAGAGGGGTCTGTTAGACTCTTGCCAACTAAAAGCACCCCTGTGTTCCCTTGCACACTTAGGTCGGAGGCCCCCAGAGCTAGAGAGAGTTATGTTTTTAACTCCATATTTTAGCTTTTTTCGTCCATGTTATATGTACATATTTTATAATGTATAATACATACTTATCCGGGGCCCAATCATCATCATTATCATTTCCCTGCCCTTATTTATTTGGGGTAAAAAATGATAAATCAAATTCAATCGACCTGTATCAATTTGCTGGTTACTGTAGCCAGAAATTGCGCAAGATGTGTGAGTGCAAGGGAGAGAGAAAAACTAGGATAACAAAAAAAAAAGAAAATCAGTTTAACTAACGACAACAAAATACAGGAAAATCAAAATGTTAAAGTTTGGAGACCATTTATTACACAGGATGGCAACGCACGAGATTTATAAGTCAATCTATTTTGTGATATATTTAATCGTTTGTTACAATTTAGTTCGTACCCGAATCGCGTTTCCAAAATTTACATTTTGCGTGACCAAAATCTATCGATGCTTGGAACCGATTCGATAGTTCAACTTTAAACTCAACCCGATTGCAGATACTTCGATTGCGTATATTACGTAGAGTATTCAAATGTTTATCTAATTCCGTAGTTTGGCATGTATAGAGTCAAATAAATTCGATACAATTGTAGACGTAGATAATTATTTGAATTATAAAACGATCAGACGCCTACTCTTGAACAACTTTAACACTATATTGACTCTTAACTACACTAAAGGTGCAGATAACAATCTAAGATCAACGATATTTAGGGCAATTTGTACTAGAAATAGACTAGGTAACTGATCATTAAACCAAACCCTTATAAACATATTCATTCTAGCGAATTCTTATCAAAATTTAAGCACCATTTTCATTCCAATCACCGTGGTAACCCGATTACACATCATATCGGAGCCACTCTCCCAAAAATAGTAGACATACAAGTAATAAAATGCCATCATAAAACCTCAACGATATTGAAGAGGACATAAATCCTGGTAACACGTCTCGTCGTGCAATAAATTTACATTTTAAAACTGATCACGGGGACATTACACCACTTTAATATTAGCGGGTGGCTACAGAAGCGTGCTATATAAGTTATGGTGTGATTATCGACGCCAATGAGTTATGGCTCCACGGTAGTTAGGCGGGAAACTTTATTGTGTTTGATTTAAAACCCCCTTTGTTTGCGGATTTTTAGTTTCCCAAAGTTTTTATGGTAATTGAGATGTTCTGCGGCAATTTGGAGTTAATGGCGTGTTCCTTGGGGAAATATGAAGGAGGAATTAAATTTATGCTCGTAGAGCTAATGTTTTTGTAAGTTCAGTTTTTGCATTTAATGTGGAGAAAGTGTTAAGGGCTCACGTGTACTTTATATATGAGGATTCTTGTTTTGCTATTGTATATATCAGTTTCACTCATGAAGTTCGTAAGGGACGTATTTGGCAATGTAGGTACTTTATGCCTGTTAAGTCCATCAAGGTAAGGTTCTTTAGAGATAATGGCAAAACGTTATACTTATAATACACTCTTTAGTTTTAGGGCTATCGATAGTGTTGTACCAGTAGCTATTTTCTATTATGTTTCTTTGAATTTCCAAAAAAAATTAGTCTGATGTCTGTCACCAGTATCCACTTCCAGGAGCTGTTCCCCCAAGATTTATGAGAATAAACAACTCTCTTTCAAAGAGTTACTCTAGTTTTAAATTGATCAATTTAAAAGCACCATTCTACATACAGTTAGGTGAGTTTAAAGGCGAGACGACGACGGAACGACATCTCCAAGGGATCGCGACGACATCGCGTAACAAAACGTATTATGCGACTCTTTCCCAAAGGATGGCGTCTGGAGGAACTTTGAACGAATATTTTCTTTATTGTTTAGATTTACTGTTTAGAATATGTCGAACTCGGTAGATTAGAAAAAGGACGTATTTTGATGTACTTGATGTATTAAATAGTTCAATTTTTACCGTTGCTAAGCTTATACTCATAATTTTCACTCCAACAAAAATGCTGGCATGAAGCAGCATTTTATAAGACTGGAAGCCAACCCGAGGTAACTTTATCACGTATACATTTGCAGTGTCAATGTAGGCAAAAGTCGGGTCCATCAAAACAACATGAGACTATTGCATTCAGGTAATCATTACAACGCTTCTGGTTATAGTCTCCTACATTTCTGTAATGCAGATTCTTTCGTGACAGCCATATCAGATCAGAGGTCCAATCTGCGTACCTACTGACCATCCAATAGATATACAAATTGGATTTCTTACCTTGGATCCATGGATATTGGGTAGAAGACAAAACCTCCAACATAAAAATCATTTAGGTATGTTTATTTTTGCCTATTTCAGATCTCTCTGTCATTTGTAGTATCTGGCCACGTGTGCCTTGCAAATTTATTCAGATCATCACGGGAACTTGCCGCTGTCGACTATGACGGTTATGTCCTCCCTCAGGCGTCCAGTGCGTGACAATCTTTGCCTATCTGTCTGGTTGCATTCGAGCGACGTAGCTAGACTACTCCCACTTTAGTCTGGCTGTTTTCTCTCCAATATCCGATAATTGAGATTTTAATGTTACTCTTAAAAAAATATCTATACCTATATCTTTAATTTGTTATCTGTACTTATGTTGCACTGTGTAGAAATACATATTTATTTATTTTTTCATTCTATTATTCTTGTTCGAACATCAAAATGTATTTAATGTTTCGGTAGTTACGGCATTGTAACTACAGAAACATTAAATACATTTTTATATTAACGTATCAAAACTATAATACAGAAGCCAAATTAATTAATACCATAATCCACACAGGAACTACATTAAAAATCCTATTAAAACGCCAACAGTAATGGAATGGAGTCTTCAATAATGCGTGGAATTTCATCATTTTCGTCCGCCATTACTGTCTGACTAGCATGATAAATATTCGTAATATTTTTCCTGTATCACGTACATTGCTCCTTTTTGTGTGCAGTAGTATTAAGAACAGTGGGGCTACTCTTGAAACTAATACCAATTCCAATCCAATTTCAATATAAATAGACTCCTTAAAAAAAACGCGTAATTTTAAAATAAATTTACCTACATTACAGCTGCCTGAATTTAAAAGCATGTTGTTTTCATATTACCCCGAATCTTTAATTATTGTTTATACATTTTGGCATTTAAAAGTTCGAACTGACATATTTCCAATGTCTATCGAGCGGAATTATTTTCAAGAGTAAGCCCACAGGTTTCTTATTATAATATTGTTTAATGCCCAGTTTTAAAATATGTACGTATAATGTCGGTTCAACTTGTTTGTTTTCAATCAAACATCCTGATAAACATTATCATACCTTTTTCCGAAAACGAATCACCTACATATCTTTCGCGCAGCACAAAGGCGAGCATACCAAATAAATAATGTAACAATCACTTTCTGTGTAAAACATACGGTGAGTGTGAAGCGCAAGTTAAAATAATAAACGTTTTACCATCGGCTGTGCACCAAATGTCTGCGATCTTTCTGTGCGCTCGTTGTATCGATTTTAAATCCGGCTCTGAACTAAAATGGGAGTCCCTCACTGTTGGTACTCGTTTCGATTACGATGATAACTCGCATGTATAATTTTTCATAATAATAATTGTTCGTTTTAATGTAATTGTTGATTTAGTAATCTTTCTGTACAGTAGTAGGATTGTTGAGGTTGTTCCTTTTAACATGGGAATGCAACGGCCTTATGCACGTATAGAATTTATTTATTCGTGTAGTGCGTCTCTGCGTACCAAAACCGTATATTCGGTATAAAACCGTAATTAAATTAAATAGGTCTTATAAAAAACTCTGTTGTATGTATTTTATGATTTAGTTGGAGTAAGAATATCATCAGTGTAGTCAACTACACTGAAAAGAAAATTGACCCAAAAACTTCTTGTAAAAATCTTGCATATCTTCATACTTCGATACCATAGTTCATAAACAAAGCTTTTGTCCGTGATAAAGCCCAGATTACATGATGTAGTGAAATAACAGTTAGGTATATTTTTAAGTTAAGACTTGAAAAAATAGCTAAAAGTATCTGTCATATAGCGACCCAAAGATATCAACATACCACAAATAACTTAAATAATACGCTACGCAAAATTTACTTTCCCCTCAGAAATTCCAATGGTAGTACCATCAAATTGACCAAACATTCAATGTCCGGTACTGCCCTATGCACAGGTAGCGACGAATTGCTACATTTACACCGACAACCCGTACGCGTATGTTTTGTTCTGTCCGGTTCCGGACGGAATCCGACGATTTTTGTGCGGTTTTGTTGAAAGAAGTGACGCGGAATGGTTTCTGCATTCATGGGTAAACAGCGTGTGGTTTGTAGTTACTATGTGAAGTGGCTTTTGTGAAGTAATCGTTGAGTTTATGAAGGTGACGATGCTTGTGAGTTAAGCGTGTCGGTGACAAGTTACATTATAGTATTATGTTCTAAGTATCATCATTCGCAGTTTTAACAACACACTACAGGGCTCTTTCCTTTTAACCCAATATGTCCTATGAGCTGTATTAAATACTGTCATATTAATGAGTCAAAGGGGCTAATCCTGATGCAGTTATTAAAATAATGACAGGATGTCCCGAGGCTGAAAGATCTTTAAAATCAAATGAATTTTCTATATTCATAAAGTTGAGTGTATGGTTTTACAAGTGACATCTAGGTACTACTTATTTGAAGTCCAAAGAACGCAATCTTTAAGTCCCTACTCCCAATCTGTGAATCCATGCAAGAGATCACCAAATTAAGTCTTGAAAAAATCAAATTGAGTCTGGAACAGTCGTTGTCACCAAAAAAAACATCAAATCTCTGCTTGGGGAGGACCTAAACATACATACATACATACATAGAGTAGGCAGAGGTGTACACAACTGTACACCCACATTTCACCAATGCTGTTATTAAGTCCCATTTATTAGGTGGTGGGCCTATTGCCATCAACCGAGCACAATTCCAAACTCCGGGCTGCTATCGAGAATTTCCTAATAGAAAAACCCAACAACACTGAGCGACCCGGGAATCGAACCCAGGACCTCATGCTCAGCAGTCTCGCTTGTGAACGATAGACCAATAAGGCAGTAACAAAAATATTATGATACGGATATCAGATGAAAGTATCATAATTATTGTATCAACATTCAAAATGTCAAAACAATCATTTTTTTAATGACACTACAACGATAACTAATTACGAGAGTCAATCATGTGTCAAAATTGTTTTTAACAGCAGATATTTTAATGTATTTATTATTATCAGTAATACAGATATGTACCAATGGCTGTCCGTCTATGAGATAAAGTTATTTGATACGATTGTCCAACGTGCATTCATATTTAAATGCAGTTATTATTTTTGTTTTTTTTTTTTTAAAGACAGCAATTTTTTATGCTTTCTTTACGAGCTGCTTTTGATTACAAAATTGTATTGTTACATTGTATTGTACACTCTTAAAATGGAATCTCTACAAGTGGCCCCTGGGTGGTGCAAAACAGGCAACACAACTCTGGTTTCGGCCACGGCTGGTTACCAACCACCGGACGAAGCCATGCCATGAAGCGACCTAGTCATGTTTCGGGATGTAGTCCGGTGCAACCGCTGTGGGAGACGGGTCTGGGCAGTTGCATCAACTCTCCAACTATCTTTCTCCCCAAAACTATCCACTCTACTTAAGAGTGAATAGATTTATTCTGGATCTACGAGCTCCATTCTCGGCCCCACCGTCGCTTACCATCAGGCGTGTAGGGGCCAAACGTAGATCCAAATTCGATAAAAAATATATATACATCACCCGTTAATTTGTATGTTTGGGAAAAATCTTGCAACTGAATTTTAAACCAGTTTTCTCAACGGATTGAGCATTGCTCACGTTTTGGTTTTGGAAATAGATTAAAGCTTTTTATTAAAAAGGATTCACATTAATATACGTATAGTTTTTTATTGTCGTCATATGATACCCAATACAAAAAGTCTTTGTAGGTACTGCTTGAGGGTTATAACGATGAAATCTTTCTTATATTTATTTGATTATATTAAACCATTACAGACACTTTTGAATTATGAGACGCTAGTTGCTACGTTCCAAAATATAGATCCCTATGGAGAACAGATAATAATAATTGCAGGTATTCGTTGGAATTGTTTCCGTTGTAAAGTAACCATGAAGGCAATTTTAGATATGCTAATACTAAAAGACTTTTATAGACTATTTTATACAAAAAATACTAAAAGAGTTTAACAATTCAAAATTTTGGCATGACTGTTTAGAGATAACCGGTCCCAACTACAAGACAGTAAAAAATTTACAAGTCTCTTTATGCGAAGAGGCCCTTGCACTAAAGAAGGATCCTTATTGCCTGGTTATGACTCGTACAGAAGTTTATATTTTAGACCACATTCCATATTCTACATAACATTTTATTTATTTAATCTACATAATAAAAACAAAATTAACAAATACCTACATTTAAACTTATTCAATAATTAGATTAAATATATTTTGAGTTTGATGATACTCAGTACTCAACATTTATTGCAATCATATGTTCTTAAATAGGTATGTTAATATAAAAAAATGTGATGACATATGAGTCGCTCCATGTAAAATACTGGTATTAAGCTGCATCCGGTTTGACTGGAAGCTGACCCCAATGTAATTGGGAAAAGGCTAGGCAGATATATATGACCCTATTTGGGTGAAGCAATATACATGTTATTACAAAAAACGGACCGATTCATTCCAAAATTCAATTAATATCCAACAGGTATTTCAATATTTACCTTTTTAGAAGTTCATAATATAATAATAAGTAAAGTTTGTTAGCATATTTTGTATTCAAAACCTGTTACGACTTTATTGAAATTTCCGCTAGGGATCTAAATAACCTACGTAATTATCTGAAACCTTCTATTGTATTGTAATATCTGCGAAATTTAAATAATTGACCAATATGCGTGCATTCAAATATTTAATTAATCATGACTTTTTTATACCCGACGCGCTTCTGAAGCTACACCTAAGACAAACAGGATATTCAGTTAGTTTAATTAAATGATTTGACTTTGACTTTGAAGGCACGAGCGCTGATCACCAAATCGCCTTTATAAAGAATTTAGAAAGAAAAATACGTATGCCATTGATAAAGTCGGATTGGATTGGTACAGACAGATTTGAATCTTCAACATGTGGCTGAAGAGGACACAATCTCTTGCCAGTCCGATATCCATAACACACGAACATATTATATTATATCTATATCTTACCGGGGCACCTCCTTAGCTGGACTGGACTGGGTTTCCTGATGATTGTACGAAGCCATATCTTCACTTTACAGTTTCATCACTCATTATAACAAACTTAACGAACAAAATGTCACAGTTACTGCACCGTCACTTTAGGAATTGTTATTAGGAACATCTGTAAAAGATAAGTTGTGTGTCATTGATGTGATATTTTGTTTTTGGGGTGAGCAGAATATCTAGTATCAATACTAGGCGCAATAGGTTTTCAATTATAATAAAACAACTCGCGAGAATCATTATTTTGTGTTTTCACCACAGTGACATGACAAGAGTCATAACAAATCGCGAATACCTAAGATATTGCTAATGGTATTTTTAATCCACACTTATATTATAAATGCAAAAGTAACTCTGTTTATTTATTTGTTTGTTTTTTACCTTTTCACAACTAAACGGCTGTACGGATCGTATTGGCAAGGAAGTAGATTGGACCTTGGAGAAGGACATAATATGCTACCTATTGTCATGCAGACGAAGTTGCGGGCACCAGCTAGTTTAACATCATCATCCCCCTGCCCTTATCCCAATTTATTTGGGGTCGGCGCAGCATACCTATATCTGGCATGGTGCAAAAGTTTTATAACCGGCCGCCTGCCTGACGTCAACTCTCTTACCACCACCAGCTAGTTACTAATGAAAATTTAATACAACATGAAAACATAGAACTATGGTGTATTCATTGTGATTTGCTTAAAGAGAAAACTCACCTACAAAAATATAAAACTAAAAATACCTATAGATGTGTACCTACTGAAAAGTTCTTTTGTAGTCACTTTGTCATAACTTCCGAGATATCTTACCAGTCCAACTGTCAGTAAAGCTCCTGAAAGTAATTTTCTAACCAGTGCAACCAGTTGCTAACAATGGCGATTAGCGTGTCCCAGGAAGCTTTACATGATGGCAAAATAGCTCTCAAGGCGAAATTTGACTTTTATCAGCTAGAAATCATGACAATACAGTTTGCAAAGACCCAGCATAAATTGAAGATTAAAACGATATCAAAGAACAATCATATAATTACAATATCAGAATTTGAATTCATCAAATCCGTACAATTAACTCCCCGTAGCTACCCAAAATTTAATGACGTAATACCCACCATTATGATCAAGTTCCATATTAAGTAATAAAACAAATTATTAATAAAGGCATGCGCACACTTTCAGAAGTTAGCTACCAATTTGACGGGCGATATAACATTAACATTGAAAGTCGTTAAATCCGGCTATCGCCTGCAAATTTATTTGACAGGTTATGGCAAATAGAGACTTTGGATTGAGCAATCGAATTCGGAGATTTTATTCGCTATTTAGCCTGAATGGAATGCTTTAAAGATTTTATGCTTTGTTGTGATTTCCTCGTTGTTTATAGCTTGGGAAATTGGGACGTCTTCATTGATACGACTTAATTAATGTTAAGAGAGTAACATTGATTTGTTGTAAATAGTGTCAGTTATATGTTTGTCAGAAATAATTTATTGATATTTTCGGGATCGCCACATATTGCAATAAAACAATTATTAACCAGATTAATCGTGTGTCATCGATAAGTGTATTGGTTTTTATCGGTTTTGGTTTTTCTGACGTTTCGAATACTTTACAGCGTTCATGGTTGCAGGGTGACTGCTATGCTGCGACCACGGATGCTGCAAAGTGTTCGAAGTTGATATTTTTTGTTTTATTATAATTTAAATCGCTTTTGTAATTATTACCTATTAAATTTTTGGAAACTGTCCTGAAATTGCATATCTACTATTTAAGTGATTTTTTTTTATTCTGCCTAGCCTTTTCCCTACTTAGCTAGCGTCGTGTTCCAGTTAAACCGGGTGCAGCTTAATACCAGTATTTTACATGGAGCGACTGTCTATCTGGCCACCACAACCCAGTATTGGATAACACGATATATCGTGGTATGACTGGTTGTCAGTCTCTCAGGCCACTGACTACCCGTAACGACTGTATAGATCTTAATTTGACAACTGGGACCGACGGCTTGATGTGCTCTCCGAGGGAGTTAGTTTTATTATTGTTTTTATTATGTTATCAGTTGTACTGCCTATTAAAATAAAATAAACATGTTACTGCCTAATAATATCATTAAACTGTAAAGCATCTAAATTGTTTGAAACATTATTAAGCCACTATTTGTTCCTATATTGCTCATTATTCGCTAATTAATGGTTGCGCTTCATCAATATTGGTTTTAATTTTGGTATTGTATTGTCCTGCATAACAAAACATTAAACCATAAAAATATATCAATTAATGTTCACCGGTAGTAACCGGTGAACATTAATTGATATGAATATGTCTCACGAAAGTTTTCATAAAAATATAGCGTCACTCCTATACAATCTGAAGGGTTTTATGAAGTGTTGTTGTACACTCACATTTAAAAAAGCGTGGTAATTTGCCACGTTTGTAAGTACCTTGTATATGTAATACATAGCATCATAGCATCACGCCTGTATTCCCCGAAGGGTTACGCAGAGGTACACCAACATTTCACCAATGCTGTTGTTAAGTCCCATGTAATAAGGTGGTAAGTTTATTGCCATCTACCGGGCACATTTTCAAACTCCGGGTTGCTACTGAGAATTTCCTAACCTAAATCCCAATTACACTTTGCCTAACCTAGGAATTTAACACAAGACCTCATGTCAGCAGTCGCGCTTAGGACCTTCAGACCAACGAGTCAGTTTGTAATAGTTGGTGATTTTTAACTCTGATCTGCTACTGAGAATTTATAATCAGAAAAACCCAGTAATACTACCTACGTGTAACAGTAATCGAATAGCAACCAGTAGCCGTTAATCATCAACTTCAAAAGCTAAGTTAAAATGTTCAAAATCTCCAACAAATTTGTTGATGGACAATGCAATCCCCACTTCGCCTGCTGGGCGGCTACTGTTAAAATAGTCAGTCTCAAAGGGACTAAATGAACACTGTTTCGTGAAGACGTTAAAAATTTATAGCCTCGCTTCGCTTTGTGCTTTTATTGTCGAGCGTAGCTCTGTAGCCCAACGTAATAATTAAAGTATGTCTTGCCATACTGCTGAATGAATTAAAAACTCCTTTGAGTTACAGCGCCAGGACTTTGCGAATGGTTTTTAAATTTTTGCCGAAAAATTATGGAAAATTCGAGGTAAATCTCTTTGAAATATGATAAAATCTTTTAGGGTAAAATGGAAAAAAATTGATTGTTTCATATTCAAAGCTGGATTTGATGAAGCAAATTTTTACATAACTTATTAGGTTTTAGCTGTGTACCTGCCAACAAAAACAACCTTATTTTTTATTTATAAAGCTGAACACACACGTTTCACAAACGCCCGGCTTTACCCACTTAACAGACTTCGCACTAACACAAAATAAACACGCAAATATCTCCCCGGGTATTAAGGAGACAAATCTGTAGTGACCGACTCGTTAGCCCGGGTCACTCGCCCTGCCCCGTGAATCCTAATGAAGCCTGCTTATCATTCCCAATGACAGCCAACTTTGTCTTCCGAAGCCGGGTAAACTTTAATTAATTTATGAATTAAAGCCGGTCCTATCAAATTTTCACCCGGATCTGAAGGTGGGTTGGAATTTATCGTGGTTTCTTGCTTAGTTTTGGACCAAGTTATAGTTTATTTTCAGGGTGTTAATTGGGGCTTAAGTTTATTTTTCTAGTCGGGAAGTTTATAGAAAATCAATAATACGAGTAAGTGCATTGGCGACGGTAGCTTATTAAATTATGGATGTCTGGGACTTAAAGCAGAATTATTTAAGTATATGAGGAGATTTAATTATAAGAGTATATACATAGCATTACGGCTGTATTCCCCAGAGGGATAGGCAGAAGTGTATGTTATGTAGGTATACCCACATTGGACCACTGCGTTATTACCTTATCTTTATTGCAATCTACCTAGTACAATTCATTCTAAACTCCGGGACGCTTCTGAAATTGAGTAATCACAGACCAATTACACTGCCTATCCCAGGAATGTAACTTGGGACGTCATGCTCAGTAATTTAATTGTGTTGTATTTTAGATGATTCTTAAAGTAGTATTACTAATATTATTACGAATGCAGACTGATTTAAAAAAGATAACCCTTTATGATCTCACAGGGATTTTAAATGCCACATAACCTTATCAATAATAAGGTTATGTGGTATTTAAAATCCCTGTGAGTTTTAAAATCATTCTGCATTCGTCACTGACTAATACGTAACTAATAAATAATAAAGCAGTTTATAGCTGTCACAGATTTAAAGAGAGATGTAAAAAAATAGTTAAATATGACTTACACATGTTTCCCACTGGGGGAGCGTTTTTTGTGAAACGAAAGATTGGAGTAACTTTATTTTATTTATGTCTTTATAGTTAAGGTTTTTTAATTAAAACTATCATCTGTCTTCATTTACCTTATCATCTACCATATCTTCGTTAGTTTAAAGCTCACTGAATACAGTATTCTAGCTCTTTGAACTCCGAAAAAGCAGAAGTCAACATTTTCAAAGCGATTTTATTCATAAATTTTCACTCGAATCTTTAAATCGCCAATACCTGCATCCCCAAGGCCACCACATTGTGAAAAGTATCGCACGATATTTTTCTTGTCGATATTTTCCACAAATTTTCATGCGAATTCTAAATCACCAATGCTTGCACGTAGATCCAGAAGAAATCTATTCACTCTATCTAGAGTGAGAGTAGAGTGGATAGATTTGGGGAGAACGATAGTTGGGGAGTTGATGCAACTGCCCAGACCCGTTTCCCACAACGGCTGCACCTAACATTCCGAAAAACGACTAGGTTGCTTCATGGCATGCTACGGCTCCCACCAGAGTTGTGTTGCCTGTTTTGCATCACCCAGGGGCCACGTGTAGGGATTCCATTTTAACGGTGTTCTCCTATGGACGCTATGGTAACTTAGCCCCCATAAGTTTCTACTCACATCCATTTTTCGGGATTGCCCTAGCCCTAGTTTCGAACTCGAACGGAACCCTTAACCATGAGCTGAGCACGAGATATCGCGAATCCAACTAAAATAAATATTTTGCTTTCAACAAAAAATCCACATTTTGATGTATTTGCAAAATGTACAAGAAATGTCTATAACGCCTGTGGAAGTCACAAACACTAGATGAGACTATTAGCAACTTAGAAGCTGCATAATGTAGCTTCAACCGTTTGTAATATCTTATGTTAACTTAGTTTCGCAATGCCGTAGGGGAACACGTAAGCACAGTGTTCATACTCTGTGTAATATCGTTACAGATTGTTTAGTACCTTCATTTACCTTTATTTACCTAGGTATGCCTTATGAAAGATATTAGTAATATCTTAGATTTTCACGATCACTGCACATTATAATAAAACAACTTATAATTGTATTAATCTCGTGTATTATTGGTTTTTGTTTTTCCTGACGTTTCGAACACTTTGCAGCGTTCGTGGTCGCAGGAGGACTGACGTATTATGTTTTCTTTTTTTATATTATTTTGTGTTGAGTAATTGAAGAGCAAATTTTTTTGATTGTACAAGAAGTCATTTTTCATTGCTAATGTTTGATGTACTATTAGGAAGGATTTAGCCTTAAAATCTGTTTGTGCTGTGGCACAAAAAAATATCTTCTCAAGAGAAAAGATTATTATTTTTGACTAAGAAGTGAAATCTACAGTAGAGTGCATAGTACATTTTGTACAAAATACACATATTTACGTGTATGTTGTCACGTCAGTGCCTATGATAAATTCAAACATGAACAAAAACGTTTAAATCTAGAAATAACCCAATACTAACGTACTTATTACAAAACGTACTACAGTAGTATAAATATGCATAGTAAATATATTTTGTACACAATACATACGTCAGTACGAATAATTCCACCATAAGCCGACAGACACGTTTAAAACCAAAAATAACTCAATATTTACGTACTACAAAACCCTGAAGCAACACACGCATCATCAGTTCCGTAACTCTCTGAACAGCAATAAGCTTAGTACAGTCGTTTACATTATTAAATAACCCCCCGCGATAGAGACGTGGCTTTATGATTATTACACTTTATAAAACAACGGCCGGCTTTTATGGATTATAAATTTCATTAGCGTATGTTGTCGGACGATCGCGTTTATTACTTTTGTTACACACTGTACCAACCTTGTTCGTGTAAATAAATGTAAGCTGGTTTTGCGATGAGCGGTTTTTGTTGCTTCTTTTTTACACGACTGCCCAAAAAAAGGAGTGATATGTTTTAAGGGTTCAAGATTGTGAGTCTCTTTATTCCATCATAACTTCTAAATGCCTGAACCGATTTAGACGGCGGTATCGTTAAAATTCTTATATATATACGTACATTGTCCCGGGTGACATAGGATAGTAAGATTTAAAAATTAATCACATAGTGGCTATGGTACACAAAAAGGTATCAAATAAACAACACACACATATATGAAACACATGCTTTTTACACAATTGCCCAAAAAAAAGTGTTAATAAGTTTTTAATAAATTCAAGTTAAATACTTGAGGAGCGAATTGTGCGCCTAATAATTGGTTGCATGGAAAGTTATCTGTTTACATACGGCATACGCATTTAAATAAAATATTTGGTATTTCGATTAAACGTTTAAGTTAAACTTTATTTTGGTGTTTATTGTCTCTTTAAACAAAATTTTACAAACGTCAGATACTATTGCACTTCTAGTAAAACATTTGATGTTGTGACAGCTTTTCTATGAAACAATTTTGTTTTTTTTTTTTGGTTTTTTACGAAGGAATATTAATAATATTTCATCAAAAATAATACTCGATTAAAAGCACGTTTTCTTAATCGATTTTGTTGGCTATATTAATTATTCAATACACAGGTCACCAAATAAAACAGTAGTGTGTCACGACGTTCAACTCCTAGTGCACACTGGGTGGTTTACGACCACTATTTACCCAATAAACCAGTTGCTACATTAATTAATCAGTTCAGATGTTCTCTTTGTTCAAAATTATGCCGTAAAACGTACTCGATTGTATTGGTTCGGCGTTTTTTTTGGTCCAATAAATCATGATGGGTAACGCGTAAAAAAGTCTGCTTTACGTCCGTTTGTTTTATTGGAAATGCAATAAAAAAAGCACTAACATTAAGTCGGTGTACTTATTTCTTTAAATTTATTTTATACGTAATTGTTTTTATTTTTAAAGTAGCACATAAACATGGTGTCTTCATTAGGCGTTTGAGTGCGACTGTACATTTTTGGTAATAAAAGTTAAAACAATTTTGAGAGAGAGAGTGAAAAAAAAAACTGCCTTGTTGGTTTGTATGTCTGTTGAGCATGAGGTCCCGAGTTCGATTCCGAGATCGGGCAGTGTTATTTGGGTTTTCTATTAGAAAATTTTCAATAATAGCCCGGAGTTCGGAATCGTGCCCGGTTGACATAATAAAAACATTGGTGGTACCTACAACTGTGTACACCTTTGCCTACCCCTTCAGAGAACACAGGCGCAATGCTATGCAGACTATTTCAAATTAATTTTCGCGGCTTCAAAGCTGCTTTCATTAAAAACTATCCTCATTACATCCACCGGAATGAAAATCCGGAACTTTTGAAAGGGTAAAAATGTAATCTTTTAAATCTGCATTAAGTATTACCGTTAACCACAGGGTTGCTACAATTCATCTACTGCATTCCTATCTAGGCAACATTTGTATACATCTGTATGTTCGCGTGTAAGCCCTAATATCTGGAACTATAAACTGTTTTAATGCCTTCATGAAATTACCCTTTTTTATTAGCTCACAGTGAAATATGGCTGGTTGTACCGAACGGTTGTTAGTGGAAGTGTGAAATATAATAAAAATTATAACCGTATACTAATGGTATCTAAACCGTGAAATTGTATAACCTTTTTTTCGTATCGTAGGCTAAAATATAGAGTTGATTTAAGCGAATTCGTGACTTAGATTCGTGCTTGATGTGGTTAGAAAGAATCTGTATTTTTTTTGTATTTATGCGTGATTATAGCCTCTAAATGTAGGCATTAAAGTAATGTACTTAATTTTATTTAAATCTAACCGTAAAAAAGTGTTTTAGTAAAGTACTACGTAAGCTTACATCGCATAGTGTCACACCAGTGTATATTCGTGACAGAGAAGTACTATGTGCATCCAAATTTTAACAATGCAATGTTTTGGTCCAATGTAGCGGTAAAATCGTGGTGAATCTATTACCATCAACTGGGCACAAATCTAAACATCGGGCTGTTACTTAATATACTTAATATTCCTAACAGAAAAACCCAATAACACTTTACCCGACCGGGGAATCGAACTCAGAACCTCGACCCCAACATCCGTGCTTGCTACAACTGGACCAACGACGCAAGTACCTTACTAAACTAGTACCTTAGCTTACCAAGTAAGCTTGGAGTCATAGTAGAGATATTTTAGGCAAAAAAACGCATAAAATACAAATGTTTTATGCTAAAGTTACAATATTAAATGGAAAAAGAATACGGTCGCGAACAGGATTCGAACCTGCGCCCTCGAGAGGTCGAGATGGCTTAGTTGGTCAGAGCGCCTGGAGTATCTATCCGGGAGGCGCAGGTTCGAATCCTGTTCGCGACCGTATTCTTTTTCCATTTAATATTGTAACTTTAGAGTTCGCTAAGCATGCGTTAATGCTTTTTCAAAGACATATCTTGAATGTTTTATGCTCTTTAAAAGCAACCCATTCTGATTTCCTATCACTTTTCTTAGGAATGTCATGTTGTCAGTTGATAAGTGTCAGGTGTCACACGATAGTACTCGTGGACTATCCTTTTTACATGTTGCAAATATAAATTAAAATGTTAAAGGGGGGTAAGGAATTGTGAAGCACGTGGCGTTGACTATTTATGCAGATGCTGAATGAGAATGTGATATTTTAAATACTCCTCCCGACCTTATTTCGGTCACGGCGGCCTATCTCCACGGAGATTAGCCAGTACGCAGGAGATATTATATTGCACAAAAGTATGCGCAAACACAGGTGCAATCCCTCTTCCTTCACTCCCATATTCCGATGGGACGACAATCCTACGCGACCGGAGAGAGATCAAGCGCAGGACCGACGGCTTTACGTGCTCTCCAAAACACGGGTGTCACACAACCAACTTCCTGACCTGACAGCAATGACGTCGCTAAAAGACGTATTAAAATGTGAAAGTAGAATTCGCGGTGATGAGCAGAGGTCGAGAGCTTAGTGGTCAGAGCGCCTGGAGTATTTATCCGGGATGCGCAGGTTCGAATCCTGCTCGCGACCGTGTTCTTTATCTATAAAAAAATATAACTTTAAAGTTTGCCAAGTAAGATTTAATGCTTTTCAAAAATTTTGCTGTATTTGTACCTACTTACTTAAATAAAACATAACAAGAAATCTACAGTAAGTTAACTAAGAGATATATCGTACACATATTATAAATGTGAAAGTTTTTGTGTCATTCACACGATAACTACTGAACGGAATGGGATGAAATTTGACACACAGATAGTTTATAACTTGGATTAACACATAGGATACTTTTTATCCTGGTCAGACCCACGCAGACGAAGTCGGGGGCAGAAGCTAGCTATTTAATTAAGCAGTCTAATGAATTAATCTTCGCCTTATCGTGCCATGCAGCTTGTGGTCCAATTTATTACTAAAATTCTAACGTTATTTATTCAGCAGGTGCTTTAACACCTGCTAATAAAGAACATCTGCAAATAACTGTTATAGAGACTATGATGATATTATATACTATGTATCTTGTTAATTAGTCGGCGCGGTTGACGTATGGTTGGAAAGCCGGCCGCTAAACTACGTGTTGGGGGTTCGTTTGTCGGACGGATTGCATATTTGTGAGATAATTCTGTGTGTGAGAGATTTGGGTCAGCCCCAAAATTTTAACGATATAGAAAAGTTTTGTTAATGTCATTATTGCTTGCGGTTAAAATATCTTTATAACACCTTAAAAGGCTTTCCTAGGCAGCTGGGTCAAGGGTTTGATGCAGAAAGCAGAACTCCTCGACATGGCGCGAATTATCAGGAGGTTTCTCTCTCTGCAACCCTAACCCCCGGGTGGATTCGACCCTGTTGCCGACGCCCTAGTATTTCTTATATTTTTTTGTTTCTTTATATGTATTGACAAATACAATTAATATTAATATTAAAAACAAGATAATAATCTTATTAGAATTAATGTGGTTATTTTTGCCGGTGGCAATAATATCAAAATAGCTAAGAAGAAAGTCTCAAGACTTTTTATACAATAGAGGAAGCTACGCGCCCAACATATCTTGCCATAACAAAAAAAACCCCCATGCCGTATTTCATTCAACATAACACTTGTTTTATAGTCTCCACACCATTTCCTAGAACTACAGCACTTACGATAATTGTTCCCTTCAAATAAAAATAAGGGATTACTCTGCGTAAAACGGAACGCGAAACACGAAAATGTTTAAACGTTATGAGGGAATTCATTCGAATGATTGATCCGCGTTCCGTTTTACATGTTTGTTTTATTTAGTGAGTGTTGAAAAGCATTTTAGTTTGATTAAAAGCTAGTAGGAATGTTTAGCTGTTGGGTTTAGTTTAGATTTAGCGTATAATCTATTTAAATGTAGCCTCATTTGAGATCTTCGAGATACTTTTACGAGTTTATATTATTAGAGCGCTTTTTTATGACTTATGCAGGACTTTGATATGCATAAATTAAATAACAGAAAACTAAATATATTGATGCGCGTGAATGGCCAGAGGAATGAACGTGGACGAAGTAAAAGGAGTAGATATGTAAAAATTATAGCAGGCAGCGTTCTGTCCTACCCCTATGAGAAAAAAGCGTGAGTTTTTGTTAATAAGTATGTTGACGAAAATTGTTCTTTTTTTATTTAGGTACATATTGTATATCTACTGTCCCTATTACTATGTGATGCCTAGGTACTACAATTGTACCCATCACTATTCGCACTTGTCAGTGATTTTGTTGTCCAGAAAACGAACAGAAACTTAGTGCTTACGCATAACACCATAATGAAATCACAAATACATAATTTACCTGCGTACTCTAGAATTTGTCACTTTAGGGTTGAACTAAATCAGTTTTTTTTTTCATAACATAAACCTCTGGTCTGTCCTAAGTTCTTGCATATCAATTACTTAAAAACCATAGTTAAAAATAAATCTTTGTTTGACTCCGAGCATAGTGATATGAAGGGCACAGCTGCACGCACATAAACAATACTCTAGCTTGATGAAATAATTTTTTTTTAAGGAAAACCCCACGGGCCAATAGCAAAAATTATGCTTCCTAATGATAAAGCCAATAAGTATCTAGTTTGACTGTTTGACTGAACATTTAAAGAAATAAAAGTATACAATAATTAAAAATTATTGTCAAAGATAGATAGATAAAGAACAGTGATAGCCTAGTGATATAACTGTTGGACTGACAAGTCAAAGATCGCAAGTTGGAATCCAAGGCACGCACCACTGTCTTTCGAAGTCATGTGTGTATCATAAATTAATTATCATGTGCTTAAAACGGTGAAGGAAAACATCGTGAAGAAACCAGCACACCTGAGAGATGTTCTCGATGGTGTGTAAAGCCATGTCAGAAACCTACGGGCGATTTAAACTCTGACACTAGGTTATTCACCAACGACACAATAAGTAAAATACTCAAAAAAAAGCCTATAAATGTCCCATTGCAGAGCAAGGGCCTCTTAAACTTAATCACCACGCTCACTGCGGGTTAACGATTTCAGACTAACAAGTCCAGGTTTCCTCACGATGTTTTCCTCCACCGTATGTCTCTGATGTCTTAGATGAACTAAGAAAGTACATATGATATTGAAAAAGTCACATTGGTACATGCCAGGTTTGAACTCACAACCTGTGGCCCAGGAGGCGGGCCCGTAACCACTCGGCCACCACGACCTCGAGTAGAATACTTATTTGATTAAAAATAAACATTGAAACGAAAACCATGCGGATCGAAGGACAAATTACGCCAATGATAAACCCATTAAGTGACTAGTTCGATTGACCATTAAAAAGATTGAAACACGCAAATATTGACTTACAAATACATCCTACCACATATCAAACGCCAGGATTTATTACGTAGATTAAAGAGTCCATTAATTTTGATTCATAGAGCAATCCAATACTGTATTCAGTAGTTCCACAAGTCGTAGTAATCAGTATAAATCTCATTTAACATTTCTATATGCACCTTATTCCGACGTATTGCTAAGAGCATTAAAGACATACAAGTGATATGGATTGCCTAGGAACTTGTCATATGCGGACGATTAGACTTCATTCACACGGTCTCACTGCAATGAAGTGCACTTATACGATTCAAAGGATCAATGGAAATAATCATACTATAGACACTTTTAGTCAGTTGATGATTCAAATAAATTATATTATAAATAAGTTTTTTTTCTTACTCGGACCCGGGTCCGAATCTCTATGATTATGAACGAACGTTACATCTACACGTGGTGTTGAGCGCCTAGTATCGTTACTAATTTATTTGCTTACAAATTCCAGGAAAATCATGAAAATTTAATGATACTTTTAGAAGATTTTAGTATGACTATAAATGTGGTACTTCATAAAATTACAATAATTTAAAATTGGCTAATTAATATATTAAATTTTATGTTATTCTTAGTAACAAATATTTTCTACCAACCTTTCTGAAAACATTAAACAATACACTATTTAAAAATCCCTGACACTACACAACACACGAAATAAACACGAGAACAGCGGTACAAACGCAACGTGGGACGTGCGTCACCGACGACGGTCGCCGCGCTACTGAAGTTCAGTTTCATACGGTATTATCTACTGCATCTCGCTACGATACCTCTTCGCTACGTTGAGCGCCTAGTACAAAGCGGGCGTTTTTCGTCGAAAAAACAGTTTTTCCGGGAAAATATATTTTTTCAAGCAATTTAGATTGATTTGAAAGATTTTTTATGCGATGTTTTAGTCATTTTGCTAATTATTAAATTGGTTTTATCTTCATGCAAATCTCTATAGAGTGAGATAAGTAACACACCCGACTTAGTATACTTGCCTTAAAGTCGTTTGTGTTATTGTTTTATAACTGCAAGCACTTAAGTAGGTAAAACCACTTACTATTCTATTTCCCATTGATCGTTATCTTCTCCTTTCGATATAATTTAGGTAGGAGAAACAAAAAATCTGTATATTTTGCGCAATTGATTATGTAATTGGTGTTCCTATTTCTAATACGTGGTCACATAGTTCAAAATGACAGCGCGGTTGGCGCAGTGGTCGAGAGACCCGACTGCTGCGCTGCGTGTCGCAGGTTCGATTCCTGCACGGAGCAAATATTTGTACGATCTATAGATAATTGCTCCGGGTCTGGGTGTGTGTGCTTGTGAGATTAAATGTCTGTAAACGCACCCACGATACAGGAAGAAATTCCTAGTGTGGGGCAACGTTTTTTTAAACAAAAAAAAAAAAAAAAAAGAAATTGGTTTTATTTATTATAAACATTGGTCAACTGACGTCGTGACATCATCCAGAGATAGAAACTAATAAACAAGAAACACAAAAATTTCGTTCAACTCCAAACTCAATATACCCTCAATATTAAAGAACAGTTCCGAAACCGATTACTTATTTATCCACCACTTATTTATAAGGAACTATCTCAGCCAATTCTGAAACTTTTATCACAGGGTCCTTGTTTCCGAACGTCCATTACGTTCAACTTGGGATGTTTTCTTGGTACTAAAATCAAAGTTGCTTAAGTGCTCCATACGCCCAGCATCTGTCCTCAAGGACTTAGAAATTGCCAAACTTGCAAAATCAGTTGACGTTATTTTGGAAAAAAACAACTTTTTGTATTGAATATTTAGTTGCCAAGGAAAAGTTTTAGTTTTATTGTTTGTATTGTGAGATACTTAGAACTTCGCAAGCTTATGAAGTTTTTTGGGTTACAGACACTATGAATATTTTTTCATAATATGAGACGGAAATGGAGCAGAAAAAAGCTAAATAAGTTTTGGTTCTGTTTATATTGTAAAGTCGGTGTTCTGACATTTTCCAGTAACGGTAACCTCTTTTTTGCATTATGCATATTAATTTTTGTCTAAATATGACCCGTAGAATATATTTATAATCCGTAGAATCAATTTGCATATTCCAGCTCTGTCTAACTTCCACAGTTAGGCGGGGTTGCAATATGCAAATTGATGAGAAAAATAAGGAAGTCAAGAGCATTACGAAAGTAAATCAATCTGTCGTGGTGCATAGGACTAAACAGTGAGGACTTGAAACCGGAAGTTATCAATACTGTATGATAGTGGTAAAAAGTCAGTAATTCGTGCTATTTCTAATCATATTTGAAACTACAAATAAATAATTATTAATATTCAATACAAGTGAGAGTAATATTGTATCAAAAGAAGATAGATATTGTATTAAAAGAAGAAGATATAGATCAGAAATTACTCTATACACAAGACCTGCGTACCTATTGGCTATCTCGGTTACCATCGAATTGATAGCCACTTTGTCGTACATTGCGTCGTACGTGACAGCTTGTCTATGATGAACAAAAATATTGAAAGCATGCAGCGCCATGTACTACAAAGTGATCAATTCGTTGGTAACCGAGATAGCTAATAGATACGCCAAACTTTAATAAATATTTACAAAAATGATATTCATTGCACTAAAAGTATTATTAAGAGCACGTTAAGCCGTCGGTCCCGATTGACAAATTAAGATCTATGACAGCCGGTACGGGTAGTCAGAAGCCTGAAAGTCTGACAACCAGTCATAGCATGAGATATCGTTTTACCCAGTCACTGGGTTGTGGAGGTCAGATAGGCAGTCGCTCCATGTAAAATACTGGTATTAAGTACTTTAGGTATACTGCATCCGGTTTGACTGGAAGCCGCCCGCAATATAATTGAGAAATGGCTAGGCAGATTGGCCTACAATTTTCCATTCACATATGTAGGTACTTCAAGCTCGTATATATGTACTTCAAGCTCTACGAAATAAGGGTAAGAAATATTCATTATTTTGTACCTATTATGCTATTCTAAATTCAGTGGAGCTAAATATAATTTTGACCTTTTTGGTCCTTCGGATCGGATTGTACATTTAAATACCTTCTTCAGATCCTATTTCCCGAAAATATTTTGCGAAGTACCTATCTATGTATTTAATTAGTTAACATTTTCAGCTGTTTTTTTTTACCGATACTTCATTAATTACTCATAGTATTCAAGCATATAAATTAGCCTACTTTTAGCATAAGTAAGAATTAAGATTTATTTTAAAATAAAACCTCTAAAAATAATTTACTTGTTATCACAGAAAAGTTCTGCGAAGTTAAACTACGCCATCCTCAATCACTCAAGAAACTCAAAACCCAAAATCAAGGCCCAACAATTCACTCTTATAGTCTTGGAAAAAAAATCAAATTGCACAGTTTAAACGGAGATTTCAGCCGAGTAATTAGAACGAAGGTAGCCCTTGGAATTCGGACAAACAATCCCCTTATAATTAAAGAGGCCTTTCGAGGGAGAGACTCATTTGCAATCCTTTATACTCCTTTTCTATGTAAAAACGTTCTTTGGATGTGCCCTAAGTTAATTGAATAGGGTTAAATATTGATTTGAATTTCTAATGTCTCGACGCTTCTGGGTGTTAAAGAAAAATATTGAGATGAGAGTGTTTTAATGAAGTTTGAGAAGGTAAAGGTAATTGGGTCATTTATTATAACATTGTAAGCGATATAGTATAAATTTTGCAAATGCTACTCAATGATTTTAACAACTTCCCTGTCTGCGACGTAGGTATAATAATATGTGACTCATGGGTTATGGGAATGGAATATCGAATCCAGGCTTTGTGTCCAATAGCCCTTTTCAATATAGGTATGTATCGATACACGACAAATACAACGTAGTACTTTTGCTTGATAAGCGCCCAACAATACCCTATAGAAAACGCCAAATATAACCATTACAGTATCAGTATTCGACGTAACCGACTATTCAAACTAATTTGACGATAGTGTTACCACAGACTTTATATTAGTATTCCATTTGTTCCCGAGAAGTTGGCAGGTAACTGACGTCACAAAGCTCGGGGTTCGTGTATCGCCCGCTTAATTGGCTTTAACAATAACAAGTGAAATGCTGTACAGTGTTTTTGTTGGAAATTACATTATTGGTGTCTTTTGTGGTCTGATAGTGATGTGAAACGAAGATTTTGTGCCTTATATAGGCGCGTCGGTCGCTGGGTCAAAGAATTTTATTGTTCGAATGTCAATTGCTTGTTTAACGTAACGTCAGATTAGTTGATCCGATTGTTTGTTCTATTTAAGTCATTATTGACAATCGACGAAGCTGTTGTTGGACTTAAATTGATCAAGTGCATTCACGTTAATCTGTTGCTCCAGGGAATAGGTTAGGCAGTGAAAAGCCAAACACTTATTAAAAAGTAAAACATACATAGCATCACGCCTGTATTCCCCGAAGGGGTAGGCAGAGGTGTACACAATTGTACACCTACATTTCACCAATGCTGTTATTAAGTCCCATGTAATAGGTGGTGAGCCTATTGCCATCAACCGGGCACAATTCCAAACTCCGGCCTGCTACTGAGAATTTCCTAACAGAAAAACTCAATAACACTTAGCCCGACCCGGGAATCGAACCCGAGACCTCCTGCTCAGCACTCGCGTTTGAGACCACTAGACCAACGAGGCAGTTAGTATTAAAAAGTAGGTAACTTATATATACTAACTAACTGTTCGTCTATACCCCCGTCATATTTGAGGAAGTGAAAAGTAATGCTGGTACACGACCCAATAAAAACACAATACAAATTTATTTTGTAATTTTTTGTTATGACTGCTACATTATCGCCCCGTTTGCTTCCACGACAAAAATCAATCCGTGCAAGTCCACAAAAAATAGGAATTCGTCTTCCGTTGACAGTGCTGACAACTTAATCTTAGAGCCATTCGGGGTTTATTCTGATAAACCAGCTAATGTTTCTAAGAGAAAATAAGTTTTATATACATATTATAAGGCTATTAAGTTTAGTAACTGTTGAATTTTTCAAACAATTTTACATGTTAATTATTGTTCACCGGTTACTACTCACGAGCATTTTTCGGAAATTGCCCGAGTTTCGAACTCGAACGGAGCCCTTAGTCATGAGCCGAGCCCGCGATGAAGTCGCGAGTCAAACTGGAGCTGCATCGCGCCGCGTAGCATTGCGTTCGCGTCGATGATGTCGCGAATTAAAACCCAAGTTAAAACTAGTCGGGCAATTCCCGAAAAATGCACGTGAGTAGTAACCGGTGAACAATAATTGATATGAATATGTCTCACGAGAGTTATTATACAAAAATAATTTTACGTGATTTAGCTTTTATTTTTATCAATTGCACTATAAATTTGGCCCGGGTATAAACAGCTTGTATATTTATGAAGTGTGTGGTCCTGTGAACCTTACAATGATAAGTTGGGTTACTCTTGAAACTAATACCAATTCCAATCCAATTCCAATATTAAATAGATGCCTTAAAACAACGCGTAATATTAAAATAAATTTACCTACATTATATTTGCCTCAATTTTAAAGCATGTTGTCTTCATATTATCCCGAATCTATAATAATTTTTTAGATATTTTGGCATTTAAAAGTACGAACTGACATATTTCCAATGTCAATCGAGCGGAATTATTTTCAAGAGTAAGCCCAAAGTTCTGTGAACAAACTAATGAATGAACAAATGAAAATCAGTAAAGAGAATCAGTTTGTAATTTCGCGCAAGCGGTAAACACAAAACTGCTTAGTGCGAAGTCTGATATTGCATTGCGTAGTGATGCTATAGACTTGTTACTACGGCGAAACGTGGGTTTTCAATACGTCAAGTTATAGCACTACAGTTACAAGGTACCTACACTGTAATTACGAGTTTGACGTCTCTTTCAACAATTTGCTTCTTCGTATGAATGAACGTAATGAAGTGGTATGTTACTCAATTCTGTATATTATAAACATTCATCAACATTATAATATTACCAAATTTTAATCTTATATAATTTATTTCTATCGTCTTTATGGACATTAACGAAAGATTACACGACTGTCCAAAAAAGGAGTGTTATGCTTTTAGTGTTCATGTATGTATGTATGCTTGTGAGTTTCTTTATCCACCATAACTTCTAAACGCCTAAACCGATTTAGATGTATGGGGTATCGTTAGAATCCGTATATTGTCCCTGGTAATATAGGCCAGTATGATAAAAAAAATGTACTAAATATAATTTAATTAATTATTTTTATTAATTTCTTCTTGTTTGCCGATTTTTTCGGTTAGCGACTCAGTGAATAGTTCCTCTGCTACACGTATATTCGATTCACGACATCATTGTTACAGATCTAGGTTTATGTAAGGTTTAATGAGACCATCTCTCAGACACAAAAAAAATTTGGTTCTGTACCACACAAATAAAGCTTTGAAATTCTACTCCACCAAGCACGAAAGTGTCAATCGCCCTAAATCAAATATGGTTTAAATCCCCTACTACAGTACAGTTCCCCTAAAAATAATATAAATATCAATGGTGCATCAAAGCGAGTTGAATTTGTTTACTCCATTATATTTACCTGACCACTGACCCGTTTAATTCTGGCCCTCGGGGCAGAACGTGACCTCCCCCGTAATGCAACAGCACGTCATTTCAAACACTCTTGAAACTGATTTTTATAACTACTAAATTATATTTACAGTCACAAAATTTTAACACCAATCTTATGTGAGATACAGAAAGTTGAGATTCGCTTGGTTTTTTGGATAGTAGTGTCGGGAAAGTCTTGGTATTTAATATGAGGGGTGAACATACTTTGACTAGGATGCTCCCTTCCCCAGTAATTTGATACAGTTTAACTCGTGGGAATGCAAGATTTATGTACGGTTTGTGTAATGAATAAAGACGAATAGATTAAAGTTGAACGCTTTATAGGAGACAGGAGGTTTTAACCGCACGGATACTATGTCAAAATGTTCTTTTTTTTTCCATAATTACAAAGTTAATGTTTGTTCTTTTTGCTGTTGATGTTCTTCTTATTCTAGGGCTTGTCTATTAATAAAAGTTGGCCATCAACTCGCGTAATCTCTCTATATTCTGTGCTGAAAAAGGTATTCGAAGTTGGTTATAATGGTCCTCTCTCTGATGTTGCGCAACTAGAACTTCTTCCATCTTCCGACGCACCGTTCGCCTTCTAAGAGCCCATCACTATAAGTTAAAGCAGTTGGTTTTTATCATGTCTGAAATGTGGCCAAGATAACCAACGTTTTTGTTTTAGACCCAGAATTCCTGGAGAACTTTTATGTTAGACTAAACGTAACATGAGCAGAGCGTGAAGTGGTTAAGCTAGTAAATGCTACTTACAGTAAACCTGGGTCTTAGAGTAAGGATCTTGTTTATACAACTGAAGAGTACCTAGAACAGAAAAAAGTATTTTATGAAATATAATTATATCGGTGATCCGGCGGCGAGATGGGTGGACGATATTGTCACCTTTGCTTGTACACCCTTAATAAGACTAGCAAAGGAGTGAACACCTATGCCTAGCAGTGGGGAAACTCAGGCTGTGGATGATGATGATGATAATAACTTTAATCTAAAATCAAAAATACATACATACGTCTTAGTCTTTTAACATTAAGTTCGAAAAAATACTAAAAAATCAATAACAACGCAGTTAACGAAAGATATTTTGGTTAGGCCTTCAACTAAACAATAGCGGCAGAAATTAGGTTAAGGCTAAAGTATTTTTGGATGAACCAAAATGCAAACAAAAATAGTATAATAAAAATAAGCTGCTATCGAGGCACATTTAAACGCCTCATATCGAGGAAGAGGGTTGAGGTAAACGATGTGGATGTAATGTAAAATTGCCTCTAGAAAAATGCCAAATGCTTCCACTTCTAGCAGGCCGTTTGATACCCAATTTGATATTGCGGTTATTTGGATTTTTAAGGAAATGTTCGTCTTATCGTTTGGTTGATGAGCAACCTAGTGTCAAGAGTTTAAACCGGTCGTAGGTATCTGACATGGCATAACATACCATCGAAAACATCTCTCGGGTGTGCTGGAATCCTAACGATTTTAGCCCTCGCCGTTATAAGCAAGTGATAATTAATTTATAATAAGCTTAAGACTTTCGAAAAGTCAGTGGTAAATGCCTTGCTGATGGTGGTGTTGTACATCGGGTCGTCGAGTTCCCTACAAAATGGTTGAGCTAAGCGAGGCTGATGTGCGCGTCATGCTCGTGAACGGGTGCTGTCTGTCGGGACTGGTCAGCTCTTAACTGCTTTGGCAATCATTTTAAAAGGCTATATAAGTTATTGCTTCTAGCGCTTTCCTTTATTATTTTGCTCATTAACCTGCATTATTCTCACATTACCTTATTTATTGTTATACCAATTTATTTTAAAAGAGTGTCTATGGAGTTTCTTGCCGGCTCTTCTCCATAAGATCAACGCCTTGGAACCGTGCACCTAGCTTTGACTTTTCATAAGTGCTTGTAATATGGCCTATTTGAAATAAAAATCTTTTGACTTGGATTCGAACATGATGTACCTTTTTTTTTTGTCCGTAGAAAATGCCTTGCCATCTTTCGCTTTTGTAGGAGGGGCCTCGAGAACTGCATTGCATGGCATTCACGACCCCTCAGTGTTGGTTTTCACCTCCTCCTTCCTCTAAGTCCGTCTCACAAGAGCCCTCATGCAATACGGATGGTAGTTTCCCTGCCCTACCACCCACCGGCTCATGAACATGATGTACCTACTACAAATTTACCATGAATTTGATGTCAAACAAGATAGCCGATACGGCCGCAGAGAGGCCGTTGCAATACTTTATTGTAATTTTTGTTGAATTGTAATGGTGTTGCAGATAATCTAGTTTAATTCCTCTATATATTTACCATGCGGCAAGCAAATATTTAAGTGTGTTCACACTATTGATGTTAAGACTATTATTGCAGTTACATACACAAATATCAATATTAATTTTAATAATCACAAAAAAAAACAGAAAACAATTAAAAAAAAATATTTTATAAATGTCCAATCAAATCAGTTCAGGTATACTAATCTAAAAACAAAACACACAAAAGATATCAAAACCATTCAAAAGCTTTTTAATTGTATAAGATTGGCGCTCATGTTAATATTTATTTGATAAGCACACAGTAATTATTTGAGATAGGTAGCAATTATAATTTCCCTTTGCAACTTGCCCGTTTGATTAATAATTAAAATTTTAATTTTGTTTCATGAAATATAAATGATTTCATTAACAAAATCAAACATATTTTACAAATAATTACAATGTGGCTTCATCATAAATTATCAAACAAAATCAACATGATTGAATATTTCTAGTAACAATTCGACTCACCACATCGCCACATTATTATTTCACGATTAAAGGCTACATTTGGGTTCAAAACTGGCAATGTCGTAAATGTACAAGAACAGTAACAAACCGACAATTATTAAAGAGCACGGAACAAAGTTATCGATGCCAGACCAAAAAAAAAAACGACAATCTCCGCTGAAAATCTAAAATAAGCTCACTCTATTCAAGGGCGGGCATTTTGAAATTAGAACGCCAGGCTATTTGCACTTGAGGAGAGGACAAAAGGCGTCCGAGGCGCGTGCGTGCCTTATTGAGGCGCCTCGGGCGACCATTCAGCCTCGCGGAGATAAATGCTATGCAAACCGCTGGATAAATACGACCGCGAGGCGCAGCGTAAAGGTTATTTTTTTAAAGATGATATTTCGATGTGAGTAGTTTTGAATGACGTTTCGTTCATTCAGGTCAAGTTGGTTTGTATTTGGAAATAAGGACATCGTCTGGAATTTTGCAATATTACGACAATGTTACCAAATCCTAGATCGTTAATTTAATAATTTAATATTAACATTGCGAAAGTAACTTTGTTTGTTTGTTACCTTTTCACGACTAAACGGCAGAACGGATAGTAATGAAATTTGGCAAGGAGATAGATTGTATCTTGGGGAAGGACATAGGCTACCTCTAGTCGCGCAGAAGAAGTCGCAGGCACCAGCTAGTTATTGATAAATGTGAGAGTGTACGAATGATGTTGTTATTGACTCAATCATACAAAACTACCGAATTTTGATCCAATTTTGTGTAAGCCCCCAAACTGAAACTTTAGTTTCCTGCGATTAAGTACTAATATTCACCAAGGTTCAGCTCTCCAAGGACTCGGAAAAAAATACTGCGGAATTAACATTGATTCAAACAGGATATAAAATATCATCATGTCTGTATGTGTCGAAGTTTGAAAGCAGTATAACATTTTTTTTTATTATAATAAATAAATAAAATATATAAACAAAAAAGGTTAAATACAATACATACCTACAAGTGGTTTTTCACACCCACAATTTCACGAATGCCGTTGTTAAGTCGCCTAAAAGGTGGTAAGCCTATTGCCATCACACTCCAGACAGATACCAAAACAGTTGAGGTACAACAGAAAATCCCAAAAACACTTTTGTCCGACCCGAGAATCATAGACGTTAAACACAAATCGTAACTGCCTCGTTGGTCTAGTGGGCCAAGCGTGACTGCAGAGCATAACGTCTCAGGTTCGATTCCCGGGTCGTGAAAAGTTTTATTGAGTTTTTCTGTTAGAAATTTCTTAGAAGCAGCCTGGCTTTTGGAATTGTGCCTGGTAGATGGCAATAGGCTCATCACTTAAGACTACCACAGGAGACTTAAAAACAGCATTGTTGAAATGTGGGTGTACAACTGTGTATCAATCTATACCTCTGCCTATCCCTTCGGGGATTACAGGTGTGATGATAAGTTACGAGTAAATCACGACTTTAAAAATTACCATGTATTTTTAGTAAAAGTGACCTCAATATGTAGTGAAAATATTTTATGCTGTTCTAATTTGATGTTTAAATATCTTACATTTTCGGTTCCATTCTAGTAGTCAACTGCGTACAGTCACACGAAAAATATGCGAACACAACGTTTTATGAACTCACTGACAATATCTCTAGCGTGCATTACTAAGATTATTAGGTGTAAAACACAGATAGAAGAACCACTCCTTCTACACATAAATATACATTCATCCTTCTATATTATTCAGTTAACAATTTATATGGAGTTTAAAAAGTGCAAATGTATAAATGTTTGTGCTCGCACTGCCTCGTTGGTCTAGTGGTCCCAAGCGCGACTGCTGACCATGAGGTCTCGGGTTCCATTCCCGGGTCAGGCAAAGTGTTATTGAGTTTTTCTGTTAGAAAATTCTCAGTAGCAGCCCGGAGTTTGGAATTGTGCTCAGCAGATGGCAATAGGCTCACCACCTATTACATGGGACTTAATAACAGCATTGGTGAAATGTGGGTGTACAACTGTGTACACCTATGCCTACCCCTTCGGGGAATACAGGCGTGATGCTATGTTATGTTATGTTGTGCTCGAGACTGTACACCTCTGCTTACCCCTTCCGGAAATACACGCGTGTTAATATGTTCTGCTATGTTTTTATGTTAACAGTACGTTTATATGATTTACGAAAAGTCAGCTATATCAATATCACAAGAAACCAATGAACTTTAATACCGTTAACTACCCGCAGTATATCAAGTCGGAGCGGATTAACAGAACGGAAAGACAAAGATATTTTTCTTCCATAGTTCAGATCCAATTGACCCCCACAATCCTTATTGCGTTAACTGAGAGAGCGGGAATTATAGGTTTCCTCTTGCAATTCGTTCGTTTTTCTCGGTGTCTCCCATTTCCTTTGGTTAGAACGGTTGTTCGATAGATAGGAGTGAACGGAGTTGTGCTGAACTGTTTGTTGGTATTTATGATTTTATATCTGTGTGGCATAATGAATATAATAAAACGATAACGGAAGTCTTGACCATTAGATCATAATTTTAAAAGTTTAAGGTATCTTAGTAATATCTTAGGTTTTCGCGATCACTAAACATTATAATAAAACAACTTTTAATCGGATTAATCTGCTGCGGATTAAGCTACAAAGTGTTCGAAACGTCAGGAAAAACAAAAACCAATAATACACGCGATTAATCCGGTTAAAAGCGGTTTTATTTAAGGAATCTTAATCTTCGTTTTCCTGACATGATTTTTATCGCGTGGTTGATTTTTCAACCTTATTTCAGAGTCCGGTAAGCCTCTGAAATGGCTTTCTTTACACACAATCTAGAAGGTCTCTCAGGTGTGCTAGTTTCATCACAATGTTTGTACTCCACCGTTTTAAATAATGATAATTAATTTCTAATAGCACATTACTTGCACGCACTATAGACCTGTCAATCTGTGGTGCGTGCCTTGGATTCGAACTTGCGGCCTTTAACATAACCCACTGGTTAGTGGACTGGTCATACCACTAGGCCATCACTATACTTATACTAGTAGATACATAAACTAATATATACAGATAGATATATACCCCACTATGGCTTGCAATTTTAATAAACAGTGATTTCTACGTGTTTTTTAATATCATAACATCACGTTGGTATTCCTAGAAGGGATAGGCAGAGTACCCTGCAGTTTTCACCGATGTCTTTATCAAATCCCAGACAGTACGACTTACGTATACGACAGTGCTCGGGTGATGAAATCACTCGAGCACGATTCCAAAATTAGGACTCTTCGTCCGGCACGTGAATAGAACCCAGTACCTAGCTCAGCAGCCGTGCATGTGACTGGTAAAGGCAATCATCATCATCATCATCGGCGCAGCATACCTATATCTGGCATGCTGCTAAAGTTTTGGCTATGTTTTATGACCAGCCGCCTGCCTGACGTCAACCCTCTTTGGGAATGATGTTGTTGGTGGTAACCGCCACCGATACGGTCTCCTTCTATCAAGCTATGCCATATCAAATGTTATCTATTCACCAGGTTCTGATGTCACACTCCACTAACCGGGCTATCTATACAATCCGTACGATACCGAAATAGTATAATTAATAATAATTATTTACTATACCACCACTTTCGGTCCCTCATGGTAAAGGCAATATGCGAGTCAATTTTAATATAATTTTCTATAATTAAATAAATTGTTTTGTCAAGTAACTACCTACATATGTGCCTATCTCCATGGTGTATTGTAATTAAAAAGTTAAGTTTCAGTATTCAATATTGAAACCCTGTAGTCAATACTTTGTTAGTCAAATTAGAAATTCCCTGAATGCTCTTAAATACCAACAACATTCTACCGAAACACCGAATGTAAACAAAGTGGACTACAACAGACATATTTTCCCTATTATTCACTAAAGACGAATCTTATTCGAACTTGTATATTTTCTCTCAGTCCAAGAGAAACATGACGCGTCGATCATTTAGCACAAGCTTAAATAGCTCAAAGGAACAACGCACATTGCCTCTTTACGGTGTTTGCAAACATGGCTCTGGATTTCAAACCTTATATCTTTACATCTAAGGTTGATTATCACTGTGTTGGTGTACATGAAGTGTTGAAAGGATCATTATTCGGAGCTTGATGCCGAGTCGTGATTGATCTGTCGCCGCAAATGGATGGCTGGAGTCTTTTGCGAGTGCGGTCGCGATGCTGCTTCAAATGTAATAAACAAGTGTTGAAGCGTGTAGCGTGCCTTATTTTTATACTTCTTTCAAGAGATGAATTTTTTGTTGTACCTATAGCATCTTGGGTTTGAATGTATTCATATGGTTTGGTAATGAAAGAAGAAAAAATATTATTAGTATTAGGCTGTTTTCAAAGGGTGTGTGCAACACACACCTACCATTATTAAATTTGATATTGACGGTTAAACAACTATTTGGTTCAAGTGACATTTATGTGCTTTATAAAAATTCCTTGAAAGCAAGTGTTTTTTTTTGTATAAAAACTTTCGTGAGATATCTTCATATAAATTAATGTTCACCGGTTACTACTCACGTGCATTTTTCGGGATTGCCTGACTAGTTGACACTGAGTGCGTCATCGCCGCGGGCTCAGCTCATGACTAAGGGCTCCTTTTGAGTTCGAAACTAGTCGGGCAAACCCGAAAACTGCACATGAGTAGTAACCGGTGAACATTAATTGACTTAAAAACCAGTGTTAAGAAACATACCATAAGATAAATCTTCGAAAAGCATAAACGCATGCATAAAAAACTCTAAAGTTATATTTTTCCATTTAACTCTAAAGTTATACTTTTTTTTTTGGAAAATATTACGTGTGCGGGATTCGCTACGCTGCACGCATAACTGCCGTAACTGCGTCCACTGTAGAACCGATACTACAATATTTTTCGTGGGATATATACATAGCATCACGCCTGTATTCCCGGAAGGGGTAGGCATAGTTGCACACCCACATTTCACCAATGCTGTTATTAAGTCCCTAATAGGTGGTGAGCCTATTATATTTTCGTGGGATATTATAATCCACATATTATTTTATTTTAAATCCTTTTCAGTTTGTAGGTTTTTTGACGCGTACTGCTGCGGTCACGGCTTCGGGTAGCCGCTGGCCGTCATTACTTTATGGCTGCATGCACTGCAAGCCGGGCTTACGTCATGATTTATGGTTATGTACTTTATGAAATTACTTAGTTAATGAGGAATCAATTCTACATGGTGACTTATAGGCATGGTGGTTAATGCATGAAAGAACTGCTTTTTTTTATCATAGGTTGTGTCTATTGGTGGGCTCGTGGCTAAGCAACAGCCGCACAGATCGATCGATCGAGGTTAAGCTGCGCTTGCCGCGGTCGTTCTGTGGATAAGTAACCATAATTTCATACCGAAGGTGCCTCGGAGAGCACGTTAAGCCGTCGGTCCCGGTTGTCAAATTAAGATCTGTGACCGCCATTACGGGCCAGAGGCCTGTAAGTCTGACAACCAGTCATACCTCGAGATATCGTGTTACCCAGTAACTGGGTTGTGGAGGTCAGATAGGCTGTCGCTCCATGTAAAATAGTGGTATTAAGCTGCATCTGCTTTGACTGGAAGCCGACCACAATGTAATTTTTTTAGAATAGAATATAATAGAAATTTATTTATTTTCTCATCAACAAGACACAGTACAAAGTCAAATATGCAATACATAAAGACTGTTGTCTGTTTTAGGTAGAACCTGTATTACAGATCACCAATTGGGAAAAGGCTAGGCAGATATCTATAGGTCGTGTCTATTGCCAAGTCAATTTTAATAAAGTTATCTACAATTTAATTTTGTGTTTATAAATATCTTTTTACTATACATAGCATCACGCCTGTATTCCCTGTAGGGGTAGGCAAGGGCGTAGGTACACAATTGTACACCCACATTTCACCAATGCTGTTATTAAGTCCCATGTAATAGGTGGTACCAAATTTCTAGCTGCTACTGATAATTTCCTAACAGAAAAACTTAATAACACATACCGATCCGGGAATCGAACCAGGACCTAATGCTTATCCTATACTACTAAACCAACGAGGCAGTAGGTACAATATTATGTGCATAAATACAACACACAGTATCAACGCTGGTTTTGAGTCCGCCCCTTTTAGAGAAATCATTTTTATATGAAAAATGACGCAGACGATAAAAATTACGATATTAACCCCCAAATTTGTAGAATCCGATACTCATTATCAACGAACAAAAACACCGCAAATTAAAAGGATAAACCGGTAAATCAGTGAACGGTTTTTTATCTCCAAACACCTTTTACGCTCGGAGCGCTGTCATTAAAATAATACGCACCCACATTAAACGTTGCAGCGATTTCCCTAAAAGTCGCTGCGATTAATCGCTCGTGCAAAAACTTTCGAACACAGTGATCATGAATCATTGTCGCGAATTTATGTCCACGGGTGTTGCTTTATACCGGGCCCTTGTTTTTGCCCGGGGCAAACCGATAATCCACGGGTCTGTTACAAATGCTCCCGGATTTGCGACACACAGGGGGATGACGCGATAACGTGCTATGGATTTATAGTCGTATAGTGTGCTCATGCCTTATTATGCTTAAGGACAAGACAAAGGAATTACATGTCAAAGAATCAGCGTGTTGTTTTAGCAGGATGCTCTCAGATACGCGAAAACATCTCTTTGAGAAAGCATAATTCAGTGTATTATGGAACAAGGAAATAGGGGACTGTCCAAAAAAGGGGTGTTTTGTTTTTAGGGTTCATGTGTGCAATTATAAAATAATTGCTGTTGACAAAATGTAAATGACTCAAAATACTTGTATCCATGACGATATTTCATCTGTACAACGAAAAAAAGGGTGTAGCTGTCATTGACTCAGGGAATTTTGGCCTATAGAAATGGTGTGTTAATTAAAAATTAACTGATTCTGAGAAATTGGGATACTGGCTAAGTATTATGTATTCGCATTATAAGAAAAATAAAATGGAATATACTTAATCATGTTGTTTATTTTCTGGATAAGCCAACACATGTATGTATGTATATGTATGTATGTATGTTTGTGAGTTTCTTTATTCCACCATAACTTCTAAACGCCTAAACCGATTTAGATGTATGGGGTATCGTTATAATCCTTACATTATCCAGGGTAACATAGGCTCAAACACAAACATGTTTTTTTTTTAAACCTTGCCCACTCTTCTTTTATTGTGGCTGCGTTTACATACACATAATCACACATTTACACACACCCAGACCCGAAACAATTATCTGTAGATATACAATTATCTGTTAAGCAGAGTTAGTTCTTGTGCCCAGTTGATGGTAATAGGCTCACCACCTTACATGAAACCTAATAACGGAATCGGTGAAATGTTGGAACCCAGAAATATATCTCTGCATCACTGTTCCTGGAATATAATAAGTACTATTAGCTTTAAAGAAACACCTAAAAAAAACTATTGACTATTAGAACCAAAACACCTCTGCAGGTCTAATAAAGTTATCTTATTTGTTACTATTTTTCAAGGAAACATTGAAAAATAATAGACACGAACGGGGCTTGAACCCGCGACCCTAGACATCCCATGTCATCACTTTACCAACTGAACTGCCGTGTCGTTGTTAGAATCTATTGAATTTCCATCTTCCTTGTATTCGTCATAAGGAGGCGCTTGGCGATATTCAGATTTATTTAGCAATCATTTACAGAACTGCTAAGCTATCAATATATATTATTTGATCCCTTAATTTATTCACGAAGATCTTAAAGCCCTAAGTTAAGTAATCCTCTATAACAAAAACTGCAAAGAATAATAATAGCCCTGAATCGAAGTGTCCCCTAAATCTAAAGATTATAAATTTACCGTCAATTAAGCGACGGTATAAACGCAATGAGTACAAAAAGCAATCGTGTTAATCGAACACGGGACCGTTTGTTACCATCCGCGACTGGCAAATGGACAAATCAGATTATTTCACCCACTATGAGTCTGTAGATAACAGCAGGTTAACGGCACAAGTAAAAAGAAATGGCGGCATTGGAATACGACGACATTAAATAATAAAAAAAACACACACCTTCCACGTATGAATAAAAAATTTTATAACATTAAAAAAAAAAACGGTATATGTAGATAAATTAAAGAATGTTCATCGCAGTTCTACGGAACATTTTCTTATAGGTCCTCCAACTGCGATAAAAAGTCTTCAGTACCTAAATTATTCCGGTTCAACATTGACACAGCTTGTATTTCACTTTTTAGTTCACACATAGAAAGGAAAAAGATAGAAAGAAAAATCTTTTATTCCTGCGCGCCACTTAACGCACTAACATACTAAACATAATATAAACCTAAACCTTAATTAATTTTAATAGATTCAGGCGTTACTTTGCGGAAGTCCATAACAATGGAACAATATTGAGGGTATTCATGCATTACCTAATGCATGACTACCCTCAATATTGTGGAAGTAGCTAGATATTGTATTTATTTGCATACACTTAATTAATTTGACATAAATAAAATAGACGTAAATATCATGTTCCCAACATACACTAAACTAATTCATAAACAATATTTGTTATCTGTAGGCAAAGTTCACAATCACAAACTAGTCTTTGTATAGCTGCCTTGTTTTTGAATACTTTATACAATAATTTTTTATTTCGTATCTTTTAGTATGCCATAGCTATTTTACTTTAATTATTTATAATTACTTTATCTTTAACTAAATAGCCTATGAAACCAAGAAATTATAATATAATCAAAAGGCCTATTATTATATGCATCAGTACAATGTAAAGGTACTCTTTTAAAGTATTTTATAGTAAGTATCAAAAGTAGTCGTTTTTATTATTAAGAACCTAGCAGGCTTGTCACTCAATGTCAACACAGTTTTCTGCTTCACCGCTTCATCTCATCATTTGTTCCACAAATCTCAACGAGGCTATAAATTAAGAGATCTCTGCTAAGTCCCCATCAGTTTGCGCGCCCCGTGGCGTTACTCACTGACCTCTGAACGAAGACATCGGACCACTTGAGTGGAAATTATCTTACGTAGATTATCCTTATGGTAACATTTCTTCTCCATTTCCGATTCCTAACTGGATTGCCATTTTTCTTCGGAAACGCGAGCTTTTAGTGTGTTCGTAGTATTTTTGTATTTATGTGTTTTGTTTTCGATGGGGAGAGATAATTTATGTTATCTGATAAAGTAGTTAGATGACAACAAGATTTTTATTACCAAGAAACTAACTTTACTATGAGAGAAGAATTGATGTCATTGGTAATATCTTAGGTTTTCGCGATCACTACACATTATACCAAAAAAACTTTTAACCGGATTTATCGCGTGTATTATTGGTTTTTGTCTTTCCTACACATAAACCAATAATACACGCGATTAATCCGGTTAAAAGTTATTTATTATAATGTCATTGGCTTGGGATGATTTGTATTTAATCATTTGGAATTGTATAAATGGCAATAGGCTTACCATCTATTATAAGGGACTAAATAACAGCGTCAGTGAGCTGTGGGTAAAACAGTATACTCCTGCCAAAGCCGTGCCAAAGTGTTATGTCATATTAATATGACATAGTGGAATACGTCTATCACTGTATTCATAATACCCCTATAACCAATCGTCCACAAATTATAAACTCCTCGACCCTGAAGCAATAAAACCAATCCTCTCAAAGCAAAGACCTGTACGTCTCGTAATCAAGACTTCACAATAAAACACGATCAATTTTACGGTCAGTCCTGTCAGCATGTACTAGGGAGGCACAAAACGTATAGCTTCACAATGGGATGTCTTCATTGTCTGAAGGTACTGGCGGCTCGACGCGTTGCCAACAGATGTGCTGGTGTAAGTTAAAGGAGGAAGAGATACTAGGAGGAGACTGTGTCGATGAGTACTTTTGTTGGATAGGGGCAAGCAATTTTTATAAATATACATTTATATTTCTCCTTCATGTTCTGTGGAAATTTCAGATAAAGTGCCTGGAAAAATATTTGGCTAGACTGGATAGACTTTTGGCTCTTGAAACTTATACGAAAATGATTTGATGATACCGGCAATAAATATTTCTTGTAAAACGCGGCCACGTGGGATTCGCAGAGCGTGTTTTTTAGTTGTCACAACTGTGAATTTACATATAAAACACAATGTTACCTAATATTATTGCCATTCTTTCATAGTATAGACTATACTACCTAATTGGTAATTCAAGTCAAAACTTTAGCAAGAGCTGCTAGAGAAAAATCCGGAAATACAACCTTTCATGGAAATCGATACCGCTTATAATATGGACCACACCTCAGTGCGTTGTCGGGGTCTAAATTGCAAATTTAATACAGCTATTTGCATCTGAAAAGACCTATGCAAAGTAGTTTTTGTGTACAGTGATTTGTACCGTTTATCTGAAACTCTTTATCTAAATTAGATGTGTGCTGCGAGCGTTACATTTGGTTTTAGTGCTCTCTTTTGTCTATAAAATGGCGAACGGAGGTTTTTACGAGTTCGCAAGTATTTGAAATTAGCTTGGCGTTCAGTTTAGAATGGAATTTCAAGATGCGTTCTAGTTTTGAATTTGCATTTAAATTGTGTTCTAATATATATATTTTTCTGATATTTATTTGACTCTCACTTAGTCGTAGCTTAGGGCAAAACATCTCAAGGCATTTTTTTTTTTTTTAATTTGAAAAACTTTAGATTTATGTGTACAGTGTTTTTACTTTTTACACAGAAGTCGTATTCAAGATAAATCTTTGAAAAGCATTAACGCATGCTTAGCGAACTCTAAAGTTATTATATTAAATGGAAAAAGAAATACGGTCGCGAACAGGATTCGAACCTGCGCCTCCCGGATGAATACTCCAGGCGCTCTGACCACTAAGCCATCTCGACGAAGTCGTATTCACTTTGAAAATTGATTAGCAAAGTGCGGGATTTCTGACGTCCAAAGGGCAATACACAAGAGCTGCGAGCCGGCGCCGCGCCGCGGCTTTAGCTAGTCTTTGTTGTGTATAGCGCCTAATGATGAATGACGCTTGTACTGTCTAGGATAGGCTCTCTTGCCACGTTTTACTGAGGACGGGTAAAAGCTATATTTACTACGACTAGTTTGGTTAAGGATACCAATATTAAGACTGACACAAACCAATATAGAGGGGTGAAAAGGTATCGCCATGATTACAATAGAAATGAATGTATTATAAAACGCATTCACACAGAGCCGGATGTCCCTGCATTAAAATAATAAACCCTTCACAACTGATTAAACACGTTAATGACTTTATTTAACATGGACGGAAACTCCACTGATTCGTATAACACATGATATTATTATCAGACGTGCGTTATGATCAATTCAAAAGGCATTATTACAAATTTATGCACCAGAGGTCCAAAAAAAGTAGGCCTGTTTAATCATGTTGACGGCCTATGGTCTCCTTCTGTGTATGTGTGTACCATATAAAATAGGTAGGTACTGGTGCATCTGGTTTGACTGGAACCCGACCCCAATGTAATGTGGAAAATTATTATGTACCTTCATAAATTCCTATAAGTATATACGTGCTCAAGATAAATCTTTGAAAAGCATTAGCACATGCTTAGCGAATTCTAAAGTTATTATATTAAATGGAATGGTGGTGAGTAGAGGTCGCGATGGCTTTGTGGTCAGAGCGCCTGGAGTATTTATCTGGGAGACGCAGGTTCGAATCCTGTTCGCGACCGTATTCTTTTTCCGTTTAATATAATAACTTTAGAGTTCGCTAAGCATGCGTTAACGCTTTTCAAAGATTAATCTTGAATTGTTAAGGTGCATTCTTTATGACATTGTATTAACTGCAAAGTTAGTCGTGTCGGTTCGGTCACCTGTATAGGTACTGAATTGATTGCATCATTGCATAAGACGTGTTAAAATATGGAAGAAGAATTCGCGGGGGTGAGCAGAGGTCGAGATGGCTTAGTGGTCAGAGCGCCTGGAGTATTTATCCGGGAGGCGCAGGTTCGAATCCTGTTCGCGACCGTATTTTTTTTTCCATTTAATATAATAACTTTATATACGTGCTGTAATAAATGCACCATTATAATTCTATCTTAACATATCAAACTTACGCTTTAAAAACATGACTAACACGAACTTTAGAGCCGCGCGCGGAACACGTCATTTTTCGGCGCGCTGATCCGCGACCGTTACGCGCGACGCGTCTACGCCCCGCGGTGCTACTTAACTTGAACTTTACGGGGCGAGCATGCTAGGTATAATTATATCGATATTAGAGTTCATGGGAGTTGGTTTTCTTATGTTTTGTGAACCCATGTAAGGGTGACTACATATGTTTATCTAAGTATTACCCGACTACCTTACTGGTCTAGTGGCCATAAGCCCATGCCTATGGCCATTAGATCAGTGAGAGCAGCCACCTGCCGAGTGTGAGGTCCTGGGTTCGAATTCTGGGTTGAGCAAAGTGTTATTGGGTTTTTCTGTTGAAAAATTCTCAGTAGCAGCCCGGAGTTAGGAAGGTGGGAGTACTATGAGAGTAAAGGAAGAGGGAGTGGCATCTGTGTTTGCGCATACACTTGTGCACTATAATATCTCTTGAGAACTTGGGTAATCTCCGTGGAGATAGGCCGCCGTTACCGAGTTCAATTGGATGAGAATATATAGGAATTAGGAAATAAGTAAGTATGTATAGTGTAGGTGTGTAAAAAAAATACCCTGCCGTTCGATAGTTTTCACTATAAGAATACAGCTTCTTAATTTATCTTTTCAATAAATTCAAAATTCAACCTTATAATGTCTAGTGCTTCCCACAAAATAACTTTTATAATTCTTAATTTAGAAGCAGTGATAGCCTAGTGGTATGACCGTTGGACTAACAAGTCAAAGGTAGCAAGTTCGAATCCAAGACATGCACCACTGTCTTTCCAAAGTCATGTTCGTATTATAAATGAATTATCACTTGCTTAAAACGGGTGAACGAAAACCTCGTGAGGAAACCAGCACACCAGAGAGATGTTTCTCCATGGTGTGTAAAGCCATGTCAGAGACCTACGGGTGATTTAAACTCTGACACTAGGTTGTTCACCAACCACACGATATGAAGAAGAAGTTAACACTTTAATAATAAGTTACATTTATACTGAACATGATATTTTTTTAAACCCCATATTTAGTTTGAGATGCATTTACACTTTCGGCCTTGTTAGTTATTAACTATATTTGTATAATAACTATCGTGAGGCATATATATATTAATTAATAGCCGTGCCCGCGACTCCGTCCGCGTGGATGTCGTAAATAACAAATGTTCGACATGATTCTTTAAATTGGCATAACTTTTTTATTTATGAACCGATTGATATGAAACAAACACAGTATGTTTAGTAAAACTTACTACTATATATTAGTGAAAACCACATCTAAATCGGATAAGCCGTTTTTGAGATTAGCGTGCACAATAGCACAGACAAACAGAAACAGACAACATTACTAACAATTATTGCTTTGGGTGCTATTTGCGTTGATAAAGGTCCCAATAATATTTTTTCTCATATATATTCCATGTACAGACAGCGATCCGTTGCATTTTTATTACATGTATTGGTGATTATTTACAACTCACGTGCATTCTTCGGATTTGCCCGACTAGTTTTGAGCTCTAATGTAGCCCTTAGTCATGAGGCGAGTCCGCTGTAATGTCGCGAGTATGACTCGCGTGAACGTGAGTAGTAACCAGTGAACAATAATTAATAGTCCTCCTGCTACCACTAACGCTGCAAAGTCTTCGAAACGTCAGGAAAAACAAAAACCAATAATACACGCGATTAATCCGGTTAAAAGTTGTTTTATGATAATGTGTAGTGATCGCGAAAACCTGAGATATTACTATAATTAATAGTCTGTTATGAACTTCCTGCTCCATGAAATTGAAAGTACATACCTAATACTGACCAAATAACACCGAATTCAGAAAAAAAACATGCTCTCACTCCGTCCGTGTTCAAACACCCTGACACATATCCATTTATATCTATGTTTACATAAAAAAAGGAAACGAAGATGTTTGTTTATACTGTCATAGATGCCTCTGAGATGAAAGCTTTGTTCTCCTCTTTGAAGGTAACAAGATATTGGTGTTGCATTGTGAAACATCTTTCTGGTCCTTTGAGGTACTCAGACTACCTAATGTTGGAGTTTGTGCTACTGGTGTAACTATACTCTATCAAAAAAATTACGATGGTTAATTAGAGGTGCCTCGTTAGTCTTGTGGTCCCGAAGGCGACTGCTGAGTATGAGGTCCGGGGTTTGATTCCAGGGTCGGGCAAAGTGTTATTTGGTGTTAGATGGTTTTGCTATTAGGAAGTTTTTGATGGTGGCCCGGAGTTTGAAATTGTGACCGGTACATGGCAATAGGTTCACCACCTATTGGGACTTAATAACATTCAGCGTTAGTAAAATTTGGGTGTACAACTATGTACCTATACCTCGGTGTACTACGGCGTACCCTTCGGGGGATGTAGGCGTGATGCTATATTGTTAGTTAGAGATTTTTTTCTTACTACTATGACTTGGTACACCATGAAGAACATGATTGATGAACAACATGCGATTATCCGGTTAAAGTTGATTTATTATTAATTTATAATACACACATGATTATAAGAAGTTAGGCCTTCGTGCTTTGGCTTTGAAAATACGGCCATAAATTAGCCTGCATAAAATTGTACTATTGCACATCAACATTTACAACATATTTAACAATAACTGGTGTGTCTAATGTCTATTCCCATCTACTAGTCAAAATTCTAATCTACCAATTTCTACTTTTGCCATGCCCAGCAGCCCCAGATATGATTCTTGTTTCCATTTAACACCTTTATTTAACGTATTGAAAGAAAGAAAGAAAGAAAGAAAGTATTTATTTTGACCTCGTAAGCAGGTTAGACATACAGAAAATACACAAATCATAAAACTAAAATTGAGAATATTTTGGGTATTTATATTATATTGGGTATTTCTATATAAAAATGTCCTAATAGAAAATCCACAAATAATCTATACATGTAATAAAAATGTAACGAATCGCTGTCTGTACCTGAAAGATATATGCGAAAAAATATTATTGGGACCTTTATCAACGCAAATAGCACCCAAAACAATGACTGTTAGAATTTTTGTCTGTGCGTTTGTGCACGCTAATCTCAGAAACAGCTTATTTGATTTAGATGTGGTTTTCACTAATATTTCATGTTAATCCGTTCATAAATAAAAAAGTTATGTCAATTTAAAGGATCACGTCGAACAATTGTTAATAATTTATATGTTAAACCATTTTCGACTTCTACGCGGACCAAGGCGCGGGCTAAAGCTGGTATAGCAATATAATACAGTAATTTCAATCCATTATACGTGTAATTTATTATTCAGTTCGTCTTCACGACGTGCCGCGACGTTATGAAGTTTCGTTACTCTGCATTAAATATTAAATTCTAGTTTGACAGCTAAATATTTATAGCTTCAATAATGCACGCTCTTGAAAATAATTCCGCTCAATTGACATTGGAAATACGAGTATATCAGTTCGTACTCTTAAATGCCAAAATATCTAAAAAAATATTATAGGCTCGGGATAAAATGAAGACAACATGCTTTAAAATTGAGGCAACTGTAATGTAAGTAAATTTATTTTAAAATTACGCGTTGTTTTAAGGTATCTATTTAATATTGGAATTGGATTGGAATTGGTATTAGTTTTAAGAGTTGCCCCAGTGTTTATAGTGATGGTAATGTTTCGCTTAATGTAGAGTAGGTACTACATAATTCTTCAATTATTATTTAGAATGTTCGTGATAATAGTGATTCAAAATTAACTGCCAAAATAGGTTACCGCTCTATAAAAAAGTATTTCCGACTTGTTGGTAATTTCGGGGGCTTGAAGGCAATTTTTTTATTGCCACACACACGGTTACTCTTTCTTCGCAATTAAAATATAGCAATAAAACATCTAAAGGCAATGTCAATGTCATAAGAGTCACTTTACGAGCGAGTGAAAAAATATAAATTAAGTGTGTGCAGAATTTTATTTAGTGTCTTACACAGAGCGACTACAAGTTTATTAATACATATTTATTGCTTTTATTATTATATTTATTATGTCCCTTTGCTTTAATAACTTCAAAACAGCGTTCTTTTTTTAATTTTTGTGTGTGTGTGTGTGTGCATGCGTGTGTGTTATTTGTTTTAGTAAATGGTATAGGTACTTCTTTTCACTTTTCTTCCTCGCGAGATGGGAAAGAGTACCTACTTACAGATTAAACCATTTATTTACTACAGTGTAAACATATTACAGCAAATATTAATGGAACCGATAAAACAACAAACGATCTTTATCGCGTCATAAAACGATACCTCCTTACTTCAAACTTATCTACCGTTGGTTGTACAGTCAGCGACTTAAGTAGATAAACATAAAAAAAAGTAGATAGTAAACTGTGATTTAAAAAAACTACCTATATTTTTCTGTTTTTTCTTGGTCTGGTAGTTGCAAATATGATTGTTAAGAGTGAGGTCCTGGGCTCGTTTCTGGGGCCGGGAAAAGTGTTGTAAGGCTTTTCTGTTAAGGAATCCTCATTAACACGCCGAAGTTTAGAATTGTGCCCGGCTGATGGCAATAGGCTCACCGCCTATTTATTATGTTCGACGGCATTAATCGCATTTAAAAATGTTGGTGTAGAGTGAAAATAACTTACTAAGTCCTCTGGCTCAATAACTTAAAGTGAGTCTAAGACTCACCACTAAACAATGTATGAAATGATTTAAGTTCAATAGAAAATTAAATGACAAAATACAAAAATATTTATTTTCATTAACAAGTTTTGTACAACATAGCTAATTATTGAAGCATTTTAAGCAAGATAATGCCTGTATTAGGACACTCCACTCTTCTGCAACTTAGAAATGAAATAATACTATCTATTTATATCAATTATTGTTCACCGGTTACTACTCACGCATGCATTTTTTCGGGATTGCCTTACTAGTTTTGAACTCGAACGCAGCCCTTAGTCATGAGCTGAATCCGCGGCGATGTCGCGAGTCAAACTGGAACTGCATCGCGCCGCGTTGCTAAGTGTACCAAAAAATATCATAAACGTTCATAAATTAGTTGATAGTCACGGAAAATATTTACAGTGGCGACGTCCGAGCATTAAGTCGTAAAGGTGTAAAATTTATGATTAATAAAACCGTCATTATGCGGTGTTATCATGGTCATAATAAAACTTAAAAGCAATTTTACGTTGTGACTGATATACGGGTAGGGATGGGTCGTTAGCGTGGTGGGGTAGGTTGGGCTAGCGCATTGAAATGAGTGATAATGTGTGTGAGTGATTCCTTACCGAAAAATTTTGTAACACTGCCCGACCCGGGAATCGAAGATCACAAACTCGGCAGTCGCCCTTGCGACCACTAGATCAATGAGGCAGTTACTATGTTTTGTTTTATATTAAACTAGCTGGTACCCGCGACTTCATCTACGTGACAAAAGGTATCTATCTCGTTGCTAAATATCATTACAATCCGTTCAGCCGTTTAGTCGTGAAAAGGTAACAAACAAACAAACAGAGTTACTTTCTAATTTATAATAGTAAGTATGAATGAGTAAGTGAGAAAACTGACCCAAAGTCCACCCAATGTTATGGACTAAGATTAATTTAACACATTCGTAATAACCTTGTAAGATCTAGGACGTATCAAAAATCTCATGTACCCACAATGCAAAAAGCAGGTGGGTTTAAAAAAAAAAAACCTCCCACCCTAAAAACTTCACCTGTATCGTGATGCGTTTACAGACATAATCTCACATGCACACACCCCCAGACCCGGAACAATTATTAACTGTAGATCATACAAATATTTGCTCCGTGCAGGAATCGAGCCTGCGACATGCGACGCAGCAGCCAGTCTCTCGCGCACTGCGCCAACCGCGCCGTCAAAATTTGTTTGTGATGCCTTCAAAAAGGTGAGGTGAGTAGTACTCGCAACCGGCGCGCGTGTGTTAACGTAGACGAAGCAAAAGGCATAGGATATATATGTATGTAAGGATCATATCAGGTGGTGTTCCGTAGTTTCTGCCTACCCCTATGGGAAACTGGCGTAAGATTATGTATGTATGTACCCTAATATGTGCCCTAATTTTATCGGTACAATAATGGGGTGGGTGGTAAAAAAAGACGTAGGTTCGATTCTCGGTAAGAAATATAATCATGTATTCGACGAATTTTAGACTTTCCATGTGCCTAAACAAAAGGTATTATAAACCTAAAGATAAATCTTTGAAAAGAATCAACGAATGCTTAGCGAACTCTAAAGTTATAATATTAAATGGAAAAAGAATACCGTCGCAAACAGGATTCGATACTGCGCCTCCTAGTTAAATACCCCAGGCACTCTCGACCTCTGCTCACTACCGTGAATTCTTCTTTCACATTTCAACACGTCTTTTGGTGACGTCGTGACCGTATTCTTTTTCCATTTAATATTATAACTTTTGATATTATAAAATCTGCTCAATGTAGCTATTCGTTATATCAACAATAGAATTTTCACGAAATTATAGCATGTAAAACTAGCCATACATAGCCTATATCAATCCCAACTCATGTTAACGACTCAATTAAGATTTTAAATACAAAACTTAATTACTTCAAACTTAAAATTAATATTACTATCTCAATACGCGTATTAACTCACAATCAGATACTCACTAAAAGGGTAAACGTCCCAACAATCGGCCGCAACGGAATTTAATCGTCAATTTTAGATAAGGCTTTAATAATCACAAAAGTCCCTTAAGCGATGGTTCTGTCCGTAAGGCACGTCTACACCGTGAGCATTCACAGTTTGTAAGAATTATGCTTTTATGTAACACTATCATGTACACTTTAATTACTAAATAATTGCACCACAGTTTCGTTTTTTTAGTAAGTTTAAGTAGTAATAGTTTAGTTGTGCCTTGAAAGCTGAATGTAATCTGTGTTGGAAGATTAGGTACCTACATGTGTTCTGGACAACAGATCACTTTCAACTTTTTCTTTCTAAATAAATATCTTTAATTCTTCAGTGGGGTTACTCTTGAAATTAATACCAATTTTAATGTTAACTAAACACTTTGAAACAATATGTTAAAATTTTTCCTACATCATAGTTATCTCTCTAAAAACACGTGAACAAAGTGACTTCGCCTTATGAGCCGCTAAGAAAGTGCCAATGTACACATTCTTGGAAAAAATATTATTAGAAGTTAAAGTTAATATAAAAATACTTATTAGTCTTATAGGCTAGATTGTAATTATAATTAGGTACTAATTAAATTAGAACCTTTGGGGTTACTCTTGAAACTAATACTAATTCCAATCGAATTCCAATATTAAATTGACGCCTTAAAACAACGCGTAATTTAAAAATAAATTTACCTATATTACAGTTGCCTCAATTTTAAAGCATATTGTCTTCATAATATCCTGAATCTATAATTATTTAATAGATATTTTGGCATTTAAAAGTACGAACTGACATATTTCCAATGTCAATCGAGCGGAATTATTTTCAAGAGTAAGCCCACTTATTTAACAAACTCAATTTTGAAGCATGTCGGCTCATTAGTTATTTGGCATTTAATATAAAAAGCCATGTCAGAGGCCTACGGGCTCTTTTAATCGGAGAAGTACAAAATGGTGGTAATTAGCGAGCCAACGAATTCTCTGACACTAGGCTGTTCATTAACCACACAATGAGAGAGAGAGGGATTGAAGATACGACTTGACATATTTCTAATTTCAATCGAGCTGATCTATTTTTAAGAGTAGCCCTGCTACTGTTTGTGAAAATATAGCATAGCAAGCAAAAATGTAATAATTCGTAAGCATCGTGAGAACGTTAACTAAATAAAACATAAAACAAACTCGATCTTACATTAGATTTTTGTAATGCTAGGTCGAATATACACTGCACAAATCTTCGTAGCCAATTGCTCATTTCGCGAATGCTTGTGGTGTCAACACGCCTTTATAAACTCACAGTAGGGAGCTCCCACTTCCCGTATTAATTCGGTATTGCCGTGAACAACGTTAATTGTAATATAGCGTGATTATAAAACACCCAATTCAAAGTTGTTTACGTTTTTTTAAAGTAAAACATAAGGGGTCATTCGATGCTTTGTTTAATGGTTTCATTTGCATAAGAACATTTATCACGGTGTCCCTAGGGTGAACAGTAATCGACCTAATTCTTAGTCAATAGAATTTTTGAAGTGTTACGTATTATTTTCACTTGAACGATAAACATTAAAACACCTTCAAACGTACCAAAAATATGAGACGAAATACACGACTCATTCCATTAAAATATAAGTAACAAAATAACACACATACCTCCTTTGACGAATCCGTACAAATAAATCAATGAACACATCAAACGGTTCGCATTTGTCAACAGCAGAAAAAGCGACAAGTTAATAAAGAGTAATGTCGCGTGATATCAACAGGCAGGCGAGTGCCCGCATCTCGATGAGAATGCGATCAATTTTCGATGGCCCAATTACCTTTCGTCGTGGGACATAGTGGCTGGACGATTGTTGGACGCTTCACCAGATTTTTGTTTTAGATATTGGAAATTATCGTGTGTAGATATTTTATTTCTAGAGATTCCTTTGGAACGATTGACACTATTTTTCAAAATAATCCTTAGAGAATTATCATTAAAAATAACTCATCTTTGTCAAACATTTCGTTATTCATGTAATTTTTCGACATTAAATTTTTTTTGTCTTCTTTGTTAGGTCCTGGATTCGATTCCCGGCTTGGACAGAGAATTACTGATGTCTTTTTGTGGAAATTATCTGTACTTTTCTGCCCGGAGTTTTTTAGAACTGTGCTCGATTGATGGCAATAGGCTACCCGCTTCCTCTGCCAGATCCTCCAAGGAAACAGGAGTAATGCTATGATATGTTGTGTTCCTACTTTTTTGGGTAATAAATATGACTTTTTATTTTTCTTAATTTTAATCTGTACTATCTATACAAATTAATAAAATTTAAGTGTCTGTTTGTAATGTAAAAATACACATTTTTACTAAATGCTGAAACTTTAAACGGTACCTATAACTAAAAAACTATTTTTAAAACGGCTAGACCAATTTGGACGGGACTTTCACTGGTAGTTAGCAACTTTTATAGAGAATAACTAAGGCAACGAAATCGTGGACACCAGTTAGTATAACATTACATATAAACGTGTATTTTTTTTCCTTTGAATGTGCTGATTTTATAATGTCCACCCGGATTTGAAAAATTCTTTCTTTTATTTGATAGCTCGATTCTTGAGGAAAGGTGCAAGTATATAAGACATGTAGCAGAAAGCAAAAAGAAAAAAAAGACTGGTAGAAACGCGGGACATACTTTATAATACTCCCCCGTGCCTTGCCGCATTGCCGTCCCATCGGACTACGAGAATGAAAGAAGAGGGAGTGCACTTGTGTTTGCTCATACACTTGTGCACTACAATATCTCCCGCGAACTTGGCTAATCTCCTCGGATATAGGCCGCCGTGACCGAAATACGGTGAAATGAAATGAAATGAAATGAAATGAAATAATTTATTTGCTAAGAATGCAGGTACAAACATGTGGTGTTAAGTAAGAGAAGGATCCAATACATTCTACCGTTAGGCATGCAAAAATTTTTGAAGTAGAATTAATCATGAAATAATTTAAATAAAAAAAAACTAAAAAATTATCTAATGTCAAATGAATAAGATAGTCAATAAAAATATAAATCATTCAATTTGTAATTTCATTCAGTGGTAAACAATGTCAAACTCAAGTTAATATTTTTTCAATAATACAGTGTCAATAATAAGTTCATAATTAGTCAATAATACTATGACAATAATAAGTTAATAATTAGTCAAATAATACAATCTAAATATGAATCTGAAAATCATTGTTTATAAATAATCATATGGATTTGTCATTCAAAAATTCATCTATGTGTGTGATGGTGTTTATAATACTTCTACAGTACTAGCGTCTACATTTTCAGATCTCTCTGCTGTAGTCTTTGTTTAAGAAGTTTTGCTGACTGACCGCGATACCCGTATGTATCGTACATTCTCGTTACTGAAGCCTATATATAATAATTAGGGTGCCACCAAAATGGCTTCCTGATACAACAAATTACTCGCAAGTCAATTTTCTAAGTTACCAAAAATGTTATTAACTGATGAGATCGAGATCTCTTAATATAAGAAACTTTATACTTCTGGCAGTCTTGTAGTTAGGTTATTTAGTTTGGAGTATGAATAAGTGAGAGTTTGGAACTAATCTTAGATACATAGCATCACGCCTGCACTCCCACAAGGTATCGGCAGAAGTTTAAGGTAGAACATCCACATTTAACCGATGCTATTATTATATATTATAAGTCGTATGTCTCGTGTTATAGGTGCCTTGTAGGTTTAGTGGTCCCAAGCACGACTGCTGAGGATGAGGTGTTGGGTTCGATTCTCAGGTCACGCTATGGTTTATTGGGATTGAACACTGGAAAATTATTGAGTGTAACAAATGTTCTCAAATTATATGTGCATTACGAATATCTCTACTTGATGGCGCGATACTGCGAGTCTTCGTGAACCTTTGTATGGTCTACAGATAATTGTTTTGGGGCTAGATATACACATGTGTATGTGAGTAATGTATTTTTAAACGTAATCATGATACATAAAGAAATTCATAGTGTGGGACAACGATTTTTACACGACCGCCCAAAAAAGGAGTGTTATACATTTAGGGTTCATGTATGTATGTATTATGTCTGTTTCGATATGTACGTATGTTCTGTTTTCTAAATGCCTGAACCGATTTAGATGTATAGGGTATCGTTGGAATCCTTACATTATACCGGATAACATAGGTTAGTAAGATTTTAAATGGCAGTCGCGCTTTTTTTTTCTTAAACAAAATCTTTCACCTTTATTCTTGGTTGCTTGATAATTTCAAGTATATTTAACAAGCTTCTAAGTAAATACTTAGTAGGTTTATATATTAATATAGCAACACTATATCTACATAAATAACGAGATTTTTACTTAAGGAAAATTATCAGTATAATAAAATACCTATTACATAAAAGGAGCACGAATAAAGTGGTTTTTTATTGATGTCCCTCGGGCGACCCGCGTCTCTACTTCACTCAAATTGATCTATATATAAAATTAAATTAATGTATGCGCGTTCGTGTAGTTTTATTTATGTATTTGGTTGGCTATTTTCATGATCTTCTGGGAATTAGAAGTGGATATCTCATGATGTTTTTCTCACTATGTGTTTAGGAAATGTATTTATCAAATTGTGGATGGTCTCACAATAACACAGGTCAAGCGTAACCTATGTCGACGAGTATTGCATGAAGAGGTTTAATGAACTTAATTATGTGAAGCGAAAGAGACGTGTTAGAATCTTTGTAAGTTGTATGGAAGTCGATAGTCTCTGCCTACCCCAGTGCGAAACATGCGTGATTGTATGTATGCATTTAGGAATTGATATTTTTATAACATTTAATAAAAAAAATTGTATTGTTGTATGTATTATAGTGTATGAAAAAAAATGTGGAAAAAGAATACGGTCGTGAGCAGGATTCGAACCCGCGCCTCTCGGATAAATACTACAGGCGTTCTGACCACTAAGCCATCTCAACCTCTTATGAAAGGTACCGTATTCTCCGACCGTATTCTTTTTCCATAAAAATTTTGTAACTTATTTAAATTATAATTTTCAAAGATTTATTTGTATTTGTTTTATAGTGAGTGATTCCCTTTTACACAACGTACTTACCTATAATCCTCACATATTAGCTTTGTACAAAGCTTCAAAAAAGTTATAAATATACAGTAAATGGCTTGACAATTTGTCATTACGTATAGAGCTTTAAATATTCAATACAGACATTGTCAAAAGAACTTGTTAAATGCATAAGTTCAGAGAATTAGCATTGCCATTCAACGTGGCAATGCTGCCAGTCTTCTGGGCACATTACCGGATCACAGCGATTCGGAGGAATACTTCATTTTGTTTCACGTTATATATTTTATTTTTATTATCATTTTCGTGTACATAGCTAGTATTATATTTTGTTGTTATATTAAATAATTAATAAAATTAAATAAAAGTTTGAACACACGTTAAATGCATTATTTTTTTGGTACACTGGGTGTTTTTTTTGGTTTTTTGGTGTATTATTGGATCTAAATAAATATTACTCTAACAAACTATGAAGCACAACATTATGCATAGAATCTCCATACCATTTCGAGCTAAAAAAGCGAATAATAAAATAACAAGAGCGGAGCAAACTCGCGGCGCCCCGGTACATCACTATTGTATTCAGAGGGCAATCCCAGAGGAGGCCATTACGAAATTAAAAACATAGTTCTTGCTCCATCATACCCTGATCAGAGTCGCGTTAGTTTTGACTCAAATTGGACATTTGATGGTATTACCCTTAAGTTTGGAGACTTAAAATATTTGGGCCCGTAAAATATTTATTTGACGTAAAGTTTAGGTTCTGTTCGAAGTTAGGAATGGAGTGAGTTGAAGTTCTTACATTCATTTTTAAACATAACCTAGCATCCCGCCTGTATTCCCCGAAGGGGCAGGCAGAACCAGGGGTATACAATTGTACACCTACATTTCACCAATGCTGTTATTAAGTTCCATGCAATAGGTGGTGAGCCGATTGCCATCAACCGGGCACAATTCCTAACTCCGGGCTGCTACTGAGAATTTCCTAACAGAAAAACTCAATAACACTTTGCCCGATCCGGGAATCGAACCCGAGAACTCCTGCTCAGCAGTCGCGTTTGGGACCACTAGACCAACGAGGCAGTTGAATTTTTAATAGTGATTAATTTTAGTAAACATGCGATATATCTGATGATGGAGAATAGGAGGGGATCGTACCTGAGGAATGGCATGCATTTATCGATCGAGGTTACGCTGCATTTGCCACGGTGGATCTATGGATGGGTAATCATAATTTCGTATCGTGCTCTGTGTTTCAGAAAACACGTTAAACCTTTACTCCCGGTTGTCAAATGAAGATATGACTCTTCCATAGTGGTTACGGGAAGTAATATGCCTAAAAGTTTGCCAAACAATCTTACCATGAGATATAATGTTACCCAGTAACTTGGTTATGAAGGTCAGTTAAGCAGTAGCTGCATGTAAATTACTGGTAATAAGTTGCATTAACCTAGACTGCAACCTGCCACTACGTCGTTGAGAGAAGCCTAGAAGGATTGAAGAAAAGGAAAGAAATAATTGTTATAGTAATATCTTATGTTTTCGCGATCACTATACATTATAATAAAAACAACTTTTAACCGGATTAATCGCGAGTATTATTGGTTTTTGTTTTTCCTAACGTTTCGAACACTGCAGCGTTCGTGGTCGCAGGAGGACTAAGGTGTCAGGCGTCCCAACAGTTCATTTAAAATTATTTCAGTCTACTGTACATATAATTGATAAAATTATTTTTGTCTCTGATACATATTTACGACGTCGCGATTTAGTTTTATAATTATATAAACTATAACTGTAAATTTGTTGCATTCTAGTAGAATAAATAAAATCTTTTCAATAGAGATTTACTGATTAAAGCTGCTTTATATCTAAGACTTCGACTGCCTCGTTGATCTAGTGGTGGCAAGCGCGGTTGCTGAGCGTGAAGCCCTGGGTTCGATTCCCAGGTCGGGCAAAGTGTTATTGGATTTTTTCAGTTAAGAAATTCTCATTAGCAGCCCGGAATTAGGAAGTTGGTGGTGTAACACCCCCGTGTTTCGGAGAGCAAGTAAAGCCGTTGGTCCTGCGCCTGAACTCTCTCCGGACATGTCGGATTGCCGTCCCATCGGACTATTGAGTGAAGGAAGAGGGAGTCCACCTGTGTTTGCGCATACACCTGTGCACTATAATATGTCCTGAGTACTTGGCTAATCTCCTCGGAGATGAGCCGCCGCTACCAAAATATGGTCTGGAGGAGTATGATATCTAAGGAAAGACAAAAACATATCAATGAAACGATAAAAAAACCCAGAAAATAAGTGTTAATACAATACCAGAATAATACGAAGTAGTAGACCATATTTAAGACATATAATCAATCACAGCACTTCCTTAACGACTACTCTATAACTTCCTAATAAAAAAGTAGCTAGCCAAGGACCTCATATAAATCAATGTAAGTTCCAAAACAATCGTTCACTAAATAAAAATAAATACAGTAAAGGTGCACTTCCGACATTCTAAGTAAAACGTAGCATTAACAATTCAAACACTTTGGTAGGCAATAAATTAAGTCGCGCCGCACACAGGCCGCTGGTAATCTCAAAATGGCGGCGAACTTAATACGTCTGCTTTTTATTTGTGAGTTATGAGAGGGTGGCGATTGGTAGGTTGCAAAGAGGATGAAGGAGACAGATTAGTATGTTCAGGTTCTGTTCATAGCAGAACTTACTCCAGATTTTCTGGTCTATAAATGAACTTACTGTCATTGGAATACATCGATGGAAGTACAATAAAAAATGGTTACAATATTTTGCTTAAAATTAAAATTAATGCTTGAAATGTAATAGACTCGAACAACGACACGGTAGCTCACTGGTAGAGCAATGACACGGAATATCAAGGGTCGGGGGCCCCGTTTGTGTATATTATTTTCAATGTTTCCTTGAAAAATTGTTATTAATATAGGGGTTACATGGCCTTAATATTGTATAAAAAATATCATTATATAAAATGGTTACATCAGGTCAGAATCAGCAGCTTTTTAAAAGTCGATACCAGGTAGGCACTATTGAGTGCCACAATAGCATTGCAGTCTTTAGTTTTCATAGAACCAACCTTGACATAAAGAGATATCATATTACGCAGGAAGACAATGAATCAAACAGCATTGCCTCCAAAACAGAAGCTTAATCTGTGTTACATCATAATCAGTTTTATCAAGCGCAATAAGTAGAACCAGTAATTGAAAGAAAGAAAGAAAGAAGAAAAGAAAGTATACAATTATAATTGTAAAGATATAAACAAAAGTATAGGAAATCCATCATCCGTACAAAGCCAATAAGGGTCCTATTTCAGTATAAGCTTCAATAGTAACTATTCCAGCATTGGTTTTCAGGAAAAGACTCAGTGATAAAATGCTACATTTCCCTAAGTAGGTCCCTTTGCAAATGGGACACCCGATCTGCATCAAATTCAATGCATGAAGCATTGAAATTGATGCAGATGAAGACTATCCATACAACATGACGAGGGCAGTAATACAACATGACGAGGGCAGTAAACAATACAGGGAAAAAACACTTGCTCAACGTTTTCCCCGCTCCTCTCTCCAGTCTTGCACCGCTACCCAGCACTGAATGTTTCCCTTGACTTCCTGCGTGCCACTTCCTGACACGTCACAGGCCTTGTGTGCCATGTGACGTTGTGACGTTGCACGCCAGTTTTCAGAGCAAGGCCCAAATAAATCATGTGTGGAAATCTAGCCTTCCTTTATTGGGATCGGTGAATTTCGGATGGATTGGTATTGTGTTTTCAGTAAGGGCCGATTTTGCAATGTCAGCTAACTTCTGATCCTAGGAATATTGATAGCTTTTTTATGACAAATATGTCAAAAATTCAAATTTATGCCGCAGATAACTTGGAGGACGTTGCTGAGAGTGGTCGCAATTTATTTATTTAATTAATTTTATGGTAAAATATGATCTTCATACTAAAACATAACATAACATAGCATCAAGCCTGTTTTCCCCGAAGGGGTAGGCCGAGGTGAAAACAGTTGTACACCCACAATTCACCAATGCTGTTATAAAGTCCCATGAAATAAATAGGTGATGAGTCTATTGCCATCTGCAGGGCACAATGAAAAAACTCCGGGCTGCTACTGAGAATTTCCTAACAGAAAAACTCAAATAACACTTTACCCAACCCGGGAATCGAAATTATTGTACTTACTGAAACTAGGAATGAAAGTCCTAATATTAGGAAAAATATTATGACTGAAGGTTTTATGAACAGAGAACAAATAGGAACTTTTTTGATGAGGATAATTTTCATTCACCTAAAACATCCTAAGTAAACCCCTTGAAACAAAAATTTTCTAGAAAAATAATATTGAAGTGCAAAGATCTTTAATAATAAATAAAGGTCTGCATTTCAGAAACTTATTTTAGCAATGTCCATTAGTCTCAGTTTTTCCGACACGTCATTCACATTCGCTTCAAAATGGGTACGAAAAAGAATTTCAAACCCTATACATTTAAATTCAAAGAAAGTTACGAAAGAAAATTCAACCCTAAAAGGCGCCTTCAAATATCAACTGTTTCCCTTCAGGACAGGGGAGGCTACGGTACAGCAAGGGACTGTTCCTTCGTGAAAAATCGACATTTAATAGGCGAACGGCCATTTCGCAAATGGAGGCAGGCAGAAGGGTGATGATTTACCATCGTGGAACTCAATGCTTGGTCAAATGGAACCAGGGGAGACGAATGACTGTTGCAATCTTTTTTTAAATGTTATATTTACAGATAGCATTTTTGATAAGACTTTATAATTATGTTGATTATATGACATTATTTTCTTTAATTAGGTACTATTAACACTCATGACTGAACTGTAGGCTTACTGTTGAAAATATAACCGCTCGATTGACATTGGAAATATGTCAGTTCATACTTTTATATGCAAAAATGTCTTGAAAATAATTAAAGAATCAGGATATTAATAAACCGACATACTTTAAAATTAAGATAACTATAATGTAGGTAAGTTTATTTTAACATTAAACATTGTTTTATGGCACTGATTTAATATTGGAATTGGATTGGAGTTGGTATTAACTTCAAGAGTAACCCCCCTGGTCTGTTATTTTTGCAATAAGAGTTAGTTTATCGAGCATGTTGACGGTGTCTGCCTTACGTCCCCGTAATTTCATGGAAATAGTCTCAAAACAGAATATAGAAACTAATTCATACACAAACTCACGCTTTTTCTCCATGGGGGTAGGCAAAAAGTGTAGAACGCTGCTATAATCCTTACATTTTCCTTTGCTTCGTCCACGTTCATGCATCTGGTCATACGCGAACGCCAGTTGTTAGTACCACCAACGCACCTGATCTTTTTGACATCATTAATAAGGTCTAGATGGATTTGCACTTACAGGAATAAACAATGTAGTGCAAGAGAAATCTAAATAAAATACTTCCGACGGATGCCCGCGTTGAGGACCAATATTAATAATATATTACAATTTCTTTTGCAGTATATGTCGTTCGCAAAAAGTTGTTTTATACGGCACTCACAGGAAGAGAGTCAATTATTTACATATACTGGAAAAGTTACTGTATACAAAAGCGCATGTCCTCACACAATTACCTACATTCTATCAACTCTACCTCCTCCAGTGCCACATTAATGTTTCACGGCAAAATAAAGACCAACTCACACGCGTACCTAAGGGACGCATCAATTCTATTTAATAATTAAGCCTGTCAAGTTGCGTGTATCTCAACGAGGAAAGAGATCCGTGTACCTAGACCTTTGTCACGCTGTTAATTACCTTAAACTTTGGGATGGATTAATTTTATATGAGTTTTGTGCTAGTTGTTTATGGGTTGTTTCGTATTAGAGATTGTTGAGTCGATTCTTTATTTATATCTGAACTTTGGAATCGAATATACTGCCTTGTTATAATCGAAGATACGCGTTGCGTACTTTAATTAACACATTCCCTGTCCACGAAGCAGACATAATAGTTAAACAATCGCCGTGTACTACATGTGGTTCATGGGACAGTGAAAGGGTTAAGAATGAATAGATGGCAATGACGTCACAAAAAGACGTATTAAAATGTGGAAGAAGAATTCGCGGTAGGGAACAGAGGTCAAGATGGCTTAGCGGTCAGAGCGCCTGTAGTATTTATCCGGGAGGCGTAGGTCCGAATCCTGCTCACGACCGTATTTTTTTCCACAAAAAGGATGAAATTTGAATTTGCTAAGCACGCCTTAATGCTTTTCTAAGATTTATCTAGCAACTTAAACTCTACACGATATTTTAATCTTACAACAAGCAACTGTCGTTTAACCAATACTTCTACCAAGCCTGGTTTTCATAGTGTCAATTTGACAGCGCAGTTGGCGTAGTAGACGAGGGACCGGCTGATGTGCCACGTGTCGCGGATTCGATTTCTACACGTAACTAATATTTGTATTGACTTACAAGTAATAGTTCCGGATCTGGGTGTATGTGAGATTTTGTATTTGTAAACGCACCCACGATACTAGAAAACATTCCCAGGGCAACGTTGTTTTTATTTGCAATCTAATAGGCAGTTACAGTAGTAAACGTTTAAAAATTTCAAAACGTGCCAGTGTGATATAAATTCTTTGAAAAAAATCGAAATGAATTACCTTTCCTAATAACAGACGTGTAGCAAAACACATCATGCCTAAAAAAAATACCCTACCGTCACAGACTAAAAAGTATTTCTCAATTAAAAGCCACAAAACCACAGATACTAAGTAGCATATTATTTATCTAAATGAACAAATAAATAACTATATACACAGTAAATCGCTCACAATGATTAAAGTTAACAATGTCGCCCCTAAAAGACATATCTTTTTTTTTAAATTACTTAGTAAAAGACGAATTCCGGGAACGATAAGAGCACGTTGTACGTCTGACAACACAGTGTGGCGCAAGCGCAGAGATTGTAAAGATTTTTGTTGATTAGATATATCTACTTAGTGTATAATGGACTTTCGTGAGTCACATTCATTTTATTATTGTTCAACGGTTAATAGTCACTTGCATTCTTCGGGATTGCAAGACTAGTTTCGAACTCAAACGGAGCAAAACGGCAATCATGAGCTGAGCCAGCTGCTAGTCGGGCAATCCCGAAGAATGCAAGTGAGTAATAATCGTTGAACAATAAATTAATACCTACTTAGTGCTCAGTAAACTTTCTTTGAATATTGGGGAATCATCAGTCGAAAGAGTAATACTCTAAAATCATGGAACTGAGATACGATTTTAAGATAAATGGCTATAAGCAGACCAAAAAATTAATTTAATACATTATTTGGATAGATTGTTTCATATTTCACGAGGTTATTGAAGACAGATGAAAAGAAACAGACGTGTTAAGAAAGTAGCAGGTAGAAATAGTATCTGTTTACTCCAACTGGAAACGGGCGTGATTATATATGTACGAGTATCGTAGTATGCGACAAAAATGATAAACTTGCAAATTTTAGTACTGATATCATGATATCTACGGCCGATGACCATCATCTTCATAAATGCTCTATTGAATGAACTATTTTCAAATCTTATACGGTACTCTAATGCACAATTAGACCAACTCAACTTTAACCGTAACCGACATAGGTATTATTGTATCATTTTGACAGAATTTAGTAGTGTAATTAAACACACAAAATTATCACAATTAAATGTTTTTTTTTTTTTTTTGACGTGGTCTCTTGCAGTTAACCCATAGGGGTTTGATCTGCGTAACCGAACAATAGCTATGGCGAGACAATTTGATGCCTCCAGCCAGAGCATATTTTATATTACTACAAACTAAGCAACACAGCACTAAGGGCGTCCCCTGCGGGACACGAGCCTCGGCTTAGGGCGTTGCTGAGGGGACAACTAGGGACTAGCTGGATCAGATCAGTTTCCTTATTATTAAGGGTCGAATTTAAAGCTACTAGCTCGGCGCGGGCCGGCTCGAGCAAGGGTCGGGGCGGACATGATGAGACATTTCGCGACGGACGCGGACCTCGCCGGTGAGGTCTATAACGAGGCGGTCGAGCGCGTCGGAGTGTGCTTGTGTGTCTGTTAGACTCTTGAACTACAGTGGTCCTATCATCGGGACGGAGGAGAGCGTGACGTGGTCGGCGGACTTTACTGATCTGAGATGGCCTGTAGTCGGCGGAAGAAACAACTAAAGGATTCGGATGGTTAGAGGCGGAGTCGAAGTATTTCTTCGATGCCCTTTTAATGAATTGCCTAATGGTGGGCATTCTGAGATCGAGGTGGAGTTGAAGGTTCCTAATGAACCATGGGGCGCCTGTCGCTTTGCGAAGGAATCGATTTTGCAGGGTTTGCATCCTATGGATTTTGTAGTACTTAACGTGTGCGAACACGACGCTAGCATAAGTCATAATGGGTCGAATGCACATAGTGTAGAGTCTGATCTTAAGGTTAAGAGACAGTTTACTGCGTGCATTTATCATGGGAAAAAGACGGCCGACAGCGAAGGCCGCGCGGTCGCGGACTATCTTAATGTGCGGACGGAAGGACAGTTTGTGATCTAAGGTCACACCCAGGTATCTGGCTTGCAGTTCCCAAGGGATTGGCTTGCCGAACATGGTAATAGGTCGAAGCTGGGGAAGAAATTCCTCGGCGCCCGTTCTAGAAAAAAGAACGGCGGCGCTCTTGTCTGGATTGACCTCGATCCTCCATTTCCTGAACCAAGCGCCTAAGGCATTGGCCGAGGTCTGAAGTGATCGAGTAATGCAGTCAAGACTCCTACCGGTGTAATAGATGGCCGTATCGTCGGCGAAAAGAGCCAACTTGGATTTGTCGCTTTTAGGTATATCGCTGGTGTACAGCGCGAAGATGAGTGGTGAAAGCACAGAGCCCTGAGGGACTCCGGCTAGGATCTGATGTGGGGACGATAGAACGCCCTCTACGCGATAGCGGAAGCTACGGTTAGACAAAAAGTCTCGTATGATGAGTATGAGACGGTCAGGCACTTGGAATTGATACAGCTTATAGATTAAACCGTTGTGCCAAACCTTGTCGAAAGCCTTCGCTACGTCGAAAAACAATATGCCCGTTTTCATTTTACGCATGAAGCCTTCGCTTATGTGCTCAACGATACGATGCAACTGATGAATGCAAGAGTGTTTAGCTCGAAAGCCAAACTGCTCGTCAGGAAGAAGCTTATGAGATTCGGCATAATCCTTTAAACGAATATAAAGGAGCCTTTCATATATTTTCCCAAAGACGTTGAGAAGACTGATGGGACGATAACTGGTCGGCTCGCACTTAGGCTTACCGGGTTTAGGAAAACCTATAACAGTTGCCTGTTTCCACGATTGTGGGAAGATGTTGTTGCTCAGTGCCGCATTGAAGATGGCGGTCATGAGTACTATCAGAGGTGCGGGGAAGTATTTAATCACTTTGTTGGTGATCCGTCTGAGCCAGGGGCTTTCCTGGGTTTGAGGTCCTTCACGATCATTCTAACTTCGTCTACGGTTACTGGGGGCAAGGAATCGTCGGATTCGTCTGAGGGCGGGAGTGCAGTTCTACGTTTAACTTCGGCCTCGACCTTGGACAGGTGAGCTTGGTCTACTGGTAGAGCGCTTGGCGTACATTGGGCTTCTAAGCTGTCAGCTAGGACTTCAGACTTTTCGTCGTCATCGAAAGCAGGTCGTTGATTAGGTCTATTGAGCGGGGGTATAGCGGCGCATTCGTCGGATTTTAATTTTCGCTGCAATTGCCAGAAAGCTTGATGAGTAGGTTCTATTTTATCAAGCATTTTGTCCCATCTAGCTTCCCGCATTTCCGAAATGCGCTTCCTCACAGCACGCTGCAAGGTGCGCATATGAATACGGTTAGCTTCGTTGGGGAAACACAATTAAATGATTTAAGACCTGTATTATGTACCTACCTATGCTCCACAATAAAGATATCGAATTTAATTTAAAGCTCTCAAAATTACACTAACATGTGTGTTACGGCTAAAGTTATGTTTATGCAACCAAGTCTAAGCGTTTTTCTTCTCTCCTATAACTTGTGCCACCCCAACACATCGGCGCGCGTCACCTGGCGGTAGCGGGTGGAATAATTTATTACATTTCTTAAAAGCCATTACCGAGTGACACCGTCAATGCCCCCCTTCCCCGCTCACAATTAGCATGAATTTATACTGAACCACTGTCACTGCTGTTAGAGTGACGTTTGGGTAATGATTTGTGACAGTTACGGACAGGTTAAGGGTCGCATTTTTTTAAGTCATAGTCTAAGATTGTTATTTCATATAAAAGCATCCCGAGCTGTGCTCATAATTAGATAGCGATGACGTCACCATAAGACGTACGAGAAGACAAGAGGCTTAGTTGGTAGAGCGCCTGGAGTGTTTATCCAGGCAGTACAGGTTTAAATTCTGCTTATGAACGTATTTTTTTTTTGCGATAATTTATAGTTTTATAATTTGAGACGCTTGTGATAATGCGTTTGAAAACTTTATTTGTACATAAAAAAGGCTCTTAGGAAACGTATAGATGCACGTGTTGACGAACTGTAGGTGAAGAACTATGAGTAACGTAACGTAAAATTACGACTGCATTCCCCAAAAGATGTTAATCATGTAAATGTTCTACACAGCTATATTTCACTGATGCCCTCCTGTTTAAGTCAGCCTTTTAAGTCTACCGTGGACAATGCCTAAAACTTCAGATATTGAGAATTTCCAAATCAGCTGTTTGAACGTTGTAGCTTTGAGGCATATCAAATGCAACAAGCATGGAGACATTTTAACATTAAAGCATATTCTTTATATCGTATCATAAGGTCAAAAACTTGATGTTTCATAAATATTGATTTAGGAAATTGTACTTGTAACAAAGGCTTTCAATTAATGTTTCCTGTTAAATTACAACACATCTATAGACAAAGAACTAAAATCAAATCCAGTCAATACCCCGCTACTCATAGTATCCCCCATCAATACTTACACAGCATTCACTTTCAAATTCACTCCAAAAATACAAGTGACTATTACCAAAATTTACGACGAGTACACAGCGATCCCTTAAATTCATGGAAAAAACCTTTTTTCAGGGCACCCTATATTTATGAGCGTTTCTAAGGAGCGTATAACCAAGTTAAGTATGATTTTCTTAAACTATTCTCGTGTTGGAAAATGTGCCGTGGCAATTTACGACTTTGGATTTTCGGTCGGCCTTATTGCCTTGTCACTTTGTGTTTCATCTTAAAGTGCATTACGGTTTCAAACATGTATTAAAACTAGAGTATTGAATGTTTTTATGTAAATCTGTAAAAATGTATATCTTAGGTTTTCGCGATCACTACACATTATAATAAAACAACTTTTAACCGGATTAGTCGCGTGTATTATTGTTTTTTGTTTTCCTGACGTTTCGAACACTTTGCAGCGTTCGTGGTCGCAGGAGGACTGAACTATACTGTCTACTAAATCTGTTAAACTGATTACGTAGGAGAATATTGTTTATTTGTACCTATTTACCTTTGTTGCAGTAATACTATCATATCACGAACTTTCCTTATTAGTTTATAGTAAACAAATAAAAAAAAGTCCGATTAACAATTTTATTACACATTACACTATTACAACATTTATAGCAATTAATTGCAATTGCAAAACAAAAACATTAAATAAAAACAACAAAAACTTAAATAAATCTTCAAGATAATCCGTCCTACGTTTATCGGCCCGCAAATCGATGCTAACCAGACCGAATTAATTGCGAGCCGAGCGATCAAATCGATTGTGAGATTAACAAATCACTCGATCCTGGTAAATTAACATGTTACCTTCGAGTTGCGAGAGCCGCTTCGATGTGGAATCGAGATAAATGATATCGATGTTTATATTAAAAGGCTGGCTTAATTAAGAGGAGAAAGTTACTGGTTATATTAGTGAAACAGGTCTTTTACTTATTGGAGAAGAAACATGAGATGAAAAGTAAAATTAATTTTGTCCAAAGTTACTTATTACAGGTAATCATTTATGAAATTACAAATATGTATATATATCGACAAAAAAATCAGAATTATTGGCTTAAGTTTAAAACGGTTTACACTTATAATATTTTTATCCTTTCGTCATCTACATTCGACAAAATATAAATGGCCCATCTAATATTAGGCAAAGAAAATACTTGTCCATTTCCTAACTCCATACATAACATTAGCTCCCTATAGGCCCATATCAAAGTACCCATCGCACAATACTCTACAATACAATGAAAACCCACGATCCTTTGGGCCGTAGGTGATTTAAAACAATGCCATTCACGACCGGATTAAAGTTCACAATGCTCATAAAGGAATGGCCCCAGTACTTTGCGACTGACGTATGTATGACGATGAAGGGGAACCATACGTATCTGCAGACGACAAATAAATTAATAAACAAATAGTGACTTTAATTAATTGTAATAAAGATGACTTTTATTTTAATGCACCGCATGACAAATTTGTCCAGGTGGAGGCAGCTTAATTGTTTTTTTTTTCTTCCTAATGAGGCACAAGTGGTCGACAATGGCTGTCATTGTGTCATTGACTTTGGAACACAATTTTTTGTTTTCCCGTTAATTTGTCTCTTAATTTCCGTGTGTGGAGCGGATGCGTTCACAGAATACAATTGGCGTTGCATATGGATTGTGTTGGGAGAAATGAACTGTATTTTTGCAGCCGTGATTTAATTTTTGTGAACAATTGCTTATTAAGTATGAATTTTGTGGTGAACTGAACAATATGATAAATAGACGCTTTAATTTATGCATTGAAACATAATGAGGAGAATATAATGTATCTATTTGTTAGGCACGCTAAATGTCAAATGTAATGTCACCTTGCTGAAATTATTTTACCTGGAATATAATCATCAACCTCATTATCTCATCCATTTAAAAGATTTCTATAAACATCACTTATATATATATATACTTAATAAATTCTTATGCTTACCGACTATTTAATTATATACTTATAGAAAATAAAATTTATCTTTATCTCTTTTGAAATTACATATATTTAAAAATACATAGTATGAAGTTGTGTATGTAGCCCGGTTAGTGGAGTGTGATAACATCAGAACCTGGCGCATGGATAACATATTTGGTGTGACATAGCTAAACAAAAGGAGACCATATCGATGGCGGTTACCACCAACAACAGCATTCCCGAGAGGGTTGACGTCAGGCAGGCGGCCAGTCTTTAGCAGCATGGATGGATGGATGGATGTTTGTTACTCTTTTACCGAATAACTACTAAACGGATTTTGATGAAATTTGGCACCCAGACAGTTTATAACCTAGAATCTAGATGAATCCATAGGATTTTTTATCCCATCTGGAACTAATTCTGAAGTTCAGCAGACAAAGTCGCGGGCATAAGCTAGTGTAATTATAAATTAATGCCGATTTTCGAATTTGGAGTCATTGATAAACACTGCAAGATCTACCATATTTCTTACTACATAGTTTTCAGCAGTAACCGTCTCTTGCCATCAAGAACAGTGACTAAGCTATTAGACAATATCGATTGCTTCAGTTACATTAACAGGCGAAGCACGGCCCAGACCGGCGACGGTACCCTGACCATTGCCTCGTTAGCACACAGCAAACAAATTTGATTACCTAACGAGAGCGAGTTAGACGTGTCCTAACATTTGTGCAAAGACTGGCTGACTTTGATGTCAATATGAATCTTATTCACGCAGATTAGGGTTGTGTTTGCGTTGGAGTAATGGATGATGAATGAGATATTGTTGAAGTTTGCCGTTTTGGAATTGATGATGGTGTAAGGTTTTAGGTCTTGGTATTGACAGTGTTTCTAGAATCTTGTTCACTACGTTTACTATTATGGTAACTATTATAGGTATATATTTAATTAATGTTTGTATTCACTGCTTCTGGCTTGTATGCTACATATGATTTCAAGCTAAAGTACGACTAATTTGGTTTGTTTACAAGGCAAAAGGGTTATAAGTAAAATTTGTCTTTTCAACTATCTTCCGAACTTACTTTTCAGTCCAATATTCAATACCATATTTGATAAACTAATTGCCTCTTTGGTCTAGTGGTCTCAACCGCGACTCCTGAGCATGAGGTCTTGGGTTAGATTCCCGGGTCCGGCAAAGTGTTATTAAGTTGTTCTGTTAGAAATTCTCAGTAGCAGCCCGGAGTTTGGAATTTAGCCCGGTTGAATACAATAGGCCCACCACCTATTACATAGGACTTAATAACAGCATTGGTGAAATGTGGGTGTACAACTGTGTACACCTCTGCCTACCCCTTCGGGAAATACAGGCGTGATGCTATGCTATGCTATATTTGATAAAAAAACGATACCATGAAATTCGCCTAACAGTCTCTCAATTGAAACTCCACATGTAACTCTCGACATTGAACTCCAAAACCTTCACAATCGGTATGATTCGGGCCACCTGACACAGCGCAATTAAGAGGCATTGTCCTGTATAAATCTTTATTTGTCTGGCAACCCCGGCTTTTTACCAACACCCTAACAGCTCAGCACTCATTACCACCATGGGATACTGTATGTGAGGTGGAATTTTTCCAGTTTTTTGTTGAGTACGTATTTTTAGGGAAGTGCTGATTATGTTCGCTAGATTTAGGCAGTTGTGTTTGACGAGTAAAGTTACATATTCTGATTATGCTACAACAGTAAATTATACTAATTAAAAAATTGTTGCCTTCCCAACCAGGTTGAATATTTTTGCAGCATGCAATATGCAACAAATGTGGGAAACGATGTCTAAAATAACTTTGAAACTAGCTGGTGCCCGCGACTTCGTCTGCTCCACTAAAGGTAGCCTATGTCCTTCCCCAAGATACAATCTATCTCCTCGCCAAATTTCATTATGATCCGTTCAGGCGTTTAATCGTGAAAAGCTGAAAAACAAACAAAGAAGATTTTGCATTTATAATATTATGTATGGGTATATTATATTATTTTAACCTCAGTTCAATGAGACCGTAGATAATTATACATATACAAGTGTATGCAAAAGAGTCCGTCTAACTCTAAAAATAACCTCGTTCATTTTTATTGAAAACCAGCACGTGATATAAAAGGACGCATAGCTGAAACTACAATTTTCTAAAAAAAAACGTAAAATTAAAAGTTTAAATTTAGAACTGTCGTTCTGAAATAGCCGGGGGCGATGTGGCGGCAAACTGGCGACCGTGCAAATGCGAGCTACACAGACTACTAAGTAAGGGTACCCATTCTAATGTGGTTCCTTTTATATTTACATATTTCTTTTTGCTATGATGAAGATAACACAACTGTAAGATTTTCTCGATAATATTATCGTAAAGCCATGTCAGAGACTTATGGGTGGTTTAACCCCTGACACTAGGTTGTTCATCAACCATATGTTAAGAAGATTAAGTATTTTTTAAGGAAATATTGATTATTTATTATGACATGGATTGTCAATGGTCGCGGGTTCAAATCCCTTCCGTGTCTATTATTTTTAAATGTTGTTGATACTTACAAGGAAGTTCTCAATACAATAATCCAGGGAAGTGTCAGCTTTATAATATCGTACAAAGCCAAACTTTTAGCTGTCAGAGCATATGTAATCGCATTTCAAATTTCGAACATACAACTTAAAATTCCACATTCAAAAGTACATAAACAAAAACAATTTGGGCACATTCGTTGAACTCGGTATGACAGTGTCACACCGAGGGGGCGACGCGACGGTGGCGGTGCGGCGCGGCGCGGGTGCGAAACATGAAAACTCGATAAATTTTAAAGTGCTCATGCCCTTACGCCCGCGGCCATCCGTCCGAAACCTGCAGCCAAAACGTACGAATTTCGGCAACTTCATTAATATTGCCGGATCACTTTATTGTTTTCCGATTTTTGAATTGGAATGGTATGGTGATGGAAATTATGAGTCTGCTGTGTAAAATGTATTGTTCCTATAAACTAGATTATGAATAAATTTCACGAGGAAATGACATATTCAACTGACTGTCTGACTGACTGTCTTATTGGTCTAGTGGTGGGAAACGCGGCTGTTGAGCGTCTTTTTATCAAAAAATAGGAATCGTTCAAATGAGAATTCTCGGGCCTTATTACCACGCTTGGCTTGGTCTGGTGAATAGTTTACTAAATTCTCACAAATATCGGTAACAATATAACAAATGTATAAAAAATATATTTTTATCTGAAATATTTATCGAACTAAAGTATCCAATTAGTAACTTAGAAATCCAAAACAAATTACTTAAAAGCAAACTATTTCACGTAATCTCCAATCTTGATTGCTACATTTTGAGCCTCTGAAGCGTAAAAATTAACAAAACAAACACAGCATGTCGCCCAATTAAAGTTGAAATACATATTTTTTTCATGTAACAAGTTTGTAAGCTCAAAGGGTACGCGGTAACTACGACAAAAAACGTTTAACTGCGTCCCATGTCAACCCGCCATTGTAAGTTGGCATGTGAGAACAAAAACGGACCGCATCATTATTACATACTTTGTTTCTAGCTTCCGTTACACAATAATTAAGTAGCTACAGAAGGCCGACTTCAGCCAAACCTTGATTTTATTTACCTTTATCGACGGTAGCGGGCTGAAACTTACTATATTCTGTGATTTACATTTGAGAATTTTAATTAAAAGTATTTATATGCCATAATAAAACAAAATATTTTTAATGAATAAAAGCCTCTAAATAGGGTACTGAAAAGAACTTTCGTCGCAAGAATAAACATAAGGGCACGTTTACTATTAAGAATAACGAATCTTTAATCGTAACTACAAGATTATTGGTCTATGTTTGTGGTTACCGAAATGATGGATGATAGAGGTATATGAAAGAAGAGAGGTTGCGCTGACCCCAATAAATACTATAAAGGCAAGAAGATGAACGATGAAATACTAAAACGTAAATACTACACTACGAGCTAGAGTCATACAAAATAATAATTCCGTACACCGTCAAAGCGCCGCCGTTGTTCGCGAATTGCGTTCGAACTTCGACAAACTCGATTCGATATTTACGTACGTAAGCGTGTATGTGTCTGTGCGTCTGCTATCACTAGTTGTATGGAGCTGATCTTCTGTACTTATTTATTATGTGGTTCCGTCTTAAACCAGGGCTTATTGCCCCAACTTTGCCTTCATTACATGCTGTTTATTTCACTTGTTTTACAGCTTTTTTACTTGCAATTATGTTTTCTTTTTACGAGCTGTGTTTCTAACTTGCGTTACATAGTATGAATGTGTTATTTACATTAGACGGTTTTTGTGTATTTTTTATTCAGACTCCACTGAACATCTCGTTGAGCAGTAAAAGTTGAACAAAGATGAAAATATGAATTCTATTTTTCAAAGAAACATTGAAAAAATAATAGACAAGAACGGGGCTTGAACCCGCGACCTTTGACGTTCCGTGTCATCACTCTACCAACTGAGCTACCTTGTCGTGTTCAAACCTATTGAATTTTCAATCCTCTTTGTATACGTCTTAAGGAGACGCCTGGTGATATTTATCTAGTAATCATTTACAGATTTACTAAACTCAGCGTTACCACTTTGCAGTTGTAAATCGCCGAACAACATCCCAATCCTTTATAAATCATATATAATTATATTTTTTTAATACATGTTGAGGCCATGTAATGCCTATATTAATTCTATTTTTCAAAGAAACATTGAAAAAATAATAGACAAGAACGGGGCTTGAACCCGCGACCTTTGACGTTCCGTGTCATCACTCTACCAACTGAGCTACCTTGTCGTGTTCAAACCTATTGAATTTTCAATCCTCTTTGTATACGTCTTAAGGAGACGCCTGGTGATATTTATCTAGTAATCATTTACAGATTTACTAAACTCAGCGTTACCACTTTGCAGTTGTAAATTGCCGAACAACATCCCAATCCTTTATAAATCATATATAATTATATTTTTTTAATACATGTTGAGGCCATGTAATGCCTATATTAATTCTATTTTTCAAAGAAACATTGAAAAAATAATAGACAAGAACGGGGCTTGAACCCGCGACCTTTGACGTTCCGTGTCATCACTCTACCAACTGAGCTACCTTGTCGTGTTCAAACCTATTGAATTTTCAATCCTCTTTGTATACGTCTTAAGGAGACGCCTGGTGATATTTATCTAGTAATCATTTACAGATTTACTAAAAATAAAATTATATATGATTTATAAAGGATTGGGATGTTGTTCGGCGATTTACAACTGCAAAGTGGTAACGCTGAGTTTAGTAAATCTGTAAATGATTACTAGATAAATATCACCAGGCGTCTCCTTAAGACGTATACAAAGAGGATTGAAAATTCAATAGGTTTGAACACGACAAGGTAGCTCAGTTGGTAGAGTGATGACACGGAACGTCAAAGGTCGCGGGTTCAAGCCCCGTTCTTGTCTATTATTTTTTCAATGTTTCTTTGAAAAATAGAATTAATATAGGCATTACATGGCCTCAACATGTATTAAAAAAATATAATTATATATGATTTATAAAGGATTGGGATGTTGTTCGGCGATTTACAACTGCAAAGTGGTAACGCTGAGTTTAGTAAATCTGTAAATGATTACTAGATAAATATCACCAGGCGTCTCCTTAAGACGTATACAAAGAGGATTGAAAATTCAATAGGTTTGAACACGACAAGGTAGCTCAGTTGGTAGAGTGATGACACGGAACGTCAAAGGTCGCGGGTTCAAGCCCCGTTCTTGTCTATTATTTTTTCAATGTTTCTTTGAAAAATAGAATTAATATAGGCATTACATGGCCTCAACATGTATTAAAAAAATATAATTATATATGATGAAAATATGACTTGATTAAAATTTAAAGTGAAATGAACATTGCAGTATAAAAGTTAGCTGAATGGTAAAATGTACCACAATACAGTGATAAAACTATCTGTTTTGAAAGTTGCATACTAATTATAATAATAAATGATTGATTCTCAGGCTTATGATTATGAAACTTGCAGCCAGGGCAATCGCAGTGACGCTTGCGAAATCACTATGACGAGGTTTCACCGGTACTGCAGACACTTACAATGGAATGGGGTAAGGGGCTCGGATGGCTTTACGTGGAAGAGCCGAATGAATTAATAGAATTTGCAAAAATATCTAGAATGGTTTAAAGTCCTGTTTCTTGAGCCATAGTTAGTGGTTTCTCACCTGACATATACACATGTGACTTTCGAATATAATAATATCTAATTTTAGCAATCACAGACCATACGGTAATGGGAAAATATCATAAAAAAATCCTAGATTAATAGTCTCAAAACGCCAATTCTCAGTTTTATGCTCGAGTAAGCAGCTTCTCATTAAGAGAAGACGCTCGAGCCTTGCAGGTGGAATATTACATGTATAAATAGAGATTAAAATTAGACTTAAATGCTTATATTAAACTAGGTCATGCTCACGACGTCGTCTGCACAATAAAAACCTATCTCGTTCTCCAAGGTCCAATCTATCTCTAGACCAAAGTACATCCAAATCCGTTCAGGCATTTTTGCGTTATTGAGTAACAAACATCCAAATATACAAAGATTAATAATAACAAGAAATATAGTAGGATTATACACCCTTGGTCGTAAATACTCATCTTTACGATTACGAAACCAACGCGAGTCGTAAAAAATTCAAAATATCATCGGTGATCGAAGCTAATTGGATCAGGGGACATTTTAGGAACATTTTATTCACTTTTTCCGTCTGTTTCAAATTAAAAAGTAATAATTTCATCTCAACGTCACGTCGCGTCGCGTCGGTACAGCGACTTATGGTATGATTTATTTGATCAAATAAAAAATCTTGTTTTACATACAATGTTGTACTCTTAGAATTATGTATGTTTCATTTTTGATAAATATAATGTACTATCAGCGTCAGCGCCGCCTTACTAGTTTTAAACTTTTTAAAGTTACAATATTAAATGGAAAAAGAATACGGTCGTGAACAGGATTCGAACCTGCGCCTCCCGGATAGATACGCAAAGCGCTCTGACCACTAAGCCATCTCGACCTCTGCTCACCACCGCGAATTCTTCTTCCATATTTTAACACGTCTTATGGCGACGTCATTGCAATCAATTCAGTACCTATACAAGTGACCGAACCGACACGACTAACTTTGCAGTTAATACAATGTCGTAAAGAATGCAATTACCTTAATAATTCAAGATATGTCTTTGAAAAAGCATTAACGCATGCTTAGCGAACTCTAAAGTTACAATATATATAATTGTATAATATATTGTAACCATAAGACCGTTTACCGCCATAAGACATGTTAAAATATGGAAGAAGAATTCGCGGTGGTAAGCAGAGGTCGAGATGGCTTAGTGGTCAGAGCGCCTGGAGTATCTATCCGGGAGGCGCAGGTTCGAATCCTGTTCACGACCGTATTCTTTTTCCATTTAATATTGTAACTTTAGAGTTCGCTAAGCATGCGTTAATGCTTTTTCAAAGACATATCTTGAATTTAAACTTTTTGTGTGCAAGTTGGTTTTAAACTAAGTCCGCCTCCCAATATTGCCTTTGTTTGAGTCCTTTTTTCTCTTTGTTTTGAAATTGTATGTAATAATTATGTTTTTAAAACTACAAATTCTATAAAAGATGATCTGTCTCAATTTGGGCGTACACTATTGATGCACAAATAAAGTCAGACAGTGTCGGCGCCTGGTCACTTCACATCACCTAGTCGGCGTTTGACAGATTGCAAGAAAAACTATTCAACCAGATACCAGCTTTAACTGCTATTATCAGATTTTCATTACCATATCACACTCGTCGTTGTTGTCTCTTCTTTGATGATTGCTTACCATCAGGTGACGCGCATGCTCGTTGCCACTTTACAATAAACCCCGGACATGTGTGAGTCGGACTCGCCCACCGAGGGTTCCGTACAAATTTGTAGGTACATATTATAAATAGTTCAGGAATCGAGTCGTTGTGAATTTTTTTCGTACGTTATCAATCATCGTTCATACCGTTGCTTAACCTCGATGATTGATTACGTACTTTAAATAAAACTATATTTTATATGATTTTGTTACAAATGTTATCTGATAGTTCTCATATTCCGCCCTGTATTTGTAGTATAAGAAGATTTTACTTGCCAAATTTCATAGTTCTAGGTCAACGGAAAGTCCCCTCAAGTTTTGATTTTAAGGGATAAGAGTGTCGAAATATACGTTTTTTGCGGCATAAATTACCATATCTTTTTGTTTCGTAAACTTAAACAACAATGCTATAGTATAAGGGTTCCGTTTTTTCCTTTTGAGGTACGGAACCTTTAAAATAATCTGAAATCTTCGTAATCATCGGTGAATTATAGGTATAGAACCGAAAACCAATGCCTTTCTCTTCGGGGAGTACGGGCGTGAATGCTATGCTATATCTGAATAATGCACTACTAGCGTGTTTCTTTCTCGTGTACTGTCTAAAGCTGATTTTACACTGCATGCTACGATCATGTTGTAAAAAATGCATGCTAAGTGATCGCATGCAATGCAGCCAAGTCACATAATATTGTGTAAAATCTATGGCGTGACATGGTGTTAAATAAGAATACACTCAAGAATATACTTTAAAACTTGATTTTCCTTTTTAATAATACCTTAAAATGCTATGCCAGAAGCGAAATTCTGAGCACAACTTTTTTTTATCTGCAACCAAAATTATCGGAAAGGATTTTAGAGGCACGACAATTTTTATAAATCACACTTTTCATTATTAAAGTTAAATTTAACCAATTTTAATTAGGAAAGAAACATCCATTACTAATAAATAAAGCGTTCTTTGAGCTCGCAATGAACGTACCGCCATTAATAGCAGCATAAATTGAATTACCTTCACTTTTCGCATTTCATAAAAGACTTCCCTGAATGTATTGCTTGTAAATGAAAAGGAAAATAAAAAAGAATTTCTTTCGTATAATATTTAAAAAAAAAACTTGGCGCAATAAAGTGGTCAAAACAATACAAGCTCATCTGATGGTCGCGAGGTGGCGGCAGGCGCCGGCGACACTTTTCACGCTTTAATTAAAACTTGAGATTCATTGTGCAGCTTTAATTTCATTGCGCGCAGTCTTCGCGCGGTGACGGGTGTGCCCCGGCCCTTACTCGGTAAACTTTATAATTAATAACAATCAGAGATAATATTTTCTTATTAGAGAGAGGTTAGTAAATAAATTATAGGATTGGTTATACATAATTTGCAAATTAATTACGGCCTAACAGGCTAATTTAATGACGATCATTTGTCTATGCAAATAATGAATAACCAAATGATAAAATCTAGCGTGTACATTCCCATAATATGTCCTCATAAATATTTACCATCCAAATTAATTAATATACACAATTAATGAGACATAATGATAAAAACGTAAAATAAATAGATAGATATATTATATCTAGTATAATAAGTATAAAAATCCTGAATGACTCCAATAAACTATTTTGTTTTTCTAAACAGAAAATTAAATCAACTTATAAGTAAAATTATCGCCAATAAAAACTGTTCATATTCCATACATCAACATAATTATAATAGATAAACAATTACACGTAGTTTCGTCTGCCTACAGGCAAGTGAAGGTAGGAAAGTAGCGGAAGCAAAAATTGCGGACATTTGTCAAAGTCCCCTCTGCGGAAATGGTGCATAAATAAAGGTCCAGTTAAAAAAAACTTGCAATGACTCCTACTAATGTTGTGTTATCTCACATGAAGGTTAAATATAATATGTAAATTAGATAACCGATAAGTAGTTAATGGTTTGACGGTGGTTATTCATTCTTAGATAAATAGTAAATGGTTGCTCGCTGGTTATTCATTCTTATTCAAAAAGTACCTATTAACTGCTTGCTTATGGTTCTAATGCTAGATATAGGCTGCTATAGTAACGTTGTTAAAAAGTATTAAAATAAGTAGAATTAAAGATAAATAACAAAACAATCTGGCTAAGCACTTTGACAGTATTAAATTCACTTAATGTATCACAATTACCTAACAGTAGGTACCTATCACGAACCACCCCATTCAAATTTGTATCCGTAGCTGTAAAACTTCATTTTGATTTATTTTATATGATCAGAAGATAAGTGTCTGCATGCATTTTGAGACCACAAAGAAACAGTTTAGTAAGTTAAAAAGAAATAAGCGAAAATCACAGTAGTACCAACCAAAACAACCAAAAAAGCACCGTACCCTCTCGAAATTCAAACTTCAGTCTCGAATTCGAATAAAACAAACGTTGCTGTCACTAGATGTCACTTTTTGCAGTCTCGACATCGTCGCGTGACTTCGAGTCGTGACGGGATCGAACGACTTATAGTAGGGGCAATGATCTATCGTGCATTTTTACGAAATAAGCCATAAAATTGGACGTTCCACGTAGTTATATTGTCTGAACGTTTGTGTGTAAAAAGTATTTTTAAAGATTAATGCACGGTAATTCTGATAGCGTCTTAGGATGATTGTCTATTGCAATCGGTTTATGTCTGTTGTTGAAATAACTTTATTACTATATTGTAAGAATACTTTTTAGAAGATCTGTCTCCAATTATTGTCACGTGAGTTTAACTCGCAAAATACACTACAATAGACTATGATTATTTTATAAGGAGTGCTATTCTGTTTTCACTTATTTGGGACAGCGTCGTTTATGAACGTCTTTTCTAAATGAAACTGATGAGCTCACGTGGTAGAACGTCTTTGATAATGACGACTTTTATAAAGCTATTCATATTTTTAGAAAACATTTTCACCAATATTTCGGTCATCGCCTTCAAATTAATTATGAGTTTTATCAACCAAATTGTGTGTTGTTTACATTCAGAAACGTAAATACGTCAAGATTCTGCAAATTAATCTTGTCATCTGTGTGCATACTTGCATATAAGTCGCCACGCAACCGAAAACCCTTCAATTAAGCCAAAGTTGTGCTCATCCCAAAAAAAAGCAAAATAATTCGTACTCCGATGGAAACTGCACTTGACTGCAACATTATTAAAATACCACAGTATAACCCTACAAATGAAGCGGTGGTCCACTTGATTGATTTATAGCATACCCGCGACGGACACGATACGTGTTCGGTAGCAACACGCACGTGCCCGTTTAATTAATTTAGCTGTTGATACTGTCCGGGCACGGAAAAGTGATGTCAGAAGCCTCAATACTACGAATTGGTACACGAATAAGAATAAAGAGGTCGTGGAGAAACAAAGGAGTCCTATTATATTCATATAACGCAAAGTATAGAAGAAAGATAATATCAGTGATCATTTTAATGGTCACCAGATGATAATTCACTGATTCTGTGCAACTAAGTTGCATTTACGACTCAATAAAACTACACCTGTTACATCAAATCACAGATAACGCAGTGAACTTTTGTTACCACATAACATTAAATGAACCCATAGTACAAGCGGTATCTTTTCACGCTAGATCTGCAGGCTCACTGTACGCAGTTTTATTTATGTCAGAGTGAGCCTTCTGGTTCTGTTAACATTTTACTCTGTGTCGCGTCGTCAAGGGTCGTCGGTCACCGTTGCTATATTGACACGCGGTTTTTTGTAGCAATTAAATGAAGGAGGTTTTATTGTCTGGCAATACTGTTGCGATCCCAAGTGATTGTAAAAAGTATGAATTACTTTATTAGCGAAAGATGAACCGTCATTTTAATTTATTTGAACGTAAAGGATCGCTTTTGACAGGGAATTTTCTTTAAACCCAACGATACACTTATGTATCTACTTTACATATTTATAACAGAATTTAGTTGTAATTACATTGATCTTAAAGTTAACATTGGTAATACCACTTTTCTGTAAAATAAGGACAATAGATACCTACTTAATATGATATAGCAAATTAAATATTTCTTTGTAAATGTTTTTCTTTTATCCAAAACTAGCTGACCCAGCGAACTTCGTACTGATTTCTTTTCTTTTTTTTTTCTTTTGTACAAACCTTGTCCTGACAATAAAGAACACAAAAAAAAGAATTATCCAATTTGGTGCGGTCGTTCGGAAGTTAAGCGCGTACAAACATTTCGGTCAATTATATGATAAATTAAGTAACTTTAATTAACAATTTTTAAAAACTCGCACATGTTTTACTTTCAACGAATTATAAAATAGTTTTTTTATAAAACAGAAAATATAATTTGAATATACTGTTATAATTAAAGCCATCGCCATAATTCCTTCAGATCTAAGCACATCTTATCTCAAATATCAAGCATCACAACTGCACGTTATTAACAATAATACGTATCATAACAATAATACAACAATGGGATCAGCAGTAACAGTAATCGTTATAGCTCGGCTACTTAGGAGTCGTTATCATAACACTTCACTCAAAATTGGTCCAACGATCTAGACAAGATGTAACAATTATTAGGGAAATTATGTATAATGTTATGGGGCTTCGTAAAATATGTTTTATGTGGGGTCTTTCTAAGCTATTTTTACACGACTGCCCAAAAAAGGAGTGTTACGTTTTTAGGGTCATGTCACCAACTTTATGATCCATAGAATTTTTACATTATCCCAAGTAACGGAGACTAGTATCATTAAAAAAAAACACACATTGCAATCGTGCTTTTTATTATTTATTAAATTATTTTTCTGTATTATAACTATCGTGAGACACATTTATATTAATTATTGTTCAACGGTTATTACTCACGTTCATTCTTCAGGATTGCCCGACACGTTTCGAACTCGAATGGAGCTCTTAGTAATGAGGTGAGCTAGCGGCCAAATTCGAGACATTGCTGTCTTAGTTTACCTATAATAAATCAATGTTGCCCACAGAGAAACAGAATAGGCAGTTGAAGACCATAACAAATGCTTTGTTTTGTTTCTATTATCTAAGATTTTTAGTTAAGAGTATAAGAATGTTCTAGTTTTATGTATAATATTTGTATAGTTTTAAGTGTGTGCGTCAGATGACGAGCAGAAATAAAAACTTTCTTCTTTCAACATAGCTAAGGTAAAGCACGGAGTAACAAATGTTTATTTATTTAGTCCAAAATTGCATACAGTCTCAAAATAGTGCACCACAATATTTCGGTTTGAGAGAACATGACTGCGAGTAATTTTTTTTTTTTTTTAGAAACCACACGGAGTTCCTATTTTCCATTCCTGAGACAACCAATTAGAAGTTATAATATGAAATGGAAAAAGAATACGGTCGTGAGCAGGATTTGAACCTGCGCCTCCCGGATAAATACTCCAGGCGGCGCTCTGACCACTAAGCCATCTCGACTTCTGCTCACTACCGCGAATTCTTCATCCATATTTTAACACGTCCTTTTTCTTTTTCCATTTAATATTATAACTTTAGAGTGCGTTAAGCATGCGTTAATGATTTTCAAAGATTTATCTTCAATCAATTTGGGTTGCCTGTTTGGAATAGGCAGTAGACTGACCATCTACTTGCGACTTAACTACTAATAACAGCATCAAAACGTTGGTGTACAACTGTACATTTCTGCCTATTCCTTTAGGGAATTCAGGCGTGATGCTATGTACTAATAACATGTCAATAGTTGAAGCGAATCTTGACAGAGTTAAGAAAAATAAAACAAGGTAAACAGAATAAGAGTGCTATAATAAAAATATGATTGAATTTGAAACATCCAATAAAGTTATTTCAAGCAGGATGTTAAGTTAAATGGGGGAGGAACTTTAATCATTGGCACGGACACTCCCCAGAGATCTTTTAAGTATAAACGATAAGTTAAGGCCAAACTTGCGAAGATTGTTTTTATTTCTGGCTGTAAGTAATTTTGTTGTAAACAGGAAAATTGTGGCGTCACTCGAAAGTGCCACGTGATTTGTCAAACCGAATAATACTTTGATTTTGTTGACAATATATAAAACCGGGTTTTATTTAGTTAACTATAATAATATTGATGTTTAGGAGCGCAGTAAGTATTATACCTAGATATTACTTAAAGTTGTTGCACATTGATGGTTTATAAGGCGGATTAAATGCCATACAACATGTCTTTACGGCTCGATTTTGTGTTAAAATTTCGATTAACATAGGTATAAAAACGAACTACTTATTCAGTGAAAGGAAGAAGGAGTGTGCAAAATGTTGTACTGGCATATTGCATATCTTGGTTCTCATCATCATTCTTGATCTTCATTATCAAGATAATTAGGAAATTTCGGGTGCAATCACATACGACATTTGTCGTAGTGATTTCTATTAATAGCAAAAATATAATGACGTAATGTACTAAAAAGTGACCTTGTCTCGATGACAATCGAAATCCTATGCTTAGACGCAATTTTTTCAAAAAAAAATTAAACCAACCAACTCTCCTACGATAATCTACTCCATAATAATTATAAGAAAAACCAAAAGTTTTTAAGAAAACAGCGCACCTATTGAATTTTCATTTAAACGTTATTATATTTGTGGAGGCTTCGCTTTAACTGCGGTGCTAGGAGCGTTGCCAATACAATCTGAAGAATTGAAAGAGTCCAATATTGAATCGTATTGCCGGTGGTTTTTTAATTATTGTGGAAATTCTACCAAATAACGATATGAGTGCCAATTTATTGTGGCTTAAGGCAAGATATTCCTTTTGTACTTGACGGGAAAATTCTGAATGCCTTTTTGTTAGGTGGATTTGTGATAATGAGTTGAGGTTCAATATGTTTATAGAATGTAATTAATCACAATTGATGACTTTAATGGCATTATTGATAAGGATAGTGTACTACGCTCCAGAACTGAGATCGCTGACGTTGGCCATAAAGCCTAAAGTGGAACTGGGCTGGTCACATTAGCCGCATGTCGGATGAGCTGTGGGTAAAACTCACCACTGAGTCGAACTCACATAACACAGAAGGAGATGGCAGGACGAGTTTGACTCCAATTGGAAGGATAGGCCGCAGAAAGCCTCAAATTTAGAGAAATAGAAGGATGGTAGGGAGACCTTTGCCCTACAGTGGGAAGATCATGGGTGATAATAAAAAATAGAATAATATGAATCAGCTTTTAGGTAAGCGCATAGTTCCTAAATCCACCAAATACAGATGTTACAAAGTTTATTAGGCCGGGATTAGAAATTATTGCCGTTATTCTATGTAAGTAGCTATGAAAATTAAGCTTACTTTACCTTTATATTATGTTTTTGACAAAAGCTTTAATTTTGACAGTTCAGCAATGTTCAGTTCAGTTTTCGTCGATATTAGTAGTAGAAATGGTAATGGTACCCTATATTTTTTTTACAATATATGGAAAAAAAATTGGGAAACTGAATGCTATAGACATTACACGCGATTTGCGTTATTATCCGGATTTATGCTCTAAGCAAATAACTTAAGTGACATAACATCAGATCATCACGCCGGTATTCCCTGAAAGGGTAGGCAGACGTGTTCACAGTTGTACACTCACATTTTACCAATGCTGTTAAGTGGCATGTAATAGGTGTTGAGCCTATTGTCATCTACCGGGCACATTTCCAAATTTCGGGCTGCTACTGAGAATTTCCTAATAGAATAACTTTGTAACACTTTGTCCGACCCGGGAATCGAACCCAGGCCCTCATGTTTAGCAGTCGCGCTTGGGACCACTAGACCAACGAGGCATTCACCTACTTACCTACTTAGTACCTAAATACCAGAGACTAATTGGGAGTAAAATAATTTAAAACATGGCGACAAATATCACAAAACACACAATCGCTCACAATTTACACCACATCTAAAACCGCAGCGCCTTATCGAAGAAGTCGATGGTCGAGAGCTTCTTGAGACCGCGCGATCCCCTTACTAATGTTCATTGCCATTGTTTCTGCTCCACTGGTCCTTAGCCAATGGAAAAATAGAAGAAATGCGATAACAGAAACAGAACAAAGCCTAGCCTCTCAGTAAAATATAAGGCCCCGATTAGGAACATCTGAACGCGGATTCAATTTATAGACGGAGTCCGCCATCTTTCTTTTTTTTCGTGTTTCAAACGTTAATGTCTAATGGGATCTATTTTTAAATGGGTTTTAGTGCAGTCTTTAGTTTGAGTAAAAAGCATTGAAGATCGAAGATATATGAAGGCAATAAGTTCTGGTTTAGCGGCGTCCGATCACTTTGCAACTTATCGTCTCCGATAGTTATAAAAAATGAGACACTTTTCTTTAATTATTTACATATTAATTATAGTTTAACGGTTATTACTCACGCGCATTCTTCGGGATTTCGGGAGCTTGACTCGCGGGCTCAGGTCATGAATAAGGGCTCCGTTCGGGTTCGAAACTAGTCGGGCAATCCCGAAGAATGCGCGTGAGTAATAACCGTTATACTATAATTAATATGAATTTGTCTCACGAAAGTTATTATTTACATATTTGTTTTATGTATGTATGACTGTCGGCCTGGCAAGTCAACAAAGGTCGCAAGTTCGAAAACACGCATCAATGCATTTTGTAGTCATGTGCGTATTAAAAATTAAATAATTATCACATGCTTAAAACGGTGGAGGAAAACATCGTGAGGAAACCAGCATACCTGAGAGATAATCTTAATGGTATGTAAAACTATGTCAGAGACCTACGGCTAGTTTAAGCACTGACACTAGGTTGTTCATCAACCACGCGATAAGAAGAAGAAGTCTATTGTAAACAAACGTCTAAGCTTCTGAAGCTTAGCTTAGATAGATAGCAATGACGTCACCAAAATACGTCTTAAATGTGGAAGAGAATTAAGAATTTACGGTAATGAGCAGAGGTCGAGATGGATTTGCGGTTAGACCCTGGAGTATTTATCAGGGAGGTGCAGTTCGAATCCTGCTCACGACCATATTCTTTTTCTACAAAAATTTATAACTTTAAAGTTCGCCATGTTTCAGTTCAGTTCGAAGATTTATCTAAATATCTTCCAAAGTGTTTGATTGATTCTATGGAGATTAATTCCCATCGTTCTAACATTCTAACACGCTTTATATTCCGCTGAATGCTTCATTTAACAAAGCGCTAAAGTAGCTACTTTTTATGATCCATTATATTACCCATTTTATCACCTGAAGAATAAATATTCAGCTGCTTATTTGACGCAAACATTTTTCATCAAGTCCTTCCTGACTGAATGCACAGAGGTTTGTTGAGTACTCATCTTTTGCAAGGGACATTTACGAGCAGTGGCGACAGCACTTTAAGCACAGTGTTTTAATTATTGTAGAAAATAAAGACTTTAACCGCCCATCAAAACGTTGACGGCGCAATTTTTCCCGACCATCAGATCTCAAGATAGAACAAATAAGTAGTACTAGGATTTTAATATGCTATAAACTATAAGGACCTATAATATTATGCTAGCTAAAGGCAACTTTAAATTTTATGTGCATAAAGATAGGGATGAAAATCGTATTCAGAAACCGCAAATTTAACACGGTACGGGTGACAATACGGCTGCTGGTAGGTAAAATTGTCTCAATGAAAAGACGTTCTTTGACGTAAAGAAATAAGGTTGACGTCAAATTGCGTGAATGTTTTCTTATTGTTTATGTTATCCTGGTAGCGGGAGACAAGTCCTGAGTGCATGGCTGTCCTTGCAGCAAGCTTTATGTCTCTGCGAAGATGGTGGGGAGCTTCTTAGTGTTTCTTGGTAAAATGCTTTCCTAGTACATTCTCATATAGTTTTCTGAACTTCGCATAGCTTTACAATGTGGACTTTGATGTTTAATCTAAATGGGCCTGTTGATAGAAAAAGTGACAGGACGTGGAGTGATATAGTCGTAGTTCAATGAAATTATGACGAGAGGGAAGTGAGTTCGTGTTCTGATTCACTCGTTGCTATTTTAAAAGATTGTAAATGTCACTGATAATGTGAATAAGTACATATGACAGCTAATCAATGTAATACAATGATTTATGTGAAAATTAAGTATAAGGGATCTATTCGAAGACTAAAAATAGTAGTACCGTTGGAAAATCGAATCCAAAATCCGAAGTGCATAAAAACAATTTAACATCTAATACAATACAAAGATACAAAAACTTTTATTACAGAAATAAATACACATTATGGGTTGAGGTTTTTTTTTATAGATAAACGGAACGTATGCAATAGTAGAATTTTTATACCTATTTATTTATATGGACTTTATTGAACACCAAAAAAGGTACCTTATACTAAACTTAATATTATTGTACATGTAAATAATAATACAATGGGCGGCCTACCTAGTCTTTTCCCAATTATATAGGGGTTGGTTTCCAGACATACCAAAATAATGCAACTTATTATTTTACATGATGGTAGTCACTACCTACCTGAAGGCTTACTCTTGAAAATAATTCCGCTAGATTGACATTGGAAATATGTCAGCTCGTACTTTTAAATGCCAAAATGTATAAAAAATAATGATAGATTCGGGATATTATGAAGACAACATGCTTTAAAATTGAGGCAACTGTAAAGTAGGTAAATATATTTTATAATTACGCGTTGTTTTAAGGCGTTTATTTAATATTGGAATTGGATTGGAATTGATATTAGTTTCAAGAGTAACCCCAAAGTTAAAAATTGTTATAGATCTTCTCTTGTTGGCCGAGGCGGACGGTTTTACACGCCTACTCTTCGAGGAGGAAGAGTCCCGATATGAAATGATGCTCACCCATCAACAGACTAACCGTGGCAAGCGCACCTTAACTCCGTAGAGCAAATAGACAAAAATTACACATACAACGAATTTGGTAAAAACTGTTTTTTACTTACAAATTGCCAAGAATGCCACGTACCTGCAAATAAAAATAAAAAACACAATTAAAACCGGTTCCAGTGTCATTTAATTAAGTGTGGACTTTATTTAATAACCAAAAAGATTAAATTTTCCGTGCCACTAAGTTATGGCTTTCATATGCAAATGTGTGCGTACCCGAGGAGTACTGGGATGTAGGGATAGATCAGGTAAGTATGTAGTTTCAACATGTACGTGTTTCTTGAGTATCATCACGGATGAGTTTGGAAAAGGATGCAATCTTTAGTAATTTTTTAGTTGATTTTTAAGACATAACGTTAATGTGTACTATCTTATCTACGATCTTTATGTGCCTTGAAGTTTCGGAACCTAATTGCAGGTCAGAAGTCTGGCTTTTTTACAACTTCTTCTCCTATTATCTTTTCTGTAATTAATTACTTATGCCTACTACTAATTGTTCACCGATGAATACCACGTAAATATTTCAGGATTGCCCGACTAGTTTCAAACTCGAGCTGAACCTTCAGTCATAAGCTGAGCCCACAGCGATTGGCGCAGCGTAACTAGCTGGGCAATCCCGAAAAACGTATGATAATTATAACAATTGATATGAAACGGTCTAATGAAAGCTATTCTATTTGTAAAAAAAGTTTCGTGAGACACTTTCATAGATCGCCACGGGCTCAGCTCAAAACTAATGCCTCCGTTCGAGTTCGAAACTAGTCGGCTAATCCCGAAGAATGCACATGAGTAATACAGAAAAAACTATTTAATGATAATTTTTTTCGTGACACTTCAAAAAGTTTATGATCATTCTGTCCGTTTGTCCAATCTGTATGACAAACTTTGATGTAATATTTAAATAGTCTCCATTATCAATTCTCGTCAACGGAGAGTAATTTGCATCCGAATATGAATCCGAAACTGGGCTGCGTTTGTGTTTTACAATTCAATAAACAGTTGAATATTAATCACAGTACCAACGTATTTTGTGACAGAATATTATTATGGTGATTTGTGAAATGTCTATTGAATTCCAGGATTCAGAGATTGGTTTAACAACAGTTACGTGGACATGGTTTGAACCAGTGTTTATTAATTAGCTAAGGTTAAGTGAATAAACTTTATATTTCTACCAATTTAAGCATTAGTAATTTTTGACCGCGCGTTCGTATGCATGGACTTCAGAATATAGATAAAAGACATTTACCCCGGTAATTTACCGACATAAAAATAATCCTATGTGTTATTCCAGGTTATGAACTATCTGTGTAACAAATCCGTTCAGCCGGTTTTTTTGCGTTCTTGAGAAACAAACATCTTAACACACAATTTTCACATTTATAATATTAGCAGGATCTAAACCAGAGCTTTGTTTTAATATACATAAATCTACATAATCTCGACGAATTAACTGGATGAGGGTATAAAAAAATGAAAATTGGTAGGTTTAATCAGAATATTACAAGACTGGAACATACCAGACGCATTGGGAGGTTCCATCAAAACTTGTTAAAAGCAACGCTTCACAATGTTGCAAAACGAAAAAATAAAATTAGCCAAACTTTTTCGAACATCAAACTTCAAGAGTGGAAATCTAAAGGAGAGTTACGAAAGAAAAGTTGGAGTGTCTTCGAAAAGCGTTCTATTGTCGCGTGAAGGGATGAAGTTTGTTGTACACCATTTAGGGGTGTTAAAAACAATCTATGACGCAGTGTCCGGGTTAATGCTGTGTGCCGCCTGGCCTGAAGTACCGGGAAATGTTTGTACCACTGTGCAGCCAGTACTATCAGTTTTCGGGAAACGTAGTGAGTTTTTTTTGTGAATTTAGGCTGTTGTTGCCAAAAGAAGATCTGTGACTGACGGTGCAGGTAGACAGATGCCTGAAAGTCTGACAACCAGTCTACCTACGAGATATCGTGTTATGTACCCAGTAACTAGGTCGGGTGAGGAGTATTAAGCTGCAGCCGGTTACACTGAAAGCTGACCGCATTGTAGCGAGGAAATGACTAGAAGAAGATAGAATAAAATGGATTAAAAGCTTCACAGATTTTATATCATAGGTCTTACCTAAATGTCCTGTCAGAAGGAACACCAAAACTTTGTGAATGATTAATTTAATGAAGTAAATTTGACAAATATATACAACAATTGAATTTAGCCCGGTTAGTGGAGTGTAATATTAGGATAACATCAGAACCTGGCTCATAGATAAAAAAAAACACAAGATCATTCCCAAAGAAGGTTGACGTCAGGCAGGCGGCCGGTCATAAAACATAGCCAACACTTTAGCAGCATGCCAGATATAGGTATACTGCGCCGACCCCAAATAAATTGGGATAAGGGCAGGGGATGATGATGATGATACAAGTAAAGTTTGAGAAAAACTCCCTGTATAAAGTTTACAAAATAATTTCCCACAATGAAAACATACAAATGTCAAACAAAATGTTTAATAACATCTACGCAAATAAAATCAGAACTCGTTCAAGAAACGAACACTCTAACCGAATGAATGAGAACCGTTAGTAATTCCAAATGTTTCAAGTAAAGTGCACTCCTGAACGAACGAACGTACGAAATGAAAGTTTCGTTCACCACCGTCCGTCTCTCGTTGTTCAACCGTTTGATTTATTGTTTTTGGCGCGCATTTGTTTTCTATTACCTCTTTGAACTTAGTTACAATATGCGTTAATTTATGTTTAGTGTTTTGCCTTTTTAAGCTCAGCTGGTAGCGAAAACAAAAACAGACTGTGAACCGCGTAATAAGTTAGTGTAGGTAGGTATACTGTATTACTGATACTATCTGCTACAAGATGTGTTTTAGACATAGATCATCTCTTCGGAGCATTAAAACATGTCTGATCATTTACATAAATTGTTTAATAATAAATTAATAATCCTTCGCATCCATCCAAAAGCCAAAAAAAACAGCCGTCCCATACGACTTTGCCTGACTCGGGAATCGAAACCAACATAAATTGTTTAATAATAAATTAATAATCCTTCGCATCCATCCAAAAGCCAAAAAAAACAGCCGTCCCATACGACTTTGCCTGACTCGGGAATCGAACCCAGGACCTCACGCTCAGGAGTCACACTTCTAGCGTGAGCCGCAAGACCAATGAGGCAGTTAGGAGAAAACCGATATACATAAAAGATAGAAAAAAATTAAAATAACAACAAAATAAAAAAATTGTAAGTACTAATGTGATAATAAGCTAAAATTTTTGTACTTGCAATAAATGGTTCGAATGTCTCAGTGAAGACAGTTCCATATCAATATATTGTTTTATAAAGATACAAAGTAGTAAAACTGTATTAGATACTAAAGTTTGTCATTCGTCACTCACTGCCATAAAGTTCAGTTGTTAGTAGAAAATATTATATTGAAGACTTCTAACAAAGTTAAAGCTTCAAGTTTTCCAGGAAAACAGAAAACTTATAGACCTTTCTTTGTACCATCGGCATCGTGTCAATTCATGTGGAATTTACTGAGGACAAACTATAGTGACCAGGCTGATAATTCGGTAATTTAATCTAAAAACGAATCACTAAAGTGAAAGAAAAATACAGTTAACCACCAGTTACGCTCTGCTAACCAAACCATCTCGACCTCTGCTCAATACTCCAAGCTTTTCCTTCAAATTTTAATAGATTAGGTTTAGCCCGAGATATGTTTTTTTTTCCACAAGAAGATTTAAAAGATTTTCCTGTATTTGTTGGAATAATATAATCTGTACGACATTTAATTAACTGCAAAGTTAGTTGTGTCGGCTCAAGTCACCTATCTATATAGGGACTGACCAGTACATGGTGGTGACGTCGACGTAGGATGTATTGAGGTATAGAAGTAGGCTTTCGAGTAGTGAGCAGGGCTCGGGATGGATATCTTGGCAAAGAGCTTGGAGTGTTTATCCGGGAGGCGCGGGTTCGGATCCTGCCTACGACCGTAATTTACTTTCCACAAAAAATGTAGGTATAACTTTATGACCTCTGTTTACCTGTGTATTGTTGAGTCATAATGGACTATCATATATTAAAAAAAAAAACCGTTTACTTTGTTTGTAACCTTAATTGAACTTACAGGGTCATAAATATTTCAAAATGAATCAACGTCCAAAGCCCATGAGTAGTGTTTCAACATACTGAGCGTACCATAACCAGATTGTTATTGTAAATGGCGAATTAACCATTAGATATTATCTGGCACCCATAGTAATATATCAAAGGATGATAATTGCACTGTCAACGGCACAAAGACTTGGCACAAGTATCGATTTACCTTCAGTATCGAGTAATCGGTCTGTTTATATCGATGCTTGCGGACTGTGTTGCAAGAGTAGAGGATAAAGGAAGATATGATAAATGTTTGTGTTGATAAATTTGATATTTAAAAGGAGGAACGTTGCTACAGCTGCTGGTGTGTTAGTGTGAGATTTAGTAGATTCCTAAAATTCATTTGAACTAGTACCAGAATTAGGTAACAATTTACTTCATTAGACGTATAACGAACAAGTTGCAAGTCTGTAGTGGGCCATTCATCTTTTCATCTCTTTGAGCGTCTGGTCTATTTATGAGAAGTTAAATTAATATTGTGTGGATATCGATAGGTAGATAGTTATTAAATTGTAGCTCTTATGGCACTAAACTCTTTTGTCTACTAGAGACACCAGTGACGGCCAAAAGAGAATAATTATAGTCATAAGTTTTTTTTTCTGTTTTAATATAAAATTAAACATATAATTCCGCGTGTATAAAAAAAAACATTACTTTATAACTTAAATACATTAATTATTCAAGATAAATCTTTGAAAAGCATTAACGGTCACCTGTATAGGTACTGAATTGATTGCAATGACGTCGCCATAAGACGTGTTAAATATGGAAGAAGAATTCGCGGTGGTGAGCAGAGGTCGAAATGGCTTAGTGATCAGAGCGCCTGGAGTACTTATCCGGGAGGCGCAGGTTCGAATCCTGTTCGCGACCGTATTCTTTTTCCATTTAATATTGTAACTTTAAATACATTATCTATACTAATTAATAAAATTGAAGTTTTGAGTGAAAACTCATATTAATGTCGTTTTTAGATTTTTTGTCTGTCTGTCTGAAAATTGGTCTCCAATGGACTCGGAAATAGCATAATGGAATTAAATGAAAACTTCACAGATTAATACAGGTTTTTTTTACATTTTCGTGTATATTTCATTTCCATATCTTGCAGTGTTCAGAAAATACGAATATGAAGCATTTGTTCAAGTTCCATGCGAACGTAGTCGAAGGAAAAGCCAGTTACGGAAGAATTTTGTTAAGATATGTTTCAAATCCGAAAACAAGCTTATTATAATTGCCCATACACTGAAACTACTCCAAATATAGCTGCTTCCTTCTACAGAAATAACAATATTTCCTTATCCAAAACTATAATTTTCCGCCAATAAATCACTTATAGATTGAACATGGCGTTTTGCTTCCTATCGTCCATAAATAACTTGCATATCTACCACTTAAAAATAACTTAGTCTTTATCCACCGCTTTTGATGCTACCATCATAACAAAATGGTTTCGAACAAGCGTAGTCCAATGTAAATTGAACCGCGGAACTGAAGCAAAAGCGGCTGGAATCCCCTAGTTTTAAAGCGATGAAAAGGACGGGGGAGGTTAACTTCGATTGGTGTTTTGGTGCCATAAATAGTTGTTGTGGCTTTGGCAATTATTCATTTGCAGTTTGATAAATTTGGGGCGATACTTATACGTTTGAATTAAGGTTTAAATTCGGGTGTCAATATTATTCTGACGGTAATTATTATGTGTTAAACAGTAGCTTTTAAATAGACGTTGAAAGAAGTCGACAGACAGCTATCAAGATGTCCTAATAGGCGTAGCGTACGCCAGAAATAATTTACAAATTACCCTCATGTCGGACCAGATTTGTGTTTTGGTTTTCGTACCGGGTTTTTATAATTTATTTTTGGGTTCCCTCATTAATTATTTTAATGTACAATGAAGCTTTCGAAGTTTTAAATAAATCACTCGCTAAGACTAAGTTTCCTTTGGCACTAAATATAGTGTCAGGTTGGTTGATCTAGCATTATTATTCTCAATATAATTAATATCCCGACAGTATTTTGGTCTGGGAAGCCTATCTCCACAGAGATTAGCCAAGTACGTAGGAGATATTATAGTGCACAAGTGTACGCGTACAACTCTCTCTTTCTTCACTCTCATAGTCCGATGGAACTGCAATCCGGCACGACCGGAGAGAGATCAGATGCAGGACCGACGGCTTTACGTGCTCTCCGAAGTACGGGGGTGTCACACCACCAACTTCCTGACTTCGGGCTGCTAATAAGAATTTTCTAACAGAAAAATCCAATAAATATCGTTATGGCTTCGTTGATCTAGCAAACGTAAACGGGATTGCTGAGTATGAGGTCCGGGTGCGACCCGGGGCCAGGCAGTGTTATTGAACTTTTTTGTTTCGAAATTCTCATTAGCAGCTCGGTCAGTTGATGGCAATAGGATTACTACCTATTACACGGGGGTGAATGAAGTTGTTAAACTGTGTATACCTTTGCCTAGCCCTTCAAAACTGTACTACCTAGTACAGGCGTGATACTTATCTTCGGTAATATATATTTATTTTCACTTGTCTTTGTATTTGAAGAGGTGAAATGTTGATATTCAAAGTATAGTCCGCAATGTAAAACAAACTGCATTGCAAATGAATTACGCAAGTACCCCGTAGATCGAATTTACTTCCCACAATTTGATTGGGAAATCTGACTGGTTTTTGAACGTGAATCATTGTCCGAAGACTGACTGAATCAAAACAGTCTATCGCTCCATTTGTTTACGAAACGTCCGTCAGAGAAGTTATTAATGGCGCAATGGACGCCTTTAAACTTCTGTAAACTTCTGTAAACAGTGTTTCTGGAATTTAAGCTCGAAAAAATCTGATTCACAAATGGACGTCATTATATTCTCTTAAAAGTGTTCAAAAGCATGCAATGAAAAGAAGAAAAAAATATTCGCATATATTTAATCGTTAAAAAATGTACTATGCCTCCAATATGGTCACTGTAATTTGCACTATATTGGCCTGCTAGTTCAATTACAAGTTGTTTGATTTTCTATGAGTCAAGAGTTCAGTGAGGATAGGTAGAAAACCTATCCTCACTGACCTCTTGACTCATACTAGTATAGTTTCACTATACTGGAGCAGGGACTTAACACATCAATGGTTTTTTTTTTTATATTCAAGGTCCCTTTAATTTTACTGAGTTTTTGCAAGTTTCATGGCACTGGACCAGTGGTTTCAAGACTGTATTTGGATTTTTCATTACACTTGACCAATGGCTTATAACACATGTATGTTTTCTTTTTACTTTCAATGTCCGTTTCATTTTACATCTTTAACCATTCCCAAATCGTCCCAATATTGCCCTTGCAAGTTGCACTACACTGGACTGGTCCAACATACTAGTTGTATGGTAAATTTTCAAGTGGCCTGCGGTTAGCGGAGACCACTTAACTCTCCTTTGTGCGATACTTAATTAACAAGTTTAGCAGCTCCCCACTTAACTGGCGGACTTCGGATTAAGTATTAAGTAACTATTGAACACCGTGTATGTGGTTTGGTGTTACTATGAAAATGTAATCAATGATCCTTATAAAGTTAGTTAAGGGGTTTCTGTTTGGCTTATTAGATTTTTTGGGTTTCTGATCCGTGACCATTATCAATAAAGATCATGAAAATCAGTGCGACCACGTTTCAATGTGGCTATTTATGCTGTGAATAGAAAGAAAGAAAGAAAAGTTTATTATCATGACGTGAAATCTACAAAAAAAAATTAGGTAAATACAAAATTATAACAATGTAGGTTCAGGACAAGATAACATAAAAGAAAAGAGTACAGAAAGAAAAATAAAATGTCTTCCTAGTTGCCTGCAGTTAGTCGTCAATTGCACGTCGTGACATCACGGTTTTCGCACAGCATAAAGCTGGGTTGTGACGTAAGCCACAACGCATTACCAACATGAAATTTAGGATAATAGGAATTTACTTTTCCTTGTACAAAATATTGACGAAGTTTATTCTGCTACGAAACTGTCTTTCATACTTTTCTTTATTTCTGCGGCTTTCATTTAAAACGATTCTTTTGTCAAATTAAATAGGATCTTGGTTTATGAGGCGTGACCTCAGCTGTGGCTTCAGTAGCAGTAATTAGTTTCCAGAAGACTATACACATAAAATGACTAAATCCTCATTTGTATTTTATAATTAGGTCAATTAGGTCTAAAGAAAACAAAACAGTCTACATTAATTTGATATTCAACGACACGAAACATGGTCTTAAGCCATTGCATTTAACCTTTCACGGTGATTCCCTCGAGGATATTGCGAGTTCGACTAAATGTCAGGGCGCTAATGTAAGTGACTGAGCTCCCGATAGACCATGGGTATTAGATATTGTAAGACGTTTAGGAACGCAGACTCAGAAGGGGATTCTGCTGTAGTGTCTGAATATTATCAGCTGTTTAAGTTTAAGTTTAAAACAGTGTGCAGACATAAAGTGGTTTTTATTTTCGGTTGCATTACCTGGCTGATATACCTATACCAGAATTTAATATAGAATTGGTGCGGTCCACTGTATGTATGCGCTTGAATAATTGAACTCTTTACTATATCAAAGTTATGTTTTTAAAATATCCTTGATATAGTAAATAACAATCAGTATGTGCCCAATGTTTGTTTTTAATTTTGTACGCTGGTTCAAGTCTGACCATGATGACCTTATTAATAGCCTGCAAAAGATTGACAGCGCGGTTGGCGCAGTGGTCGAGAGACCGACTGCTGCGCTGCGTGTCGCAGGTTCGATTCCTGCACGGAGCAAATATTTGTACGATCTACGGATAATTGCTCCGGGTCTGGGTGTTAGTGTGCTTGTGAGATTATATGTCTGTAAACGCACCCACGACACAGGAAGAAATTCCTATCAACGATTTCAAAAAAAAAAAAAAATAGGAAACTTAATTGTGCCATTGAGATATATTCGGATAAAACAAGATCATACAATTTCAGAAAGGAATACTTAACATAACATCACGTCTGTATTCCTCGGGGGTAGGCAGAAACCCACAGTAATTGTACACTTAAATTTCACCAATGCTGTTATTTCGTTCTAGTAATTGGTGGTGAGCCTGCCATCTACTCGTCATAAATTTTAACTGAGAATTTCCTTACAGAATAACACTTTGCCCGACCCGGGAATCGGACTTAGGACCTTATACTCGGCAGTAGCCCTTGAAACGCTAGACCAATAGCAGTACTAACAACACAATAGGCAATTATAAAAGTGATCGATCCTAACACATTGCGGTACTTTGTCATGTTTAAACGCTCATTCGCCCTTTTTCACACAGTCTCAGCATTTTTTGCTTTGTAACCATATGATGACAAAACACAAATAAAGTCAACACATGTAGAATTCTGCCGACAACTGCCGAACACGTTAAACAACCGTTCGGCACGCGGGAGACCTTTTTATTGGTTTTTTTTTTTTAACACAGGAGAGCTATTGTTGAATTAACACGCGCCTAGAGTGCAGAGAAATGTTGCTTTTTTAGAATATTTATACTGGCTCTATATAATAATAGATTCTTTGATTGCGTCGTTGGTCTAGTGGTCGCAAGCACGGCTGCTAAGCGTGAGGTCCTGGGTTCGATTCCCAGGTTGGGCAAAGTGTTTATGGATATTTCGGCTAGAAAATTCTCAGTAGGACACCCCTGTGCTTCGATGAGGTCAATCTAAGTCTCTCTCTCGGTCGTGTTGGAGTGCTGTCCCATCGAACTATGAGAGCGAAGGAAGAAAGAGTGCACTTGTGTTTCCGCATACACTCGTGCAATAAAATATCTCCTGCGTACTTGGCTAATCTCCTCAGATATGGGCCGCCGTGACCGAAATACGGTCTGGAGGAGTGTTTATAATAGATTCAGGATTTTATTTTAGGTTATTCAGTAACCATGTAAAACTGTCATAGTACATAACATATAGTACATAGCCTATAACTGTCCCACAGCAGGGCTAAAGCCTCTTCTCATACGGAGAAGGCACGAGCATTGATAACCACGCTAGCTCACTGCGGGTTAGCAGTTTCAGTACAAACTGCTTAATTTACTAACGTCCGTAATATACTAGTCAATCAGCCGCCCGTAAGCTTTGGATTCGACTCAATTAAATTTGTTTATTTGCGAATATGGGCTTTACAAATTTTGATGTAGATGTTATTACATTTTTATCACCATCATCAGCCTGGTAGCAAGCATACATACATACAATCACGCCTGTTTCCCATAGGGGTAGGCAGAGACTATCGATTTCCATTTGCTACGTTACTGACACACCTCTTTCGCTTCATCTATGCTCATTAACCTCTTCATACATACTCGCCGATTTAGGTGGCTCCTGACCCGTCCTTTTTTAGAACGTCCGCCATTTGATTGCGGTACGTTCGTCGAGGTCGGTCTGCCCCGACTCTTCCATCGGTCACGCCTCGTAGCAAGCAAATTTTCATTATTATACCTAGTTAAATTGAAAGTAAATATGCAAAATAATTTACGTCCCATTGCAAATATCACGAGAAAATCAACTACATTAAATTATTATTAATGTCATAATTGTATTAAATGTCGTAATCAGAAAAAATAATATTAGTATTAATTATGTTAATTAGCAATTTTTACAATCCCAATAATTGTTACAATCCCAATAATTGTTACATTCCCAATAATTGTTACAATCCAATTCAATATACTCGGTGAAACCTATTTTCATATTAAGAGCGATACTTGCAAGTTGTGTTTTGAAAATAAGGTCTGGTTTTGAGGTGGGTGCGTTCTATCGAATAGTTCGAAGATTCCCACTTTATGTGCTGTGGACGGATAGGTATAGCTACCATCTATGTGGTTATTATCCTTCGTTTTCCTATACTTTGATCAACCAGGGGCATTTATAAAATAATCTGTAAATAACGCGTAAGATAAAAAATGTTTACTATTACATTATGTACAAAGAAATAGGCAGAAATAAGATTCGCTGCCCCACGATTTATTTCCAAGTTTCGCAATACAAAATCATCACGGAGATCTAAACACAGAAAAACCTACGAATACATGAACAAAATGGAGGATTAATAAATGCGTTGTCATGAATATCGTGCACAAATTTAATAAACAACTCGGCCTGTCTGTCTGTCGTGCGAGATTGCTTCCAGATTCACCCTTATAATGCGTCAAGTCATCATCTGTGATACTTAATGGCAAACGCAGTGAGTGAAATTAGAAAGGAATTTCTTAATATGAGTACAAAATTTAAACATACCTATATTTAAAGATAAATCTTTGAAAAGCATTAACGCATGCTTAGCGAACTCTAAAGTTACAATATTAAATGGAAAAAGAATACGGTCGTGAACAGGATTCGAACCTGCGCCTCCCGGGTAAATACTCCAGGCGCTCTGACCACTAAGCCATCTCGACCTCTGCTCACCACCGCGAATTCTTCTTCCATATTTTAACACGTGTTATGGCGATGTCATTGCTATCACTTCAGTCCCTATACAGGTGAGCAGAGGTCGAGATGGCGTAGTGGTCAGAGCGCCTGGAGTATTTATCCGGGAGGCGCAGGTTCGAATCCTGTTCGCGACCGTATTCTTTTTCCATTTAATATTATACCTATATTTTCTAATTCTTGGTTAGTACCTACCCAAAACTTGAAAGAATTAGTACTGGAGTAGTTTTAGCAGGAGGCACCCCTCTCGTCACTGGCATATGATTCCCAATCAAACCTTTATACCTTTTACCTGTGTGGTTACAATGATAGTGCATGGTTTTAATCGTGTGTGGCACATTTTTATGTTTGTGTTTAGCTTATATGTGTGTTAATACTGCTAATGAAATAACAAGAGCTATTGTTGCTTTAGTGCAAGTTCTATTGTGCTTGTGTGTTCCTCACCCCCCGCCAAAAGTAGCGAGAAAATTTATTCGATATTTAGTCAGAACCCGTCTCCCGTCTGGTCCTTTAAGACACAAAAGTATCTTGAAGTAGGTAAGCGAGCACCTATTTAAAGATTGTTTTTTATTTGTAGAAAAAAACATAAAGTTATTACATTAAATGGTAAAAGAATACGGTCGCGAACAGGATTCGAACCTGCGCCTCCCGGATGAATATTCCAGGCGCTCTGACCACTAAGCCATCTCGACCTCTGCTCACCACCGCGAATTCTTCTTCCATATTTTAACACGTCTTATGGCGACGTTATTGCTATCAATTCAGTCCCTATACGGGTGACCGAACCGACACGACTAACTTTGCAGTTAATACAATGTCGTTAAGAATGCAATTACCTTAATAATTCAAGATAAATCTTTGAAAAGCATTAACGCATGCTTAGCGAACTCTAAAGTTATTATATTAAATGGAAAAAAGAATACGGTCGCGAACAGGATTCGAACCTGCGCCTCCCGGATGAATACTCCAGGCGCTCTGACCACTAAGCCATCTCGACCTCTGCTCACCACCGCGAATTCTTCTTCGATATTTTAACACGTCTTATGGCGACGTTATTGCTATCAATTCAGTCCCTATACGGGTGACCGAACCGACACGACTAACTTTGCAGTTAATACAATGTCGTAAATAGTTAATAACGACATTGTATTAACTGCAAAGTTAGTCGTGTCGGTTCGGTCACCCGTATATGTATATGATCATAGTCATCCGGGAGGCGCAGGTTCGAATCCTGTTCGCGACCGTATTCTTTTTCCATTTAATATAATAACTTTAGAGTTCGCTAAGCATGCGTTAATGCTTTTCAAAGATTTATCTTGAAGAAAAAAACATATTTTTTTAAAATATGAATAAAAACCATTAAAACGATTATCATAGACATAAATAAGTTTTTTTCGTAGAAAATCCGGTGTAAATGTAAGTATGTAGATATAAGTATTATTTTACAACTTATATTAATTTGTAGGTAATATAGATAAATTTAAATAAACCATAAGCATAAATCAACAAACACTGAAATGTATAGTCAAACGCCATCTACACTCCAACGCTGGTACTAAAACCTTCCTGTTTCGCCATACACACTTCCCTATTCCCGAGGGAACTCCCTAGTTTCTAATCTTTCCGAGAGATAGCGCTACCTACACTTTGTTTTGGAGAACTTTTGAAGTTGTTTAAACGTTTTACGTAGTAAAAACCAGTAAAAAGATTACATCACAGGGTGATGTATGAACATGGATATTACAACAAATATTCTTCTGAAAGAGTGGTTTATTCATAATGTTAAGACTCTCTAACATCGAACACTGGAGTTAAATCTTACTAATTGGGTTTGTAATTATTTTAATAAACAAGACATGAGCCGTGATCCTAGTGTAGTGACTCTAGCTGCGTAGAAATTTAATGACAGCGGTGAAGGAAAACATCGTAAGAAAACCATCTCACCTGATAGATGTCAGAAGTTTACGAGTTCAAACTTTGATACTAGGTTGTTCAACAACCACACGATAAGAAGAGGTAGGAGTAGGTAAACAAAAATAAATACAATTTTTGGAATGAAAATACAAACTTTAATTTCTATTCTTTCTTTTCAATTCTTTCTTTCTTTATTGGCCGATTTTGGATATGAAAAGGTATGCCTATTTATTGACAGATTTCTAAGATTACAACCATTTTTGTTTATGATGTAAATTTATAAATTTAAAAGGTTTCTTCACGGCACATTTTAATGTCAGTCGAGCGTTTTTCTCGGAAGAATCTCAGCGTCTTTGATAAGACATAGCAAATCCCTTGGATTAATGGGGACTTTACCGGTTGTCTTGTTATACCTACTTATTCTTTAGGATTTGACCCACTTTTCACAAAGGGATTATTGTTTTATGTTTTGTTAATAAGATGCTTATTTTTACGCCTGTCGTAATAATATAATGGCGGATGGAACTGGAGAAAAATCTCTTATTTTCTATGTTAGGTGTCGCGAATCATAATTAAGCCTTAGTTTGCAGATGATAACTGAATATTATGTTATTATGTTTTGTTGGTTTAATGGCCGCAAGTGTGGCTACTGAACGTGAGGTTCTAGGTTCGATTTCTGAGTCGGACAAATCTTTATTGGGATTTTCTGTTAGGACTTTTTCAGTGGCAAATGATGATTTATGCCCGTTGAATGGCAATACCCCACTTAAATCAATAACAGCATTGGTGAAATAGACATGCAACAAAAAACCTGTGCCTTCGAGGGTGTTTATGGCCGTAAGTAATTAATTGTGAAAGTAAATTAATCAGCTAACTAGTTGGTTGAAAAACTTTGAGCTAGGCAGATATATTATATAATTCGGACAACTTTTTTCGCTTCATCTGTATTTATAATTACATCATCATCACCCCTCTGCCCTTATCCCAATTCATTTGGGGTCGGCGCAGCATGAATTCTTTTTCCATAATACTCTCTACTCGTACCTCTTGGAATGTTGTACCTTTTGGCTATGTTTTATGACCGGCCGCCTGCCTGACGTCAACCCTCATTGGGAGTGCTGTTGTTCGTCGTAACCGCCACCAAGATGGTCTATGCTATGTCACCAAATGTTATCCATGCACCAGGTTCTGATGTTATCCTACCATCATGCTACACTAACATTATACAAATATTTATACATCTCTTCATATTGCATTTATACAACTAAATTTTACAATAGACTCATCACCAATTAAATGGGATTGTAATTGGTGAAATGTGGATGTACAACCGTGTACACGTCTGCCTACTCCTTCGAGGAACACAGGCTTGATGCTATGAATGTAACAATTCTTCAAGACACATCACAAATATTTCGACTTCCTGCAGGTAATACAATTATTAGAAAACACTTACATAACGAATTTGCCCCAATCAAACGACGGGACCTTTATCAGGATTATAGCATTACCTCCCTTTGATCTGGTAATTTCCTTTGTCAAATTTATCTGGGCTAATCAAGTTTTCGAATCGGGAGTGAACGATAAAAGAATACTTAAATACCTTCCTTACTTCGTTATCAGTGCTGGAAAGTACATAAAGATAATTCGGGATTAGATAAGTATGGTAATAGCTAGCTGTGCCCCGCGGTTTTACCCGCGTTAATTTAAGGAAAAGACCTACCAAAATATATTCCTCCAGCCCCCCCCCCCCCCCCCTTATGACCTTGCACATCATAAATGCGCGCGTGGTTGGTAGGTACTTGATCATTATTTTTGCGGAGTTATTTTAAAACTATGCCTTCTTCGATAAATGGACTATCCGACCCAAGAATATTTTTTCAATTCGAGCCAGCAGTTCCTGAGATTAGCGCGTTCAACCAACCAAACAAACAAACTTTTCAGATTTATAATGCTTTATAATATGATTCATAGATGTGTTCGCATCTTATATAAATTCCTAGATTTCTTGGGGTGGTTAACTGGGATATTTGATTTGAAATAATCATAGATCAAAATAAATACATAGATCACGCCTGTATTCCCCGAAGGGGTAGGCAGGGATGTACACAACTGTACACCCAAATTTCACCAATGCTATTATTAAGTCCCATGTAAATAGGTATTGCCATATACCGAACACAACTCCAAACACCGGGCTGCTACTGAGAATTTTCTAAAAACCCAATTACAGTCACAGCGAATACTTGTATAGGTACCTCAAAAGGTTATTCAGGAGTGTACTATAGTACACCCACATTTCCGATGATGTGGTGAACCTATTGCCATCTACTGGGTAGAATTCAGAACATCGGGATGCTACTGCTAATTGTTCAACCATAAACCTCTGTCCGACGTGGGAATCGAATCCAGGAGCTCACACTATTTTTTTTTTTTTATTTATTGTATGTACCGAGTATAGAGTCATATACAAAAAAAAAAAACAAAAAAAAGTGGTTGCGCTGGCTGGCACTAGACTAATGAGGCAGTTAGTTGAAAATCTGTATACAAAATAGAAAAAAGTAAAATAAATGATTGTGAAGTTATTATATTAAATGGAAAAAGAATACGGTCGCGAACAAGATTCGAACCTGCGCCTCCCGGATGAATACTCCAGGCGCTCTGACCACTAAGCCATCTCGACCTCTGCTCACTACCGCGAATTCTTCTTCCATATTTTAACACGTCTTATGGCGACGTTAATGCTATCAAATCAGTCCCTATACGGGTGACCGTCTTTTTCCATTTAATATAATAACTTTAGAGTTCGCTAAGCATGCGTTAATGCTTTTCAAAGATTTATCTTGAATAAATGATTGTGATTGAGTATCTTCTGTTGCATCAAAATAAATAAATTTATAAAATACGCTCAAATGTGTATCCTTAAATGGTTTGCATATCTCAACTAGATGACCCGTGTCCACTTCGTTGGGCGGTAATCGTTAAGGCAGCGTTCGTAATAAACGTTTTCGTTCGACCGTTTTGTCTCCGACGTACTTTGCAAATCCGACTACCACGAAAAAGTCTTTTCATTTTTCAGATTAATATATAGCCTATGACACTCACAAATAACGTGGCTTTCTATGGGTAAAAGAATTTTCAAAATCGATTCAGAAAATCCAGAGATTACAACCCTACAACCTCACAAACTCACAAACTTTACCTCTTTATAATATTTTTATTATATTATAATTATATATTTTATATATATCTCAATGTACACAATTCTATATAATATATAGTTTCATTTAAGTAGATACAAAGTACATAACTTTATTACATAAGTTTTGTCTCATTTTTCTAGTTGCCGCACGACTATAACAATGTGAAGTTAACCAAAATTACTTAAAACAACTAGATTTCAATGCAGCATGGGCAAAGTAAAATCTAACTGTTGTTCCCATTTAGGTACCTAGTCAACTGCACAACTGCTTGGAGTATACCAAGCAGGTTTCTGCTGAAGTATCGCTTTAACAAAATACCTCAAAAGTTTCAAGAAGTCTTGATATAAAGTACTTATTACTTAAAAAAATACGCTTATCTTTTCGCGTCACCTTACCACACAAAGCCAGCACTAATCTCCGTCACCAAAATTGGGTCAACGTATGAAGAAGCCTTAAAACGCGGCTTATCTATAATGCACCGCTGATTATCATTACGGAGGCCTACCACGATTTTCTGTTTAAAATTCACGTCATCATCCATCGTGACAGTTACGGCGGTGTCAAAGGCTGGCCGAACGACACGTGCAGTCAGACTCACGAACCGCGAGACGAGATCACGGGAGGAATACCAATGGTAAGCCTGCGTGTGGCCAACTGCTGCGTGGTTTGGTACTTTCTTGTCGTTTCCGATTCTGGGAAGGTAGGATTGTTTGTCACGATTTTTTTGAGTGATGAATAGTGCAATGATTTGTGGCGGTGCCTTTGTATTTCCTTATTTATTTACTTTGCAAGGTAACTCTACCACAACAGGCGATTTCGATGTCATTTTGTATGAAATTATGTCTGTTTCTCATTATGATGGGCAAATAATTTTGATTTTCCCCTGCTACGAGTCTGATACACCTCAGTTGCCATCATTTATATTTACTCTCAATTCTTGTATCCCACAATATCTACCCACTACTCTTATGTGGATCGTCTTTTACTTTTGCTGATTTGGAATAGTTCCCATTTACATATTTTTATGACTACTTTTTAACAAAGCTATTTGCAGACGCAGCCTGACAGTGACGTCCTGAGTCGGGCAAAGTGTTAGTACGGTTTTGTGTTTGAATTCTGCCCGGTAATTGGAAAATTTACCACTCATCGTATGGGATTGGATTTAGCAATGGGTATCAGTAATGGGGCTGTAGAACAGTATAGTCTTCACTCCAACGAAAGAAAAAAATAACATAGTTATTCACAAAAAAAAGAGTGAAATTCTATCCGGCTGTTGTGTTGTATCTATATAGAAAATGTTGTTGCATTGGCAAAACTTGCCTCAGATTTTGTTATGTGTTGATTCTGAACTCCTAATGTATTTATTAGGATATATGCTTTTATAATCCTTTCAACTTCTGCAATAATCCACAAAAACGGCACCACAAAGCACACAAAGAAAGCTATAGGTACCTAACAATAAGGTGTAAGTTAAGCCGTAGTGGGGTTATTTTAATGTGATTGGCGCGACCACCATCCACCATCCACCATCCGTTGCTACCGTCCCCCGTCTCGCGTCGCGTCACTGCATTATTAATGCATGCTTTACGGGACATACGGACGTAGCGAGTGACTAACGCTATTGTTAGCTGAGCAGTTAGAAGGATTGATCAGTGTCCTTGTTTGAATTAAAGGTTCATTGTTAATAGAAAATTATTTTAAAACATCTTTTGATTTTTGTTGGCGATTTCAGGCCATTAAGTTTAGGTTTCCTCACGATGTTTCGCTTTATCCTACCTATGTCTTAGATTAATTAACGAAGTCCAGTCACAAGACTTTGTAAAAGTCACATTGATACATTTAATGTCTTTTTCAACCTCGACATTGGCAAACTAACCATGGAGCCATAAAAATTAAACCTTAAGTACAACTCGCCCACCACATAGGACTATTGGTAATTTACTTCATGGTGTACTTAGAATGATGCGGAGGAATGAGGATAATGTGACGAGAAAAGTTTTGAGTATGAATGTGGATGGCTCACAAGTATAGGAAGACTGAGAAAACGATGGATTGATTGTGTGTAACATGACATGGCTAGAAAAGGTGTGACTACTGAGATGGCTGACAAAGATGTACGGAAAAAAACACATCCTGCGCTAACCCCAATTAAATTGGGATAAGGACAGGGTACAGTACTCCTCTCGACCGTATTCCGGCCACGACTGCCAATCTCCACGGAGATTAGCCAAGTATGCAGGAGATATTATAGTGCACAAGTGTATGCGCAAACACAGGTGCACTCCCTCCTCCTTCACTCTCATATTCCGATGGGACGGCAAATCGGCTTTACGTGCTCTCCGAAGCAAGGGGGTGCCAAACTACCAACTTCCTGACTTCGGGCTGCTACTGAGAATTTCCTAACTCAAAAACCAAATAACACTTTGCCCGACCTGGGAGTCGAACTCAGGACCTCACGCTCAGCTGCCGCGCTTGCGACCGCTAGACCAACGAGGCAGTGTTAGGGGGATGATAAGTGTTCTTAGAAGTATGTTATAATACCATTGTTTTTATAATAGATATAAATAGTTTTAAGGATTATGCACTTTTCTGTCGTTGTTTGCACTTCTAGCACCTATGTCTCCCGACTACGTGCTCGCTTCGCAACTAATTATTTCGCTGCATTTAGGAATTCCCTTTGCTTCGTCAAAGTCGGCGAAAATATTGAAATAACTCTTATTCAGAGGCAGCATTGTTGTTTATATTAAAATAATTTCTTTTGTCATCCAAAACCTAAGGAGATTTTCATTAAACTTAACGCTAGGATTAATATGGAGTCTAGGAGATTATGCGTTCATAATTAATTATGTGTTACGGTTTCAGTTCATTGTATTGTGCCACACAGTTGAACATATTTTAACAAAGAAAAGCCATACGCTTTTGTAAAAAGTTTACTTAATATAATAATCTGATTTTAATGGAAATACAAACAAGTTCAATTATTAGAGGAGAAACTAAATTATGAAGAGTTATAATATGTAATTGAGGTATATGATTGTAAATACTCAGTGTATATTTCAGTATCTAGGTAAATAAATCATTATATACCGATCCATAATAGAGTTTACATAGGAAGACTACATCGAATGCAAAATGAAACCATCGTTTTCTGACGTTGCCTGCTTTGGCTAGAGTGACCAGAAGCTACCATCTACACTATAATGTTAAATCGTATACAATTTTAAATTTAAAATGGTTTCTTTCATAGTAAAAGATTTTCGTATACCCTCATATGAATACAGACTTCTGTTACTCGCTGTGGAAAAATCAGTATCATTTAATCGTATTTTAAACACCTAAGATCTAAACCATGCAACCTCCCAGAGCTCAAGTCTCCGGTCAGCACGAACATTCCACGTTGACAATGCTGACGCCTCAACCTAAATTGTCCTGTGGGGAAGCAGGGGCAAATAAGACAATAGAAATAATTATTACTCTGATACCGGAGAATTCCGGGCTTTCAGGGGGACAAAGCGGACCTCCCCTATTGTCGTATGAAAATCTAATTGAAATGAAACGTACAATATAATCTACATAATCTGGTTCTGCATGCATAGACCAAAATTGGATTGGCGGTCATTTTTCGCTAACTAATTTTGCAACCAACATTTCGCTGATGCCGTTATAAAGTGCCATGTAATGGAACGGTTGTGGTACGATCAAAGGCCCAGCAGGGAGTGAGGTTAGTGATGGTGGTGAATTTATTGCTACTGAGAATCTTCTAATAGAAAACCCAAAAACGCCCGACCCGGAAATCAAACACAAAATCTCACGCTTACCTTTACATTACATAAGATAGCATAACGCCTATATTCCCCGAAGTGGTAGGCAGAGGTGTACACCGACATTTCACCAATGCTGCTATTAAGTCCCATGTAATAGGTGGTGAGCCTATTGCAATTAACAGCCACAATTCCAAGCTCCAGGCTGCTACTTTGAATTTCCTAGTAGAAAAACTTAGTAACACTACATGACCTGGAAGTTGAACCCAGGACTTCAACAGGATTAATAATGTAGGAACTTATATGACTGATCAGTTCATAGAGTATCAATTTCGTAGCAACAGTTACGTCTGCTGACCGTAAGGTACAGGTTCGTACAGCATTGGTGTAATGTGGGTGTATAACTGTGTATTCCTCTGCCTTCCCCTTTGGAGAATACAAGCGTAATGCTATGTTTACACAGAATTTATATTATTCACGTCCCTACAGGAAAACTAGCGGTCCCAAGTTACTGCTCAGTAGGAGGTCTCGGGTTCGATTCGAAAGTGTTATTGAGTTTTTCTGTGAGGAAATTTTCAGTAGTAGCCCAAACGTGGTGCAATGATGCTATGTAATTTTTTTATTTAAACTTTTGAAGACCCAAAAAGTGTTAAAACTTTTCACGCTTGAACGAAGTATTTCAGGTGTCCACACTGTTATTAAATAAACAGTACATAAACAACCTGTCCTATTTACAAGGTAAATGTTTGGTTCACCTGCCGCCACTAACTAATTTTATTAATTTTAATGACCAACGTTTCGCGTGTCCGTGGACATTAACTCTCACCATTTGATATATGGACGCCGCTGAAATAACTTAAAAATGTTAGTTTGATGAATTTTTACGTGGGCTCTCATATTATTTTTATTATTTTTTATAGTAATTAGAGTGGAGAGCTCACGTTGATATGAAGAGCAAGTGATTTATTGCGCTTTACAGTTATAAATTTTACTCCAAGTACTTTAAGGAGGTACAGGTTCAAATCCTGCTCACAACTGTATTTTTCTTTCCACAAAAATTATAACTTTAAATTTCGCTACGCATTTGAAATATTTATATATTTTTTTTGCGAGTTTTTTGCGATTTTTCTTCTTAGTAAACCAGGGTTTGACTCATGACATCTCCGCGGGCTCAGCTCATGAATAAGTGCTCCGTTCGAGTTCGAAACTAGTTTGGGCAGTCCCGATGAATGCGCGTAAATAACAACCGCTGAACAATAATTAACATGACCTTACCACCTTTGGTTGGCACCAAAGGAGGAAAATAGTTTCGTGCGACTACTGGAGGTAGCCCGTCAGTTTTGTAAATCCTGCTTTTTCCTTTGCCAAGTGGAAGAGATGTTCAACATCGGTAACTCATGTACACTCCCACAATATATTTCATCTTCCAACGCATCTCTTGCCTTTTATCTTTCTTCGACTTTCATCATCCCCCTGCCCTAATCCCAATTTATTTGGGGTAGGCGCAGCATGTATTTTTCTTCCATACATCTCGATTAGGTGTCATATCGTCAGTCACTCCTTTTCTAGCCATATCATCTTTGACACAAACCATCCATCACTTCCTCGGTCTTCCTCTACTCTTATAGCCATCTACATTCATACTCAAAACTTTCCTCATCACCACGACCCTCATATCTTTCTACGACTTTATTACGCAATAATATTGCAGCGATTGTAATTTTTTTAAATCCCGTCCTATAATGCTCTATACAAATCCACATGTTGTGTTACTGTGACAAAAAGTCGTGCATTCAATATTTTTAGTGTATTCTAGGCCTAATGGAGACTGTGCTAATCACGTTAAAATTCGAAAAAAAACGAATTGTGAAGTTATAATTTTACAAATAGATTCTGCTCAAAAAAATGTATCCACAAAAAAAAACATTACGAAGTTCACTTATCTTGATGCGTTTGAAAAATATAAGACGGTGATAATATAGGACGGTGTATTTTTTAATCACTAACTTTATTCCTATTCTCAGTAAATTTAATTATATTCTCAGTAGCATATGGACCATTTAAAGACAAATTCATAAATTCTTTGTCAGACTCTCTAAAGAAGCAGTTCAAATTTCTCCTTTACAAGACAAAATATCAACTCTCCCACGTTCCCTGCACAAAACCGATTCACACAGCACGCCCCTTTTAAAGTATCATTAAAACTTGTATGAAGCGATAAGGATTATTGTTAATGAGGCCCGTTATGACGTCACAGTCCCAATGGTTTATGACGACACAGTTATGGTGTTTTTATGGCCCGGAATGGCTTGTTCGTCCAGATAAGTCTACGGGTGGATTAATGGGACATGCGACTGCTGTTTGTTTTCATATTTAAGTTTTAGCTGATTAGGGTTTTATGTGGAAAGGATGGAGAGGTAGAGGATGTCGAACCTGAGGAGGTAAGGTGCCGTAAATTGATACGTTCTTGGACTATTCTCCATTTATACGAGTATATACATAGCAGCCCGCCTGTATTCCCCGAATGGGAATACAGTTGTAACTCCGCATTTCATCAATGGTGTTTTTAAGTCCCATGTTATAGAAGGTCAGCCTATTAACATCTACCGGGCATAATTCCATTCTCCGGGCTGGGACTGAGAATTTTCTGACAGAAAATCTTAATAACACTTTGCCCAACTTGGGAATTGAAAACCAAGACCTCATGCTCAGCAGTTGCGCTTGGGACCAACGAATCAGTCATTACACTCTGCTTATTTTAGAAAGATATATATAATATTACTAATCTGTGATTTAGAAAGGCATAAGGGTTATGGCGTAACGTAAATTGAATATTAGTTCATCGTTGTCGTAATTATTCTATAAATCGATTCAAGTTGTGTAAAAGACAAATTTTTAATACGTTGTGCCTTAAATTAACGAAGTGAGATAAGGATTTGAAACCATGGTGATTTCTGCCGGGTTTTCCATAAAAAACTTTTAATTTTATATTTGCTCTGAAATACTGACACATTAAAGTAATTATTATTATTTATTTATATGAAACAATTAATGAATAACAGTGATGAACTTAATGTAATTAATTAAAACAATATTGAATAATCTTTATTTTAATGACATTAAATGTGCTAATATGTTATGTAATTTAAAATGTGACCTATAATTTTAAACAATTTTCAATAAAGTGTTTATCTGTTTATAATTTTGAACTGTTCTTCAATATTTTGACTTCCATAGGAGCATGTACAATATTATAGGTATAAAATTTTTAGCTGGTGTAAGGCTAGTGCGACAAAATGAGAGTATCCGAGAATCATGCTCAGTGGTGTGAAATCGTAAACTATCTACGTCCAGCAGTGAGCTGCAATACGCTGATAATCGTCGACCACACCCTATTTATCGACCACAAATAGTTAAAATAGCACCCTAAAGCAAGTCGACTTTTATAAATACAAAAAACAATATTAAGTCTTGGGACTTGAGTCTGAAGACCCTCTAAGAGTGGACAGGAATCGCGTGTTTAACGATTTAATGTGGAGCCGAGATCTACCTTTATTAGTCAGAGAAGAAGATAGAGAAGAGGTGTTCTATGTAATTTAATTATGGTCTCAATTGCTTCTCAACAGACAATAATTATTTGTTGAGGATATTCATGCCGTTCATTATTTTCCTTAACTGCAAAGTAGAGATGATTTAGATACTTACTGCACACAAGAATGACTACAGTTCATAAATGGAGATTTTCTAGGAAAAACTATTAGTATAGCGGTTTTAGAATTACTTTTAATTTAGTTTCTCATTTATTTTCTTTTCATTTCATTTTAAATGTTGTAATTTATCTGGTTCTTGAAAAAGGGATAGAATATGTACAAAATATTAAGTCGGGTCGGGCTTTTCATCTGTTTGTAAAGGGGGAGGTGGGATTATGTTATATAATGTTCCTTACTACCCATTTTATCTGTTTTGGATTTTAGAATGTTAGGCCATTAATTATATAGAGAATTTTGCCTTCCTGTAACGTCCACGTGGTTTTCCAATTTTGTTTTCTATAATATGTTATGTTAACTGCTTCGTAGGTCTAGTGGTCCCGAGTGCAACTGCTAAGCATGAGGTCTTGGGTTCAATTATCTATTGGGGTTTCAGAAAATTGACAGACCCGGAGTTTGGAATTGTGCCCGGTTGATGGCAATGAATCACATGGGATAATAATAACAGCATTGGTGAAATGTGGATGTATATTTACGTACACCTCTGCCTAGCCCCTCGTGGAACAGGCGTGATGCTGTGTTATGTAAAATGGTACGCCTGAATAGTAAATTTTCCCGTATCGTATCTTCCTTTATCTCACATGCACACACACCCAAACTCGGAATATCTAACTACATTATAACATTAAACATCCGAACCAATTGTTTAATGTTATATGTTTTAATGTTATGATATTTTTAAGACAATCTAGACATCACAGACATACGGTGAAAGCGAACATTGTGTGGAAACCTGGGCTTATACGTGTTTATCAATGCTCGTGCCTTCTCTTTATGAGAAGAGATCATTGCGCTTCAGTGGGACAGGTAAGAGCTGGTAATGTTATGTTTACCCTCACTGCTGATGTATTAGCAGTGATAGCTTAGTGGTATGACCGTTGGACTGACAAGTCAAAGGTTGCAAGTTCAAATCCACGGCACCACTGTCTTTTCGAAGTCATAAATGAAAACATCGTGAGGAACCCAGCACACTTGAGAGATGTTTTCGATGGTGTGTAAAGCCATGTCAGAGACCTACGGGTGGCTTAAGCTCTGACACTGGGTTGTTCATCAACCACACGATAAGATGAAGAGACTGCTGATGTATTAAACTACCGTTCTGAAGGGTGATTATTACCACAAATTTGACTGATTTCAAATTATAATAGATTTTGACTGCCTCGTTCGTCTAGTGGTCGCAAGCGCGGCTGCTGAGCATGAGGTCCTGGGTTCGATTCCCAGGTCGGGCAAAGTGTTATTGAATTTTTCTGTTAGGAAATTCTCAGTAGCAGTCCGGAGTCAGGAAGTTGGTGGTGTGACACCCCCGTGCTTCGGAGAGCACGTAAAGCCGTCGGTCCTGCGCCTGATCTCTCTCTGGTCGTGTCGGATTTCCGTCCCATCGGAATATGAGAGTGAAGGAAGAGGGAGTGCACCTATGTTTACGCATACACTTGTGCACTATAATATCTCCAGCGTACTTGGCTAATATCCGTGGAGATAGGCCGCCGTGGCCGAAATACGGTCGGAAGGGGAATAGTATAACGTGTTCCGAATTCGTTCAACGAATTAAAAGAATGCTTAAAAATATTAAAATCATCGATCTAAATTTACTTTTGAATTCGGAACACAAATTTTATTTCAATTAAGAACAGAAAAACATTAAAACAAAGACTTGAAACACATTCTTTCACAGTATCACGCACATAATCCGACCTAAAATTACACGAAACGATTAATAACATTGTTTATCAAAACGCCAACACTTCAGATATTTTGATAACAGAATAACACGCGACCAAAGAAAATGAAAAAATAAAAGACATATTGTAGGATGCATTGTATTCGTTAGTGACCGTAATTGTTATTCACCCCGAAAGCCTCAACGATTTTAGGACATAAATCATGCTTACTTTTGGTGGAATAACTATTCATAATGAATACCTTAACGAAGGGATTGGTGCATTATAATTATAAATGATACTGAATGTGAACTGTTAGTCGTGTTGTATTATTTTTCAACTGACGACACAAAATGAAATTAATTAAGAAAATAAAAAGAACCTCTGCCATATTTTAAAATCTTACTAGCTTATGTTACCCGGCATAATGTAAAGATTCTAAAAATACCCCATACATCGAAATCGGTTCAGGCATTTAGAAGTTATGGTGGAACAAAGAAACTCAGAAACATGCATACATACTTACATACATGAACCCTTTAAACATAGATAACACTGTTTTTTTAGGCTGTCGTGTAAAAAGCATTAGGTTCACCAGACGACGTGTTTAAATACATATTCTTTGTATGATTCTCACTTCATAGTTGAAAATATTCTGAATCTGGTGAATATTTAATTCATCATTAAGGAAATTAAGAGCAAAGTGGGGGAAATCAATCAATATAAACATTTCGTTAAATTGTAGGTAGGTACTTGCCGGCCATTATCATCAAAACATTGTCAAAATTATCTAGGGATGCTTTTTGTAATCTGAATTTCGATGATTGTCAGTATAGAACTGCTTATCATTAACTTAGAAAAAAAAAGAACAGTATATTCGATCAATCAAAGAATCTTATCAAGTGTAATTCGATTGAGATTATACACCTCCTTCCCTTATACACCCTATAATTGTAGAATCAGTAACACAGGTACTAATCATCTTTGAATTTAATTACAGCAAAAATCGCGGGTCCGATGACATATGGCGTCGTTAAGTGTGAATACGCGATACTAATAAGTAGTACATATTCCCATCATCGAGGACGAGAAAACAATTGACACTGGCTTAATACTCGGTCATTGGGAGCCAAAAAGTCGCCATAGCGAAGAAAAAAAAAGTGCTTTAATAAACAATATTCATTTCTTTAAGCTAAAGTTGACAACCAGAAACAGAAAAAAAATCATGATTTTCGGCCTGACATTAACAAAGAAGAATTGGATACAATCAGGCCTTCTCCAAATTAAGGCCTCGCCATCGCTCACTTCTAAGCTTTAGCCTCAAGCCAGTCACGTGTTATATGTAACATGAATACGAAATCGTAACAATGAATATTACGTTCTTTTTTATATGACGAAACGGAATCCTGATCAAAAGAAATTGATAGGAATTCCCTACTGATTCACCTCGTGGATGTCGATGGTAAATATTTTATTTTTTATCTCTATAAGTACAGTCGACATTGAAAGTGTAGGCTATCGAAATGAGAAAAAAAAATTATAAAATAAATATTGAATTGTAGGGACATTTAAAATTAGGAAAAAATTACATAGAGATCCTTCCATGCATATGCACCGAATTCATAATTACTTTTAATGTATAAATAAAAATCTCATGTCATGTGTTTTTATCGAACACCTCCGAAACGGCTTGACCGATTTTTATGTTTTTTTTTGTGTATGTTTGGCAGGTCTGAGAATAGGTCGTAGGCTATTTTTTATACCCCCAGGTGACAAGGGTGACCCTAACTTGAAAACTTGTATGGCAGAACAATGTGTGCTGTGCCCCACCGCTAGTTTTTTTTATAAAAAACACGATCGCCAGCGTGTTTTAACCGTGCGTCCTCAGATAACTTTTCCATGTATATAGGAACTGAATAGATAGCGGTGACGTCACCAGAATACGTATTTAAAAATGTGGAAAAAGAATTCAGGATAATGAGTGGGGTAAGGATCCCTTAGTTGGCAGAGGTTAAGCACAGGTTCAAATCCTGCCCACGACCGTATTTTTATTTCCACAAAAATAATACTAAAACTTTGATAAAAACTGATCTTATTTTAATTGGCTTAGGATACACTTTTAATTCTTAAAAGCTAAAAGTGAACCTTGATATATAACAACTTATCAAAATATTTGGTCTGACTCGTTAGTTAAGTGGCACAAGCAGAACTGCTGAGAATAAGGTCCTGGGTTCGATTCACGAAGATTTTTGTTAGGAAATTGTCTTTAGTAGTCTGGAGTTTGGAATTATGCCCGGTTGATGGCAACAGGCGCACCATCAATATGTTGCATAGTTGATGGATCGCCTTCTATTTACATGAGATCTAATAATAGCGTCGGTGAGATCTGAGTGTACAAAAGTACTCCTCTGCCGAAGCCTTTGGGGTTGAAGGCGTGATACTATGTTATATTATGAATGCCACTATACTTTTTATGTTGATTGTACAAGAAGACATGTTTGTGTAATATTTTAGAGGAAAAATAATGTTGGTTATCTTCCCATTTTGTAGCAATACCAAAACAAAATGTATTTTGAAAAACAAGAAGGAAATCCTTTAGCCATTAGATAAGAAGAAATGGTAATAAAAATATAGGTCCCGACCTTGATTCTGTAACAGTATTTCTCATGTACAAGCTATTTTTCTTCACACCTCATTAATTTTATTACATTCCAAGCGGATGGATGGCAGAAATGTTCGATGATTCAAAGAAGATCGGCTTCATAAGGATACCTATTACTACAAGACCTTGATAAAGAGGACTTATAGAGGCCGACCTTTGACAAAAATAAGTACCTACAAATACTTAGCGGCCAAGAAAAAAAAAACACGAATCTATATATCGGCAAACGCTATTTAAAGAGTTCAAGATGTTAACGTAACATAAGCATAATAATATCTTAGGTTTTCGCGATCACTACACATTATAATAAAACAACTTTTAACCGGATTATCGCGTGTATTATTGGTTTTTTTTCCTGACGTTTCGAACACTTTGCAGCGTTCGTGGTCGCAGGAAGACGCTGCAAAGTAACATAAGCAGTTGGTAGAGGTACACCTACATTCCACCGAGTCCCATGTAATAGACCGTGAGTCTATTGCAATATACCGGGCACTATTTTAAAGTCCGAGCAGCGATACGGACATGGGTGGTTCGTCGCCCGCTCAGCGCCATGCCCGAGACAGCCAAACACCGTGCTTCAGCACGTGCGACACTGAAGTGTCTGTGCAGGCTCGTTGTAGCCAGTGATTGTTGACACCGGTCAATAGACCTGCCGGGGTCGTGGTAAATGTTGCAACGATCCCGGAACCTGAGAGTAGGACCGTGTGGTTTTTTGTCGGTAGGAGTCTGGCACAGCGTCCACGATGAATTATCCATACAAAAAAAAAGAGCTTTTTTTACACAAAAACCTAAAGTAACACTTGGTCATAATGGGCATCGAACCCAGGACCTTACGCTTAACAGGCACGATTTAGACCACTAGATCAGTATTATTAAGATAATAAAATTCTCAGATTCAGAATTTTTGACATGTTATTTATTTATTTATTTATCAATCATGAACAACATTACAGATGGTCATCTAAAGCGTTGTAAAGTACAAATTAAAAAGAATAAAACTTAAAATGATGTATTCTATACAAAAAAAAGTTGAAGAATGAGTAAAAACGAAGAAAATAAACACAATAAAATAAAAATAAAATTTAGACAGGTATTGTAAAGATGTAATCTCTCGTATAATCTCGTATACAGGCGTTGCGTTGATAAAATCTATCCAAATACAACAAAAAAGTACCAAAAAAAAAACATTGTATGAACCAATTATTGAGGAAAGTCGCTGACGATAAATGAATGGAATAAAAGAGTAGGTCTCGGGAGAACCTAGTCACCATTCGTGATACCCACGAGAAATGATAAGCGCTTTTTGTTGTAAAATATGTGTTTTTGTTAAATACCTACGCCTTTTCAAGGGCTTTTGCTCGCAAGGAAATTATATTTGATAACTTATTGAGGAGAGCACTTCTTAGTATAAAACAAAATTAAACCGGATTAATCGCGTTTACCTATTATCGATTTTATTGTAATGCGCAGTGATATTACAATGAATGACATAAACATAACATAGCATCACGCCTGTATTACCCGAAGGTGTAGGCAGAGGTGCACACAGTTGTACAACCACATTTCATCAATGCTGTTATTAAGTCCCATGTCGCATCTCCCAATAGGTGGTTGTGTTGATATAACATAGCATCACGTCTATTTTCCCCGAAGGGGCAAGCAGGGGTGTACGCAGTTGTACACCCACATTTCACCACTGCTGTTATTAAGTCCCATGTAATAGGTGGTGAGCCTTTTACCATCTACCGGGCACAATTCCAAACTCCGGGCTACTACTAAGAATTTCCTAACAGAAAAACTCAGTAACACTTTGCCCGACCCGGGAATCGAACCCGAGACCTCGTGATCAGCAGTCGCGTTTAGGACCACAAGACCGACGAGGCAGTTGATATAGAGTACGATAAATACTTGGAATATTTAAGGATCTGGTCTAAAGGTCATCAGTTCTTGATTGGTCAGAGGTCTACGAGAGAAGGTGAGATTGCTATTCAGAAATTTGGGTTGCATGACCTGTTACACGTAAACGCTTTATACATTCTACCAGTAGCTTACGGTAGTGAAGTAAAAACACACCTTCCGAAAAAATATTAATAAAAACTCCAACATCTTAACATTAATAAGTGAACCGATAGCCGATAACGTACCCTTTTACGTTCGTGTTATCAATAACTTGCCACCGAAGGCCCTTTAATATACCAAGGGTGTTCGGAAGTGAAGATATCCCGAATATTTTATTTAGCGAGGTAAAGAGGCGGACAAAGAAATGCGAGTTTAGGCGTTAGGCAGACGGCGAACGCCGATTTCCTCCGCGAGACAAAATGAACAACATAGAATTGTGTGAAAATTTGTCCTGAACAGGATTTGAACTTCATGCCTTCCGAAATACTCCAGCAGCTAACTCTGACAAGTAAGCCATCCCAACATATACTTACTATTCTAAATTATTCTTTGACATTTTAATACTTCATAATGATATCGTCATCGCTATTTATTCAGTATCTATATAATATAATGATTGAACTGGCGTCCGAGCACGGATCTTTCCGACAAACATGTCGACTCGACAAAAGTTTTTGTGTATTGAATTTTATTATTTTATCAACACTTTATGTCAAATTCAACGTTTAAAATCGACATATATGTCGACAAATAGAACCATGCTCGCATCGCAGCATTGAAATTATGTCAAATCGTATTTTTAATTACAAGTAATAGTACTCTAATATGCAAGAGTGCTTATTAAGATGTCGTGGTGGTCGAGTGGTTGCTGGCCCACCTCTTAAGCCACAGGTTGTGGGGTCAAATCTGACATGTTCCAATGTGACTCTTCCAATGTTACTCGTATATGTAAAGAACATGTGACACTTAGCAAATCTAAGACATTATAGAAATATGTTGACGAAAAAAATCTGAAATCGCCAACCCACAGTGAGCTAGCGTGGTGATCAATGCTCGTGCCTTCTCTATATGATAAGAGGTCCTTCTCCTGCAGTGACTTGCAGGGCTAGTTATATTAAGTTATGTATAACAAATTATTTTTAGTTTTTGAATTGACTAACGTCGCCGACAAATTGACGTACTCCCCGCAGTCAATCGTCTGCGCAGGGCCTAAGATATCTGCCTAACTAAATAAACTGTAAGGTACCATCGGTTTTCGGATATTTGACATTCCTTTTTTCGAAGGTAACTCGGAGGTCGCTGGACGGTTCTTATTTTGAAATTATTCGAGATAGATGTTCGGGTGATTCACGAAGAGTATATTAATAAAAAAATATCAGAATGAACGTAATAATTGGGTTAGAAAAACAAAGATGGCTGGTCATGCGAAGGCATGTAGATAAACATTTTTTATCCTGTTATAATGTTGTTAAGTTGATTCTTATTGAATACAGAAATGGAAAACAGTAGTCCTCGGAAATTTCTTCTCTGTTTACATAAGTGGTAAGGCATGTTCCATTTTGACAGGCACTTTATAGATACTATCTAAGGAAGTATTTATTGGTTGTGTTGGGGACCAGTGTGAGTATATGAAATGATGGACATCCCCATTCCAGTTAAAACGGATATATAAAAAAAAAAAAAAAAATGTTCACTCTTAGATGGTGTCGACGTATGTAGGTTTTAATTAACAAACCGTCGCGGCGGCGCACTCCTTCTGTCAGTTGTGGTAGGTAGCTAGCAGCGTTAACACGTTGTAAAAATAAAATAAGAGGCACATTCGATTTAATTAGTTAGTAGAGTGTGATAGCAGGATACTGACGCATGGCTAACATTTGGTGTGACATAGCTAAATAGAAGGAGATCGTATTGGTGGCGATTACCACCAACAATAGCATTCCCAATGAGGGTTGACGTCAGGTCCGGTAATAAAACAGCCAAGCTTTAGCAGCATTTCAGTACAAGCAGAGAGTATATATGGAAGAAGAATACATGCTGCGCCGACCCCAAGTAAATTGGATAAGGGCAGAGGGATGATGATTCAACTTAATTTCTATACAAAATATCCACCAAATCACACACGAATTGAAAAGTGCGTTGACTTTTTCGCCGAAATTTTTGCAATGCAAACGTAATCCGGGCAATATTGGTAAGGTGCTCCTAATAGTAACACCAACCCGCCCGTGCCCCAGGCACCGACATTATTTATTTAATACACTCAAAGGATCCGAGTAGGTAGTTAGATAATTGTTCCTTCACTATTCCCCTTGAAAATACAATAATCCTTCGGGGCTGGATTAAATGGGAAATTAAAATAGTGATGTGCGTGGGAGGTCTGTAGCGAAAATTGATTTTAATATTTTATCAGTTATATTTTTGCTCCTTTGCAGATTGTGATGTTGCAAAGTGCTTGTTTTCTGCTGAGGAAATAAATGAGTTTTGCTGTTATTAGGTGTGTTTGTTTGTTTGTTCATTTCAATACAGTACTGCTGTTTTTTTTTCTGACTTCATATATGAACTTGAGAATTCAAAGAGTGACTTCATTTTCTCATGCTGCCACAATATAATCGGAGAATCTGATTTGTCTCGGCATATTCCGTTATTAAGTTTGATGATGAATTATATTTTTTTGGTCTTGCTAAATTAGATTTTTTGTTAGAAAATTTCAGTAGCAGCCCGGAGTTTCCTATTGTGTCCCGCGACTTCATCTGTGTCGTTAAGCCATGCCATTTACCGGGATAAAAACTATCTTATGTGTTAATATTATAATGTTATAAAGCTGTTTATGTTATAATGCTGAAGAGTTTGTTTGTTTGGTTGAACGTGCTAATCTCAGGAACGACTTATTTGAATTGAAAAGCTCTTGTTGTGTTGGATAGTCCATTTATCGAGGAAGGCTATAGGTTATATATCATCACGCTACGACTAATAGAAGCGGAGAAGCGTTCTTTGCATGAACGGGAAATAATATTCCTTTTGAGAGCTGCCGTTGCGTGTGCTGCGTAAACGGTTAAAGTTACGTAAAAATCACGTAACGACTTGAACGAATCTTGTTGACTCATTATAACCTTTTTTATGGTAATCAAATTTGTTCTAAAATAATGCATTATTTGCGAAGGTGTTTTATGAACATGATATTATTAATCCTTATCCAAATAGATACGTTATTCATCACAAGTATTTAATTTTGAACAAAATTGTCGTTGACATGATTTGATTTGAATTAATATCTTAGGAGATATCATAGTTTTAAAATAACTCCGCAACAAAATAGTTATCAAGTACCACACGCTTTTATGATGTGTAAGGCAGACGGTCATGAGGTAGGGCGCTGGTGGAATATATTTTAGAAGGTTTTTCCTCAAATTAACGCAGGTGAAACTGCGGGGCACAGCTAGTTATATCATATGTGTGTCAAATATCATCGAAATACATTAGGCCTTTTTCGCGTGACTGAGTAAAATAATAGTAGGAAACATCCTTATTATTTGACTAGCTTCTGCCAAATCCATTCGGTAATTATTGCATGAAAGAGTAGGTAACAAAAACATCCATCCATCCATCCATTCTCACTAGCTTTTACATTTATAAAATATATAAAAATCAATTGCTGTTCGTTTGTCTCGCTAAAACTCGAGAACGGCTGGGCCGATTTAGCTGATTTTGGTTTTGAAATGTTTAAATGAAAGGTTTAAATGGTGAGAAAATTGCGAGGAAGATAGTAAAAACAACAATTTCATTTGCCCATATAAACTGTTCTACCTACTTTCCTGTCAAACATTTGACGTTCGAGGTGATACGAAGTACACCGGGTCGTCTAGTTCCTAAATAAATTCGGTTAGGTATATCTAAGTTGCATAGTTTACTCAGTGACTTCCCAACATGCATCAGGTTACCACTTAAGTACTTAGAACTTGGCTCTCCTAAGCGAGGCCCCATTATTTACCTAACCAATGAGCTACTAATCTTTCTTACTAGGTTTGTTAGTTACATAGGTATATTGGGAACAATAGTTGTGTTGTGAGTCTACTCGTGACCACAATCAATGCAACTTGATCGAAACGTCGAGGTAAATAAATATTATAATTTTAGCGCGATTAGGTCCCGTTTGAATTCAATAATTATTAGTTGTGTGTCAGAAGTGGATATATTCAAACTAACAGATCATGATATGTTAAGCAAAATGTTAAAAAAAAACGATCAAGATTGTAATTAAACCGTACCCAGTCCCAGTAACCGGTCCCAGTTATAAAATTTATCTAGATGGATGTTAAATGGAGATCTATGGCAGTCATCAGACAACCATCATTATCAGCCTTCGTTGTGCCTGAAACATGTAATAACCTGTTTTCCAACGAGGGTTACCCAGTTAGGTCGTGGAGATCAGATAATCAGGCAGTCATTCCATGTAAATTACGGCTGCATTTAGTTGAAAGCCGACCGCACCCAAACAAAGTATTTTGCATAGAAAAGCTGTGGAATGATAGGAAATTGAAGAACAAAACTGTAAATTGGTCTAATCAAAATTCTTTTACATATTATTTTAGGACCTAAACGGCATTTCATATCTAACAACCCTGAAAATATGTCGTATGAGGTATGGTATTTTCTTAAAGTCCATCCTTTATTGTACAAACATTCAAAAACTGCATGTTCCAACGCACTCACGACACAGAACGAAATTAAGTATCTACAAGTGTGATGTTTAAAAAATATATACCTAATAATACCTAATGAATTAAGAACCTCCTACTTGTTGAAGGTTAAAAAAAAAAGAAGTTGGTGCCACTCTGTAAGCTCATTCATAATATATAATAACATTCTAATTCATACCCAACTAGTCTATCTATACATGCATTTAGACTACTATCGTAAATGAAAAAACATGAGGGATGTCTTTTGAATGTTAATAAGGAGACCCCTTGAAGTTTATTTAATTATAAAATAATAGAAAAAGTGCGCCATTCACAACGGACACTCAAGTCGGGACTAATTTGCGTAGCTGAATAAGATGTGGGACTTTTGACGGGAAAAATAAAGTAAAAATTGCGAAGAAGTACTTGAATGAAACATAATATAGTCTGTGTTTAGTTACATTTCTGTATAATTATATTGAAGTAGGCCTGTCAATGTATTACTTACTGCGACCCTACTCATGTTTTTTATAAGAATGAATAGAGAAAGGATAAATATAATTTTTATATGAATTATTCTGAATTAGTACGTAATGATACACGGGTATGTATGGAGTAGGTAGGGTGTTAATTCAGTGTGATATCTTTTGACATTATTTTATAAATTGTTGGTACCTAAACTATACTTGTTTAACCAATAATTCATAATTCTTTTAAAATTATAATCTGGACTACAAGATGCTATCATCGTGGTGGACAAGTGGTAAAGGTCCCGCCTCTCGAGCCACAACCGATTCTAAATTGGCACGTACCAATGTGACTAAGATATACGGTGCAGGAAAATAAGAATAAATGGTCTGAAATCTCCAACTCGCAGTGAGCTAGCGTGGTGACTAATGTTAATGTCTTCTCAGTATGAGAAGAGACTTTTATCTTGTGATAGTTATGGTGGATAGTAGTGTGATAGATATGGACTGGTTATGTTCTGTTATATTTTGTGCTACAAAAACATGGGTGTGAAAAAGTGCGTTGAGTCCTGTGATAAAGCAATGCAGAGGACTTCTCAAATCATTATGAAATATTATGTTCTCGTGCCCTATATTTATTTAGATACCCAAACTAAATAGAACTTTGCGGGTTTAATCTCCATTTAAATATATAAGAGGATAATATTTTCCCAGTTAATCTAGAAATTCTACGCCTCAAATGTAGGTCATATACCTGAACCCAAAACAATTAAACTTTTACCGTCTAAAATATATAGACAAAAACATTTTTAGTGCCAGTAGGCTAGAATTACTGACCTTTTAGGTTACCAGGGTCAACGAAACCCCAGTTGTCGCAGCCATAAAAACAGTTTAATTTACTGACGTCAAGTCGGCAATATAAACTAAGATTAATTCTCTCAACTAGACTCATCTCGGTAACTCGCTAACTCTGTGACAAACTGCCGGACAATGTTTGACTGATACGAATGAGCTCCCCTACTACTATCGTTTTTGTGTTCACTCATCGAGTTCTAATACAATTATTGTACTTCTTGTATAGTAATAGCAAGGTTGGGTGATTTAAACTACATAAAAATTCAATGAAGTTAGCAATTTAAACTAAGATTAATTCTATCAATTAGACTCAACTCGGTAACTCCTTTGTTGCTGTCGGTCAATGTTTGACTGATACATACACATATAAGGAAGATTCAGTGTTTTAAGGCAGTTACTGCTTTATTGGTCTAGTGGTCGCAATGATGACTGCCGAGCATGAGGTCTTCGTCGAGCAAAGTGTTATTGGGTTTTCTGCTAGGAAATACACACTTGTTGGAATGGTGCCCGGTTGATGGCAATAGGCTTCAATCTGCCTAGTCTTTTCCTAATCACATTAGGGTCAGCTGCATCCGGTTTGACTAGATAAACCGGATGCAGCTTAATACCAGTATTTTACACGGAGCGACTGCCTGTCTGACCTCCACAACCCTTTTACTGGGTAACCCGATATATCGTGGTATCTATGACTGGTTGTCAGACATTGAGGTGGGACTCAGGTCTCTGACTTTGTGTAACGACTGTCATTGACAATAATTTGACTACCGGGACCGACGGCTTAACGTGCTCTCCGTGGCACGGATAGGTCTCTGTATCAAATGATGGTCACCCATTCGCAGACCGACCGCGGCAAGTGCAGCATAACCTCGATCGATCGATATGTGCTGCTGTCACTTAGCCGACAGGTGACAAGAGGGCTCGTCCTCTTGTCTCCTATTACATGGAATTTAATAACAGTACTGGTTGTAAATGTATTTCAAGTTTCAAGTAATTTATTGCATTCATGTGTTAGAAACAGGTGTTACATTTTATATTAAGGTACAACATGAAACCCAGTAAGGGCAACATAATGTCAATACATTGTTGGGCATGCATATTAAATGAAGTTATACAATAATGATGAATAGGTAAATCTAATTTCTAGGTGTAGAAAAATGTATCGTGATGGGGACCAGAAGTAGGTATAGTTGAAAAGGTTGGTTATTTTAGTGTGCTAGAACTATTTAGTATAATTTTTATCTGTATTTGTCAGAACATTACACTTAATTTAGGGGTTTTAATGAGATTGTTTTATTATTACTAAAATTGATTTATTTTTTAAATATATTGTGAATATAGTTTATTTTGATTTGTTTATTAAACATGGTAGGTGGCACTTATTTATTTATAATCGAAGTATTCGGAAATGGAGTAAAAGGATTTTTGCATTAAAAATAATTTTAGTTTCTTATTAAATGAAATATATTTGGATTCTTTTTGAATTTCCCGAAGGGGTAGGCAGGGGTGTACACACAAGTGGTTGTATAGCCTCATTTCACCGGTGACTGGCGACTACTGGGCACAGTTGCAATTTCCGGGCTCCTACAGACATTTTCTAAACAAAAAACCCAATACCACTTTGCCTGACCTGGGAATCGAACCCAGAACGTTATGCACAGCAGTTGCGGTTGGGATCACTAGACCAGCGAGGCTGTAAAAGTCGACTTAATGATATCTACAAAATAAAAACCCAGTTCTCATAGTACAGGTCCCACACACAGCCAAAGTTCATCCGTCCTATTTGACTAATACTCCGTGAGTCTGAATAACTCCCAACTACCCGTATTCAGGTAACTGTAATATTTTAACTGGTTCCACATACGGTCCGAGTTACCTGCGAAGACTGCGCTCCGACAAGCGAGTTCTAACATTTACATAATCGTTTGATCCAAGAGTTTTAGAAAAGGGAATGATGGCATAATTTTGTTTCTTTAAGCATTTTAGCAATATGAATACGAGGAACTTGGTGTTTTTGAACGACGAGAGAAAGCTTTGAATGGGACTGAAATATTGAAGGAAGAAGATTTCTGGGAATTAATATGTAAGTCTCTACCTCATTGGTGTAAAGGACTTAAGTGCGGCTGCTGATTGTCAGGTACACAGTAGATTCCCGAGTCAGACAATTATTATCAGTAATATGTGGCCCAGGTTTTGGAATTGTAACATAATATAGCATCACGTCTGTATTCCTCGAAGGGGTAGGCAGAGGTGTACATAGTTGTACACCCACATTTCACTAACGCTGTTATCAATTCCCATGTAATATGTGGTGAGCCTATTGCCATCTACCGGGCACAATTTCAAACGCCAGGCTGCTAGAGAATTTTCTTATAAAAAAACCCAATAACACTTTGCCCGACTCGGGAATCGAACCCAGGACCTCAGGCTCAGCAGGCGGGCTTGGGACTACTAGACCAACGAGGCGGTTTAAAACAAGCAAGCTTTGGAATTGTTCGATAGATGATAGTAGGCTTTTAAATGGGACTTCTGTGGATATTGGTGGACAGTAGGTGTACAACTGTGTACACCTCTACCTATCCCTTCGCGAACACAGGCGTGATGCTATGGTGGATCTAATTTACGAAATAAACTCAATAAAGAACAAAACAATATAAAATTATAAATCGGATTTAGATCAAATTTTCAAACAATTCCTTAATCTAACGTTTATTTAATCTAAGATTAATCACCAAGTCGCTGGCATAGACAATAAAATTTAATTGTCGTTAATATAGTGAAGAATGTAATTAGTCTTTTAACGATAACGTAACGTATTTTATACAGTTATTACGCAGTCGTAACGTTTCTTGATTACCGGAAGGCGTATTATGTGCTTTTATAGTTTCCGACACGATTACGATTTATTTGCTTGATAATTAATCTAATGAATAACTTCGGTTAAAGAATTATTAAAGGTTCTGTAAAACAATATCAATAAATAGTGTGTAAATTTTTAAATGAAAATCAGGTATTTTTTTAATTAATTATAGGCTGTCTTTTCCCGAAATAGATATTTAAACAATCAGTAGGTACTGCGTTACTATTTGACACCCTATATTTATGGTTTTTTTTTTTCGAGTTGTTGTGTTTGTCGTTATTTGTAGGTAATTACTTGTGCCAGCCCAACATATAAAAGGTTTCCTTCTTTGTTGAATGATTTCAGTTTATGTATACGTGTTAAAAACGCTCCGATTAGAATCCCAAATCCAATCGTAAACACTAAACAGCACCCCAGTCGATTCATTCCGTTTTACGTACACAGTTAACGTCCCGCGTTACAGCTGAACATTTGAGTAGTAAAACGACTAACTAAACGACTGTAACAAAGTCTATGATTACGGTTAACTATGACGTTCGCGTTTGTGTTTCGCCGCTTTTGATAGAAAAGACGTTGCGGATGATATTAGCGATTTTATTAATGGTGGGTCAGACTTTTAAGGCTCAATTGCACCAACTTAATTTTAAACTGTACCTAACATGTAACTGTTTCATTTTGACAGAATTTATGTAGAAAACTAGTCAAAATTATAAAGTAACATGTCGATTATGGTTAAACTAATGCTGGTGCAATCAAGCCTAAGTGCGCATCGTATTATCAATGTGACTTTTTCAATGTCATATGTACTTACTTTCTTAGCTCATCTTAGACATCACAGTGAAGGAAAACACCGTGAGGGAACTGAACCTAATGGTCTGAAATCGCCGACATGCAGTGAGTTGGGGAGGTGATGAATGTTCGTGGCCTTCTCTGTATGACAAGAGGAGGCCCTTGCCCTGCTGAGGGTCAGTTATGGAGCTGTTTATGGTGTGTTGTGTGTTATCCTATTTTCACGATTTAAACAACACGTTTTAATTGATTTAGGAGAATATACAGGTTTCATTCCCTATATAAAAACCATACAAACCATACAGTTTTATGCTAAAGTAAACCGATTTTGAGATATGAATTACAAAGGAAGGGATAGGCAACTTTTATAATATGTTATTTTTAGTATTTTTACCCGAAGGGGTTCGCAGAGATGTACACAGTTGTACTCCCACAATTCACTAATGTTGTTTATAAATCCCATGTAATAGATGGTGAACCTATTGCCGTCTACCGGGCACAATTCCTAAACCTAAGACCTCATGCTCAGCAGTCATGGTTGAGGCCACTGAACCAAAGAGGCAGCCCTCGAAGCATCGTATTAAATCCCTTAATATAATCCATACTAATATTATAAATCCGAAAATATATCTATTTGTCACTTTTTCTTACAAGTTTTGTATTGTCGGTTAATAAACAACCTAATGTTAGAGTTCAAACCGCCCGTAGGTCTCTGTCATGCTTTAACACAACATCGAGAATATCTCCCAGGTGTGCTGGTTTCCTCACGATGTTCTCCTTCACCAATTTAATACTCAATACTAATTCGTTTATTGCACACCATATGTTTAATACAGATGTTATTTTTTGGTAATATAGATACAATATGGACCCTGTCGGGCACAGCAACGTAGAAAGAAGAGAGAGAAAGAGAGTTTTTAAGCAAGTGATAATTAATTTATAATACGCACATGACTTCGAAAAGTCAGTGTTGCGTGCCTTGGATCCGAACTTGCGACCTTTCACTTGACAGTCCAGTCATACTTCTATTCTATCACTGCTTAATAGCTACTTAACCAAGTTGTAGCAATGACACAGTATAAAATTAAAAGCAACTTACTTTAACCTTAAATAATCTTTTTCAAACTGCCCCGTTGGTCTAGTGTTCATAAGCGCGGCTGTTGAGCGTGAGGTCCTGGGTTTGATTACCAGGTCAGGCAATGTGTTGATTGAGTTTTCGGTTAGGAAATTCTTAATAGAAACCCAGTTCAGAATTGTGCATTGTAGATGGTAATGGGCTCACCACTTATTACATTTGACTTATTACAACTGTATACAACTCTGCCTACCCCATACACATACATCCAGGAATACAGGTGTGGTGCTATTCAAAACAAATCATAGAGTAAAAATTAAAAACCAGACACAACTTTCTTCAACCCATAAATAATAATTTACCATCTATTTAAAAGGGATTCAACCAAAAACTGGCATGTCCACCTAAAAAACTTGTATAAAAGTGATCGTTTATGCGAAAATCAAAATGGGGTCGACCATTCAAGATAACTCCTGAGTAATAAAAGCAGAAACTTGGTTTATAACTTCAAGAACTCGAGCCATCGGTTGAAAAAGACATTTTGTTAATCTTTTACAAGCACGTTCTTAGAATTCGGGCCGAAAGGATTTCTTCGTAATGATGTCTTGAACCGTACAAAGTTTTTGGAGATTTCAGTCGCTTTCAAATTTATAGGTTGTCACATCAATATGAGAAACGATTCTTGGAAATAAATGGCTTCATAATATGTAAGTATTAGGAGATTGGTTTCTAAAAAAAGGAGATGTTCGCTACTATTTTTACACGATTGCCCAAAAAAGGACTGTTATGTTTTTAGGGATCATGTAAGAAGTAGGTATGTATGTTTGTGAATTTCTTGATTACACCATAACTTCTGAACGCCTGAACCTATTAAGATGTATAGGGTATCGTTGTAATCCTTACATTCTCTCAGGTAACTTAGGTTAGTAAGATTTCAAAAAATATTAATATAATGCCTGTGGTACAAAAAAGGTGTGAAAATGTGTGTAATGATTAAGATCGACTTCTATATATTGATATGTTAAGAATCGTTAATATTACGTTAATTTTCATATTTTCGGGCTACCAAAAATCCAGCATACCTACGTTATAAAATAACCGGAAATAATAGTCTACATTGCTCTACAAGGCTTATGTGTACAAAATCATCACCCATCTAAGAACTGACCATGTTATGCATAGGATAAGCTTGTCATTACAAGAAAAAAATCCCAGAAAACTCAATAAAAACACTATATTTAACTTATTTACAGATACGACCATGGCACTGGAATATCAATGAATGTTCACCGGTTACTACTCCCGTGAATTTTTTGGGATTGCCGGACTAGTTTCAAACTCGAACGGAGCCCTTAGTCATGAGCTGAGCCTGCTCGAGCGAGTTCGAAACTAGTCGGGCAATCCCGAAAAATGCACGTGAGTAGTAACCGGTGAACATGAATTGATATGAATATGCCTCACGAAAGTTTTTATACGAAAAAAAAAAAAACTGCAGTGCAGGTTAAAAACCCTTCCTTCTAAAAATTCCACAACAACTACTAGAAAAAAAATTCTCCGTGAATATTATATGAGAACTTCCGTTGTCTATGTCCATACACAACCCTTGTCTATGTTCATACGGGAACAATTCTGAGTAGATATTTTGTAAATTTAGCAGCATACAATTTTGACTGCCTCGTTGGTCTAATGGTCGGAAACGCGACTACTAAGCATGAGGTACTGGATTCGATTCCCAGGTAAGGTAGAGTTATTGGGGTTTTTATAAAAATTCTTGCTAGCAGCACGGAGTTAGGAATTATTCCTGGCTGATGTCAATAGGCTCACCACCTATTACTTGGGATACGCAGAAATGTGGGTGTACAACTGTGAAGACCTCTGCTTACCTCCTCGGGGAATATAGTCGCGATGCAATGTTATGTTATGTTGTTTTACAGTTGAAATTATGTATGAGTTTTATATGCTTATATTTCTCTCCTGTGTTCATTATGATAAACAAGCTCAGATAGAGAAATAAATTTAAATAAACGTTTCGCTAATTAACACTTGCTTTTAACGATGACGGTTCTCGATGGTTTGGTAAACCATGTGACGCTTGTTTGTTCTACACCCTTAAGTACGATTAGAAGAAGAAAATCAATATGGTTGTCGTTATGTAGAAAAAACCCTAGTTTTTTTTTTTAACTTTAACTATGAATTTCTTCCTGTATCGTGGGTGCGTTTACATGCACACACCCAGACCCGGAACAATTATCTGTAGATGATAGCAAATATTTTATTATATTTGCTTCGTAATAGAATCGAACCTGCGACACGCGACACAGCAGCCGGTCTGTCAACCACTGCACCAACCGCGCAACAAAAACCAATCGTAAAATATTATATTTTTGTGCGAAGATGAGAAAACAAAATAATAATAACAAAGTATCATAACCTAAATGACCTCAATACCATTCTCAAACAATTGAATATTAAAGGACTAAGTAATAAAAAGTAAAGGCCTTTTCTTTTGTTTTCCTTGTTTGGTGGGATCAAAAGATACATTAGGTATACCTATTTGTACAAGGCAAAATATAATCCATTAACAGTCACCGTGAGTAATGGAATTGATATATGAATTAAGTTATGCCTACTGTGATACGTTACCTTTTTTTTTATGTGGAGAAATGCCCTCGCATACCGCTCTGACACGGGGAGACAGAGCGGTTATGTGGGACTTGAACCCCACTAAAACTTCATAGTGTACCTCCACAGCCGCTTGGGGGCGGGACGCGGGAACGCTCTCGCAAACAACCGCGAACCCGCCCGCGGCTGTCCGTTGCCGGACTCCCTCACGGGGTTAGGTATTACACCCCCCCGCTACGGCACACCAGACACATGGCATGCCGCAAACATCTCGGAGACCATGTGCAATGGGCACCAGACTACCCCGTGTCTGGAAGCCCAAGGTCCCCTGCGACGGGTCAGGTCTGTAGCCCTCCCCTGCGGCCCCACCGCGTCCGCCATCCAACGGTGGCGGCCCCGTCAAGGCCGCGGAAGGTAGGGTGAGCGTCGCATCGACATACTGGCACTCCTCTCCCGCCGCGGCCCCCATCCTTCAGGTGCGGTGCCGCCCATACGACACCGCAGCCCACCTCAATTGCGACACCCCCCATAAGGCCCGCAACCTACGCCGGCGCCGCTCCAACATAGGCTTGAAGACAAACCCCAGAGGAGCGGCTCTCCTCGGGTTCCGTTAGCTTCACCGTGGGTGACCAAGCCACGGCTACTAGAGCCCCCCCCACCACGACAAGGTTACCTAGAAATCTATCTGTATTGTAATAACATAACATAGCATCACGTCTATATTCCCCGAAGGGGTAAGCAAAGCTATTTTAAAATCCCATTTAATAGGTGGTGAACCTATTGCCATCTACCGGGCTGCTACTGAGAATTTCCTAACAGTTTGCCCGACCCGAGAATTGACCCGGAAGCTCATGATCAGCAGTCGCGCTTGGGACCACTAGACCGACGAGGCAGTATCCTAAATTATATACAGTTCTAAAAAAATTTATATAATAATCGAAATTTTACAAAGGAACTAAAAGATGCTGTGTCATCATTACCAGAATACCTATTGGCTGCTAGGAATGAAACATATGTTTGTGGGAAAGATTCAAATAAATGAAATCAAAAAAGAAAAATATGTATATTGCCACTGGCAGCACACATACACATGCAAATACATAATCTTTATTTCTGAACCAAAAAGTTTTACATGAGCTGGTGATTGGAGACTCCTTTTAAGCAAGTAATGCCTGTGTTAGGAGACTCCGCTCTTCCATAGCAGTATACAAATTATTTAGTACCTTAGATATAAACAGCATGTGTGTGTGTGTGTGTGTGTGTGTGTGTGTGTGTGTGTGTGTGTGTGTGTGTGTGTGCATGCGTGTGTGCGCTTGTGTGTGTATCATTTTGTGTGTTGCAATAGTGCTTCAGTGTCTGTGTAATTTAGTGTCTTTATCCAATTTGTTAGAACACATTCACGTACCTTCACAGACACACACCCCTTTATCGAGAGCTGAAATCCGATGAAATATCACTGCCTTACCTGTAACAAAAAAAAAAAGTATAAATCAATTTTTGTGATATGAAAAAGACGGTCGCAACCAGGATTCGAATCTGCTCCTCTGGGATAAATACTCTAAGCGCTCTGAGCACTAAGCCATCTCGACCTCTGTCCATTACTTCAAATTCTTCTTCCACGTTTTTCGTACCTCTTGGTGACGTCACCTGTTCAGTCACCGGTATAGGGTAGGGCGCAACACGAAATCATTCAACATTAAATCCATCACCTCGGAAGGCTTCCTAGAAAACCGTTATTGCGAACTGAGCTGACTTATTTACGTACTGAGAGTATAAACTATCTAGGAGGCATCTCATAAATACCAGAGATCTTCAGCTCCAGTTAGCCTTCGAGACGGCAAAGCTTGTAATTTAGTCAAATACTCAAATATTCGCGCTCACAGTAAAACAGAGGGCGTATTTCCACTGTATAGTGACGACAAAACTGATACAAAAATAATCAAAACTGCATCTACGATTCATCACCAACACGCCTGATGGTAAGCGAAGGTGTGGCCAAAGATTCAGAAGAAATATATTGTCTCTAGCCTTGAATATTTATTGTATTTCTCAGGAAACACGGAAGACGGCAAGGAGTTCCATTGATTGTGCCCGGTAGATGGCAATTGACTCACCACTAATAATTACATGTGACATAATAACAGTATTACTAAAATGTGGATGTGCAACTGTTTACATCTCTGCCTACCCCTTATGGGAATACAATTGTGATGCTTGATATGAGATTAAGTTAATGTCTACGATAATTTCTAACTGTAATTTATAATTTACTATCCTCACGACAGTGGAAGATCCCTACGGAACAACGCCTCCGAAAGTAAAAAAAAAAATTGCTTTTCGACGCATGAAGTGGGAACGCGCCCAAAGATGTGTAGTCGCGTAAGTTGGATTCGCGTTGTGATGTTGGCAGTAACGAGCAAAGGGATAGGATGATTTGATTGAGGATGAATGAGGAGGCTTGAGTGTGGAATAATTTTGTTGATGAGACTGAACTATTTTGGGCAAATTGATGAGAAGATGAAAGCATCTGCACGGTTTGAGAAATTGAATTTGATTTTCGACTATACAAAAAGATTTTATTTTAATAAGACGAAAAACGTAACATAACATAACATAGCATCACGCCTGTATCCCCGAAGGGGTAGGCAGAGGTGTACACAGTTGTACACCCACATTTCACCAATGCTGTTATTAAGTCCCATGTAATAAGTGGTGAGCCTATTGACATCAACCGGGCACAATTCCAAACTCCGGGCTGCTACTGAGAATTTCCTAATAGAAAACTTAATAACACTTTGCCAGACCCTTTGCTCAGCAGTGGCGCTTGGGACCACTAGACAAACAAGGCAGTTAACGTACGAAAAACGTGAACTATGCAGATCGAGAATAATTAAAATAATGTCATCGAAAATGTTCATCCTATCATTGTTGCTTTGTGAATAAAACGAAATACATTTATATCTTCAGAGAGCAACTGCGATGAAGAGAATCCTCCCACTCAGACAAAGCAAATAAATAATTCCATTTACAATAGCAACAAAATCAGCACTATCATGTAAAATGCACGAAACTCGAACTGCAGTACAAATTGTAAGAGCCAGAAAGTCCAGAAAAATTCTAGGCCATTTTAATACAAGTCCTCGGCAAAATTCAAGTGTTCCATTCAGATGGCAAGCTGTATTAATACCTAAACAGACTGGAGCGTGCCCCGCGGTGACACTGAGATTAGTTCGGCGAGGACTCAGGCCGAGGCCGAGGCAAGCCGCGACCGACGACTAGCCTTATAATTGGAATGCACTACCGAGGTAAATTAGCGGGAAAATGAATTGGACTCGAAGTGGCGTTTCATTCTGTTGCTTCTGTGCGATAGTTCTGTTTGTGAATTCTTTTTATTCTTTCACACTTTAGTAGCATAAAGGATTGTAACATAGTGAATATAGATTGTGCCTTGGATTAGCATACCACAAGTTATAAATCCGTAAAAAAAATACTAATTAAAAGTTAAATAATGGGCGTGAGCCTTGTGATTATGAATTAGCCTTACTATTGTTTTTTTTTTCGTTTTGTAATCCTTATGGTCGAAGGCTCGTGCTAGAACCCTACCAATTGAAACCTTTACCGCGATTCCAGGATTCATAGCTGTATTATCTGCAACGCAGCAGGCTTAATTGGAATTCCTACTCTACTAAGGTAAATTAGTGGGAAACTGAATTAGACTCAAAATGGCGTTTCACTGGTTTGCTCTGTATCGTTAATACATAATATTTTTGTTTCAGATAATGTAGTAGTTGCATTGAATATGGTTGAGGTAAGAGATTGGGATTGCAAAAAAAAACTACAAAAGATTGTGTTTTGATGAAAGTCATCACTGCTCCTTATGTAGCAATAAATACTAACTATGGAAAAAAAATACTTAAACAATATGTAATAAATTACACAAAATATCATAAACTACCATAATAATACAAATAATACAAAATACAAATAATTTAAAATAATAATATCATAGACATGTCTACGCTCACTAAACAATACCACATAGCACATCTAGCTAAGCTTGATCCGTGTATTTTACGGTAACACAGAGACTACATTATCTTACTAAAGAATTAGTATTAGTTATGTGTAACTTTTGAGTAGTTTTTCTTAAATATATTGTTTTTTAATTGTTTACTACGCTACTCTGCAAATGTTTTTATATTGTATAAGTTCTCATGGAAGTGAATTTAATTATTTATGAGAATAAAGTTTTATAAACCCGAATAAAAGGGGGCAGTTTTTGTTCTATATATTGCCGGTACACTGATTCCTCTTACAGGGAGCGAGTCACTTGTGGTACAGCAAATTTCTACAGGTTTCAGTACCCGCTTACCGTCAGGCGGTCTGTACTTGTGTGCAACTTTAATGGTATAAAAAAAAAAGTTTTATTTTCTTCGCTTTGGTATGTAGGTATTCTTCTTTTATTCAGTTCTGAATTTAAATAGGGTTTGTTTTACAACCACCGCCTGTATCATTGCAGAGACAATTTCACGTGCAGGTACAGGAACAATATGTATGAAGTCTTTTTAAATTGCACCGCTATAAAAGCTGTTGTAAATTTCTAAACAAAGTACCCCACAGGCGTCTTGTGTTTACTGAAGCGAGTATGCTAGGTTTTTCATGTTAAAAATAAAAATAACAACATAACATATCATTGCATCACGCCTGTATTCCCTGAAAGGGTAGGCCAATGCTGTTATTAAGTCCCATGTAATATGGGTGAGCCTATTGCCATCATCCGGGCACATTTTCAAACTCTGGGCTGCTACTAAGAATTTCCTAACAGAAAAACTCAATAATACTTTGCCCGACCCAGGAATCGGACCAGAGATCTCCTGCTCAGCAGTCGCGCTTGGGACCATTAGACCAACGCGGCAGTTGATCTAGTGGTCCTAGTGGTTAAAAATAAATTATTTTTATCTGATGAAAATATGAGGGGGTTCAAATTCAAATTCAAATAATTTTTTTTTTATTTCACGTAGACCATATTATAAGCACTTATGAAACGTCAAAACTAGATGCATGGTTCCAAAAAAGTTGATCTTATGGAGAAGAACCGGCAAGAAATTCCATAGACACTCTCTTTAAAATAAAATTTTATTTACAATGGTTTATTGATGGTATGTGAGAATAATGTAAGAGGAAAACAAAAGAAAATGATTGAAATAGTAGAAGTTTATAAAGCCATTACGAGCTGACCAGTCCCGACAGACAGCACCCGTTCTCAAGTATGACGTGCGCATCAGCATCGCTGAACTCAACCATTTTGAAGGGAACTCAATGACCCAATACACAACGCTACCATCAGCAAGACATTTTAGTGAACATGACAAACTCATAATGCCTGGCAATAGGCAGGTGAATGTATGTATCAATTTAATATTTAACATTATTAACCACATGATGCTCACATTTTACAGAAAAGGAATGAAATATTAGAGACTCATATGAGAATATAGAGTACAATCTGTAATTAGATTAATAATAATAACAATAAGGTTATCAAGAATAGGTTCTCAAGTAATCTCTTTTTTTGTGTATATGACGTAACTTTTAACAGAGTACTCCGAAAAAAGAATACTGATAAGTTTCCTTTAAAATACTAATGCAACATTAACACCTAAATCTCGTTCGAAGCCAACCTATTTTCATAAAACATTTTGTAGCCCCAATTTCTATGCGCTCCATAAAATATTGCCTCAGAAAATTCTCCAAACAATGCTGAACAAAAGAGTCTAAAGCTAATCAGGCCACGAAAGCCTTCAGGAGCTGTAACCCCGATAAAAATACACTCCAAGAGTAACAGGTGCAATATTCACATATACTTGACTGCAGTATAAAAGCATATGGCAACACTGAACCGTTATATAATTCATAGTCTGAAACAAGCGTTATGTGGAGTGTTCAATAATTTATATTGTAATTTAATTTCTGTTTCAATCTCGCTATTGCGGGGTTGGAAATAACGTTCGTGTATATTGCGTGTAGTTGGCTGGAGGTAGTACCTATTGTAGTGTTCTTCTAATATTGCAAGAGTATTACACTGGAGGTTTGAAAATTGGGTTTACAATTTTAAAGTACCTCAGTATTTTATAGTTTTTCCCGAAGATGGTGAAACAATTTGCTTTCAAAGCTTTTGCAGAAAACCAAAGGCAAAAAGCAGCCTTGGATTGACTAAATTAGGGAGACTGGTGAGGAATCATATGGTAAAATCAAGGACAGAAGTAGATTAACCAAACTGCACTGGCTGTAGTTCTGATTATAATAACATAATATAGCATCACGCCTGTATTCCTGGAAGGGGTAGGCAGAGGTGTACTTAATTGTAGGTACATCGGCATTTCACTATTGTTGATAGTAAGTCAGTGGTCAGCCTATTTCCATCTACCGGGCACAATTCCAGATTCTGGGCTGCTACTGAGAATTTCCTAACAGTAAAACCCAATAACACTTTGCTCGACCTGGGAATCGAACCTAAGACCTCATGTTCAGCTTTCGCTTGGGACCACTAGACCAACAAGGCGACGAGGGACCTGATTATGATGTTATGATGAAATTATTTTTTGAAATTTCTGGATTTTTAAGATGATAAGACGGTAAATTTTTGTACTCCAGACAGTTGGATGAATGGATTTTGACATCAGACATTTAATAAATTTGGATATGTTCAGCGCCTTTTACCGCTAAACGTATTAATAGAAATATTGATACTGAAAACACTCGGATATAATTTATTTTTCGAAATTAATTAATAGTTAATCTACTTGCAATACTGTTCTATTCTACGAAAAGACCAAAAAACCCAAGCTCACTAATGAAAAGAGAATATATTGACCTTTCCTTTAATATCGTAATTCTAATCGCCTAGGGGCCTGATCCAAGGCTAATTTTGGCTAATCTGTAATTACATCCAATATTTACTTAGCGTGGGAGGAGTGTGGCCCACACAACCTAAATATTTTATCCTCGTACTTCTTTAACATTTATCCATACTTAATATCATAAATGCGAAAGTAACACTGTTTGATTGTATACTTTTTGTTTGTTTATTTCCTTTTCACGACTAAACGGCTGAACGGATCGTAATGATATTTGGTAAGGAGATAGATTGTATCTTAGGGAAGGACATAGGCATACTATTAGTCGCAAAGACGAAGTCTAAAGGGCCAATTCCACTAATTTATCGGCGATAACTTTTATCCGAGGAATAAACCTATTATTTGTATTCTGACGGCTGTTGTATGAAAAACCTAAATATATCGCCAGGCATCACCATCAAGGCTAAGAATTTGAAATTGTAATACGTACCTTCAAGCAAAGGTATCGTACCTCATTTGGCTAGATTATTACCACGGGTCAGAGTGTCGGCGGTTCATTTCATTGTTCCCTCCAAAAATTTTTATTTTCGCATAATTCCAATTTAAGTGTTAAGAAAGATTTGTCATCATGCTTGCAAAGAGAACTTAATAGTTGTCAGCATAAGCAGCTTGAACGTGAAGACTCCCTTTCTAAATTGATGAGAAAATTTAATGGCAGAAATACACGAGAAATCCATCTCCATCAGTCAATCCTCACATATTCACTAGCAAGTTCCCACAAAATCTAGACAAACGACACAAGATATGCATGCGGGAACCAATACGTGATATGGTACCATATTCTATTCCGTACACCAGTGAGGAATGTTTGGCACGATGTGTCCTGGCGAGAACACCACGCTCCATGACAAATGTCTTTCACTGGACATCTACACACGTTTCAAATTTATGACTAAAACGCGAGCTTCTTTACTACAGTGGTCTTTTACAGTTTTACTATTTTAGAGTAAAATAACAGTATAGGATTTGAATTCATTTGTTGCGTCGTTCGTACCTTGGAAGGGAATCATTTATTTTAATAGGTGTATTAAGAGCTAATCATTTGTCTAATATTAACGTTTTTAAACAAAGTTTCAGTATTGTGGAAAGAAAATTTTAACAGCAGGAGTCAAACTCGCGAGGTACTGGTGCAGTATATAAGTCCATTAGTGCAATTTATTTACTGCAATTTCTTTCCACACACACGGCCCTTCACTAACTTTTACCTGAGCCCCCAAATGGAGGCTGTATTGATCACAACCCCGGCTACTACTTTAGCTACTCTGATCCCTTCTTCGTCATCATCCTCCTGCCCTTATCCCAATTTATGCGGAATTGCTGCGGTCGGCGCAGCATGTAATTGTTTTTGAAATTGCATGTTGCTAAAGTTTTGACAATGTTTTATGACCGGCCGCCTGCTTGACGTTAACTCTCTTTGGCAATGCTGTCAATAATGCCAATACGACCGTATTGGTGGTGGTCCTTCTATCTAACTATGTCACACCAAATGTTATCCACGCACCAGGTTCTGATGTTATCCTACTACCACACTCCACTTACTGGGCCACAATATACGAGCTACAATCCGTACTAATACCTAAATAGCACAATTATTCACAAACCGACCAAGTTCGGTCTCTGTTCTGACAACACACAATTCATCTCGACTCTCACAGATACTGCAATCAGAACTTGTAACAAAGAATCCATCATCTTGAATCTTACTCTAATCCCATCTTGTGGTGTCGAATTCACTTCCCACATTGAGAATCACATGTGTGACGGCCATGATTGCAGCGATTATAATAAAATTTCTACAAACCAGAGACAAAGCGATTTTGCCTCAGCAATCATTAGAAAGCACACATGAGTGATGGGCTACCACGTGGGAAAGGCAGACTCTATTGTGGCTGGCTCACGTCGGGAGGAGCGATCGTTATCCGTTCACAATGGACGATTAGGAGCGATACCTCGATGCTATCTGAGCATGACCGTGTAAGCTCTTCACTAGCGATGTGGTCTAGTTGTTGGGAGGAACGATAAGCGTAGCGTATGCGCAGTTGTGCTTGTTCACTGCTTGATCATTAACATTATGTGTTTAATAAAGTTCAAATTAACCAACTTCAGAATTAAGTTCAGTGAGCACAGAGGCCTATCGTCCAACAACTACTGAAAATCATCAGCCCGTAATTGGAATCGTATTTTTTTTAAATAATTTTGTGTTAACGTGTGGGAAGAATATCCAGCCGGTACAGGTACAGGGCTCGTAGTTCGTACCGGCTACCACTTGAATTTTACAATACTTTAGAGTTCTTCGGGATGTTTTTCGTGATCTCTGATCAAAAACTCCATAGTTCAAATAAGACAATATAAGATTAAACTCAAATATCGTTACGTAAATCACAATGTCTTTTATAGTAGGTATAGTATCTTGTATGACAAGATGTATCAACGTGGACGAAGCAAAAGGCATATGTAAGGATCGTAGCAGGTGGCGTTCTGTAATTTCTGCCTACCCCCATCGGAGAAAGGCGAGAGATTATATATGTAGTATTTTGTATAAAATCTAGCCAACCCAATAAAGATATAAATTACATACATAGCATCACGCCTGTATTCCCCGAAGGGATAGGCAGAGGTGTACACAATTGTACACCCACATTTCACCAATGCTGTTATTAAGTCCCATGTAATAGGTGGTGAGCCTATTGCCATCTACCGGGCACAATTCCAGACTCCGGGCTGCTACTGAAAAAATCCCTAACAGAAAAACCCAATAACACTTTGCCCGACCTGGGAATCGAACCCAAGACCTCATGCTCAGCAGTCGCACTTGGGACCACTAGACCATCGAGGCAGTTCTATATATGATATAAATTAATCACCATTAATGCAATCAAAACGCATCTCTCATCCTTCGATAAATTGTACCAATCTCCACTATAGTCTAAGGGCCGACTTACCACTATTCACCGACATTGCCCTTGGCTCCAAGCGAAAAATCTTTCATTGTTCTCAGACAAATTACTCTCATAGAATAATATATACGAAACGTCCCGTTTGAAATATTGCAGACTGAGTTGAACGCTGCGAACTTGACCTGTGTTCGAATGAATAAGATATTACCTTTTATTCATTATACCCTGAAGGTATAAACGTTCTAGATAAATAAATATTTAATTGGCTTCGTATTGTACGTTTTGGGATAGTATTTACTCAGGCTAGCTGCGACCTTTGACCCAGGATTGGGAAATTAATTTGAGTGGCAGGTATTAAGGGACTTACAATGAATTGAGACGGATTATTTCGCCCAAAAATAAAGGCAATTGTTAAAGTAAATTACTTTTTTGGTTGCTGTATATGAAAGCCTATTTTGATAACACTTTCGGTTTGAATGAAAGAATATTGTTAAATGAAATGAATTAAATCTATGGCAGGTGTAAGTGGAAATGCTGGAAAGGACCGCTCTAGAGGTTTTTCACTGACTTTATTGGTGATATCCTCCAAAAAGGTCAGAGCATATTTCCGATTAATTTTATAGGATTACTAGAAAAAAAGAAAGAAAGTATTTATTTTGACCTCGTAAGCAGGTTAAACATAAAAAATACACAAATCATAAAACTAAAATTAAGCATACTAAGAACCTGCACGAGACCAAAAAAGGGCACTATCGCAGCATAAGCTACTCCATCGAAATGAAGCAGCGCTGGTTTTCGGATAGGACCGAACATTGATAGTGAAATCACGGGCAACCACGGCGTGCGCAAACATGCAATAGATAAAAAAAATAGTTAAATAATGTGATAAATACCTATAATTAAACGTGATGTGATAAATAACTATAATTAAAAATAGTTAAATAATGTGATAAATACCTATAATTAAACTATTACATAGTCGAGTGTAATGAAAAATCTTAACAATTATTTATTAAATAAATATTTGCATAGTGATAATATTATTATTTATTTTATTAAATCATGGATTTCTCTTCAAGAATAAATTTGTGTCTTTCTTTCGTTCCATATGTAACCGGCGTTTTGTATGTATTTCAACCACAGCTTTACGCCATGAAAGGCTCCAAGCGTCGCCTTTGCGCTTAGAAAATGTAAAAAGTATATTAAACCGCAAAGTAATCTGTCCAACTAGTTCCACATTTTAATGTAGAATATTCTCGAAATGTTATAAGCCATTAAGCAGCTTGAATAAACTTTAGCTTCGGGAGAGCTTATTCAACTTTACCAAGTGATAATAAACTATATGTGGTTAGACTGAAGCTGATCTGATATTTTGGGACAAATAGACATAGAGGTACTACTTATTTGTCTTTATTAGACTGCGGTATAGTCTCGTGATTGCCTTAAATACCTATATTTTCCCGTAACAGAATTTTATTACATTTACTAACTTTGTCAGCATCTTAAACACTGTTCTAAAACATTTCATTCATGCTAACACGGTACACTTATTGGCAAATATTGTAATTAATTATTAATAAAAGTAATAAGAACGAGGGCCCTGGTACCCATACCACAAGTTAAATCTTAATTGGGGTATCAGTATTCAATAATACTTAAGCAATTAAAAATATATGTTAATGCCGGAAGACGCCACACGTCAATATGGTTGCCACAGAATATCAGCGCTGGTTGGGTTGCCATAAAGGTGACACATCAGCATTAGGCTGAGTGGCGACCATTTTTCGCACAGTTGTGTTGTAGGGATTTATAATACGACTGTTTATTTATTTCATATAATTCTTAGTTTAAGTATCCTTACGGCTCTGTGTGGAAATAATATTTCTTTCTTTCTTTTCTTTCTTTCTTTCTTCTTTCAATTAACAAGTCTTCTGTTTACTGTTTGTGTTTTTCCAGTGTGTATGTTATATGGCAATAAATGCATTCTTTTTTATTTTATTTATTACCAGCCTTCTATATTCTCAGGTTAGTTAGTTTTATTGTTTTTTTTGGGTAGGAAATTCAATTCGAATTGTGCCAGGTAATAGATTAATTGGTATTTGATCGTGGTAATCGTTTGTCATGTAATGTGGAGGAATGAGGATCATGTAACGAAGAAAGTTTTGAGTATGAATGTAGATGGCTACACGAGTAGAGAAAGACCGAGGAAGCGATGGATGGATTGTGTGAAAGATGATATGGCTAGAAAAGGAGTGACTACTGAGATGACGGCTGACAGAGATGTATGGAAGAAAAAGACATGATGCGCCGACCCCAATTAAATTGGGATAATGGCAGTGGATGATGATCTGCATCGGTGAAAAGTTGGTGTACAACAGCATAATTATATTTACTCCTATGTTGACCCCTTAGGGGAAAACGGGCGTTATGACACGTTGTTTCGTATTTCAACTTAGTTTTAATTAAAAGCGTTTTTTTACGTGTGAATGATTCCTAAGTATAGCTCGCGACAGGGTGGTTAAACATAACACCAGCGCCAGTTTCTGGATAGGGTTAGAAATTTATTATTAATAATTTGAGCAGTTCCCTGCTTTAGAGTCCGTTGTCTTCTTAATAAATTACTTTATAGAATTTGTGGTAAAAGAAGGAAAGACATTCACTTTTTTTATTTCTATTTCTACGCTCTAATTAACGCATATGACATAAAATCAAACAAGCATACATACAGGAAATGTTTACAGAATATAAGACTAAACCCTAAAACTAACTGATGATTGATATAATTATGATTAAATGTATGAAAGAAAAAGACAGTTGTGCCAACCCTATGTAGTTCGCGATCAGAGGGTACCTATGAGGATGGAATTGATGACTGATGATGTACAAATCAAAAAGGGTTACCAATACTCCTTTTCAATAATAAAACTTATTATACCGAACCCAGCCAAAACCTCAACTACTTCAACGGAAAATAAATTAATTTTAAAATACTATTCACTCATTAATTCCGACCCAAACATAGCCACTTCAGTGATTTAATTAAAATTTAAACTATTTTGATTAAATCGTTTCCAACGCAATCAACTGTTGCATGAACATCGAATTCAAAGTATTTCTCGATAAATAACTTGCGCAAATCGATTTAAAATTACTCATAGTGTGCACTCGATAATGGGGTTGACCTGAAATGTTTTAATTTGAGCTTGTTATAAAAACTTCTTGGGATTATAAATTATAAAAATCTAGCTTTGCCCCCGGCTTCACTCGCGTGGAATTTCAGGTTAAAATATTATTACCACTTAAATAAAATATAGCCTGTTACTTCTGGATAAAGTAGCTTTTTTATAGTGAAAGAATTATTAACATCGGTTAAGTAATTTTAGAATTTATCGATTACAAACAAACAAATCTTTACTCTTTATACTATTTTAACACATAGAAAATAGTACTGACTAGTGCTGTCAAGCGGTCGTAGCTTATTGAAAACTTTCGCTGGTAAACGATCGCTGTGGTAAAGCAACACTTGCCACGGTCAATTTGTAGATAAGTGACTGGTAGAGGCATTTTTATCTAAGTGTCTCCATGCTTTAGAAGGCACGTTAAGCTGTCAACGTCGATACTGCTAATAGCAGTCGTTAAGCTACATCTGAGGTTGTTGCTTGAACAACTTTATGTTCATTCCTAACTATAAAATAACATAGCATCACGCCTATATTCCCCGAGGGGGTAGGCAGAATTGTACACAGTTTTACACCCACATTTCACCAATGCTGTTATTAAGTCCCATGTTATATATAATGTAGGTGGTAAACCTATTGAAATCAACCGGGCACAATTCTAAACTCCAGGCTGCTACTGAGAGTTTCCTAATAGAAAAACTCAATAACACTTTGCTTGACCCGGTAATCGAACCCGAGACCTCCTGCTCAGCATTCGCGCTTGGAACTACTAGACCAATTAGGCAGTTAGATTTCTAACTACGAAACACGATATCATTATTATGTTTCGAAGGAGATGAGGTAAATTGAAAAGCACTCGTGCAGCTATCAACCAAGTAGGTATATGATTAATCCTTGGTGGTTCTTCAAAATAATTAATCAATATATTAATTATTCTAGCAACCTTTACCGTTTATTTTCTTCAAGTCATCCCGTTGTACTTATTTAGCCTTATGAAAGTTAAAAAACTAATTGTGTAAGGTTATGAAATATACGTATCTACTGTTTAGGTAAACTATAATAACGATACTATCCATTTTGTGTGTTGGCAGCACAGACGTCGGTCGCCTCGTCTGTGACTGGCAACACAAAGTGACTTTCCCTTTGACCGTAAAAAAACAGCATTTCGCTCGAGGCTGTCATCGAATTCGGACATGTTTGCGCAATGTATGTATTGTAATATGGAGAAAATTATAATTTATCTTTATAATATTGATGGCAAGTATTACTTGTTTTTTACAACAATTGTATTTGTAAATATTACTACATAGAATCACGCCTGTATTCTCCGAAGGGGTAGGCAGAGGTGTGTCGTACACCCACATTTCACCAATACTATTATTAATCCCAAGGGGATTACACAATTCCAAACTTCGTAACAGAAAACTCAATATCACTTTGCCCTTCCCGGGAATGGAACCCAGAATGTCATGCTCAACACTCCCGCTTAGGACCACTAGACCAACGAGGTGGTATAAATATTCCTAGGCCTGCACAAAGTACAAATCCCAAACTCTACACACGAATGGTAATTTATAACCGCTGAAACATCAGCTGCGAAAATGGCACCTCTGCTCAAACAATGTCATTTCTAAAGTAGCTGCTATAAATTGTCTGTCGCGCATGCCCAACCACCTGTACGCGGAATGACATAGTATGGGCACATTAAAGTAAGAAATTTTAGTTTAATAAATTCTAGATCATTAATTTAATGTGATGCAGAGAAATAGGTATAGTTCACATAGTAATATCTTAGGTTTGCGCGATCACTACACATTATAATAAAACAACTTTTAACCGGATTAATCGCGTGTATTATTGGTTTTTTGTTTTTCCTGACGTTTCGAACACTTTGCAGCGTTCGTGGTCGCAGGAGGACTAAGGTGTCAGGTGTCTCAACAGTTTATTTAATTTATGTACGGTAGACTGAAATAATTTTAAATAAACTGTTGAGACACCTGACACCTTAGTCCTCCTGCGACCACGAACGCTGCAAAGTGTTCGAAACGTCAGGAAAAACAAAAAACCAATAATACACGCGATTAATCCGGTTAAAAGTTGTTTTATTATAAGGTATAGTTCAGTTGACGAGGAATATTAAAGACTGTCAAAAAATTTTGGTGCGTTGTGTAAGATAATGGTTAGAATAGTGAATGGTGTGAATGAAACCGACCCTTGAATTGAGATAAGAGTAAAGGAATGATGACGGAATACTAGAACACTCCGAAATATGCTAAAACATATAATTTGTACATGTATTTTCAGATTTTACTTATAGAGATAAAAAAAAAAACACAATTTCCCTTCAATGACTTATTTTAGTCTTTATTAAATCCTTTTTAAATATACAAAAGCAAAATAACAAATTATGGACATCAGGTTATTAATTTACACGTAAGTACTTAAATGCATATTTTTTTCGAATAGAATCAAAGGCCTATTTGCCAATCAAAACAGATACTATGTAAGAATTTAAAATAAATAATAATAGCATAATCTAGAGGAAAAAAATTATAAGTATTATTAACCCTTACTAAAAGTTTTCAGAAAGTAGCTGCAGTCTAGCTGATGTTTAAGTACCCGCATGTGCGGGATTATAACTCAGCGTGGCATCTCCTATATTTTTCCTAAGAATTGTCCCCGCCACATCCCTTTTATACTAGAAGTGTAAAAGATTTTGCAAAATATTAAATATAGTTTACTACTTTAAAGAGCTTGTAGATCAATTTGATTTGGAATAGGACTAGAATATTATTTATAGGACATCATTAAAATCGTTTACAAATATAATTTAATAATGATTTATTAAGTAACGGTAGAGTTCTTGAAGGGATCCGTTATGTCCTAAACCGTCTGGTGTTTGAAACAAGAATCAGTTATCTCAATACAAAACTCGGAAAATGAAAACATGTCACTCATCAAGGCCAAAAGGAACTCTGAATTACCATTTTCTATCAAAAACAGAAAAAAAATAACATTTCAGCGATCCCCAAGTGGGGCCATATTCGACCTTTCCCTGATTTATTGTCAAGTTTTCCTGTTCCGTAAGTTTTATTATGCGGCCCGGTCGGAAAGCAAGGAATTTTTGACTCCGTTTTATTGAGCGTAAAATCTTAGCATTGTCGAAATGCACGACTATTATTGTTTTGCATTTTGTCAAGACTGTGTTTCGAAATGTTCGAAGTTGTGGTTGTCATTTGTTTCTGTCTTGGCTCCGGAGGTTGACAACTTATTTTGTCTTTTCAATATTGCTGGCTGTCATATTTTCCTTTTATTGAAATCTGCGCCGACTACAAATAAATTGCGATAAGGACTGGAAGATGTTGAACGGAATGTAGAATGTAGAACGGATACCTATAGTAGGCAAATATGCATATGGTCCATTTCATGTATGGTGTGTTCAAACAAACACACTTGCTTTTGCCTGCGGCTTCGCTCGCGTTAATTCTATATATTTGACAGGATGATCGGTTCAGTGGTTTAGGAAAAGGTAATAAACAAACTTACTGTCGCATTTATATTATTAGTTAGAATTTGAAAACTTGTACCAAGAATTTTACCCCAAGAATTTATAATCATATGAGTATTAAGAGCTCGCATAACTTGTATGTAAGTAATTAATTGTCATGAAAAACAATAAAATGCCCTGCTTAATACAATTTGTGGTAACTCTGATCAACTATACCTACTTCGAAACTCGTATAAACTTTCAATACAACTAGCATTAGACACAATAACAAATTAATTGTTATTTCGTGGTGGCCGAGTGGTTGCATCGACAAGTGCAAATGCAAGACATCACAGACATACGGTGAAGGATAAGATCGCGAAAAAACCTGGACTTAATGGTTTGAAATCGCTAAACCGCAGAGGGCTATGTGGTGGTGATCAATGCACGTTCCTTCTCTGTATGAGAAGAGGCCGTTACCCTGCTGTAGGCTGTTAGCTGTTGGCTGTTAGCTAGCCTGTTATAGGCTGGTTATGTTATTAATTTCCTTAACGTTGTTTCGATACACAACAACTTGAGAAAACAATTTCATTCTAAAACATTTGCATTCCGTACCCTCTACACTATTGAACCACGCATAAAACCTCATCTCTATACCCTTACAGAACTTAACCGCAACCAAGTAAGGTACAATTAACAGGCAGTAAACGCAACTTTTTCGTCCACAGATGTTTTTGAGTTTTAGCGTCTATAAATCAACAAATTGGTCGCGCGGCTCCATTGGTTTTTGTTCACTCAACGATATTTCATGACGCATATTTCGTTTATGACGCTATTTGATTAATATGTCTACGATCAGTTGTAATTTGGTTGTAGTACTGGTTGTTTTTCAGCAGGTCTACAAGCAGTGATAGCCTAGTGGTATAACACGGTTGCACTGACAAGTCAAATGTCGCAAGATCAAATCCAAGGCACCCATCACTGACTTTTGGAAGTCATGTGCGTATTATTAATTAATTATCAGATACCACTGGCTTATAAGGGTGAAAGAAAATATCGCGAGAAAACCAGCATACCATAGAAATGTTCTCGATAGGGACCCTGATATGGCTTTACACACCGTAAACCCATATAAGAGACCTACGGGTAATGCTAATGTTTTATTGGAATACCGTGTGATTTTTAGTTGTTTTTTTGTGTCATATGATTCTCGTCATCTTCAAATATATTTATATAAATCTCATGTCACGGTGTTTGTTATCGAAATCTTCCGAAACGGCTTGACCGATTTCTATGACATTTTTTTGTATACTTGTTAGGTCTGAGAATAGGTCGTAGGCAATTTTTTATACCCCTTAGTGATAAGGGTTGCCCTATCCAGAAAATGTATATGGCAGAACAACGTTTGCGGGGCACAGCTAGTAATATTATAAATTTATTATCTCTTAGACTGCCTCGTTGGTCTAATATTCGTAAGCGCAGCTGCTGTGCGTATGGTTTTGGACTGATTCCCGGGCCGGGCTGAGTGTTGTATTTTCCGGGCTACTAGGGAAAATTTCTAACATAAAACCCCAATAATACTTTGCGTGACCCGGGAAATGGACCCAGAACCTTTCGCTCATCAGCCGTGCTTGCGACCGGCCGTATTTTTCTTGTTACCAAAACTTGTGTCGTGGTGGCCGAATGGTTACAGAGATCCCTCTTGAGCTACAAGTTGTGGGTTCAAATTTGGCATGTACCAATGTGACTTATTCAATATCATATGTACCTACTTTCTTAATTATATCTGCCTAGCCTTTTCCCAATTACATTGGGGTCGGCTACCAGTCAAACCGGATGCAGCTTAATACCAGTATTTTACATGGAGCGACTGCCTATCTGACCTCCACAACCCAGTTACTGGGTAACACGATATCTCGTGGCATGACTGGTTGTCAGACTTTCAGGCCTCTGACTACCCGTAACGGCCGTCATAGATCTTAAGTTGACAACCGGGACCGACGGCTTAACGTGCTCTCCGAGGCACGGAGGGGTCTCGGTATGAAATGATGGTCACCCATCCACAGACCGACCGCGGCAAGCACAGCTTAACCTCGATCGATCGATCTGTGCGGCTGTTACTTAGCCACGAGCCCCTCTACCTAATTTCTTAATTAATCTATGTAAAATATCACAGACGTACGGCGAAAACGAAAACGTGGACATGATGGTCCTAATTCGCGAACCCGCAGTGAGCTAGCGTGGTGATCAATCAAGGGCCTCTTCTCATACAGAGAAGGTACGGGACCTTCTCTGTATGAGAAGAGGCCCTTGCCCTGCAGTAGGATAGTTATGGGCTGGTTTCGTATATACCATAACTTAGCCACATACCTAGGTTAATTAATCAGCAATCAGCAGCTATTTAGTCCCAAGTCTAAGCATGCATTAATATCTGATTAATTAAGGTAATTGTTGCGTATAGTCCCTACAGATTACATAAGGTACTTACTAAGTACAATAACATTTGCATACATACATATATACATACAACAATGCAGTAATCTGGATTCCCTAAAGATTTAAAGATGGATTAATTGCTAAGAATAAATATTAAACCTAATGTAACTGAGGATCTTTCTGAATTTGCTAATTAGAAAACACAGCACTCGTGGCTACGTAACAGCCGCACAGGTCGATCGATCGTGGTTAAGCTTGCCGCAGTCGGTTTGTTGATGGGCGACCGTCATTTCATTCCGAGACCCCTCCGAGCTCCGGAGAGCACATTAAACCGTCAGGCCGTCAGTTACGGGTAGTTAGAGGCCTGAAAGCCTGACAACCAGTCATACCACGAGATATTGTATTACACAGTACTGGGTTGTGGAGGTCAGATAGGCAGTCGCTCCATGTAAAATACTGGTACTATACGGCATCCGCTTTGATTGGAAGCCGAACCCAATGTAATTGGGAAAAGGCTAGGCAAATATAAAGTTAGAAAACACATTGTCTATTTATATTTATACACCAAAGCGTCACACCTGTATCTCTTTAAAAGGGTAGGCAGAGATATACTGCAGTTGTACACCACACATTTCACCAATACCGAACTCCATTGCAAATTGCATATATAGGTGGTAGGCCTATTGCTGTCAACTGGGCTCAATTCTAAACTCCGGGCTAAAACTGAGAATTTCTTGTCAATCTACCTAGCCTTATCCCAACTATGTTGAGGTCGGCTTCCGGCCTCACTGGATGTTGATACATACATACAATCACATCTGTTTCCCATAAGGGTAGGCAGAAACTAACGATTTCCATTTGCTACAAAAAACCACGTTTTTTGCTTCCGCTAAAAACCAGTATTTTACATGAGGCGTCAGCTTATCTGACCTCAACTGCTTATCTGACATTGTCTATTGAGAATTCCTTGTATTAAATTAAATTAAAAATGAGGAAATGTGATCTACGAGTGCTTATTATGTTGCTAATCATTGTTATTTTCACAGAATTAAACAATGACAGATACATAAAAATGGTAGGAACAAATATACGCAATTGATCTGTTTTTTTTATTATATACTAAGTGACCCAGCGAACTTCTTACCGCATTTTTTTTCTGTTCGTTTTTTGATCGAACACAGAAAAAAGAATGTTCCAATTTGGTGCAGCCGTTCGGAAGTTATGCGCGTACAAACATTTCGTTCATTTTTATATATTAAATAATGTTGTTAACCTTTATGTATAGATCAGATACTAAATTCTGGAGTGCCACAGATAATACAAAAAAATTAACAATCTAAACTCAATAATAGTCTACAAAGTTTTCCGATAGCTCTTAACTCTTGAAGCAAATTATATAGGCCAGGACATCCAAGTACAGTCGGAGACATAAATATCTATAACCTGTAGGTACCCAACCGAACTCTAGTAAGCAATCGTTTTGGAATGAAACTCAACGTCATCTAGCGGAAATGAGAATCTTAAAATAAAGTTGATTTAAAATTTGACATATAATATAGCATCACGCCTGTATTATCTGAAGGGGTAGGCAGAAGTGTACATAGTTATACACCCACATTTCATCAATGCTGTTATTAAGTCCCATGTAATAGGTGGTGAGCTTATTGACATCTACCGGGCAAAATTCCAAACTCCGGGCTGCTACTGAAAATATCCTAACAGAAAAACTCAGTAACACTGCCTGACTCGGGAATCGAACCCAAGAGCTCAGCAGTCGCATTTGGACCACTAGACCAACGAAGCAGACGTAAGTTTATTTATTTATTTAGAATAGCTTTTACTTCTGTGCATATTTCAAATATATTTCCATCAAAGCTACCCCGACCTCTGCTCACCATTTGGAAATTTTCTTCGAAAACTATACCACGTCTTATGGTGACGTCATCGATATCTATTCAGTCTCTATATAATGTCTGACCAACACGACTAACTTTGCAATTAATTCAATATCTTGCAAATATTATCGCTGTTAAAAATCATTTATAGCGATTCCAGATCAAGACTAGATTTCTACACGACTTTTTCCTTCACCAAAAAACCGGCTCATTATTCCATGTTTCTGTAAACTTCGAACTTTGTTATGTAGGTACTAAGTAGGTAGGTAGCTACATATTTACCTTGCCAACTGTAGGTACGTAAGAAAATCCGATCTAATACAAAGTAAAATAATTGGAAAAGTATGCGAATTCAGAGCTTTTGTTCTTAATACTTGTGTAATACAAAAGTTAGAGCTAAGTCGTTACTAAGTAGGATTGAGTTTGCACGTGTGTGTGTGTGTGTGTTGTTGTGAAGTTGTATGTGAATATAAACTTGGAACATTATAATGTAAAAGCATATATTGATTATGTACTTAACATAACATAACATAACATAGCATCACGCCTGTATTCCCCGAAGGGGTAGGCAGAGGTGTACACAGTTGTACACCCACATTTCACCAATGCTGTTATTAAGTACCATGTAATAGGTGGCGAGCCTATTGCCATCAACCGGGCACAGTTCCAAACTCCGGGCTGCTATTGAGAATTTCCTAACAGAAAAACTCAATAACACTTTGCCCGACCCGGGGATCGAACCCGAGACCTCCTGTTCAGCAGTCGCGCTTGGGACCACTACACCAACGAGGCAGGATTATGTACATAATATTTAATAGGATACTTTACTCATACCTACTTCCTACTTCACTGGTCTTGTAGATGGAAACGTGATTTTTGAGCGTATGGTAACGACCCAGAGGTCGTTCTCTTTGAAATTTGGGTTGTCGTCTGGTTTTTCTGAAAATTCCGGAGTTTGCATTTATGTTTGGTAGATGGCAGTAAGCTCGCCACCTATTTAATGAAACTTAATAACGGCACCGATACAATGTGGGTGTACAACAGTGACAAACTCTGCATACTCCTTCAGCGGTATACGCATGATGCTATGTTATGTAAACATACTTAGGTTCCTACAGTCAGCTATTTTAATTACAACACTTCTAAAATATAAAATTATAAAACCCTTTAAGTACAAAGGTATCTAGTGTTAGGTAAAGATAAATAAACAATACTTAGCACGTACTCGGGAATCGAATCCAAGCCCTCACAATCAGTAGGGGCGCTTGCAGCCACTAAAAATGTTAAGTAAATAATGAAATTAAATAAAAAACAAATACACCAAAAGCATGTAGTTATATTACATAACAAATCATCACGCCTGTATTCCTCGAAGGGTTAGGCAGAGGTATACACATTGTACACCCACATTTCACCAATGCTGTTATTTAGTCCCAGTGAGCCTATTGCCATCTACCGGACACAATTCCAAACTCCGGATTGATACTGGGAATTTCTTAACAGAAAAACCCAATAACACTTTGCCCGACCTGGGAATCGAACCAAATACCTCATGCTCAGCAGTCACTAGACCAAAGAGGTAGTAGTTATATCAAACAATATTAGTAATATCTTAGGTTTGCGCGATCACTACACATTATAATAAAACAACTTTTAACCGGATTAATCGCGTGTATTATTGGTTTTTGTTTTTTTTCCTGACGTTCGAACACTTTGCAGCGTTTATATGTTCGGTAGACTGAAATAATTTTAAATAAACTGTTGAGACGCCTGACACCTTAGTCCTCCTCAAACAATATTATTTCGTTTCAACGTTGACGTCACTTTATAACAAACAAAATACTGAAATGAAAGCTATTCCCGGCTGCCGGCTTCAGTTATTACAAAATTCATCAACATAGCTCAAATTCTAACGCTAAATACATTTCACTGCTACTTTTACTGCTAACCTGCCAGGATGAAATACTTGGGAAATTCTCTTACTTACAGGAACTAAAATGAATTGGATATATTGAAAAGATTTAATTTATGAACGACTAGCGGTCCGTCCCGGCTTCGCACGGGTGAACATTTACACCTTGGGTTACATTATTGAAGTTTTATTAAGGATCCCAGATATTTTCAAGTAATAAATATAGCCTATGTTACTCAGGGATAATGTAGCATTCTAATGATGGAAGAATTTTTGAAATCGGGCTACTCGTTTTCGAGTTTATTCGTTACATACAAAAATAGAAATCTTTCCTCTTTATTATATTCGTGTAGATAGATTGTGGAATGATGTTGTGGATTACTTTTCAAGGAAACATTGAAAAATGTTAGACACGAACGGTGCTTGAACCCGCGACCCTTGACATTCCGTGTCATCACCTTACCAACTGAGCTACCGTGTCGCTGTTCGTGTGTATTAAATTTCAAGTCCCCTTGTATTCATCTTGGTGACGCCTGGTGATATTTATTTAGTCAGAGACCTACTGGTGGTTTAAACTCTGACACTAGATTGTTCATCAACCACGCGATAAGAAGACGATGTTTTAAAAGTTATGGATTAACAAGTCTGAAATAAATAAATAAATAAATTAGCAAAAAAGTTGAAATCTCTTTCAGTTTCCTTTACAGCTAATCATACGACTTTTCCAAAAAAGAGAAGCATCATCATCACTTCAAAACTTTCTACTGATATAGAAGATTACAGTCCAAATTTGAATTATTTCCTCGACTACCTATACTTTATTCTCAATTCAACAAGTGTAGACATAAATATACTAAATTTTGAGCAATTGTCCAATAAACTTCCTCAAGACAGACACCTACAGAATACTCAAACAACAATAATAGAGTTCACAAACAGCATGTTACTGTTCGTGTATTACTAACACATAAACCTCTAGCTTCAACAAAACTGTATTAGCCAAGTTTTATTGGGAAAACCGATGGGATTAACTTCCACGACAGCACGTGCGAAGGATTTAACTCAACCATTTGTTATTTCGTCTTATTTAAACTTTAATGGCGAAAGTGTTTGATTTCCAAAGAAAAACTTGTATAATTATGCCTACTTTCCCCTTTTAGTTAAAGATAGACTGAAGTTTGAGACGAATTTGAGGGCTTTTAGTCAATATATTGATGTTTGAACGCGGTTTGGGTAAGTTTGAGTACCTTCAATTTGAGTGCGGCTTTATATTAAATTTGGTCTTAAGTAATCTTATTCGTATTTGAAAGGCGACTTTATTAGTATAACTTGGAGGCTTTTTGTATTTGTTTCGTCAAAATTTTGATTATTAAAATATCTCAAGCGGCAATAATGAAGCAATCAAAAACACTATTACATAAAAATGCCAACAGCTCGTGAAAATAACACGTTAAAACCGTTGCTACCAAAAACATGAAATAAAAAAATGAACTTTCGCAATTAAACGCGGCTTACATACTGCCTTTGCTAAAATAAAAATCGAGTTAAATCCGTACAAAACGTCACGACAAACATATATATTTATGTTACGCCACGATGAACATACAAACTTATAATGCGTGGTCGAGCGTGTATTAAAATGGTCGCGGTACTGCAAGCGCCGAAAACAATGTTAGCCGGTGGTTTAGGGATGTCCTAAATTTCAACATGACATGTGCCATTTCGTACCAAATCTCAAGTAGACCAATAGGAAAATCTGATTTTTCTAGATGTGTTACTTAGATATTTGATTCTTAGCGTACTAGACGGGAGACAGCTTCTGACTAATTATCGAACAAATTTGCTCGCCGCTTTTTGCGGGTAGCGAGGTACAAGCACAAAAGGAATTGCTCTAAAGCAACAATAGGTCTCGTCATTCCATGAACAGTATTAACACATTATAAAAAACTAAATAGAAATATAAAATTGTGTCACATACGCTTAAAATCGTGTACTATCATTGCAATAATTTTATTATTTTATAATCATACAGGAAAAAGTTATAAAGGCCAGTGGCCTATGCCCGCTATAACTACTCCAGTACTCATTCCTTCAAGGATTCAAAGAACAGCTCGAGCAGGGTTAGAATCGAATAATTTCCCAGAAGCAATTATAGGTACCCATAATGTGTGTTTTGTTATAAATCTAAACGTCATTTTACATTACTTTTTTAATATGTGGGCTCATAATGTGTAATACTACTATAAATGTAGTTTATTATGCAAGATAATAAAAAGCAAGAGCTTTCCAGAAAACATGCTATTCACTCTATAACCAAAACGACTTTTAATCCTCAAAAATGTGCTCTAAACAAAAAATCTACAAAAACAAAAATCGTAAACCGAATACCAGCGCTCGGTATCCAAAACCCACAACACTGGGTTGCAATTTGAAAATATTTTTAATTTACCGCCATACCACGGAGTGCTCTCATTACAACCGAGTGAACCTTTGAAGTCTGATGGCAGCATTATATATGTACTTATATATACTTTAGCCCCCCTGACGTCAATGATTGTATAGAGTTTTATCTATGGTATGCGTAGACGGTATTGTGGTTTCAGGGATATCAACGTGCTTACGCAGGTTTTTTGAGGGATTATTCTTGTTGTCTGCAAAGTATATTAAATAAAATATAAGTATTAATATGTTCAATATTATAGTATGAATATTCATAAACTGCTGGGTCACAATTCTAAACTCCGAGTTTCTACTATCAATTTTTAATAGATTAACCCTATAACACTTTGCTCGACATGGGCGATTCAAACTCAGGATTTTACGCTAGAAGAACGCACTGGCAACCACTAGACCAAAGAGGCAGTTTCAGTTTCCTGGCGTTAACTCGCTATTACCATTTTTATTTAACTTTAACTAGCAGACCGAACATTATTATAGAAATTTGTTGTAAGTAAAATTGTTGAATACCTGGTGAAACCAGCAGATCGCGTGTCCGAATCTTGCTCCTCGTCAACTTATGCTTGACACAAAAAAAAAACATTATAACTAGATAAACTAATACTAAACTCTAATAGTGGTTTCCTTGTGAAATGTAAAATACGGTATTGAGATCAGAATTAAATCTGCGCAACTGGATGAACTGAAAGAAGAGAATCTGGAAGATTCATCCGGGGAGTACAGATTCAAATCCTGCTCAGGGCCGTTACGTCTTTTACATAAAAAACAAGGTAAACTCATACAGATAAATCTTTTAAACGCATTGACGCATGTGTATCGAAAAACAGTTACAAATTTTAGGAAATTTATAACTTCAGGTAAACTCAATTAGAAAACCAAGAGTCCTAACTGCTAAAGTAAAAAAGCAAATTTCTAATTTTGTTGAAATTAAAAATGGCCTTAACCTCAATCAGAGTGGAAGCCATTAGTTAGTTTTTCTTGTCCCGACTTTGTCCAGTAGATTTATCGCAAGGTTTCATTTGTCACGGGAACTTTGTGATGAAACGTACCTTTAAGAAATCACACGCAGTTCTTTTTTTGGGTCGCTAATTACTTTGGACTTTAAATGTCTGGGCGGCTGATAAACGAAAGATTGTGTCAGGTTTTTGTAGAAAGAAAGTGCGGAAATTAATTGAATTTACTATTATTACTGATAACTGTATTAAAGAGGAAGTCTAAGAGACCGAGAAGTAGTGTGGAAATCATTTTTGTTTTATTCATAGGTACAAAAAACAGTTGCATGTTACATAGCATAGCATCACGCCTGTATTCCCCGAAGGGGTAGGCAGACGTATACACAGTTGTACACCCACATTGCACCAATGCTGTTATTAAGTCCCATGTAATAGGTGGTGAGCCTATTGCCATCTACCGGGCACAATTCCAAACACCGAGCTGCTACCATTGACATATATATTACTAGCTTAAGGACCCGGCCGACCGCGAAACTAAATGGCACCAACGCGTTGGCCCTAAAATGTCATTTTAGGGCCAACGCAACTCAGTCGACAGTGGACCGCTCGCAGGAGAGAACGAGTATTTGTTTGTCATAAATATGCCTAGTTGCGTGGTAAAAGGCTGCAAAAATTACGATAAAAAGATTAAAAAGGAACATGGGATATCGTATCATCGATAAATAACCCTAGTTTACTTCTATTCCAATTAAATTATTAAATTATCACATTTTAAAGGTATAATTATTTTACTACCGAAGTCCGTAATGGCGGCCATTGTGTGGCCGGCCGCGCGCGAAGTAACGTTGAAAGAACGTCATTTTTTATTTATTTTATTTTTGTCTTAAGAACTTAGTGTTAGTAATTTTAGTAAGTACCTAATATGTTAATACTTAATTATTATAACAATATTGTTTACAATTTCAAATAAAGCTGATTGATATTAATTTGTTTTACATACGTTTTTTTGTGACATGTATTATTATCGCAATAAATTATAGTTTAAGAAACTAATTTAATCTAACGACACCTCTCAAGCTAACATTCATCAACCCGTTTAGGCAACAGAGCGTGCCAAAGAAATATACATACATACACCCGAAAAAATTATAACCCTCCTTCTAGAGCAGTCGGGTAAAAACTCAGTTTAGTCTATGACTGATGTGTGTATAAAAATATTGACCATTATTAAAATGTGATAAAAAATTCATGTACGCACGTACAAGGTTTAGTCATCGACCTATGAAACCTACGGCTCACGTAGTTTGCATGAGTTATGACAGATGGCGCTACTTTTCCTTGTATGAAGAAGTTTTCTGTAAAATGTTTAGATGGGCGTATCCTTTCTTTTGAAATCATTGGCTGCTACTGAGAAATTTCTAACGGAAAAACTCAATAACACTTTGCCCGACCCGGGAATCGAACCCGAGACCTCATGCTCAGCAGTCGCGCTTGGGACCACTAGACCAACGAGGCAGTTGCATGTTACAACATATACATAATAATAGTTTTAAATAGAATTTGTAAACATACAACCCACACCAATGGCCACAAATTCCAAAAAAAAATTTTTGGTGTGAAACATCAGACAGGAACATCACATTTCATTAGGATAAGGACGTGGAATAATAAACTGAGTAAGAATTCTATTTAAGTTGTTTTATTTTAACACAACGAGACCACCATTTTCATGCGTACCGCAATAGTGTTGTACACAGAAACTAGTGTTGTGACAACACAACAAGAAGACAAACTAAAACTAAACATAAGAATTAGTCGATGGTGACACCTTTAATATTTATACAACTCAATACGTTTAAATCATTGGTTGTAGAATTATTGCGTCTATAAATTATGACTATACACAATTTATAGACAGGTTAACAGTTCAATCGCTGCTTTTTTGGCTGGAGAAGGCAAATATATCCAGGTCAATAAAGTGCGAAAACGAAGTGCCCAAACGTCGAACACATAATACACATATATTCTCAGCAAAAATAAATCCACTGTTGGACAAATAAAAAATAGAGCGATGGATATCATTAGTTAAAACATTATTGACTGTCTCCGCGGTCAAAAGCAACCGCTGAGGGTTAAGCTGGGTTTAATTCCCTGTTGGCAAAGTCTTATGGAATTTTTATGTTAGGAAAATCTTAGTAGCAGGTATGAATTTGATTCTAAGTCCGCTGTATGATGGGAATATGTTGAGCATCTATCAGATGACATTTAATAATGGCATCGATGAAATGTGGACGTACACCTGCTCATCCCTTCTGAGAATAAAGGCGTGATGCAATATTGTTTTCAAAAATTATTTCTCAATTTATGACAAGATCCCGATTATAAAAGAACATAAAACCTCGCTAAAAAGCTTTTTTTTTTATGGTTTAGGGGGCTACCGAGCAGACGGCTCACCTGATGGTAAGCGATTACCGCCACCCATAGACTCCCGCAACCCCAGAGGAGTCGCAAGTGCGTTGCCGGCCTTTTAAAGGGTTTGGGCCTCCGGTACCCTCACTCACTCGGCGAAACACAACGCAAGCGTTGTTTCACGCCGGTTTTCTGTGAGGCCGTGGTATCAATCCGGTCGAGCCGGCCCATTCGTACAGGTGCATGGCTCTCCCACGGTGAAAAAGCTCTTGACTTTTTCACCACTCATCTATTCCGTTTGTCGAATATTTCCATAAAAAATGTTACGTCGAATCTACATTAAAAATGTATGGCTGTTCGTTTGTATGTCATGGGGTATGGGGTTCGGTCCCGAAGTAGGTTGAACAAAGCCCAACTTGCAGGTCCCAATAAAAGTTGGCCGTTGAAGTAATCTTGAGCCTTTTTGTTTTTAGGGTTCTGTACTCAAAGGGTATCTAAGAGATTTTATTACTAAGCCTATTCTGTCTGAATGTGTGTCTGTTTGTCACCGAGCTATGGCTTTTTAACCGCTATGTGAAGTCAGTTAAATATAGCCATATTATATGTGATATTTTCGAGTCTATCATGGCAATTAATAAAATTTGCCTTGCCCTGCCGCGGACTCGGCTCATGACTAAGGGCTCCGTTCGAATTCGAAACTAGTCGGGCAAACCCGCAGAATGCACGTGAGTATTAACCGGTGAACAATAATTAATTAATAAAAGGACAAAATCCAAGGCAATTCCTCAAATTGGGAACATTAAAAAACTAAAATAGCGATGACGTCACCATATGACGTATAAAAACGAGGAAGAAGAATTCGGTATAGTGAGCAGAGGTTAAGATACCTCAGTCGGCAGTACGCCTTAATTAGTAGTTCTCCGGGACGCGCAGATTTTAATAAACCATGATCGTGACAGTAATTATATTTCTACAAATATAAAAGATTAAGTTTTTTTCTCCTTGTTCTAATAAAAAAAAAAACACTAACAATGAGACCATAAAATTTGATTTGATCATAGTGCATAATATGTATCTAAATAAATAAATAAATATAAATCTAGGTAAACTTTAATCGTTTTTTTTTGTAATACGGAACCCAAAGTACCTTGCTCGCATTTTGTTAGTTTTTTATCAAATGGAAATCCGCAAGAAAGAGAGAGAGAGTCTTGGGCGTAGGATGAATAAACACAAGAATATTTGTTTTAACGGATGGAAAGAAGATTTAGATTTTTTGTGAGAATTCCTTGACAGTGTTATTTTTTACGTACATTTAAGTGGGTGGTGGAGTATGTTATGTTATTTTGTCTGGTAGAAAAGTTAAAGTTTTGTTTATGTTATTCGAATAGGCAGCCACAGATAAAACAAATATTTGTGTTTTGTCTAACCATTTTGCGGTCATAATGTTGGCATCACGACAAAGTTATACTATCTATATGCTGGATAAATAAATAATACTATGAATAATATAAAGCCCGACAAAAATATTGAGCGCCATTTTTTTGGCAAAACATAGCGGGCCTAACCCATATCTATTTTCTGGGTTCACCTATGTTTTGGAAAATAAAATAAATTGAAATTAACGTATTAATAAAAGCACAATGTGATTTATGGTTTTAACGTTTGGAATTGTGCCCATAGATGACAATAGGCTCACCACCTATTACATGGGAGTTAACATCAGCATTGATGAAATGTGGGTGTATGATTGTGTACTCTTCTGCCTACCCCTTCGGGGAATACAGGTGTTATGTTATGTTGATGCTATGTTTAAAAGCAAGAAAAGTATTGAAAAGCCAGTTTGTTCCTTGAATATTTTAAGTTGATTTCATCTGAAACCGAAACTGATAATCATTTAGGCATTTTAGGTTCTTGACACAGTCTTTTTTCTTTCTAGATGCAAATAATTACTCTTCTTTCTCCGTCTTCCCAATTTATTTGGGGTCGGATCTCTGCGACAGGCTTGTCGGTCCTGGGTTGTCGTTGAGAGCTTTAATATCCTTCATAATATTGGTCCACCATGTAGCGGGAGTTTTACCTCTACCCCGCAACTTCGTGGGTATGTTAAGGAAAGTCTTAATGGAGTAATTATCATCCCTATGTATTATATGTCATCTCAACTGTCCTTCCCGGAGCTTGTCTGTTATAGGAGCTAGTTTAAAACACCCAAATAGATGCAAACGAGTACTGTTTTAAGATAATCCCTCTAGTTATGGGAAAATACCTTTCGCATGCACAGAACATACGATCATTGCGCTTGCTTACTTTAAGCAATTTCAGACTATTAGGTGATTAAATGACATAAAAATTTGTAAAATTAATCAGAAAATACATTCAACAGCTTAAAATTCCATTGTATATTGAATCTACATTCAGGATAAGAACCAGCAACTCATAACAAGCGGATACGCAAACTTCCGACCGCCACGACATTATATGAATTATTACGACCAAACATTAACAACACGAATCGGTAATTAATATTAATACACGAGACACTTCTAACAACCAAACCAGTACGAGATATACATACAATCGTAGATAACATTCAACTACAGTACAATCCTTTGAGAAATCGCAGGGAGCGTGCATGGTCGTCCGAATCGATTACCACCGGTATATCGATTCCTATCAGGTGTCTCGCTCGGACGTTGTCACGTCAATCAGTGGACGTGAATAGACCTCCTAATTAATTAATGCTTCATTCAATAGTATTTACATTAGTGATTCTATTAGGCACATTAGGTACGTGCTAGAATGTGGGTTTGAGAGAAATGGTGTTTGGAGGTGATGTATTATGGTGTTTTATGTAGCTGAACTAAAGAATCGGAAATATCTGAAATTAACTTCCCTAAAAACATATCATTTGAAGAAGAAAGAAAGAAAATTATTAATAATACAACATACAAAAAGGTTAACGAATAATACATATTTTATATATGGCAATGCTGCCAGTCTTCTGGGCTCTTTACCAGAGGACAGCGATGCGGAGGAATACTTGATACGATGCCTTAACCACGTTTGTTTTGTGTTATATTTATATATTACTAGCTGTGCCCCGCAAATGTTGTTGTGCCATATAAATTTTCTGGATAGGGCCACCCGTATCACTTAGGGGTATAAAACATAACCTATTCTTAGACCTACCAAATATACCTAAAAAAATCATAAGAATCAGTCAAGCCGTTTCGGAGGAGTTCGATATCAAACAATGTGACACGAAATTTTTATATATTAGATTAGATTATCTTGTTATTGTACATATATAGTTAGTTTTTGTAGGTATATATATTTTCGCCTACGTATAACTTTATAATGTTGGCCTAATTTTTTTCATAAGCCAACACATGGATACTGGGTAACTAAATTGCAAAAAACGTGAGAAAATTTGAATTTCGTGTTACCCCAGCACTTTAGCCTTAATGAAAAAAACCAGAGCCCCATAAACAGATACATCGAACAATATCTTGATGAAAAAGCCTCAATGATACAGCGCTTTAGTTAAACGAAATTCGGCGAACGAATCTCGTCTTATAACATGCAATTAAACTTTTTTAATTACTTTACGAACATTAGCCGGATTATCTGTTTTATTACGGCTAACGAATTTGCGGCGTTGATTAGGCTTTAGGCTAAATGTTCGTGATTTTCCACGAACTGTGTTGTGATTTGGAAAATAATTATTTTGCTTTTCGTACTACGTAGGCCCAATTTTCAAAGATAACATTAAAATTGTTTAACAACTTTGTTGAGGCAAATTACTTTTCTGAATTGTGCTAGTTTATTATTGTTTTGAGTTCAACTCGTGACAATCTGTAAGCTCGGCTATAGTATAATGATAGGAATCTAAAAAAGTAAGCGTTAATCGTAAAAAAGAACAGTATTAAAATATTGTTTTTAGATATTATATTTTTGAACATCAAAAGTTGAAGTTGACATTACTGGCCTAATCATAGACAAATTTTTAAACCAACTTCTATATAAAAATAATATCCACTTATAAACATTATATATTTCCGATTGGAATTTAATAAAAAAAAAAAATTCAGAATATATAAATAAATATAAAATGAATAGTAAATAACATATACTATTATTATAGAATTGTAATTTAAATAATTTTAATTCAAAAATATATGTATGTGTAATAAATAGTAATAAGCGCTGGAGATACTATGCTATTCTAATTGAGTTTGGTGTGCATATCTTATTTTAAATGAACTGTACAGTTTTTATAAGAAAATAAATTTCTTTAAACCGAATTAACTAACTAATCAAACAAAACAAATATTTAAAATATGCTATAAAACATATCTACAGAATTATAAAAAAAACATACATTAGAATTACTTGACACATCCAAAATAATTGCTAATATATCTCGCACCCATAAATTACCCATAGTCAATACAAAATGGTGTTTCAAAACACGTTATTGATGGCCAAGCGATTATTACCAAAGGAAAAGCAGACAATATTACGAGATCATTTTTAAAAATGACACATTACCGTAAGCCCCTTTTGTACTTTATTAACCTTCCGAAGAGTATAATTTGACAGTCACTTCCATAAATTTTGAAAGGCTTTACAAAGAAATCACGACGGTACCTTGGAGAAAGGTAGCCGAACGTCACTTGGACATATTATTACGGGAAATTTACAACGACGACCTGACGGCGAAATTGTCTTCTTGTGAAACCTTTTGTAGTGGAAATATAGGGAGGGTGAGATTTTAGAGCAGGCGCGCGATTTTATAGTGCAAAACTTTAAAACGCATGTGACAAATAAATTATGTTAAGACAATGCCCCTCTAAGACGAAGGTACTAATTCGGTCCTCAGGGATGTGCCCTAACAGGCGTTGCACAGGAGAGGTTCTGGAGTTGGTCTCTTAAGAGGACCCGGAGCTTCCTTTCAAGTGCCTTCCTTTCAACGCTAGGGTGGTTTTAGTGAGGTAAAAATCCCATACTCCCTGGTCTTCTCCCCAAAGACCAGGCGTCTTTTGAAGGTTTCCCTCCGAAATCAAAAAGAAAAGGTACTAATTCGGTAGATGGATTCGGAATAGGGAATACGGGATAGATTAGTCGGCAAAGTGTTGGGAGTATTTATTTTGGGGCTAGTAGGTTCAATCTAATATTATAAGCAGTAAATAAACGCTTCAAACTACTTATTTCTAAACAATAATAATTGCTTACGAGTTTTCATGTATGACGTTCAGAATATTCCTACATTAAATCATATAGCAATAGCAATATCAGTAACTATAGCCATTTGATCATTAGGATATTGCCGTAAACAGTATCAGTGATGTAATCAATCTTTTTTTTATTAGGAATGGATCTACCTTTGGCCACCAACTCGCCTGATGGTAAGCGACGGTGTGGCCGAGGATGGAGCACGTATATCCAGAATAAATCTATTCACTCTTAAGTAGAGTGGAGAGATTTTAGGAGAACGATAGTTTTTGAGTTGATGCAACTACACAGACCCATCTCCCACAGCGGTTGCACCGGACTACATCCCGGAACACGACTGGGTCGCTTCACGGCATAGCTTCCCACTAGATTTGTGTTGCCCGTTTTTACTACATCGACTGCATCTCAAATAGCAAAATTAATTTTCATGTCAAAAAATTGTGAGCCTCATTTCAAATAATAGGTTGATGAATAAATGGTTCAAAATAACAGAGCAGTTCAATGCATATGATTTCTTTATAAAAGCTTTTGTTCACATCAAAACATGTAAATCAATGACTTTTGGTCGTAAATGTATGTAATTATGTAGATGATTAGATTAAATAATCTAATCATCTACATATATGAAATAGCCATATTTATTAAATATTATTCTTATGTAATTCGTAACAAACATTCAAACTGCCTTGTTGGTATAGTGGTCCCAAGCACGACTGCTGAACATGAGGTCCCGAGTTTGATTCCCGGGTTGGGCAAAGTGGTAATGAGATTTACTATTAGAAAGTTCACAGGCTACTCCTGTGTGAAGTTTGGAATTGTGTCCGGTAGACTTATTAACAGCGTTGGTGTGAACAGCTGTGTACACCTCTGCCTACTCCTTTCATGTTGCTGTGTTGTAACAAATATAGCATGTATCCCTCGAGGGTTAAGCAGAGAAGTTATGTAATAGTACACTCGCATTACACCGATACTGGTTATTAAATTCCATCTGGTGAGCCTATTGCAATCAACTGAGCACAATGCCAAACTCATGCCTGCTACTGAGAATCTTCTAACACAAAAACCCAATGCTAATTGGCCCTAAACCTAAAACCTAATTAAATTATAATTTATTAGGATTTTACATTAGGAATCTGTTAATGTATTGCTCACCAATATGTAAAAATGTTGTAAATTAAAATATGTAAGTGGTTTTGTATTTGATACACTTTTGACGGGGCCGTTCTTAAATCAACCGCTCATATGTTTCCAAAAACAAGAATTATGTAAATCGACCTCTGCGGGTGACTTCATAAATCGACACTCGTGGCATGATTATGAACGATTTACGATATTATAAGTGAGCTACTCTTTAACTGTAATAAATCGCACTTTATGTCCAATAAACACGAATAAATCTAATACATTAGCGGATGATTTGACTTGTGTAATATTTACTACCTTTTACCCGCAGCTTTGTATGATCTAAAGAATTAATCGCATTAACCATATTGTCCTGACTGAACTGAGAACAAAATTAAACCAAAACTGGATATTTCACATGAATGACGCTGCGGTCAGCGCAGTATTCGAAAAACCGGCTCCAGCGCTACCAAACTCAAAGTATTTTTTAATTTATAACTTAGTGTTCGCTAAGCATGCGTTAATACTTTTCAAAGATTTATCTGTATTTTTTAAGGTGATTTCATTTGTACGACATTGTAAATTAACTGCAAAGTTAGTCGTGTCGATTCAGTTTCCTGTTAGAAAGAAAGAAAGAAGAAAGACAGAATGACATTTATTCAGCCACAGCACAAGAGACACGGTATACAATGATATATGTAAAAAACTTAAAAATAGTTAACCCTCAAATTAACTTAATATAATATAAGAAAAAACCAAAAATAAAACAAGGAACAAATGGGGACATAAATCAAAAAGAATATGCAAAGTTGCGTGAGTGTGTCTCTCACGGCTGGACCAAGTGGGTATCCAGATCAGCTTAATGCCAAGTAGGAGGATTTACCTACTAGGCGCTGGTTTTCGTCTGGAACCTGTACAAAATGCTCCACGGATGCCAACAGTGGATGGTGTACTCAAAGTGTGTGTATATGTGTGTATTGTTACAAATTCTGTGTATTCTAACGACTATTTATATACAATTAATTAATAATTAGAAATGAATAACTAATAAAATTATGAATAAAATAAAATTAATTATACCCATACAAATCAATCAACAATATATTATTTAACTATATAAAAAAAATTATAACGTATTTCAGGTCAATTCAATTTAAGTCCACGAAAGGTAGCTAAGTAAAGGTATGTTAAGGGACTGAATACATGGCAATGACGTCACCAAAAGACGTATTAAAATGTGGAAGAAGAATTCGTGGTATTGAACAGAGGTCGAGATGGTTTAACGGTCTGAGCCACTGGGGTATTTATCCGTTCAAATTTTTTTCAAAACGAATTTTTACGAACATTAAATGTGATTTCTGTTTGTAAACGCACCATATAGGAGACCACTCCACGACTACCACCACGATAAAAGAGAAATTCCTAATGTAGGGAAACCTTTTCTTTTTAAAGAAACCTCAGAAATTGTATAGATAGATAGATAAAACGTTTATTTAGATAGAGCATCTCTTTTAATGTCTTTGTATATAGTTTACAAAATATTCTTTCTGTTGCAAAGTAATTCATTAATATCCTCGAGGGAAAGATTACCACGGAGCAGGAAAAATACCGAAACAATGTCGGTAAACCAGCATTCATCAAAGTAATTTATTAATCTTAAATATCTTTTACCCACAAGACTACCTTTCATCAAAAATTCTAATACACACAGGAAATCTTGAAAAAACCGAATAACAATGACGTCACAATTCATTAAACTTTCTTAATTTCGATGGAAAGCCGAAAAGAGGAGGGAATGTGGGCCATTATGATATAGGCACGTTAGGTGGTGATACAATGGAGTTTGAAAATCTTCTTTGGCGGTAAACACGGTTCGTGGGGTTTAGGGGGGAGACAGTGAACAAATTTCAAAAAAGGTTTTGATCGGGTACAGGGCTTATCCAAAATTTCAATTATTACCTACTTATATGAAGAGCAACATAAAAAAATATTAGAAATAAGGTCCTAACCTATTTTTTTATGTGTGGAACACACATTATAGCCGCTGTGTCAGTATTGTACTGTACTCACTGTATTAACCTGAAATATCAATTGTGCTATGGAAACGCAAGACACAGACGAGTGGTATGACCGTTGGACTGACAAGTCAAAGGTCCCAAATTCGAATCAAAGGCACGCACCACTGTCTTTGTCAAGTCATGTGCGTATTGTAAACCAATTATCACTTGTATAATAACTTTTGTGAGCCCTTAGTCATGACTCGCGACATTGCCGCGGACTCAGCTCATGACTAAGGGTTCCGTTCGAGCTCGAAACTAGTCGGGCAAACCCGAAGAATACACGTGAGTAGTAACTGGTGAACAATAATGAATACAATTATCACTTGCTAAAAAAAGGTGACGGAAAACATCGTGAGGAAACCAGCACACCTGAGAGAATATATTCTCGATGGTGTGTAAAGCCATGTCAGAGACCTACGGGTGGTTTAAACTCTGATACTAGGTAGTTCATCAACCACACGATAAGAAAAAACGCATGACGGGAAGACAATGTGCTTACTATATTTTTTAAATCTAAAAAAGAAACCATTTGTAATAAGATATAAGACGGTTTATATAAAAAAAGTTACATTTAATAAACAGGTGCTGTTTCGAGCTGCTACTGAGAATTGCCTAACAGAAAAACGAAATCAATGCCCGACTCAGGAATCATATCTATCCAGAGTCTCACGCTCTGAATTCGTGCCTATGGCCTTATGACTATTGAGGCATTTTATTTATATCATATAATACTACCTAGCCACATATCTCATATCCATTACAGCCTATTTCTTCGAAGACTCGTGTGGTCCCACCTCCTTCCTAATTACTGAAGAGCTCCTTACAGATACTTTTCCATCGGTTATTGTTCAGTAAACGTCTTCAGAATAATGGAATATTATATAAGAGCTATCTAGTTAGTTCCGCGTCTTTGTGGAGGATATTCTACGTAGAAATTTAATAGCTATTGCTTCACGTTCAGGCAAAATGAGTAATAATAATTGAAGATAAATCTTTGAAAAGCGTTAACGCATGCTTAGCGATTTCTAAAGTTATAATATTAAATGGAACAAGAATACGGTCGCGAACAGGATTCGAACCTGCGCCTCCCGGATAAATATACCAGACGCTCTGACCGCTAAGCCATCTCGACCTGTGTTCGCTACTCTGTATTCTTCTTCCACATTTTAATACGCCTTTTGTATTCATCTATTCCTCATATCTATTCAGTCACTTTACAGGAAACCTGAACCGACATGAAAATATTTGTTTTTAATACAATGTCGTACAGATGAATGTACCTTAACAAATACAGATAAATCTTTGAAAAGCATTAACTCATGCATACCGAACTCCAAAGTTTTTTTTTGTAAAAAGAAGAATATGGTCGTGAGCAGGATTCGAACCTGTAACTTCCGGATGAAATACTCCAGGTGCTCTGACCGCTAACTTTATAACCTTAGAGTTCGCTATGCATGCGTTAATACTTCGCAAAGCTTTATTTGTATACATAAAGTTATACGTTAAACTGTGTTACTTAATAATTATGGTATTTATGAACTTAATTCTATTGAAAAGACGCCATTGTTTTATAAGTACTTAGTTATTGTAGCACCAACCTATCAATCAATTCACCCTATCACAGTCTATTGCTGGACAAGGTCTCAAATCACAACAGGCTGACGGTTCTCCACATTACGCTGGATGCGTAAGGAAGACAACCCTTCCACGTGTTGTCCATCACCGCCTCTTTCTTGAGGTGCCCGGTCTATCTATTTGGGGGAACATCCAAAAAGCAGCAGTACGAGCACGGTTCTTTCGATCTTTCGGTTCGTTCGATACATCTATCGATTTTAAACTTGAAATTTGACATAAGTTGTTGATAAATCGATATAATTCAATACATAAAACCTTTTATCGATTTGACAAGTTTGTCGACTAAGATCCGTGCTCGCACGCACGATGGTATGAATGCTGAGTTGTGGTATCCCCTCAAGAACTCGTAAAAAATTACGATCACTTCAACAGATATCGCCAGCTCACTGTCGTTACAGCTTGCTGATTCTGTAGCTATGTTGGTGAAGTTACACTTTTTTTTTGATTATTTTATATTTGATCTAATTCTAAAAATATATTGCTACATTAAAACGTAATCTATATGGTAACAAATCCCCAAAGGTCACTAGAATCGAAGCTAAAGGAACAGTCCTTATATTGACATTTGAAAACTGTAATACGGTTCAACTTCCCACGATTGTGAAGCAAATATGTCCCTTGAAGACGGGTTATGTGCCAATTGGCACTGTTATCAATGGTTATTGGCACATAAAAGGACCAATTGTCGTCTGTTTTTCGAATAAACTGTGTAATTTGGCTCCAATATTAGTATCGAGGATAGAACGTCGGTTTCGAATGAATGATTAAATACACAATTTTATTTTATGCCTATAAATCAATTTTATAAACTATCATAATCTCAAGTCACTTGCAATTATACGAGTAGGTAGATTCATAGAATAAATTTTATTGTATACTATTATTAATTATCTCGAACAGCGATATCTACCAGTCAACCCTTAGATTAACAGCAAAGACGTCATGAATTGAAAATATTTTTTTTTTAGTGGCAATAGCCTAACCTCCGACTTTTAATATACCAGTCCAACGGTATGACCGTAAAAGTCGTAGGTTCGCGCACCTGATTGATCGATGTGTAAACTTCTATACATTAATCATCACTCGTTTAAAACGAAGAGACAAAACATTGTGAGGAAACCAGCAGACCTCTGCTATGTTCCTGACGGTGTATACAGGCATCTACGGATACAGTTAAATTCTCACACTAGGTAGTTCATCAACCATTCGCTATGAAATTTATCCTATTAAGTAGGTACCGTTCCATCTTGCGGGACAAAACCGTGAAATAAATACTCCCGATTTTTCAACACGCAAATTGACTGTGAAATTAGGATGTCTATATGTTACCCAACGAGCAGAACTCGGCTTATAGTCGAATTTAAAACCCTCACATATTTTCTCAATGCTATTTCGAAAAACAATTCGGTAAATTCGACCCTGCTTGACCGTCGCGTGCAATTACGGCTTACATTACGTTTTGTTATTTTCAAGTAACTAATTTACAATTTACAAACGTGAATTTTAAGTACATAAAATATTACCTTAGCTTCGTTTGCGTCTAGGTGTTAAAAATCGTTCTTAATTAGCATGAAAGGTAAAAAACCTGACATCTCTTTACACCCGAGGCTTGTGGTCACGAACGGTGTTACTGACCATAAAACTAATGCATTTTATGTGAAAACAAAAGCATAACTCTTGTGTAGAGGTTTTATAGCTTATCTATACTTTAGTCTGCATCTGAATATGAAATAAAATTAAAAGTTCTTAGAGATTGATTAAGTTGAACGTACCTTTGTTTCGTTTTGTTGTGATTAAATTTGATTTATTAAGGGCGAAGCAGTCGTGGTGGCCGAGTAGCTACGGGATCGCCTCTAGAGCCGCGGTTGTCGTTTCACCCTGGCTTGTACCAATGTGTCTTTCTAATGTAGGTAATCTAAGACATCGCAGACATACGGTGAAGGAAAACATCGACAGAAAACCGGGAGTTTAATGGTCTGAAATCGCCAACCCGCAGTGAGGTAGCGTGGTGATCAGTGCTTGTGCCTTCTCTGTATGAGAAGAGGCCGTTGTCCTGCAGTGGGACTGTTATGGGCTAGTTATGTTATATAAATAACTCTGTGATCGCTATTTAAAACTTGTAAATTCAAGGAAAAAATGTAAAAAAACAGCCTGTATTGAAAAATATGAGTGCATTTGAAGTTACAAGTTACTTTCTTTAATTGTAAACGTGTTTATATTGTTGTCTTTAAGACTTTTACAGCAAAAAGTCTTGATCACTTTATAATGGTATTCGACTGATAATAATAATTCCTTATTACATAACTGAACTAATCTACCACTGCAAGTTTTGTTTTGTTTTTGTTTATTTGGAACACCAGTAGTTGTTACAATAAATATACACAATACAATTATACAATTTTAAGCTAAATGCACAACTTATTAAGGTGTACACAGCAGACACAAATAAAAGCTTATACTAGCGCAAAAATCTTAGTAGTAAATTAATAGTAACAGTATAATCATAAGAAAACCCAAAACCAAAACATATTCAGAGCACTCGAGCTCGTCACCTGAGTTTTTTTTCGAAATTCTGCTAACGAGTCAAAGTGCACATCTACTGATTCGCTGCATTTATTTAAAAGACGACATAGACTGGGAATGACTGAAGACTTGCCAAATTCGGTACGCCTAAACGGTGCTGTTCAATATTTAAGCACTGAAACCACTCCGCAAGCAGTACATTCACACCACTCCAACGCTAATTCAATCGTAAATCCACTAAACGTCATTCCAAAGACGCAAATTCTCCCAGCAATTGCAAAACGACATTCAATTTGCGAGTAACCCGAAAAAAAAACCATCAAAACATTCGTCTCCGGCATTTCGTCAATCACTCCCAATGTTTTCATTCAATTTTTCCTGACAGCTCGCATCTATTTTTCTTTGCTAAATTGATGCAATCAAATTTGAACCTTATGGAAATGCGTTTAGGGATCTTTTAGATCTTGAATGTGATAGTAAGTTTGTTTCCTACAAGTTCGGTAACAGAATGGTTCGGTTCAACAGTTGAAGTGCCTGTTTTAACTGTAACGTCATAACCAAACAGTATCCTTTGTTAATGTTGTCAAAGTATTTACCAAGAACGGGGCTTGAACCCGCGACCTTTGACGTTCCGTGTCATCACTCTACCAACTGAGCTACCTTGTCGTGTTCAAACCTATTAAATTTTCAATCCTCTTTGTATACGTCTTAAGGAGACGCCTGGTGATATTTATCTAGTAATCATTTACAGATTTACTAAAATTTTTTCAATGTTTCTTTGAAAAATAGAATTAATATAGGCATTACATGGCCTCAACATGTATTAAAAAAATATAATTATATATGATTTATTTACCAAGACTCGCATTTGTTACATACAATGCCACTTCAGCCAGTAAACGGGTCAAGTATAGAGGGATATTACGAGTATGTTCTTCATCTGATGCACGCAGTAATTAAGTTATCAACTTAGTGAATAAATGCGGTGTTTTGAATTATTTGTAACATATTTAACAACAAACGATTTGTGAAATGATCTGTGCATATTGAAATTAAAAAGTTCACGATGGAAAGTAAGAATTTTTATACATAAACGATTTACAAAGTCAAGGTTTCTATTATTATAAGACCTCACTCTACACGCATAGATTCGTTAACCGATAGCCTATTAAAACGTCACTCATGATGAAATAATTATAAAGGTTATAAATCTTAAAATTTTGCAAGCACTAAGCACTACTTCATGGACCTACGCGTTTCTGTATTTATGCATGATTCCGCAGACGTTGATAAGTTCTCCAAGCGCTCGGTTAACTGAGCTAGTCCAATCACTGCTCACTATACCAAATTCTTCTACCATATTTTATACGCTTACTATCTGTGCCCTGCAAACGTTGTTCTGCCATATAAATATTCAGGATACCTTTATGACCTAGAGGTATACAAAATAGCCTTCGACCTATTCTCAGACCTACCAAATATACACAAAAATAAAACATAAAAATCGGTCAACCCATTACGGAGGAGTTCGATAACAAACACGAGATTTATAATAATATCATCACTATCTATTCAGTCTCTACACATGTGATCGGGATAGCTCAGTTAGTAGAGTGCATGTAGTAACTACTTATCCAAGAGATGCGGGTTCTAATCACCCTCGTTTCCAACCACTACAAATCTATTTGCAAGCATTGCTTATTTTAGAAATATATTTTATCGGGTCTACGTTTAGCCATCAACTCGCCTGATGTTAAGCGACGGTGTGGCCGAGGATGGAGCACGTAGATTCAGAATACTCTAAGTAAAGTGGATAGATTTCGGGAAAACGACAGTTGGGGTGTCGAGAATATCATCCCGACATCGCCAGCGCGGCTCTATGGGCGCAGGCGGGGATGGCGGCGGGCGGTGGGGCGCGGCGCTCCAACCAGCGCAACATATCGGCCACTTCTCCACCGACTTCACCGGGACCACCACCGAACACCTTCGATACCTCTGTAACCCCTTTCTCTCAATAAACCAGCGCTTATAATTTAATACAGTCCACTTCATTTCCTACGACCACCGGTAGACCGTAACAGTTTGGTCCATCTCGCCAATAATTGAGAAGAATAGAGCAGAGCTTCGTGGTGTGCTACAACGTGGACTTCGGACCCTCTTTGTTCGAAAGCGGTCGGCGACAAGTCAGCGGCCACTCGAACAGTGAAGATCACCTGAAGGACAAAGACGAAGACTAAGTGGTTGGATAAGACGTTTCTGTGAGTTCGTTCCAATTTCCTTTTACTCCTGCTTATCTCTTTTCCACATATTTGTCTTTCTTTTGTCTTCTATATTTTCCTTTCTTCAAATAACTAATTTGAGTCAGCAGGTTGCCAGACCCTTAGCAGGCTTAATAGTAATTCATTCATTCATAACTACATCTTAATTACATTAGTCACATAATTTCATTCATCCAATTGTTTAAATAAGTTATCTAAAGTGTTTTCAACTTAGTAACCATCGTAATTAGTAGCTATCTTACTCGCTGCTTTGTGCAAAACCGGTTACGACGTAGCAAGTAGCCGGCCGGCGCACGCGGCCCGTAGCGCAGCCGACCAAAAAAAAAAAAAAAAAAAACACGTCTTCCTTTGTTCGATTGTACTCGCTTATCTATTTGCTAATTAGTAAGTGATCATTCTTTGCCGCACAAACAACTTAATACATTGATTAATTCAAGTGCATAGGTAAACACACTGCATTATGTCTAACAACCTCAAAAGTTTAATTAAGAAAAGATCTTCCATCAAATCAAAGCTCACTACCTTTAGAAAGTATTTAACTGTCCTTAATAGTTGCCAAGTGCTAAGTGATCTACAAGCCACAGAATTAGAGTGCCGTCTCAGTAAAATTGAAAGTTTAAACAGTGATTTCGACGCATTACAGGAAGAAATCGAGTTGCTTTGTGTCGACGACTCCGGCAGCGAAAATGAACACGAATCATCTTCCGAGCGGGAACAATTCGAGAACGACTATTTTGCGCTGGTGTCTGGAGCGCGCTGCCTTCTCAAATCGTTCAAGCGTCTTGAGGATTCTGTGGCGAGCTTCGATGATGCACGATCAGGTGAGGGTTTCAAGACCAGTAATGTTAGACTGCCTAAAATCGACTTACCTCATTTCAGTGGCGACTATCAGCATTGGCTCGAATTTAGGGACGTTTTTTCTTCAATTATCCATAATAATAAAGGCATAAACGAAGTAAACAAATTTCATTATCTTCGCGCTTCTCTTAAAGATAGTGCAGCGTTAATCATACAACATATTGATTTTTCTGCAGAAAATTATAAAATTGCGTGGGATTTGTTACTTGAGCGATACGATAACAATCGTCTGCTCGTTAATAACCACGTACAGGCCTTATTTAACATCAACATTCTACAAAGGGAATCATGTAAGTCTATTCGGAATCTTATTGATACCACGACTAAAAACATAAGGGCGCTTGCTACATTAAAGCAACCTACCCAACATTGGGATACATTAATTATTTTTATGTTGTCTTCAAAATTAGATAAATTTACATTGCGTTACTGGGAAGAACATAGAAATAAACTAACTGATTATCCAACCTTAGACGAATTTATTACCTTTCTTAGAAACCGTGCTGATTTACTCGAAAGTTTAGAGGATCATTATAACCGTACAAATTCATATAACTTAAATATTAAACCTAATAATCAAAACAATAAACTTAAACTTACAAACGAAAACAAATCAATTTCAACACAATGCCCAATGTGTGATCAGTCTCATTATTTATTTAATTGCGAATCGTTTAGAGCTCTTTCAATTGAATCACGTATACAAAAGGCTAAGCAATACAAAGTATGTCTTAATTGCCTACGACTGGGCCACATGAGTAACAAATGTCCTTTGTCACATTGTAAATATTGCAAATATAAACATAATACGTTGTTACACTTAGAAAATTCGCCTTCTACTTCTGTCACGAAGTCTAACTCTGAAGACATTGTCCTCAATTGTGATTGCAATAAAGATGCTACTGCGCCTCGTGTCTTTCTATCCACAGCGGTCGTACGTGTGATCGACGGTCATGGCAAAGAACACAATGCGAGAGTACTGTTGGACAACGGGAGCGGAATTAATCTAATTTCGCAAAGTTACTGCGATGACGTGCACCTGCCGCGGCGCGGCGTGACTACTGCCATCTCAGGTTTTAACAATCATTTATGCACTAGTACACAGTCTTGCAACATAACAATAAAGTCTCTTTGTAGTGATTACAGCGTTGATATAAATTGCATTATTTTACCTAGCGTTACTCCACCCATACCATCTAATTACATCGACGTTAGTAATATACGTTTACCGTTAGGTATTTCTCTAGCCGACCCGTTTTACAATACACCTTCAAAAATAGATATTCTTTTAGGAGCCGATATTTTCTGGGATATTTTAGGTAAGGAATTTATTGAATTAGGAAAACATAAGCCCACACTGCGTGAATCAAAATTAGGCTGGTTAGTTACTAGGCATATAGTGACACCACATTCACTGAATTTTTGTCTTTTTTCTCGTGGTGATTCTAATCCCGATTTATCGTGTTTTTGGGAACTAGACACACTTGATGCTATGCACTCAATGTCAGTTGAGGAGACCGCTTGTGAGCAGAGTTTTGCACTTAACACTTATCGTAACGGTGAGGGTCGTTTCGTTGTTACAATGCCACTAAAACGTTATCCAGAAGTGTTGGGTAATTCGTTTCAGTTGGCAAAAACTCGATTTTTCTCATTGGAAAGGAAATTTAAACGTGATTCAAATTTCAAAGAAAAATATTTACAATTTATGCGTGAGTACGAATATTTAGGTCACATGACTGAAAATACAGAGCTTTTAAATAAAGATAGTTCTCAAATTAATTATTATCTTCCTCATCACGGTGTTATTCGCGACTCAAGTAGCACTACCAAGTTACGTACCGTATTTGATGGTTCTGCTACAACGACAACTGGTGTATCATTAAATGACTTGCAAATGATTGGCCCAAATGTCCAAGATGATTTATTTTCAATTATTTTACGCTTCAGACAACATAAGTACGTAGTTTCCGGAGACATTGAGAAAATGTATCGAAATATTGACCTTAATCCTAGTCAGCGTTCATTACAACAAATAATTTTTCGATGTGACAGTTCTAAACCTATTAAAACTTACACGCTTAATACGGTCACGTACGGTACGTCATCGGCACCGTACTTAGCTACAAAATGTCTGACCAGCTTAGGTTCCACAGTTAGTGACGATGACGTCAGTAATGCTATTAAGCGTGACTTTTACGTCGACGATTTTTTAAGTGGCAGTTCAACGATTGAAGCAGCTATTAATTTATGTAAGGGTGTTATTTCGACATTGTCTAGTGCCAAATTTAATATTAGAAAATGGCAGTCGAATAACATAAACATTTTGAACGCCATCGCCAGTGCAAAATCATCTAATGTTCATGAATTTACAGATTCCAAATCAGAAGGTTCATCCAAAACTTTAGGTTTGAGTTGGAAGTCTGATCTGGATACCCTTCATTTTTCGATTCAAATTGATGATAAAAAGACTATAACTAAGAGATATATTTTGTCAATAATAAGTCAAATTTTTGATCCGTTAGGATTAGTCGGCCCATGTATTATCGAAGCAAAAATTATTATGCAAAAACTATGGATTAAAAAATACTCGTGGGACCGAGAAGTATCTAATGACATAAAGGATTTATGGCTTTCTTTTTCTCAAAAGTTACCTCATCTTAATAGTTTAAATATACCACGTTGGGTTGTTTGTAATGATTGTGATAAGGTTGAAATTCATGTGTTTACAGATGCGTCAGAAAGCGCGTACGGCGCATGTTTATATATTAGATCTATTGACAAACTTGGTCACGTTAACGTGCAGTTACTCACTTCGAAAAATAGGATTGCGCCAATTAAACCCGTCACAATTCCACGTTTGGAATTATGTGGCGCTCTGTTAGGTGCAAAACTGTGTATTAGGGTACTTTCTGCACTTACTTTGAGCATAAATGTATGTCGTTTCTGGTGTGACTCGACAATAGCATTAGGATGGATATCGTCTCAGGCAAGTCAATATAAAAACTTCGTTAGGAACCGCGTACATGAAATACAGGAGAAGACCTTAGGTCACACTTGGAGCTATGTGCCTTCAAAACTTAATCCCGCTGATTTAGTCTCTCGAGGTTTATCAGGCGACCAACTTATAAATTCATCACTATGGTGGCACGGGCCTCAATTCTTAAAATTAAACCAATCCTTTTGGCCTAAGTTTCCAAATACAGACAAAAAATGCAAAATAGACCTACAAGAGAAAATATGTTTAAGCATAAATAAAGAAAATCAATTTAATTATAATAGCATAATTTCTCATCTTACACATAAATATTCTAAGTTACATAAATTACAAACAATAGTATCTTACATCCTAAAATACCTTAATAACCTAAAAAATAAACATGATAAAAATAAACTATTACGAGATCTTAATGATATAAAAAATAATACAATTAAACTTAAAATTAATCTTACACCTATAGAACTACAAGATTCATTACATGTAATAATACGTCGAGCACAGTCTGAAATGTTTCCTGTTGAGTCCGTTGTATTAAAGGCTGGCAAATACCTACCTCGCAAAAATCGGCTGTTGTCTTTATCACCATTCTTTGATAAAAATACTCAGCTCATTCGTGTAGGCGGCAGGTTGGACAATTCTCCGTATTGTTATGATGTGAAACACCCTATTTTAATTTGTAGCAAACATCCTCTGTCTAAGTTAATATTTCACATGTATCATCTTAAACTACTACATGCTGGCCCGCAATTACTGTTGTCTAATATAAGACAAACGTATTGGCCACTGAAAGGCAGAAATTTATCCAAATCTATAGTCAATAAATGTTTGACTTGTTTTAGATATAAAAGTCAGTCTACTCAACCTATTATGGGTCAACTTCCATTTAATAGAACAAATTTAGAATTTCCTTTTCTGCACTGTGGCGTCGATTATGCTGGGCCAGTGCTGATAGCCGATCGCAAAGGTCGAGGTTGCAGGCTCTTGAAATCCTACCTGTGTATTTTTGTGTGTTTTTCTGTTAAAGCTGTTCATTTGGAGCTCGTTACAGAACTCACTAAGGAAGCCTTCATAGCCGCCTTGAACCGGTTCATCGCTCGCAGGGGCAAGCCACAAAGCATCTCGTCGGACAACGGCACTAACTTTGTTGGCGCATCCAACGAATTACGTAAATTTCTAACGGACTCTAACATTCCACATGACATGGCACAGGAAGGTATAGATTTTAAATTTACTCCCCCTTATAGTCCCCACTTCAATGGAATGGCGGAAGCAGCTGTCCGCTCGTCCAAGTACCATCTTCGGCGTCTACTACAGGTTGTCCACTTTACCTATGAGGAAATGGCTACTTGTCTTGCTCAAATTGAGGCTATTTTAAATTCTCGACCACTTACCCAAATGTCCACTGATCCTCTTGACTTCACCGCACTTACCCCTTCCCATTTTCTCATTGGGCGACCACTCACGTCATGTCCGCACCCACAGGTTTTGGAAAGGAGCCTAACATGCCTTGATCGCTACAAAAGGGTCGAGTTCATAAGGCAGCATTTCTGGGCTCGCTTCAGGAAAGAGTACATAGCAACTCTTCAGCAACGGACTAAGTGGATGACATCTTCAGAAAAGGAACTCAAACTTAATCAATTAGTTCTTGTGAAGGACAAAACACTTCCGCCCTTACTATGGTTGTTGGGCAGGGTTATGAAGGTTTACCCTGGCAGTGATGGGGTAACTCGTGTTGCAGAGGTGAAGACCAAAAGAGGCACCGTTCGCAGAGCCTTTAATAACATTTGCCCTCTTCCAGCTCACGATTCTTGACTCTCGCATCCTGGGCGGGAACATGTCGAGAATATCATCCCGACATCGCCAGCGCGGCTCTATGGGCGCAGGCGGGGATGGCGGCGGGCGGTGGGGCGCGGCGCTCCAACCAGCGCAACATATCGGCCACTTCTCCACCGACTTCACCGGGACCACCACCGAACACCTTCGATACCTCTGTAACCCCTTTCTCTCAATAAACCAGCGCTTATAATTTAATACAGTCCACTTCATTTCCTACGACCACCGGTAGACCGTAACAGGGGAGTTGATGCAACTGCCCAGACCCGTCACCCACAACGGTTGCACCGGACTACATCCCGGGGTTGTGTTGCCTGTTTTGGACCACCCAGGGGCCACGTGTAGGGATTACATTCTAAGGGTACACTCTTATGGACGCGGGCAACTCAGCCCCTCGTGTTTTTAATACAAAAGCTTTTACGGTACCTTTTTATTTCCCGATGTTTCGACTGAATTACACCGGCCGTGGTCATGGTTTGGCATTGCTTAATCAAAACGATCCATTACCGATCACAGTTTCCAACGTTATATGAACACCATCGACTATTTTAACCGTGACATTTCTTAAAGATCACTTCTAATTGAAAAGACTTGCCTAACTCCTTTACTCATGGTACTGCATTTAAACCAAACACCCCATATGGCACAGATATAAAGATGCCGTATCATTCGCATATGGTAAAGAGGATTACAACAAAGCATGTCTTCAATGTAATCAGTCCAATGACGAGACCGCTACCGGTGGCAATTATGAGCGATCACCTTTTAGAATACCTGAGGCAATAGTAGCGATTGATCAAAACATGCCTTTAAAAGGAAAGTGGGGGATTAATTTGTATGCTTTGAATAAGGATTTGGACTGCGCTCGTGTGCTCGTTGTGTTGTGTACCCACATTTCACCAATCCAGTTATTAAGTCCCATGTAATAGGTGGGCAGCCTATTGCCATCAATCCGGAATTACGAACTCCGTGCTGCTACTAAGAAATTCCTTGCAGAAAAACCCAATGATACTTTGCCCGACCCAGGAACGTTGACAGCACAGTTGGCGCATTGGTCGAGAGACCGGCTGCTGCGTCGCGTGTCGCAAGTTCGATTCCTGCAAGTAGCAAATATTTGTATGATCAACAGATAATTGCTTCGGGTCTGGGTCTGTGTGCATGTGAGATTATGTGTCTGTCAACATTCACCATACTGGAAGAAATACCTAGTGTGAGAAAAAGATAAAAAAAAAAACTAATATCTTTCCAAATTTGGTTTGAAACACTAACTTATGCCGAAAGTTTGTTATCATTTAGCGCAAAAGAACTAAAATTAGGATTATCCCAATTACAATTCTTAATTAAAATTCAATCCTTACTTAAAATTCAACGTAGTTTTGGATCGTCTCAATGGTATTCCTAGTAAACAACCTGTGTTGCTTTTGTAACATGTAATTACTTAGTCGTTTTGTAAGCGCTTGAGATATTTGTCTAACCATTAAACTGAATGCTTGGCGAGTAAAACTAGTGAGAATTGTTCGTGTTATGAGAAGTCTTAAACTAGTCGTTATCATGCACTTGCATGGGAAGGCTCGCAGCTGATAGATTCCACGTTTTTCTCATATTCCCATATATAAATTAATGTCTTTTGTTGATGTTTACAATGACATTAATTTTTTAATTATTTTATTCGGATCAATAACTAATTAAAAAATACCTTTATAATATGATCTTTTGTGAGAATGTCGAATTTTAAATAGCAACATAGAACTTTTTTTTAACCGACTTCCAAAAAAGGAGGAGGTTTCTCAATTCGACCGTATATTTTTTTTTTTTTTTTTTTTTTTTTTTTTATGTGTGTTCGGGGATAACTTCGTCGTTTATGAACCGATTTTGATAATTCTTTTTTTGTTGGAAAGAAGATATCCCAACGGTGGTACCATGATAAGGAAACCAGGATCTGATGATGGATCCCCGAGAAATCGAGGGAAACCTTCGAAAATCGTAGGGGCGACTCGTGCATTTGTTAATTTTTTCATTAAGTATTTTAAAGCACTACTATTTAATGAAGGTCTGGAGTCGATCTGATGATGGAGCCGAAAGATGATCTAGGGAACTCTTTAACGATTTACAACAATTACCTGGTGTTTGGGCTTGATTAATTTGTATTGATGAGAACTTTACACCTAGATGGGTTGTGACTGTCATTAGGGGTCTGATGATGAAGACGAAGGACAGTCAAGGGAACTCCTCAACGTTTTACAGTAGCTACCTTGTTTTGTATGTATGTCCGTCGATATATTTGTTTGAAAGAGTAGTCCCCAGAGGTGGTCCTATTTCAATTTAGTGAAGATCTGATGAAGATCTTCGAAGTTAGACGATGGAATTCTTCAATAAATCACAGCAAATCACTCGCAATTTCTGTAATCGCATGTTCATGTATAGTTCATGCCACTCAATACATACATAGCATCATGCCTGTATTGCCCGATGGGGTAGGCAGAAGTGTCCACTGTTGTACACAAACATTTCACCGATGCAGTTATTAAGTCCTAGCGGCTTTCGAAGGCCTACCCATATTATTAAATTACTAAATTAACTTATTTATGAAGTATACAAACTTATATATGACCTATACAATATATATATTAGACTTAAAACTAAAAAGACTAAAATAAATTAATTTTAAACAAAAAATAAAAACCGCCTTCCAAAATCTACTACACTAAAAAGTATAAAATAATATCAAAATTTGCTTATAATAAAATAATTTTAAAATAACAATATATAATAATAATCTGTTAATTTTGGAGTCGGTGCCTGATGTATGTGGGGTTTACAACCAGATACAAACGCCGGTAACATAACCACAGCACAACGAACATAAGTGACTAACAAGAGGAAAACAATAACCCTCTCCCAGTACAGGCACCGACTCCAAAATTAACAGATTATTATTATATATTGTTATTTTAAAATTATTTTATTATAAGCAAATTTTGATATTATTTTATACTTTTTAGTGTAGTAGATTTTGGAAGGCGGTTTTTATTTTTTGTTTAAAATTAATTTTTTGTAATATGACTACGTACTTTGAATCTCTTTCCTTGGCAAGGGATAAAAGTCAAAATAAAAATAAAATAAGGTGCCATGTGTGAACATTTTTTTTTAATTCGTTATTATTAATTTAGTACTTTTTGTGTATAGTTAGTTTTTTTTTTTTTTTCACTAGCTAGGCTAGAAAATGCAAGTTTTTTACTAAATCGGTTCAGGCATGGTGGCAGGCAGTTATGGTGGAAGGATACATACATCCTAAAAACTTTTAAATTTTTGGGCAGTCGTGTAATTTTATTTAAGATCACGCCAAAGGGTTAATCATTTTATTATTGTATTAGGTACCCACATTTCACCGATGCCGTTATAAAGTCGTTGGCTTACGACCATTACCATCATTCGGGTACAATCCAAGCACCGAGATGCTACTGAGAATTTCCATCCCAGAACGAGAATAAAACCTTTACACTATAACTACGAGGCACAAAAAAAGACTTGCCAAACGTAAATTGGAAAAATTAACCAAAAAACACGTTTAAAATATTATAAAACCTATTGTCTAAGTTTGAAAATCATCCTAGCACTATAAAATATGAAGCAATAATAAGAGAAAAACTATAAAAAGAGTTGGAAACTTGAAAAACGTTAAAAAGTTCGCAACATTTACAAAGTTTAACAAAGGAGGGTCGATAAAAATCTTTTGTTAAAGTTTGTCCAACTTTCCTGTAAACTGTTTTGCTTACAACCTTATAAGTCGTCGATCTGTATGTAATATGTAAATATATTCAGCTAGGAAGATAATGAAAAGAGTTTTAAACATTTCTTCCGAATTATTTAGACATTTTTAGATTTAACCGCGTCTTTGGTTTGGCGTAGATGTAAGGGCGGTCTGGGCTGTTGAGCGTACTGATATCCGGGTTTCCAGATATATTTTTTTGAGTTAAAACTTCTTTATGCTTGTCGAATGTTTTTATGTAGGTAAAAATCGTATGTATTAGTTAGTTTAATATTCACTATCACTACATAGTATAAAACAAAGTCGCTTCCCGCTGTCTGTCCCTATGTATGCTTAGATCTTTAAAACTACGCAACGGATTCCGATGCGGTTTTTTTTAATAGAGTGTTTTAAGAGCTATTTAATTAATATTTAATACTTCTGTAGGTGCTGATACAACAGTGCAAGGAACGTTATCTAGGTCAACTACTCAGTGTGTTGCAATTTATGTTTATTATTTATAATTGTTAATTTATTAAAAATATAGTTAGTTCGTGTCTGACTGGCCGAGTGTTTAATTGTCTCTCCTGTCCTTAAGAACCTTACACACCTACACACGCAAGATACACCACCACAATTGGTGACCCCGACGTGATTACAACCGACGTGATTACAACCGACGTGATCTCACCCGACGTATCCACATAGAGTTCATAGTTACTGAAACATGAGTCTGGCAAGCAACTGCGGCGGCATGAGCTCTTCAAGCTGTGGTGCTGTTAGTGGCGCTGCAACTGGTGAATTAGCATCCCTATCGGTCTCATCAAAGATACCCGAGTTTTGGACCGAGATGCCCAGAGTGTGGTTCGCGCAATTTGAAACCGTTATGGCTCCGCAGAAACAAGGCGACGACGTGAAATACAGCCTTGCGGTCTCCAAGTTTGGAAAAGAAGCGGTACGACAAATATCTGACATTTTAATATCACCACCAGATACTAACAAATACAAAGCCTTAAAGGACAGACTTTTATCTGTATATGAGGAATCGGAAGAACGCCAATTTCAAAAGTTAGTTGGCGAACTGGAGCTCGGTGATCAAAAGCCTTCACAGCTCCTACGACGCATGAGAGAACTTGCGAAGAATACTAACGTACCCGATAAAACGTTACACAATATATGGACGTCCAGACTCCCGAACCACGTCCGCGCTGTGTTGACAGTAAGTCAAGATCAAAATCTCGACAATCTCTCCGGTATTGCAGACAAGATTATGGAAAATAATAGAGGAGATGTGTGCACAGTTTCCAGTGAACAGCCGTCAGTCATGACAGAACTGCTATCACAAGTCAATAAATTAACGTTGGAGGTAGCAGCCCTACGAGCACAAGTCGGAAACAATAGGGACAACCGATCGCATTATCGTGGCAGAAGTCGGTCGAGATCAAAATCACGAACAAGTATAACACCAGACAATCCAAAATGGTTGTGCCGGTATCATCTGCGTTATAGAAACCGCGCAAGGAACTGCGAACAGCCCTGCAATTGGAAGAAGCCGGCGGAAAACTAGAATCAGCGTTGCCGGAGGCGGCCGTCAGCGCTATACTCCCGTCTAACCGTCTATGTGTTACCGACCGAAAAAGTGGGTATCATTTTTTAGTAGACACCGGCGCCAATATATCTGTTTTGCCTAAACGGGACAAAAAAGGCATAAGCATTACATCATATAAATTATACGCCGCCAATGGAACAGAAATTAAAACATATGGTGAAAAAACGCTGACTCTCGATTTAAATACGAGGCGACCGTATCTGTGGACATTTATTGTGGCTGATATTACACAACCAATTCTCGGCGCAGATTTTCTGGAGCACCACAATCTCTTAGTAGATGTTCGAAATAAAAAACTGATTGACGGGAAGACAGGACTCTTAGCACTTGGGAAAATCATACAATCAGACCTACCGACTCTACGAACTATCAAACTGGAACAACCCTTCACAGACTTACTGGAAAAATACCCGAGCATCACTAAACCGATAAACGCTCTAGTTGAGTTAAAACACGAGGTCAAACACCAAATTATTACCGAAGGTCACCCCATATATTCAAAATGTCGTCCGTTATCCGCTGATAAATATCAAAAAGTGAAAAAAGAAATCGAGCATATGTTAGAGATGGGTTTATGCAGACCGTCTAAGAGCCCGTGGTCTAGCCCTCTCCACGTCGCTATCAAGAAAAACGGCGATTTACGATTATGCGGCGACTACAGAAAACTGAACGCTATAACCATACCCGACAGATATCCAATACCACGATTAACGGATTTCACGTATTTGTTGCCTGGTACAGTAATTTATTCCCGTATTGATCTCCAGAGAGCGTACAATTTGATCCCAGTACAAGAAGTGGAAAAAACTGCAGTTATAACCCCGTTTGGTCTATTCGAATTTCCTAGAATGCCATTCGGATTACGTAATGCAGGTCAAACTTTCGTCAGATTTCTCAACTCAGTGCTATCAGGTTTAGATTTCGTTTTTTCATATATCGACGATATTTTAATAGCCTCAAGATCAGATGAGGAGCACCGACGTCATTTAAACGAAATCTTCAAAAGATTAAGCGACAACGGCATCACCATCAACCAAGATAAATGTGTATTTGGACGATCACAAATAGAATTCTTGGGATATTGGATAACACAAGATGGAACAAAACCACTCGCCGAAAAAGTAGAAGTCATCAAAAATTATCCGAAACCCGATACTGTTCAAGAACTGCGACGCTTCCTAGGTATGATAAACTTTTACCGCAAAAACATACCTCAAGCTGCAAAACATCAAGCATGTCTCAACAAATACCTCACTGGATCAAAAAAGAAGGACAACACCAAAATTCAGTGGACCCCAGATGCCATTGAAGCATTCAGGCAATGTAAGGAAAGTTTAAGCAACGCCGTTACGTTGACATCTCCGTCCACCCAAGCTCCACTATCATTGATGACCGATGCATCACAAACGTGCGTTGGCGCGGTCCTGCAACAGTACGAAAATAATATGTGGAAACCACTATCGTTTTTCTCCAAAAATCTGAGTGAAGCACAGTCAAAATACAGTACATACGATCGCGAATTACTGGCAGTTTACATGGCGATAACACACTTTCAACCTTATGTCGAAGGAAGACAACTGATTGTTTACACCGATCATAAGCCCCTATGTCACGCTTTTACAACAAAAACAAACGTATCGAGTAATAAGGTTCATGACCCGAGGCGAGTACGTCACCTCGGATACATCGCACAATTCACTACGGACATCCGACACCTAGCCGGTAACGAGAATCCGGTGGCCGATGCATTGTCAAGAATTGCACAAATAGATTGCCCTTCGCCTTTGGATTGGAGCGAGATAGCAGATACACAACAAACAGATCTTGAACTCAAGCAGCTGATTGAGAAAAACAATCTCTATATAAAGATTATGAGATTATCAAATGGGAAACACTTGTACTGCGAAAATTCGACAACCGAAGTCCGCCCATACGTGCCAGAAGGATTACGAAAGAATATCTTCGACAGTATGCACGGCCTTACTCATCCTGGCGTAAGAGCAACCAAAAAGTTAATATCAAGACATTACTTTTGGCCTAATATGAAAGCAGATATCGGAAAGTGGGCAAAGACTTGCGTAGCTTGTCAAAAAAGCAAAATATCGCGACACAACACGTCACCCATCGGCAATTTTCCGCTTTCAGCGCGTTTAGATCACGTGCACATAGATATTGTTGGTCCGTTACCCGAATCTCACGACAAAAAGTATATAGTGACGATGATAGATAGAACAACACGATGGCCAGAGGCTGTGCCAGTCACTGAGATCACTGCAAAAGTAGTGGCAAAAGTTTTTGTAACAACTTGGATCGCACGTTTTGGATGCCCAGCTGTGATAACGTCGGACCAAGGAAGACAGTTCGAGTCCGACCTATTCATATCACTTACGAAGTTACTCGGTATTAAAAAGATCAGAACAACAAGTTACCACCCACAGTCCAATGGTATCATAGAGCGATGGCACAGAACCATGAAAGCCGCTATAATAGCTCGTGGTGACTCAGCAAATTGGTCTACAGAATTACCTATCGTATTGCTCGGTTTGAGAGCCGCAATTCGAGAAGGAGACAACGTTAGCCCGGCTCAAATGCTGTATGGCACTAACATCCGTATTCCAGGAGTATTTTTCGAGCAGAAAAAGCTAAACATATCTCCGGAAAATTACGTCAGCGATCTGCAAAGAAATATGGAAAACCTGTGTGCATTCAGAGATTCTCATCACGCAAAACAAAACTCTTTTATTCATCCCGAAATGAAGAACTGTGACCACGTTTTTGTACGCACAGATGCTGTAAAAAAACCTTTGACGCCACCATACGAAGGTCCATATTATGTATTAGAAAAACATGATAAGTTCTATAAACTACAAATGTCAAACAAAACAGCAATCGTTTCATTAGACAGATTGAAACCTGCATTTATTTTACACGACGATAAGGTGAATGACCAGTTAACATGCATTAAAAATTACAAGAATCCCTCGGAAACCACTTCGAAACGTGATCGGACCGTCAGCAAAAATATGGAAAATAACATGACACCGAAAACTACGCGATCGGGCCGAATCATACGACCGGTAGTTCGATTTACGTCATAATTAACAAATTCACAAGTTATTTATAATTAGAGTTCATACTTCATTACACAATCATTTCGGAAGCACCTACTCCGGAAACACCTATCATCATAAGGACACCATTACTATCATGGGGAATTATGGAACCAGAGACGTTAAAGAAGAGATCGTGGTGGCCCAAAACGCAGCCGGATCTGGAAGCGCTAACGCAAGTGCTACCATGACGGACTTAGCGATGGGAGGATTATTCTGCATTGCTTTGGTACTTCTGCTGTATATTGGATGCAGTCGATGCAAGAAGAGGTTCTACAAGACGGTGTTCCGGTACATCGATGATAGAAGCGCGCTGCGAGCGGTCAACGTCCCAGTCGCAGCTCCAGTTCCATCAGTGTCAGTGCGCTGCAGCGAACATTGTCATCCAACATCGCAGGGACAGTAACAGTAACAAGAGTATTATTTTTTTTAAGGGGGAAGTACTGTAGGTGCTGATACAACAGTGCAAGGAACGTTATCTAGGTCAACTACTCAGTGTGTTGCAATTTATGTTTATTATTTATAATTGTTAATTTATTAAAAATATAGTTAGTTCGTGTCTGACTGGCCGAGTGTTTAATTGTCTCTCCTGTCCTTAAGAACCTTACACACCTACACACGCAAGATACACCACCACACTTCCAGTATTAAATTTTTTTAGTATATTATTTGATTTCGGTCACCTGTATAGGAACTGAATTGATAGCAATGACGTCGCCAAAAAGACGTGTTAAAATATGGATGAAGAATTCGCGGTGGAGAGCAGAGGTCGAGATGACTTAGTGGTCAGAGCGCCTGGAGTATTCTTCCGGGAGACGCAGGTTCGAATCCTGTTCGCCACCGTATTCTTTTTCCATTTAATATTGTATTTTAGAGCTAGCTAAGCATGCGTTAATGCTTTTCAAAGATTTATCTTGAATTATAATGATATTAGTTGGAGGTGTCGGAAAAAATGCCTTCTGGGAGCGTTCAACGAAAACGCTACTAACAAAATGATGTATGGTGGAATTGTGTATCTTACATAGGTCTACAGAAAAGTCCACGACGGCATATATCTATCTCTTAAGGTACACTATCCATTTTAATACTTTCAAAATGGGAAATTATTAAGAGGTTATTGGAAAGCGATCAAAATTTCATGATTACTTTTGATCGCGATAACAGACATCCACGCGGGCGAAGCCGTGGGCATCAGCTAGTGATGAAATAAAAATAAGCTATCAACCAACATACTAATACATATTAACAGTATATAGTTTTCACTTCTGTTGGCATTCACCATGACTGCCTCAATTTCTTTATTTTTTGTCCGGCAATAAAATAAATAGACTTTTAGATAGACTGGTATATGTCAATAGACTTGCCTTCATAGGGTACATGGGATTCAATAACAGCATCAATAGACTTGCCTTCATAGGGTACATGGGATTCAATAACAGCATCAATAGACTTGCCTTCATAGGGTACATGGGATTCAATAACAGCATCAATAGACTTGCCTTCATAGGGTACATGGGATTAAATAACAGCATCAATAGACTTGCCTTCATAGGGTACATGGGATTCAATAACAGCATCAATAGACTTGCCTTCATAGGGTACATGGGATTTAATAACAGCATCAATAGGCTTGCCTTCATAGGGTACATGGGATTCAATAACAGCATCAATAGACTTGCCTTCATAGGGTACATGAGATTAAATAACAGCATCAATAAAATGTGAAGGTAAAATGTGGAACGGGAATTCGGAATAGTGAGCTGAGGTCGAGATGGCTTAGTTGGCAAAGCTTGTTGAGCAGAGCAGAGTTATCCTGGCGGCGCAGGTTCAAATCCTGGTCACGACCGTATATTTCTTTCCACAAAAATTTATAACTTTATCATTCATTGTTATTTATTTATTTATTAGAATGACATTAAAATCTAAATATAATACCTACTAGCTTATATAAAATTATTTACAAACTAAATATATATATAAATACACTATACTACAAAATAAAGAAAACCTTTTTCCATTTAATATAATAACTTTAAAACCTGATACGTTATTTATCATTTTATAAAAAAAAACTTTTTTCGGTTTATGCTATGGCTCTATAAATACCATAAAGTTCATTTATTTAAATTTCGGCCAGCTCAGTTACCAGCAAGGGACTTTTTGGAAATAACAAAAAAAAACAAGTCTTCATAATATAATTATTAAAAATTAGCTATTTTCAAGATACAAAATATTTTTCCTCCTTGTGGCATTCCAGATTTAAAATTACAATGAAATCACAGGTTATATATCAATAGAATCTCGCTCCGCTATTACTTCATACAATAATCCTTTTCCTAGACGAAGTTCTATTTGTAAAGCAACAAAATAACACGATAGCCTGTCATACCTTGTTTGTAAGGTCATCAGTAACACCGCTCTATATACGAAAGGGGTTCCTCTCGAAACTAGACTACCTATTTTAAATCTAATAAATATTTCATAGTTCAAGTTGATTAATTAAAACCTCTGTGGAAATGAAAACCCAAAAAATATAGTCATAATTTTCCATCAAAATTATATTTATTTACCCAGTATCAATTTGATTGTATTTATCTTGAATTTAATACAATTTTGTACCGACGAATTTAGTGCCTAATTAAACGTTTTACTTAATATTATTGTATTAGTAGAAAATACTACAATCATATTAGATTGCAGTATTTTCTAATTCTATTAACTAATTCGGTTGGCGCCCAACGCCATTAAAAATATATTCTATAATATAGGAAGAAATATACCTATTGTCTTCAAACTGTTAGGAGTTTGATTTTACGAACAAATACACGCGTTGTTCTCAAATCAAACTTATATTCAAAGTTTGAAAATGGAACACAGTACCGATACTACCCGCGTAGTATTTCCCTGACATAATTTTTATATAAGATTTAATTTATAATTATTACCTATGTAGACAAAAATAATAATTTCAGTATGTACTCGTACAAGTCTTTTCTCTTCAATTGATAAACAAGCCCTCTCATACATTGAGGAAAACAATTTTTCTTTTCCGTGTTAACTTTCCGAACATTTTACCTTAATAGGTACTGTCACAAAGAACCGTGTAGACAGACACTAGTATATTTTCCAGTGAAAAAAATATAATTATTTCACGTAAAAACATTAATCCTAAAAACAATAAATTAAATATTCACACCCTAAATTAAATAAACTTTTAACAGTAAAATAGAACCTACCTTACAACCGGCTGCGGCTGCGGGTATCCAACAATCCTCTTCTCCTTCCTCCTCCTACACTCACTCTCCACTCTTTTATCACTGTTATCACGAATCGTATGATACCTCGGTTGATAACTCTCAAGTTGCGTGTATAAACGCGCGCGTGGCGCGGGCGACGGGCCTCGTTGCGACATAGGATCCCCACGTCCGTTCTCCGTGGCAGACGGTGCCACACTGGTGTAGTTTGTATACACTCTCTCAGCCACCCCTGGCCGACGCTTTTCCTCGACAAATGCCACTCGAGGCGGCTTTGGTTGCATCAAGTTGATCTTCTTTTTCTTTGCTGTTGACGTCACGTAGAAAAAGTAGCCGTTGCGGTCCATTTTCGGGGCTGTTGCTTTGACCTGTGGAGTTTTGTTGTGGTCAGTTATTGTGATAGATGGTTCATAACAGTTGTATAGCAGATATTTAAGGTAATTTTGGAGTATTAGTTTACATAATAATTAATTCAAGGAAACGTGAAATGATTATCATAGCCGATGATAATGATCATAAACTTTATACCTATACAATGTTCCATGTGATTGACGAGCATTGCAGGTATTCTTGTAACCAAGTAATAATTAATAAAACATCGGAGCTTCAAAATAAAAAATCAATTTACAATTTAGGTTTGGTGTAAAATTCCCAGTTCAGTTAGCAGAATCCAATACTCTAGTTTCAACATCAAACTGCTATTTCAGTCAGTTTAAATCGTTTGTAAATATTTTTTCAGCGAAACTCATCACGAGCCGATAGTTACGTTTGCATATCTCTGTTTCCGGTTCCGGTAGCCGTCAAAACAATAGCGCTATTATCGTACCGTTTAAAAGGTGTAAAACGAATTCGCTTTTTGCGCTGGCTCGCAGCGCTTCAATCGCTTGACGATCGATCGTGACGGGAGGATGATGTATGCAAAGTTTCGGTTTCGACCTCTCCCTGTTGTGTTGTTTTTAAAGTCTGTTTGGGGTGGATGAAAAGTAGGGGATATGAAAACAGATATGCATGTGGGTACCAAATTATTTTGATTAAAAATTAATTAAAGGCTTAGAAATGTCGGATAGCAAATAATTTAATAAATCTGATCCTGTTCCAATACTGAATGGTCTATCCGGTACTGGAACAGGATCAGATCTTTTTATTTATATTTAATTCTGTCAAAGATTTAATAAAAAAACGAGTTTAGGTTTAGGTGTACTTCTAGTAGACTATCGCAAAAAGCTAATATAGATTATCTAAGAGTTCAGTTTCTGATAATTATTTAAGCGTACACGTATTTACATTGTTTTTATACATACATAAAGAATAGGCTTTTCTGTACACCGTCTGTTTCATCGAGTTTTAATAAATTAGATGTAGGTCACATGTAGGGACAGCAGTGATAGCCTAGGCTATTACTACTAGTAGTATGACCGTTGAACTGACAAGTCAAAGCTCGCAAGTTCGAATCCAAGGCACGCACCACTGACTTTTCGAAGTCATGTGCGTATTATAAATTAATTATCATTTGCATAAAACGGTGAAGGAAAACATCGTGAGGAAACCAGCACACCTGAGAGATGTTCTCGGTGGTGTGTAAAGCCATGTCAGAGACCTACGGGTGGTTTAAATTCGGACATTATGTTGTCCATCAACTACACGATAAAAAGAAAAAGATGCAGGTAGGTGAACACAACACATCGCACCCGGACCCACCAAGAACATATGATTCTGAATTTATTTCTTAATTTAAAAAAGCATTGCCCGGTTTGTTACCATGAACTCATTGTAATTATACGGGCATATTTTTTAAATTTATTTACCTAGGCTGTGGTAACACGATATTGATGAATATTTTCATTCATATAATAACTTTCGTGAGATATGTTCATATCAATTATTGTTCACTGGTTACTACTCACGTGCATTTTTTGGGATTGCCCGACTAGTTTCGAACTCGAACGGAGCTCTTAGTCATGAGCTGAGCCCGCGACGATATCGCGAGTCAGACTCAGTTAGAGTTTGAAACGAGTCGGGTAATCGCGAAAAATGCACGTGAGATAGTAACCGGTGAACATTAATTGATTTTCATTCATGGAAAAGGTACATGAATGAGAATATTCATCAATATCGTGTTTTGTACTGAAGCATACCACTGCTCTATTAGCAGGTTCCCTATCCACAGAGCAGAAACAATAGTAAAACAAACGATATGTATCACACGTGATTCATCTGATAGTGAACGGATTAAAAAAAGCTGAAAACTTCGAATCGGAGGAGTACAAAATTGTACTTTATAACAATAAAAATCTATTGTGTCTGGTAATTAATGAGTCAACAGATAAAAAAAAAACACACCTGCCATGAATAATGTTATTTTATTTCACATCTTGTTGTGTACCCTAGCCACTATATCACTATCTTTATTAAATCTTACTAACCTATGTTACCCGGGAAAATATAAGGATTCTAACGATAGGTACTCCAAACATCTAAATCAGTTCAGGCGTTTAGAATTTTTTGTGGAATAAAGAAACTCAGAAACATACATACATACATAAAAAACAAACCACTCCTTTTTTTGGGCAGTCCTATAAACACTATCACTTTCTCATATCTACCCGCATAAAGTGCACAAAAAGTCAAATACACAACATAAAATCTTATACGTGCAAAAAGTTATAGTGCCCTGCCAATCTACCGATAAGAATAAATTGAAGCCTCGCCAACAATTCCTGATACTCACAATGCAATGTAGTGGATAAATTCCTTGAAATCATTTGCACCCTGTCCATTGCTGGTCCGTATCGCGGTGATCTCTACATCCCTGCTGGTGGAGCGGCAATGAATCTGACACGCTTTTGCCGCCAATTCACCTTTGTAGGATGTTGGTTGAATAGCGATAGTAGTGAGACATACTTGTGTAGAGGACGTCAAGCAGGGTTCGTTCATTCTTTGTTTGAATCATCAGCATCAGTCATTCTTTGAATGAGATACTATATTATATGGAAAACGAAAAAAAAATAATGGAAAAATTTATATAGCATCACGCCTGTATTCCCCGAAGGGGTAGGCAGAGGTGTACACAGTTGTACACCCACATTTCACCAATGCTGTTATTAAGTCCCATGTAATAGGTGGTGAGCCTATTGCCATCTACCGGGCACAATTCCAAACTCCGGGCTGCTACTGAGAAATTTCTAACGGAAAAACTCAATAACACTTTGCCCGACCCGGGAATCGAACCCGAGACCTCATGCTCAGCAGTCGCGCTTGGGACCACTAGACCAATGAGGGAGTCAGAAAAAGGTACCGTAAGTTATTCTCATGGAAATTCTATATATGGTTTGGGCGTCACGATGACTGATGCGTTTGTGCCGTCAGTTAGGACTGGCCAACTTGAAATTGCTATGGCTCTTTCTTCAAAAGGCCTTTCCAGACACTCTACATGATTACCGTCACATAACCATGAACAGTGATGTTTGGACTTTAAAAGAGACTAGGTATGACCTCTGAATGTGTTTAGGTTTTTCTACTCAGATAGTCAGATCGGAAACGCCGGTACATTATAGATAAAAAAGTGACAAGTAAAAGAGATCGTTTTACAGAATAAACAATTTGAATTAAATCTTTGGTACTTTCTGTCCAATTGCTTAGGCTTTTTGAACATTTCTAATGGTCTCTCATTGTAGAACAGGAGTATCAGCTATACGTACTGCAATCCATATACAGAAATTGTTAAACATTTTCGACCTACGGGCGGTTTAAACAACGACACTAGGTTGCTCGACCATACGATTTAAAAACGTGAAGATAAACATTTTAAAAGACCACATTTGCATGTGGATAAACTTGTAATACAGTTATAATATTGACACCCAGAAAATTATACGATGTTTATAACATGTCTGTAGCATATTCAGGCAGCCCATGATATTATTTTGATAAAGTCTAAAGCAATTAATATCACTTCATTACTCTCCACTCTTCCGCACAGGAAAATTTCCATCCATCCAAAAGACTTTCAAAGTACTTCATTCCTGCTAGCCGTGTGTATCAATCTGTCACAGCTCACTGCAGAGATGTTATCGCGCCTCCGCCCGCGGCGTCTTTCTGAATGCTAACTGGTCCCTGAATACTCGCAAAGCACTATCTACGACATCTGTGCCCTATACACAACGGATCCCTACTTTGATACCGGCCTGTTGGCCTCCAGGTATTTTTCTGTGCGATTTAGATTGCCGTCTGTCTGTATTTAGTGTTTAACAAAGCATGTTGTTTTAATTAATGGTGGTGGTTCTAGTTTTTGCTGGAATGATATTAAGTTATAAGTTTTGATATAATTTTGGTATTTGTTTATTAATCTGATTCTTTTTCAAGTGCCGATAATAAGATACAATTAAAATTATAACTTTAGAATTCGCTAAGCATGTGTTAATGCTTTTCCAAGATTTATCTGTAAGATACAATTAATTACATTATTGTTACCGGCCTCCAGAGGTCTAGTGACACTCGATGAATGAATAAAGTTTCGAGAAAGAATTTGAATAACAGAATGTTAACTATTTTTGGCATATTTTTTTAACCTTCAGAGAAGACAACGTTTTGTTAAACTTTCGTTAATATGAGCAAACTTGATTATATAGTTATTTTGACTAAATAACCAAAAGTAGTTGCTCCAGCAGTAGATGAAATTATTTAAAAATTATATTGAAAAATTGTTTTGAATCTTTATGATGTAAGCTTTCACTTATATGTATCCACACAGCACTAAAAACAAGATCAATAACGTCACACTTGGCAACAAATTGAGTTTAATTTAAACAACAGTGCTTGAGGGTAGTAAACACTGGGATTGGAACTGAAAAGTGTATTTACAGGACCTCTGAGAATCCCACAAGAGATGTGAAGAACGTTGTACTCAAGATAGTACATGTACATACAGCATAAACACTAAAGAGTGTGAATGGTGTACTCATTTGGGTACTCTCTGAAATATTTGTTTGATGTGTGACCCATTTTGAACAAATTACTTTTTATAATATTTGTATTGCTTGTACAGGTTTTAAAAATATTTGCGTATAAACTCGAGATAGATATCTATAAAATGGAGATAATTTTTTATTAATGATGATCATGAAATTGAACCAAATTCATCTCGGGATCATTGAGCAATGATATCAGGAGATTTGAGTATTTGCCATTTCAGTCATTAATGCATTGTTTTTGAAAAAATACATTTAAAAGAGAGCTTATAAAATTAAAATTTATTTATTCAAACCGAACTTGGCGTCGCATTAATTATCTGTATTATTTACTTCCACTACCTGAGGGATGAAGTAGTAAAACCGAATCTGTATCAAAAGCGGTGCATGCCAATTACGAACCAAAGCTTCTTTGTCTTGGCAATATTTGTGCAGTGTTGCTAGCGCCAAATATTGACACGCTTCGCATGGAGTGAAGGATTGCTTCGGAGTTTATGTGGAAATTATTTGGGATTTCAAAGAGGAATGGAAGAGGATTTTAGTTAAACAGATGTTTGAGTTTGGATGTGTCTGTTTTGATTGCGTGAGTGCTGGTGTGTTTTTTCCTGTATCATGATATGTATTTTGTTTGATGTAATAACTCCGAAGTTCCTGTATTCGTTATCATTATGTTGATTTTAGCCAGCTATGATTAAATTCTTGTTACCTTCGGAAAACTTTTTACGTCAAATCCCCAAATCTTTCCTAAACGTCTTTGGAATTACAGATAAATCTTTCAAACGCATTAACGCATGCGAAACGAACTCTAAAGTTATATATTTTTTGTGGAAAGAAAAATACGGTCGTAAGCAGTTATTCGTGTTGTTTCAGTCACCTGTAAAGGAACGGAATAGATAGCAATGATGTCATCAAAAGACCAATTAAAATGTGGAAAAATAATTCGGGGTAGTGAGCAGAGGTCGCGATGGCTTAGTGGTCAGAGCGCCTGGAGTATTTATCCATCTTTGAAATGATTTATTTATGACAATCAACTATTGTTTTTATTTTTATTGAAAATGTATCTACATTTTGTCACCAACTCGCCTGATGGTAAGAGACGGGTGGCCGAGGATAGAGAACGTATATCCAGAATAAATCTATTCACTTTTAAGTATAGTGGATAAATTTTGGTAGAACGATAGTTGGGGAGGTGATGCAACTGCCCAGACCCACAACGTTTGCACCGGACTACATCCCGAAATATGCCTAGGTCACTTCACGGTATGGCTTTGACCGGTAGGTGGTAACTAGCCACGGCCGAAGCCTCCCACAGAGTTGTGTTGCCTGTTTTGCACCACCCAGGGGCCACGTGTAGGGATTCCATTTTAAGGGTGGACTCCCACGGACGCGAGCAACTCAGCCCCCTAAATAATAAACCCCGAAATATTGGGCTATCTTGTTAACCTCATCTAAAAATGCAATTTCTCTCTTTAATAATTATTTATCTGACATATTCATCTTCCACATATCATCTTATCGTCTCAGTCATTCATTAGCTCAAGACCCTTCACGACTTAACCTCATAAGGGAGAAAAACGATGGGAACAAAAAGCCTTCATCCACAATAATCGCATTCAAGTGTTCGTGATCCATTAATTAGTGACAAGTGAATGCACTTCCTATGTACACTGTGAACTTGGAGGTGGTAACAAATGGAGTGCTAATGTGCAGATCAGCCCGGTGGGTTTAGAGGGCTTCAACATTGCATTTATTATTGCCTTGATAAGGATGAATGAAGTGAACATTGTTAATGCAATGGGTAGGAGTCCGCCACGAGGTCTATGAAGGATTTGGATGTACACTACAAAAAATACATACTACGTTTATGGGAAAAATTCATAGAATTAGAATATTTTTGGTACCACATAGAAGGACATAGAGCTCAAAAAAGTGCTACCGATTTTGAATTGTCAATGTGTGCGTGCAATAGTAATGTACAACGTGGAAATATTGACACATATAAATTATCGATAAACAATATTTCAGATGTAAAGAATTGGTATACAAAATGAAAATATTTTCAATCAATTTATGTTAATAAAACTAAAATCACAAGGGTAGGTATTATTTAATGCACTTAATTAATTACATTATTATAATAAAAACATTTCATGCGCTCAAATTATAATTATACTTCATTGTTAATAGGTACTTTGTAAAGAAAGCAGCTTTTAAGGACCCTGAGCAGTGTTTAGAGTTTGACTGATTGAGGTGATGATTGACTGAATGATTTTTATCTACCTATCCTAATACCATTGCGGAGGTGGTCTCGACTCAGCGCAGCATACGCTTGAGGTGTGCCCTGCCTAGACCGCTTAGTGGCGGGTAGTAAGAGCTAGTATCGGGAGCTGTCTCTGCCGGCAGTAGTGAGGGCTACGCTGGCAGATAAAGTGAACTGGACAGGAATGGCTTCCTTTGTCTGCTATCCTGTTGTCATCCAGGAAGAGGCCGCCTAACAGCCGAAACCCCGCCTGTATGATTTAAGACAGGCGGCCCTTTGGGGTCACAGAAAGGGGACTCTGTTTACCCATCGTGATCCCAGAGTAAACGGTGGCATAGTAGTCACGTGCTATAGTGCACAGCGGGGCTTAGGGGAGACCTCTGTACAGTCTCTCCAGGGATGTGACCTAATAGGCGCTGCATAGCGGGGGTGCTGGAGCTGGTCTATTACGTGCCCCCCTCCATATGCTGATGGTGACCACCGAGGTGGTTTTAGTGAGGTAAGAATACTACACACCTCGGTTTTATCCAAAAAGGCCGGGCGTGTTTTTGAAGGCTTCCCCCCGAAAAAAATATTGGTATATCTTTTCTTATTTTTTTTTCTTTATTTTTTTCTTCGTTATTTTTATTATTTTCTTTATCAATTAGTCTCATCCATTATTCTTTTTCCTTTGCATTGACAGGAAACCTTTTAGTATAAAAATTATATCATAAAATTGTGATAGACTCTTGAATTTGTAGTAAAAAATATGTAAACAACATATTCATTACGTTAACATATATAGGCTCAGTGCTCACCGCCTAAAGGTGATAGCGCAGGAATCACCAACTAGTTTCATTCGGGGTCTGTTTTTAAAATTAATATTAGTAGCGCAGTTCGTTAGATGATTATTAACAACCAAGATCCGCACAAAGTAGGTTGGGGGGTCCAGATTCGAACCACTACTGTAAGCGTGATAAAATATATTTATTACGTAACCTGGGCCACTAAGATACGCTAACGCTTCTTATATGTTATAAGCGTCCGAGCAGACACACCGACAAACAGACTGTATCGATAGCGTTAGGTACCTACCCCAATTAAAATTTTGGTAAAATAATCAATGTGCAGAGATAGTCGGTACATCTACACTTTAAATAAATTCTGATATCGGAACTTTTTGTTCTAAAACTTCATCGATACAATAGTCGACACTGACAAGTCACTATTTCGTGTACATGAAATGAAAATTTATATTAGAACAACGTCCTTAATATTGCTTTTTACTATAGAGAAATATCACTATATTCTTGATAGAATTTGGTTTTCCAAATAAATTTTCTAAAGTAAAAATTTTTTAAATATGGCCATGAAAATATATGCTGATATTGACAATTTACCTGTGAAATGAATGTTTTTCTGGATTATTTTTATAAGAAACATCGCAGTCACCAACACAACACGTAGGCATTTCTTATAAATTATAAAACTGTTTAAAATATACAGTATTCACTGACAATACAGCAAATATAAGTTAGCGTGATTTTTGACAGGGACACCGGAGAAAACAACATCTGCCAATAGTGCTGATCGAACCTAAATATGCTTTCTCTTTCTAACAAGTGATATTTCCGTAAGAGGTTCCATCCTCATAGTAGTCTTTGTAGGTCTTTTTCTATCCTACGTTTATGGAAAAATTATATTTTACTTATTACATTCGTAATTTTTCTGGTAGAAACTGAATATCTGTCTAGCCATTTCCTAATTACATTCGGGTCAGGTCGGTCAAGAGAGGAGAGCTGAAAAGTAGTACAAATATTGGTTTGTATATCATTCTTATTTATTTGGTAATCTACAAATAAAAGGGAAAGTTTGAAAGGATTTTAAAATCCGACTCCATAACGACTTCCACGCATGAATTAAAAAGGACATACCGCCTTATACCACTGAAGATCGACCAATGACGTTGTGATTTTAGGAAGTTTTCTATGAATTCTCCATTGTTTTCAACTTACTGCTCCGTGTTCATGTATGTTAATGCATTTCTTGCGTGCGTTTCTGAGCGTCTATGAGCGAGGGAAGGTCTAATGTGTTACGAGAGTGATTTGCAACTTGTATACCTTCTGTTGCACGGTTGCAGGTCTTTAAGCTCTTGTTAATAAATGTACGTGAATTCCATTTGCATTTGTTAATGCAGTAATACGATACCACCTTGTAAAATCTTAGGAATTATGAAATTAATAACTCAACTATTCTTTCATCAGGTCTACTTCGTCTTTCGTGTAATGTCGGAGATGTTTAATCACACAAAACCCTCGGATTTGGTTCAACAACTGCTATTAAGTAAAAAGAACCAAAACCAAAGGTTTGTTGTGTCCTCTGAAGCTGACCATGCCAAACTTTGCTTTTGATTCCTAATTGAATAGAATCAAGCATTACCTCGCGGAAGTCCATTACAATGGATGCAAATAAATACAATATCTAGCTACTTCCACAATATTGAGGGTAGTCATGCAATTAGCTGTGGACCGCCTACAGTTGCAACTACCACCAACTACTCTACACGTGTTGTGTGTAGATTATTTGGTGGTAGGTGCAAGTTTTCATCGCTTGCACATAAGCCAGGCGGGGCGGGCGGTCGGCCGGTGCTCAGGCGCATGACTACCTCAATATTATGGAATGAATAGTATATTGTATTTATTTGCATTAATTGCGTAGGAAATTCTAAAGTTATAACATGTTGAAGAAGAATACGGTTGTGAGCAGGATTTGAACCTGCGCTGCTCGGATAACTACTCCAGGTGTTCTTTGCCTGCTCCAAACGTTCATCTTGGGACCCAGGTTCAAATCCTGCTCACGATTGTATTTTTCTTTCCGAAATTGATAACATGCGATAATGTTTTTGAAAAATGTATCGAAAGTGTTTTTAAAGTTACGCTTATGCAAACCGGTTTTTCGAACTGATGAACATTTTTAATGAAAAAGGATATTGATGTGGGCCTTGTGCCGGATGTTGAGGTTTTCTACCATAAACGTATTTAGGAAAATACAAAATGGAGGTTCCGAATAAATTGGTAAATAAGTAATGAAAGCGCCTGTGTTTAGTATCTGTTTAATAATATATCTTAGAGAGTATGATTTTAAAACAGATCTCATTGAGCTAGAGGTCGCAAATACGGCTGCTGAGCGTGAGGTCCTGGGCTTGATTTCTGAGTATAGCAAATTGTCATTGTGTTTATCTGATAGGAAACTCTTAGTTGCACAATTAAGAATCGATAGAGGGCAAACTGCTCACCAACTATTAGACACAGGTAACAGCATCGGTGAAATTTTGGTGTAAACTATACATTTCTGCTATACCCTTCGAGGAATATAGGCGTGATGACATGATATATTTAGTGCTTTAAAAAATAAACAAGATGTTGTGCATATTTAATAATAATACAATTCGATAATGGGGCTCGTGGCTAAGTAACAGCCACATAGATCGGTCGATCGAGGTTTAGCTGCGCTTGCCGCGGTCGGTGCCTGAATGGGTGATCATCACTTCCTACCGAGACGCCTTCCTGTCTCGGAGAGCACTTTATGCCGTCAGTTCCGGTTGTCATATTAAGAACTTTTACAGCCGTTACGGGTAGTCAGAGGCCTGAACGTCTGACAACCAGCCATACCACGAGATATCGTATTACCCCGGAACTGGGTTGTGGAAGTCAGATAGGCAGTCGCTCCATGTAAAATACTAGTATTAAACTGCATCCGGTTTGCCTGGAAGCCAACCCCAATGTAATTGGGAAAAGGCTAGGCAGATATAAATATACATTTCGATAATAGGCGTGTTAATATAATACAGTTTATTTATTATATAAGAAACAACATAGATTAATTAGGACAGCTTAATTAGAACATCCGTGTTGCAGAAATAACATCTTTCTAAGAGAAAGAAACATAAATAGGCGTTGCTGTGACGTCAGTATACTAATTAATTCTTCTTATCGTGTGGTTGATGAACAACCCAGTGATAAATTATTTTATTTCTGTAAATAGATCTTTTGTTGTCAATTTTACAAGTCAGTTTTTATAAACTAGACGAGGTGGCGGCGGCGTTTCCTATCTGACTATTTTTGAGAAGAAACGCCGAAACAAACTCAGAGGTCAACGTCTCTTTTAAAGTCCAGACATAATAGTACCTATAGTAATATCTTAGGTTTGCGCGATCACTACACATTATAATAAAATAACTTTTAACCGGATTGACACCTGACACCTTAGTCCTCCTGCGACCACGAACGCTGCAAAGTGTTCGAAACGTCAGGAAAAACAAAAAACCAATAATACACGCGATTAAACCGGTTAAAAGTTGTTTTATTATAATAGTACCTAATTATATATGTGAGTGTAACCATGCAGGGATCGTCTGGAATGGCCTTTTGAGGCAAGACCATAGCGATTTGAGGTGACCTGTCTGAAGACACGTATCCATCAGTTTCAGAGTTTAACCCACCATATGCCTTCGACAAACTTTACAAGAACATCTCTCAGGTGTGCTGGTTTCCTCACGATGTTTTCCTTGATCGTTTTAGGCAAGTGATCATTATTTTCTAATACGCACATGATTAAAAAAGACAGCAGTGTGTACCTTGGATATGAACTTGTGACTTTTGACTTGGCAGTCCAACGGTCATACTGCAGGCTGTCACTACTACCCAGGGGTTCCACCTTGTCGTGGTGGGGCGGCTCTATTAGCCGTGGATTGGTCACCCACGGTGAAGCTAACGGAACCCGAGGAGGGCCGCTCCTCTGGGCTTTGCTTACAAGCCTATGTTGGAGCGGCGCCGGCGTAGGTTGCGGGCCTTATGGGGGGTGTCGCAACTGAGGTGTTCTGCGGCGTCGTATGGGCGGTACCGCAGCTGCGGGATGGGGGCCGCGGCGGTAGAGGAGTGCCGGTATGTCGGTGCGCCGCTCTCCCTGCCTTCCGCGGCCTTGACGGGGTCGCCACCGTTGGATGGCGGACGCGGTGGGGCCGCAGGGGAGGAGGAATTTCGGTATAGCGAGGCGCCGCACTCTCTGTCCTCTGCGGCCGTAGTGGCAGGCGGCGGGGACATAGACCTGATCTGTCACAGGGGACTTTGGGCGCCCAGACATGGAGTCGTCTGGCGCCCATTGCACATGGTCTCCGAGGTGGTTGCGGAACGCCATGTGTCTGGTGTGCCGTGGAGGGGTGCAATGCCCAAATGAGAGGAAGTCCGATATCGGACTGCCATTGGTGGGTTCGCGGTTGTGTGCGAGAGCGTTCCCGCGTCCCACCGTCAAGTGGCTTAGGAGTTACACCGTGGAGTTTTAATGGGTTCGAGTCCCACATAACTAGGCATTTCTCCACGTAAAAAAAGGCTATCACTACTGCAACTAATTAATACTCTTTTATGTTAAGATGCTAGATCCACTGCGGTGCGGTGATTGACGGTGTGTGTTCTCCTCACAAAATCTGTAAAGTATGTAATGAATCTGCATGCAATTTTTCTTGCAGTGCTCCCGCGCCTTTGAAATCGCATCGCACGTCCATATTGACAACTTGAAAATGACAGCGCCTTTATTATCGTAGCAATAAGGACAGTTTTGGTAATTCAAGTGTTACTACTAATGTGCGTTTATTTAGCATTTATATTTATTTGTTTCTACATGACGCCTAAGTCCCTGTACTGATTTTAGTGACATTTGGCGCTGAGACAAACCGAATACTTTTATGTAAAATTGCTAAATATTTCCGGAAATGTTAAGAAGGAAAATAACACAAACATATGCTTACATTAAATGTAGAAAGGAAAATAGGGTCGTGACCTGCACCTCCTAGATAAATACTCCAGGCGCTCTAACCACTAAGCCATTCGGAGTAGTGAGCAGAGATCGAGATACCTCACTGAATCCTGCTCACGACCGTATGTTTCTTTCCACGTAAATTTATAAAATTAAATGTCGCTTCGCATGCCTTTGAAAGATTATCTGTGTATGTTGATATTAATTTGGTACTTCACATAAACTGCGAATGCAAAGCCGATGGCGGAAACTGGTGATACAGGTTCACAAATTTTAGCTCAAAGGCACAGAAAATGTTGTCGACTCGTATTGAATACGAAAAAGATGTGCCGCTACCTACGAGTAGATAGCTGCGTGACGGGATGCGGGTTGGGAGTAGCATGGTACGCTCTGTCATTTCGTCGCAAATGTCGAGGCTGTAGAAAAACTGTGTCGTTTCCACTTTGATATACAAGGTACCCGTGCCATATTTGAGGAAGTGATTATATTTCTGTAGGGGTATGATGGAATTATTGTCCATTTATGATATCTAATACACTTTACTGGTACCAGTTACATAAATATGGAATATACTTAAATACGACCTAACTGACTGGTTGTGGGATGCAATGCGCATCGGTATACAAAACAAAAGCGTCAGCAGTGGTTCCACACTGCTGATACTCATTACGAATTAATAAAAAAATCAATACCAATAATACTTTGTATGCAAATAAATACGGCATATAAATAAATACGGCTGGGCGGTGCACAGGTATTTCCATGACTACCCTCAATATTGTGGAAGTAGCTAGATATTGTATTTATTTGCATCCATTTTAATGAACTTCCGCAAAGTATTCAGGCGTATATTCAATAAAAATATTTTTATTATTGATATTTTTTGTAAAGAAATAAATTCGCCGCGTGTGCTGCTCGCGATAAAAATCAACCTGTATAAAACCACAAAAAAATAGGATTGTAATTCGCCTCCTATATCTACTTTCTTGGTAGTTTTGTCCTTTGAATATGCCAACAATGTATTCCTACAACCGTTCGGGGTTTATTCTGCACAACCCGCTAGTGTCATTCATCATCCTCCTGCCCTTGTCCCAATTTATTTGGGGTCGGTGCAGCATACCTATATCTGGCATGCTGCTAAAGTTTGGCTATGTTTTATGACCGGCCGCCTGCCTGACGTCAACCCTCTCTGGGAATGCTGTTGTTGGTGGTAACCGCCACCGATACGGTCTCCTTCTACCTAGCTATATAACACCAAGTGTTATCCATGCGGCAGGTTCTGATGTCACACTGCACTAACCGGGCTATAATACGTACGATACCTAAATACCATAATTATTCACAAAACAAACAAGTTCGTTCACATCCAGCATCTGCCATTGATACCAAAAATTTAAACATCTGCATTAAACTTTACCAGGTTTGCGGTGAACTTAGAAGGTAAGTATATACATGCTTTACATAGTAAAACTTTCTAGAGGCACGCTATGATGTAGTAGGTTAAAGTTTGTTAATACTTAGGTGATAAACTATTTAGGTATATAACCAATACCTGTTTTGATAGGTTGCCAATTTCTCATTACATTGAAGGAATCAAAAACTTGGAAGTACGTTGTATGAAGTGTTTTAAGATAAGGAGAGCTTACATACGTTGGAAATCAAATAAATATGCATCACTTTGCAGCATCCATGACGAATCTTATAAATTAAAAAAATATCAAATCCGTCAACTCATTTGCTCATAAAGTTACTATTAGTGAGAGACAGGAATGTTCTAAATTTTGTTTAGTTAGCTACATTAAGAAATGACGCTAGTGTCAATACTTGTCATGTTGTAACCACACTACCTATAGCTACCTAAATTCGTTAGTAAATACAGGCACGTAAAATAATTTCTCAGAACTATTTTATGTCACTTCTTTAGAAACATAATCTTAGACCTGACCATGAGACGCATTAATGTAATAATCTACTTTTCATGACGTCATAAACTTAGCTCGTAAAACACCAGTTTTCAGTCGATATGGATGTTTCTATCGTTTTTTGTCCGTGCTTAGTAATAAAAGGAATCACTTATAAAATGCACTTTGAAGGGACAACGAAGGGCTGATTCTTACATTGTTGTGATACACTGCTATGAAGGTTGTAAAACATGCTTGTACGATACTCTTTCTCTCATTTTTTTTATTAACTCCGTCACCCCCTTGCCCTTATCCCAATTTATTTGGGGTCGGCGCAGCATTCATTTTCAGTTTCATCCATTTTCTAATTGGTTTTGAAATTGCATGCTGCTAAAGTTTGGCAATGTTTTATGATCGGCCGCCTGCCTCATGACTCATTGGGAATGCTGTTGTTGGTGGTAACCGCCACCGATACGGTCTCCTTCTATCTAGCTATGTCACACCAAATGCTATCCATGCGCCAGGTTCTGATGTTATCCTACTCACACTCCACTAACCGGGTTTTTTTTATTAACTGTAGGGAATTATTAAATTTTATTTTTCTGTATTTCAAAATTTGGACCTTGTAAATTGATCGATTTTGTTTTCTGTACTAATAATCAGATTTTAAATAATTTTATATTTAACCAACAATAACAGCAGAACTTTATTGCATTTATATTTCCTATTTACATTTAGAACACCAACCTACATTATGAATATGTCGAGCTGGTATATCCTAGTGGTATCTATAACAAATGGACTGGTACCACAGAGGTAGCAGGTCCGAGCTCAAGGCTCAGTGCGGATGAGAAACAAAGAAGTATGAATATATATAATTACAAACACGGGACTATTCACCAACCGCCACGCCCGTACGCCCCAACAAGGGAAACAATCGTATAAAGAACAGGGGGCAAGGAAGGAAATCTGGATGCAAACTCTATGGGGCGTCGGGCCCAATCCGCAGGTTGTCTCAATAGAAGATTAATACTACCCCGCCATTGTAGGGGCCCGATAATAAACAGCCAAGATGACGTTGATGCATTGATCTTGAAGATTTTTTTCAAGTATTTTTCATGTAATTTTGGCGGGTTTTTTTTTTCCAAGTAGCTAGAACAAAAATGGGAAGTTTGTGATATGTACTGGTAGCTTTTATTTGTAAATTCACATGTTTTCTGTTAGAAAATACTCAGAAGCAGCCTGGTTGCTGGCAGTTTGGAAAGTGTCCGTTAGATAGGAATAGGCTCAATACCTATTACGTGGGAGTCTGAAACGTGGGTATACAAAAATGTACACGTCTAGCCCTTCGGGATATACAGGCATTAGTTATGCCTATATTTCTAAAATAATAAATTATTGTATTTCTGTAAATGGATGTTTTGAAGACACTATTACAAGTTATAAACAAGATGGCGCCGGCTCCTATCTGATTTTGTCTTCTATGTACAAGTTTTTGACTTCATAGTTACCCTTTTTACAAAGAGTTTTCTTAACATAATATATTTATAACTATATAACTATAATTTTAATTTATTGAGGCTTAATATTTGCATATTGCTTGGGATTTTGTTGTAGAAGCGTATACTTTTACACCTAAACCTTTTGGAGCCTAGTCGACGGTAGCACGACTTTATTTTTGTTCCTCGTATTGACACTATGATGATGATGCTACGAATGTGTCAGCTATAACGACGATGACAGCCGTCCAGAATGAACGAGCGAAGGCCATAATCAGTGTGCAGACGCATCGGAGGTAGTGACTAGATGGCCACATCGCAACACAAGTTGTTGTAGAATGTAAAGTTTAGATTAATGTTTGTCCAGTAGCACCTACATCGCTAGCTAACTATGCTTGAAAGGATAGGAATATGAAAGTATCTAATCAGTATAACGGCAATGAACGAAAAGGACCGTTTAAAAATACTGCACGGTCGTGGCCTGTCCTGTCGCACCCATCTCAGTCACTTCATTTTGGACGCAGGAGTTAGAATCCTATTCGATATAGACGCGCTCCTGCACAAGGCTCTTTCTTAACTTGTCTAAAATAAACAAAATTTTTGGAAAGCTCACGGTTCCACTATTTTATCTAATTTATTCTTTTCAACATGTAAACTAGTAATATCTTAAGTTTTCGCGATCACTACACATTATAATAAAACCTGGAGGACCTCCTCCTGCGACCACAAACGCTGCAAAGTGTTCGAAACGTCAGGAAAATAAAAACCATACCATACACGCGATTAATCCGGTTAAAAGTTGTTTTATTACAACATGTAAACTGGGTTAGTTAATTCTACTTCTCTTGCCAATTTAATGCCAGAGTTGTTCAGGATAAAGCCTAGTCCAACTCTGCTTAATTACTGGTATATATGAGGCTATGGCCCGGTGATCTTTCATGGTGCCTTCCAAAGAACGGAGTAGTTCTAATAAAGTTACTTCTGGCGGTTACCCACTATATCATATTCTTCATAACATAGCGTGTATTCCCCGAAAGGGTAGGCAGAGATGTACACAGTCGTAAACCCACATTTCGCCAATGCTGATATTAAGTCCCATGTATCCCTCCGGGCTGCTACTGAGAATTTTCTAACAGAAAAACTCAATAACATCTTGCCCGACCCGTGAATCGAAGCCGAGACCTCATGCTCATCAGTCGCACTTGGGACCACTAGATCAACGAGGCAGTTCATATTATATTCTTCATACTAATTCAATTACCCACTCTAGACCATTCCAGCAACTTACATGAGCGTAAATTGAAAATTAATGGTAACAGCCACAGTTAATAAGTCACTCGGCACATTAGAGGCACTTAGCCGTCATTTTCCGTGTCTTAAGTGAGTCGAGCTACTTCCAGCGAATTGAATAAGCCGCAGCCATGCATATCTATATTTTATCAAGCAAGTATGTATGTACATATATTTTGTCATCATAGTATCACGCCTGTATTTCCCGAGGGGATAGACAGAGGCGTATATAGTAACAACTAGGATGTACACATCCTCATGTTATCCCCGAGGGGATAGGCAGAGGCTTGCATAGTTGTAAGTCCTCATGTTTTTTCTACATGTAGTTCCGGAAAAGAATAGACCGCCCCATATCTGCCCATGGGTATCGTAAGAGGTGACTAAGGGATACACCATAGGGGATTCCTCAAAATAAGTAATGCATCTGTCAACTGCTGTCAATCTTACTGGTTTGGCAATCAATTGTACCACAGCGAGCAGTGGAGTGGGCTTGCACCAACACAACCACCTGTCGCCCTTTAACGTTTTTAGTTCGGTCTAGCAAGTCATATTAGGGCTTACGAAAAGAAATAGCCGTTGGGGTTGTCGTTATCGTACCGCTAAGGAGGTCTATATTACATCCTCATTTCACCAATGCTGTTATTAAGTCGCACGTAATAGGTGGTGAGCCTATTGCCATCTACCGGGCATAATGCCAATCTCTGGGTTGCTACTAAGACTCTCTTAAGAGTCTCTTTTAAACTGACTTTTTCTCTGACAGCGCGGTTGGCGCAGTGGTCGAGAGACCGACTGCTGTGCTGCGTGTCGCAGGTTCGATTCCTGCACGGAGCAAATATTTATACGATCTATGGATAATTGCTCCGGATCTGGGTGTTTGTGTGCTTGTGAGATTATATGTCTGTAAACGCACCCACGACACAGGAAGAA